>WACJ01000052.1:0-1200000 GCA_008973525.1 Stenopsyche tienmushanensis | reverse complement strand
TGAGCACGCGGCGAGAATTCGAAAAAAGTCTTTATTTCATTTGAAAGTTGAGTCAAATTCAGAGTGCCTTTTACTCCGTGTCTACTTTACATCGCAAAGAAAGCCTTATTCCGACTTCAAAAGAAACCGTGGCTTCTTCTAACTCGATATAAATTCATGAAATATGATTTGAAACTTGCAATTCCGATATTATTGACATAAGTTTTCGACCGTCTGAGCGATTGAATCAAAGATATTTTACCATTTTTCAATCAATGTATTAATCATACTTCCATCTTGAAATATTAAGCAGAGTATTTTGAAGGGATGTTCAAGTTCCCAAATCCCATTTATTGTATCTGAAGCAACATGTGGCCTAGGGTTGGTCATGCAAAATTAATGCTTCGTCCAATTTGTCAAGAATATGCCCTAATTGCTTATTTTACAAGAACTCATATTGTATCAAAACGATTTTTAAAACGCGCTGAAGACTTATGCATAACCCTAATAATTCAAAAACATCAATAAATCTTATCTGCGTATTAAGATCATACTTTTAAATTGTATGCACAATCTATTCTTTTATATGTACTAATGCCTATTACTCAATAAACATTACAATTTCATACAAAAATACGACCCAAGCGACATGCATATTCAGTCACTGATTGCAATTATTCCCCATTTATAATTGCATCTTGTAGAATGTATGCATTTTCTAATATAACAGATTCTATACAAGCTCAAACCAATTACAGATAGTTAATAATTTCATACCTTTCATCCGATTGTGATGAAACTTTAGTGAGTAATTGGTTGTGTATTCAAGAAGGTTTTTGAATTAACACAAACATTTTTATGTGCAGAATTTGTTATGTGAGACGTTTAACGGATGCATCATGTTGACGCTTATTGGTCTGGTGAAGTGAAGTTGATTACGTAAAGGACGCCGCAAACGAAGTGGACACTATAGAAGATCGGAAATATTATTATATATCTATTGGATCGTTTCAATTCGGGTTTAACCTTCTATTTCTAAAAAGGTAAATAAAGATATTTACGACCCGATTGCGTTACTTTCAACTCATTGACCCGTACATGAGCTCTATACTAGACTATTAAATTATATATTTGATTCTGATTTGAGTCGAATTTTCAACAAATATAATTAATTAACAAAAGCTCCGATTATAACTCAAAATTGAATGTATTGCATGGAGCAAATTTTCGATTTTACATTATTCTTTCTATATATAGAAGAAATGTCAACAAACGAACGGGCGTGGTCGTTGTTTGTTGGAGCAAACGTTAGTCACCCTTTCGGAGTTATTTCATGAAGAAATGCAAAGCGGTAATTAAAATGTATAATTGCGGGGGTGAATTATTATAAACAAACAATATTTATCGTAGGATATTCTAAAATTTTACATTATTCATATTTGATGAAAACCAACCCACATGCGAATATTGATAAGAATAGGTGGGCCGGAATATAATTGAGCGCGGTACTCTCAATACACTTGTATAATATTCGTATAATTTACGGCTGAAATTAATTTAATAAATGTATTGCTATTGTTTATCGTGCATGCTTCCGTGGGGATGCTCAAAAATCCTGAATATAACAATAAGGCTTCGTAAATTATAGCGTATATTATTAGGATGCCCTAAAATATACCTTTGATTTCAATATATATCTGACAAAATGGACGATCCCTTGTAAATCATATTTCGTGAACATATTTCGTACCCATCCTACCCCATAACACCTATCCTATTCGGTTTTTCACAGTTACTACTTCATCATAAACATCTTGTTGAGTGTTTTTCTGGATTTTGTTGCATTCCAACCCAAATTAAAAAAACCACCATAAAATGCCTGATGTGGACGAAAATAATGTTTAACAATAGTTATACATAAAAAATAACTAATACAGATGTTTTTTGCTTTTTAGTCCCCCTAATGTTTCCGCAATCCTTTAACTATATAATTCATTTAATACATATATTTTTCGATTCGGTGTCATAGGTATTTTATCGATTTGTTACACAGGATGTAACAAATAGAGAGTCTCGAGAAATAAAATCTGCACGTTTCTTAGGAAATAAAATGGCACTCTTTCATAGTTATCGCACATAAGTTTCAAAAGAGGAGATATATCGAAAGCTTATGCAGCATAATAAGTTCGGAAGAAAGTGTGCTGCCGCGATAACGTGCAGGAAAACACATTCGAAAATCTTCCACAGGCATTCATTGTAATATTCCAAAAATCGAATTTATCGCATAGAAGCTCCGAATGGAATATTCCCCTCTTTGAAAGCCGTATTGCGCGAAGCCCAGGCTAAGTTTTCCAGATTCTCCGGTCAATTTCCGCAAAGGTAGTGTGACCCTATTATGGGGTCGCAGGGGCGCTAAGAGCTCGAATAAACCCACGACCCTGGCTGACAAATCCATCCGGCACCTACGCGACGCAAGCGTCAATGTGTGAAAAGACACTTTCATTTTGAACCTTTCACGTTTAACGACCGAAAGGAACTAGCCCCTCCCCCTTCCAGATCCGATTTGCATACTAAACGCTGCGTTAATTCCCGACAAATCACCCAACACAAAAACAAAGTCCGCAGTACAAAAATACGCCGACTATCGTACAAAGATGCGATTGCGCCCCAAACGTATGAAGCGCCGTGCGATCTCGAAGTTCGCACATTGAACACCGGATGGCGCCACCATATGTGGGGTGTTTCTTACGCTAAAAACTCGGAGCCGGCGCTATAGAAATTGAAATCGATGGAATGGAAAATTCAAAGGAATACGAAATTGACTTGTAATGGAGGAACATTTAATAATAAAGCCTTCTTATACATGCCACTGAATAATTGATGAAATTAGTGAGGTAAATTTTGAGGGAACGCCGCCCATACACTTCCGGGAGTGTATTTATACATACAATTATGCGTTCCCAAGTTGCGAATCTCACGACAAGACCCAAAATCCATCCCTCGCCCGAGTAATTTCAACCAGGCCAATATAATATTCGCCTGAATCAAACTGTATTTTTTTTCCATTTGCTAATCTAACTTTATCTAAAATTTTAATCTAAAGATTATCTGACTAAGCAATTTCCCAATTTTTTGTTTTTATGTAAATTATTAAAGTGAGACGCTACATGCATGTGCCTCTCCGCCTCTACTGTGTGTGTGTATATGTGACATAAAGCAACCACTAGACAAGTCGCGCCTATTTTATTATATATTACACAAAACACAGCCCAATTTTTTACCCAAAAATTTCTGTTAACAAATGAATAAAAGCAATGCATATATTATCAAGTTTTCTTAAGAGCTAAGAAAATTCACTCAGATATTTGTAAAAATATCTGTGGAAAATATATTATGCACTATTATATATTCGCGTCGAAAAACATGTTTTATAACCGGTAATTTGACCGATATTTGATAAATGCTGATACGGTTAGTGCTGAGCGTTGAACATTCGCTCGCCAAATTTATTATTGCGAACGAAACGAAAGCTCTAGGTCAAAATGGGCATCAACGTGCATAACAGATACAAGGACGCTTCGAATGCTGAACAGATCGCCCAAATTGCATTTATCCAGGATCACTATTTGTAACAAACATGAGATGCACAAAAGAAATCACCCGCCCAAAATATATACATATTGCTCGATCTTATTCGCTGGTGTTGCCCATTGCATGTTTTGCTGTTTATTCTCGTGTTCATAATTATGAAGCCACGTGTCGTCGCCTGTCACTTTCAATAATGAAATACAATTTTATGCTGCTGGCTCCAATAACGAACGTTGAGGATACGAAGAATCCGTTGATCCATGAAAATATATTTTGCAATAAAGTAGAATTTACTAACCACACAATTTGGATCTATTTACAATTAATAGTCAATTTGGTATGAGATAATCAACACATGTGGACGATTTGTTGTCCATGCCTTTAATAAATAACTAATGTTATAAAATTATACGATTTAAATACAGTATTCTGAGATAGATTGACGCGATAAAACAATAAGACAGATGGTAAATGTAATGTTTTGAGATGACAATTTAATCGTTTTAGAAATATAAAGCGCTACCCGCAGCATGTGTGGGCATACTCTTTCTCTGGATAGCTCGAGTGCGCCCGCAACATATGCGGGCATATTCAATGTATACACTAAAATGTATAAAAATTATATCAGTCTATGCGAGATTAGCTCGAAATATATATTATTTTTAGATGGTCATACAAAATGTCTACAAATCTTCAAAGTTTATTTCATCCTTCCTGAGATATCTGGGCGATATAAATATACGCCGCGGTTACAACACAGGAATTGAACGCAAACCCAGTCTCATATTTTTGTATTCCACTTAAAGTTTAGTAGGTCAACTTTGACGTTTTCTTCGACTCAAATTTGTCAACCAACTCCCGCGTCAATATCGCCGTACAAAGTTCTTTTATCTGGTTAAAAATTATCGCTTCTCAGAGTGTTGTTTGCGTTCCCTTTCCACAATCGTCAATTACTCGCACGCCAAACCGTCCATTCAATTAAATCGAAGTTTTCGAGACAATCTCGAAAGTCTCAGCGCTGACAGTTTCTGGCGCCTCTAAATGCCATATAAGGCCCCAAAATCGCTAATTTATTAATCGTCGTACGCGTCAATTGGACACCAATGTCGATACGGGGACTACGCACAATAAACATCAACTCTTTATTGCCATTGAACGGGGGGAAGGTGCAATCGATACAAATGAATAAACAATAAAGATAACGACGGACCTCGTTGCTTATAAATGCTTAATGAGTATTTATTTTCGTTGTTAGACATGTCTCTGGGACGTCGGACCTGC
Source organism: Stenopsyche tienmushanensis (assembly GCA_008973525.1). Taxonomy (NCBI): domain Eukaryota; kingdom Metazoa; phylum Arthropoda; class Insecta; order Trichoptera; family Stenopsychidae; genus Stenopsyche; species Stenopsyche tienmushanensis. Next base: position 1,195,152 of record WACJ01000052.1, on the reverse strand, counting down.
CTATCGATCCCGTTCATCCCGCCTGGGATGCTCTGGATGCGATATTTTGGAAGGTAAATATGCGACGCATAAGCGACACTAATAGAGAGAGCGGAAGTTGTTACATAAATCACGTTACGACTTCCCGTATTGGTCATATATCGTATAGCAGCAACGTTATCCCAGTGATTCGACGTAGTGTGGAGGCCCTCGAATATTCCATTGGAAAATAAGTAATAATTGCATATACAAAATGCTATTACAAATAAACTTTATGACAGATTTATAAATTGACGGATAAAATTTAAAAACTTATGCTGCACATAGCTGCCAATACGGAATCCAATCCCGGGATCCCGGACAGTTTTTGGTGCTCATGAGTCCCAGGATTAGTAAACGTAATCCCGAAAAATCTCTAATCTATGTATACATTACATATATGTTTTTTTTAAATTGTTATATTAACCTTTCCCTACCGGTGATGTATTTACTACACATCGACTCCAATAATGGGAATATCGATATAAAATATAATAGATACGGCGTTCAAAATTTTTGTATTCCTCCGTAATATAATTACGAATATATGCAAGGAAAATTGCTGAAAAAAGAGACCTTGATAAATGAAAAATGATTCAAACAACATCTGAGATAAATATCCGGATGCGAATTATCCAATCTGCGGATTATCCGTGCATGAAAGCAAAAATAATCAATGCATTAAATTCATTAATGCAGCAGAATTGTTTGTTTAAAAATGGCTCTTAACAAATGAGTGATTCAGATCAAGCTCCAAAACAGACAAATCAATTAGCAATATGTACTAATTAACCCTTTCAGAACATTAATTGTATTGCATGAGATCAAATAATGCCCAAATGAAACATAAATATCATACCATTATGGTGTTGGAACCAATGATCCATAAAAATACAAGCAAACCTGGTTGAAGTCAACTTATTGAAGACTTCACGGCTCCCGAAAAAATCACAGAATTGCGTCGAATAGGGAACGCCGCTTGAATGGAACCCTCATATATTTTCATCCTGAGGGGAGTTACAAGAGTGCGAACTGTCCTGGTGTGCTTAATTAGCAGGTCTTCGTTTAAAATACGTTTAAGTCATAAATTCAAGCTCTATAGAATTTACGATCAATGTGGATGTTAAATTAGCCGATGAAAGGCAAATATGACTGAAATAAAAGGACGCCAAGAAGGTATATGCTCAATTAGCATATCGCTCTAAGGGCTCCATATTAACATCTTCTTTGATGTTGTGCAATTAACATCAAAGAAGAAAGGTACTTGCGACACTGAGAATGAATAGATTAAAATAAAAGATGATATTGATAAAATGATTAATGTTTCGGGTAAACAATTTCTGATTATGGTTAGACGTCTATGTATCGCCACGCCGCACTTTTGGCGGAAATTTCTCGCACTCAAATGTTTAAATCGATATAAACGAATTTCAAGGTAGCTATGACAGTGATACAAACAACTAATAAAAACATATTAGATATAACTCTGATGAAAAAACTTGGGTTCCTGTAAGTGCACGACGAACCTTCAGGGTTTATTTGCGGCAGCGTGATGAATCCAATAGTATTCCATTATGGGAAGATTACAGTCCGAATATACATTTCTCTGTTGGCCGAAAATCAGTAGGGCATCAAATTCCACGAACGTGTACATTGCATTACAGATTAATTGGTGTGTCGCGACGTCACTCGCGATCGGCACCTTTGATGCTCGCGCATGCTACTCCGACTCCGCTCCGTGTTACACTGGTGTCAGAATTGGCGGATCGTTAAAATTCGAAGAAACAAATATCAATGCAATTACAAAATATGAAATAATTTTTCATAAAAATATTGCTGAATTTGTTTTAAGACTGCCAAGAGCCATGGAAAAAGCGATTATGACTAAATATTCGTTGTTTTTAATGCATAAAATATGCCACTTCAGTTTTATAAGAATCTGACCTATAAGCCATAAACACCCACAATTTCCCCATAAACATTTCATCACTCGACGTTATTAAATCATCGGCTTTCATCCGGATAGATAGATACTTTCGAGGCGTTAATTATGCATCTGCGCATGTTTGCAGCTTTATTAAACCGTTGACCCAATTGTGCGATTTAAAATGCTGAAAAAATACATACAACCCCGCGGGACGGCGAGGGGGAGATGCAAATTTATGCGAAAATTAATTAAGGTTTTAATTTATATATTTCATCCGGACTTCGATAAACAAGTTTATTCAAATGGGGTTTCGCCTTGCTCGAAAACCACTGCCAAGTAGGAAATTCCTCAATTTTTGCATATTCAAATTGGCCCCCGTGCAAATCTTCAGCGAAGTATTCTCATTTTGCAGATTCCATTAATATTAATAATCTGGCGGACATGGCCGCTGAAAAGTTGGCAGTGTTCATTTCATAATAATTATGGAGCAACTACTGCCGAGGGCCACTTCTGCCATCCGCAATATTCAAATTAAGAAATAGACGATCGCGTTAATATCAACGTATACATTTCAGCGGATAGAGCAATTGGCCGGATATTCGATGATGCGGAATTCAAAAATAAGATCGACCGAATTTCGCATGGAAGGTAGGCCTATCTATCAGACGACGCGGGTCTGTGTGCGATAATTAATTATTGAGGAGATTCGTATGGGATGGATGCTGTGCGTGTATGGGTTTTCGCCGATATTAAAGATGTATGAGGGAAGGCTTTGAAAACGTATAACGCTAAAAGTGAAATCGCTCGCAGTGAAAGAAGCAAAGAAAACGCTGATTAGGGATCTTAAAATAAATAGCTTATCCGCCGGGATTCCTCATTCATTATAAAAGCTTAAGAAGATAAACTCGCTAACGAACGAAATCTGCAGCCATTAAAACTCTGCTTACGCCGTGCGCCATATTTCCGCCTAAAATAATTCACCGCCTCGGTTAGAAAAAACCGATGGAAAATTGGCGTGATGATGACGATTGTACAGATGTGCCCTTTCGCCGCAGCAATAATATATTTACATCGACCGCCAAAAATCGATTTCAACCTGTGACGTGCCCATGCCGCAAATATGCGTCGAAATTAGCGTAATAAACGCTTAAAGCTAATATTCGAACCATTGTAGCTATCGGTTGTACCAAAAATACATGCCGTTTTTTTTATAATATATACATTTTATAGGTCTCAGAAGGGAAAAAAACTAAAGACAAATTTACCTTTACGATAAGTAAACGTAATCCCGAAAAATTCCCCGAAAACAGAAATCGTACACCTCACCAGCACGATGAAGGCTACTAAATCGAAACATTCCCGCCGAAATCTGGAAGCTTGGAAACAGTAGGGTAACTACTAATTGGCGAGCTTAGGCGACGCCTAGGGGCAGTCGACTGTCTAATCTATGTATACATATATACAGTACATATATGTTTTTTAAATTTTTATATTAACCTTTCCCTACCGGTGATGTATTTACTACACATCTACTCTAATAATGGGAATATCGATATGAAATATAGTAGATATGGGCTTCAGATTTCTTTTATTCCTCCGTAATATAATTATGAATCACGTGAAAGTATTATAGTATATAAGTATTCATCTGCAGCGATGGAAATAAATAAAATAAAGTGAGCCTTCATACATTAAACTTTGAAATCATACTGCCTTCAATATCGAGCACCCAAATAAGTGATTGAGATGTGATGCCTTTCTATCAATATTGATAGCACGCGATTGTAATTTAAGCGAATAGTTAAGTTTGAGCATCGTTGATTCGTTCAGGAAGCGCAAAATGAAAAGCTATTTATAGGGGGGGCTGCTAAAATCTGAACTGCAATAAACATTCGAATATGCAAGAAAGCTCTCAACCACGCTGGCGATTATCGACCTTTGAGAGCGCGGGTGTTAATCTATCATTCGATAAAATAATCTAAAAACGCCCACACCAGAATTTATAAAATAAATTTAGCGAGTTTCCAGCGAATTGCCTTTAATCACTCATACTTTCTGTAATACAGGTGGTCCAAGGCGCCTGCTTAGTAACGAAACAACTGTAGATAATAACAACATTGCTGCTCGTTGCTGCGTTACTCCGTTGTTTCGCTGCCTGCTTTTACTTCTTACGTGCTTGGAAGATGATTCATTACAAAAAAATAGCCCAATGCTCGACCACGTGTTTGGATTTCGACAATAGCACACCATTATTCAACAGGTATGCATAATTGATGATGATTGGATGTCAATTTTTTTGGACATTGCACAAGCATTCGATTGCGTACGGCATTCGGATCTACGCAATAATCATACAACACATCAAATATGTACACTATAACAACATTATACTTATATTTTGGATTGACAAAAAATATCAAAAGTCAAATAGTTGAGTCGAATTCTAAAAAAACATTCATTGTTGTCATTTAAAAGCATAAAATGCAGATTCCTCGGTTTATCCTCGGAGGATCAAATGCGCGATTCTTTCACAAGAAGTGCATAAATTAACACAAAGAAGTGCAACAAAACTGGTTTCAATCCAAGATTTCCGTCCCGGTTCGTATCATTCAAATGTCTAATGTTCTCATTCATAAAACTTGTATTCTATTTCATTGTTCAACTATATTTTCTTCATGTGTAAATTAAACGTTATTAAAAACAGAAACTAACTTAAATACTTAAGTTCATGATCAATTTTATTTTAAGCACTCCATTATGTTAGACTGTATGGATGAAGCTGGACGGTGTGTTGTTGTGATGAAATAAATCAAGTATTTCTATTATTATGTCTAATAATAGACAGGATTCGCAAAAATAATCTGATTTTTTTAATTCAAATAAACGTATCTTAAATTAACCACATGTGGAAAGCAAAAGGAAATCACCACACGATAAATCTTTTACGTCCTAAAAAAGAGTACTGATAGTTATGTTTGCCACCTGCTATACTATAAATGTATGATAATGCAACTGAAATATCTACTTTATCAAACAAATAATAAAGTGGCAAAATTATGAAGATTTCCATCGAGTGAGTGCATTATATCATTAGAAAATACTAGGAGAGTATGACTTTGAAGGACAGGAAAAGACCGGACCGTCGAAAATCTACTGCAGATGCCGAATTTCCGACCTAAACGGTCAAAAATATAATGAACTAACTGTCACGGTGTCCGATCCGCTTTGCTAAGGTAAACAAATCCTTTTGTCAACTATGCCGAGAGGCGATAATGGCATGCCCGGTTTGGTAAGGTATAAGCCTTTAGTCAACTATGCCGCGAGTCGGTGTCGCGGGTCGACAGTCGCTTTTCGAGGTGAGAGAGAGCGCACGCATGCGTACAAAAAAAGTTTAAGTGTATATAACATATATATATATATTTATATTAATTATTTTGTGTTATCCATTTAAATGGTTAATATTTTGTGACTATGTTAAGAGGGATATGTTTGATATGATGAGCCATACAAGATTTTTTCGCGAAGTATTAAGCGTTTCCAAACTTATTGTCGGTAGTGTAAATTCGTAGTGTCTGTCTGCTTTTAGGCATAACTCAAAGCGTCGACAATCCACAACGAAAGCGTCTCTCCCGTTCGGGTTTATCGGCGTCGCCGGTCGTAAATCCGGAACTTATTCGTCACAACGCGAAATGACTTTATTGTTAGGCCATAACCCGAAGGAGTGGGCCAACCAAATTCGAACGCCAAACAAAGTGTTATATATATATATAATATCGGGTTGGAGCGTCTGGGAATTGTTTTCATCGCACGTATAATATGCGATGTGAGGAGATAAATTGACGCTGCATTAATTTACGACCGGCGCAGCATCCGAACGGCCTCTGTAACAATACGTTCGGAATTTAATTGTGGAGTGAAACTGGCATTTGTGGACGCCGTCCCGACTTCCAACCTCATATTACATTTTGTAAATCCATCATATTGACGCGTTATTTTTAGAAACTGCCAGGCTTTCCAGTCTACGAGAACCGCCATCACCGTCTCGACATTTCTCCACCGTCGAGACTTGTGACCTCCGTGTCAATTAATCGTATCAACCGTGTTATAAGAATGACGAACCGAATCGATGGAAACAAATTTAAAATGCGGCGTGTTGTGCCGACATCTAATGATGGATAAATCCAATCAATCACGAAGGGATGGCGGAATATTTAATATTTTTATGGCGCTGTTAATTTAAAATCATGCTCTAGTAAAAGTTCTACCGACTCAAAGATCGTATACTAAATTTCAATCCGGGAATTTATCAACGCCTCATAAACCACGGATCGGTGGGCTTTTGAAGATTGATGATTTCGACTGAGCAGAAAATAGTCGGGTGCAACAGGTGCACAAGAAGCATACGACGATATCAAATTATATTAATAAAAGTCCAATCGCCTCGTCTGTCATCTGTTTGTCGTTTATGTTTCCGTGGGAACGCCATGAATATGTACATACATACATTCCCCGGCCACGGACAGCACATGCCCTCTCTCCCGTCTGTCCTGAGCCTCCTCTCTCCAATTGTTCAAGCTCAAACATGCAGCGTTTATGTCTACTCATTTATCCCAGCATAGATTTGACGAGGCTGTTGCCACTCGGCCCTAAATCTAATATGACACAAAGAAAGGAGAGAAATTTTCAGCTAAGGAGAATGTACGTTTAGCAATTGAGCCACGTGCATGAACGGCTAGCAGATGAAAAGTGGAAGATGAAGATGATCCATTGACTGTTGTACAATGCCTTGCAAAAAAAAATCATCTCGGACATTTCATAGTCCTTGCCGATTTTGATAGATCTCTGTTTGGGCTCAGTTTGTGTTCAGATACGGTGAAGGCAGCATCTCTGTATGTTTTTTTAAAAATAACTATAATAAGTATAATGTCAAAGCCCGAAACTGATCTACATTACATTCGGCATTATATGTTGCTGTTTTTCGACCAGGAGTTGAATACCAACAAAGTCACACAAAACCCATAAATGAAATTTACGGTGAAGTGTAAACGTTGTTTGAACGATACCCCTAAAACTGGAAAACTATTCCCTGAATTAAATATCGAAAAATTATCGCAGAAGATGCATTCACTGTAGTCGAGAGCTCAATAGCATTTAAAATGTATTGGGAAGATGCATCGAATTTGGATGCCGCACATAACAAAAGAAAACGACGAAACACGTGCAAAATTTTGTTATGAACGGGACCATAACAAGGGGGTAGCAAAACAGGCGCCCGCCATGGACGCAACTGGGCTTGGGGCGCAAAACGCAGAATACCGACCCAGTCGAGAGTTGCACATAGTTTTTATTTTACTTTACGATTCTACTGTTCACGAATTAACACTAATTGACTCTGTGTCAGCGGTCCGAAAAGCGGACCGGTTGGATACACAGACCTTGTGGGCTTTTTTAGGGCATTTTCGGGGATAATTGCATACCCGGAGTCTTCCATGATCTGTACGATTACGGAAGCCTTTTAGTTTTTAGTTATAAAATCTAGTTAGTTTCTCCCTCGCGCTCAGAGCACAAGTGGCCACTCGGTGTTGAAAATGAGGCACCCATTGCGCACAGCTTTCTCATGTCCAAAATTTCAGTCAATGTGCAATGTACATGTCTGCCTGTTTGTGCACTTACAGTCGACGGTCATCCAATAACATTTTGTGGATTTTCTTCACCATTTCTAGGGTGGTTACCTCATTCGGTCGACCACTACGCTGTTCGTCTTGACAGTTCGTACGGCCTCGTTTAAACTCTGTCACCCAACATCTTACTTTTATAAACGAAGGAAGGACTCCCCGAGAGTAGAATCTAGCTCGGATTTGATATTAGTTAGACTGAGACCTTTCAAATAAATACATATTTCTATCGATTTATACATATTTCTACTCAAAACCACAAGATTTTTTCAAAGGAGGAATTGAAAAACTCGAAAACCTGTGGAAAATAGTAAGTAGTAATGAAGAAAATTATGTTTTGTAAGATTTTGTAAATAAAGCTAAGCATAAGCTTTATTATTATGTTATTCACAAACATTTTAGACATTGAATAATTAAGCCTTTCACGCGATACAAAAAAAGCTAATTATGGCTCTTATAGTAGCATTTGGATTCCTTCAGGCCTGATCCACACTATGATGCCGGTAACGGTTCGATCTCGCTCTCGGTCTCGGTCCGGTCAAATATTCTCATACAAAAAACGGGATTGGAACGATCCTATAGTGTGAATACTCTGATTGTTTCTTGTGTAAGAATATTTGATCGGACCGAGCCCGGAGCGAGATCGAACCGTTACTGGCACCATAGTGTGGATCAGGCCTTAACGCTTATCAGTTGCAAATATAATGGACATTATTTCAACATGCGTTGCTTTGAGTGCAAGACAAAAATACATTTTTGCGTCAAATGCTGATAGCAGATGAAAAATGGAAAGTTTACATACCTAAATAAATCCCATTAACCATATCGAAAGTCACAACAAAAAAATGTTTTGTTGAATATAAAGGATAAATTATGAGCTTTTGGAATGCAACGAGACAATTAGGGCTCAATATTATTGTGAACATTAAAATAATGCCTTTGAAAATGAAATAAAAAACAGAATTAATGGATATAAGATGATAATGAAGCATCACATTTATGGAACCAAATGTTATGAAATTGATAGCTGAAAATGTTTTGTATACGACAAAACTTTTGCACCATTCTAATAATTGACTCCATTGGGCACTGACGGCATATTAATGCTGCAGTGATTATTATAAGAATAGACCAAAGCGCTCCTGGGTCTGGATAAGCCTATTCCTGTAGAATGCAACATGCACACACTCCGTCACAAGTCCGATCCAAAGCCAGAAATGCTGAAGTCGAATCGTTCAATTCATCAGCTGACATATTATAAATTACGAAAGGATGGCGCAGCAGGAGCGCTCCAGCAATTCTTCGCATAAATCACTCGTTTCGAGGGTCCGGAGACGCAGACGATCTCCACGGCGTCCAGTGACCGTTTTGACAAGCCAGCTGATAAGTTGCAATCGTTAAACCACAAATACGTCATAGATACGACACATCCTACGCGATATCAGTTAACGCAGGCCAAACAAATACAAATTAGGGGAACGATAAGGACCCTTGGAAACCATAGCTCGAGGACGATGTAGACGATTTAAATATGATCTGGATTCAGAAAATGTCTTAGAAATTACTACTTCCATATCTGAACAGCAACTGAATCAATCCAGATTCATAGCAATTTTTTTGCAAATAAAACACCATATATAATCCGATATCTTCGATATTAAATCCGCCTATTATTTTCCTTACACACATTTAAGATCGTTTATTACGCACATGATGACAGCGAAAGCACGCCTATAACGAGCAACAGCAAAGAGTGCTTGAAAAGGGCACTCGCATCTATAACATGCAAAAATTGCAAAATATCGAGATAAAAAGAGTGAAAACAAACACTCAATGTCATTGTTATCAAAAAACTTGACCACATTGGAGTATTTATACGGCACATTATTTCCATATTTAATCTATTTACATATCAAGCATTTAAAAATAAACTAGCTTTGGCTAAATCCAAATGGAAATACGCATCTAATAATACCTTGAAAAAGTAATTCGAATTATTACGAACGACTTCACAGGCTCGTGCCATATAAATCATATTGCATACTTTGCGATACATGATAAATTTGCTGACGCAAATAGATGAATAGCAGAAATGTTTGATCAACATCAAGAAATTAATGCAAAATCATGGACAATTTGCGTACGTCGATGCTCGTTATAGCCGAGTTTCGTTGTATTTATGGATGAAATGTGTTTATTTGTTCGGGTGTTCGTTAAAATTGATAGTTCGTTCAAAAACTTATTTATATTTTATTTTATATTTATACTAAAACCCGAGGCAAAATTTCGATCCCGGGATTGCATTAGACCATCCCGAGATCGGTCCCCGGATCCCGGGACCGGAATTTTTAATAGTTTAAGAAATTACATTGATAAATTTGATCAAAAATTACTAATTTTCGTATAACACCATCAATGTGACTGATAAATCCAGTCTGCTGAGACACGGACTAAAACTCGCAAAATTCCCGATTTCCCGACAAATTATTTATTTCCGTCACTGCAGATGAATACTTATATGCTATAATACTTTGATGGGATTCGTAATTATATTACGGAGGAATACAAAAATTCTGAAGCCCGTATCTATTATATTTCATATCGATATTCCCATTATTAGAGTCGAGGTGTATAAAATACATCACCGGTAGGGAAAGGTTAATATAACAATTTGATGTACTGTACTGCCCCTAGGCGTCGCCTATGCTCACCAATTAGTAGTTCTTGCATTTTTAAAGTTCTCAAACAAGAGAGTTCAACAAGCAAGAATTCTGACACACGGAGGACAGGTTAATCTTCAATTCGGTATGATAATACAGAATACGTATTCATCATGAATAGTAGAATATATACTTTCTTCTTTATAATTTTATAATACCTCATTATAACACTTCATTATAATACCAACTATAATTTTTAATAATATTTTACCATCAAATCTCGTTAATCCCAGCATGCTACTTTGACAGCATTGATTAAAAATACCCAATTTTCCAATAGATATTGAAGTCAAATTGTAAAGTTTGCCGTGTACACTATTTCCATACAAGCCGATTTGCGCGCGCATCCTAATTTCATTCAATATTCATGCACAAAATTAATGAACGTATGCAAACGTTAGTGTTTATCAAAACGAAAAATGATATCTTACATCAAAAAATAGCTTCTACGTCTACAACATCCCTCTATTTTATACCATAATCAATTGTGGCGTGAAGAATTACTATAGTGTATTTTACTAGATCCCATTGATTATTTCGGCCTTGAAATTCGACAAAAGCATGAATTCTAAAAACAGCTGTTTATAGCATTTATGGTGTGCATGTTTACACTTTTTTTCTATTGTTAAACCGCAAATACGACTAGATCGATTGTCCACGTTGGTGTGACATGGGAAAATTCGCTGAAATAAGGGATTTTCGGGTTTGTTCTCGAGAGCTTTCCATTCCTCAGTTTACAACCTGACATAGACATGTATGCTGAGAGCTTAAAAAGTGATCCTTAACACATTGCGAACGGGAAGCATGTTTTTATGAATTACACTGTCTTTCGGTTAACGTCGATTAACAAGGACTTATTGAAACTATTTTCGCAAAATTGAGCGCATTCCAAAAAACACTCAGGCGAATACCTCTGTCGTGAGGAAGAATCTGATAACGCATCACTCAATAAGTTCGTAGGATAACATATTGTTGGCGCCACTATTCTGTTTAATCAAAGCAATGGCTTGACAAGTGTTATATGTACTCTGCTTTGAAAACATAAAAAAAAAACACAAAATAGTTTTAAACGTTTGTAAATTAAAGTTGCGTGAGATAGCTGAGAACTTAAAGATAACAGAAGGCAGTGATAGTCCCCATTTTGCATCAACATTTGTCGACGAGAAAGCGCTGTTCGAAGTGGGGACCGCGTTTGCTCACATTCGATCAAAAACGACAACGCGTCGACAATTCGGAGCGCTGTTTGAAGCTGTTTCAATGCAATAAAAATGTTTTTTCATGCGATACGTGACAATGGATGAAACACGAATCCATCACTACACTTCAGAGTCAAATCGGCAATCAGCTGCATGGACAGCAACCGGCGAAAGCCGCCAAAAACGACTAAAAACCCAAATATCAGCTGATAATATTTTGGAAAAATTTAAGAAGTCCAATTTCACCAAGACGAAATTGCACTTTGAATTGCTTCCCCGATATACTATCTGTTAGCAGACCTAAAAATTTTGCTACAATGAAAGAGATTTGACTTCAATAAAGAAGTGATTGCCGAAACTGAAACTAAAGGCTACAGAAGGTTTGAAATGAATTGAAGGAAACTGTGATGACAAATAAAGTCGAATTTTGCCTTAAAGTTGTTTTATTAGTCATCCTATGAACTTATTGAGGGATGTATTTAAGATCAATAAGACTGATAATCAAATTTATGAACGCAGCCTTCGTGTATCTTGACAATTTTTTGACTATCATAGAATAATGCGATCATAATGGAATCTATACCTCAAGCACGATATGTATATGTATAAAAATAATAAGATTTTATGTATGTATATTTTTTAGGCACGCGAAGTGTCCCCGTATATAATGTGTTAATATGGATTAAATTCTTATTATTGAAATGTATTTAAATAAACTCTTATTTTTTCAGTACATTATCTGGGTTTCTTCCGCCTGTTTTAGGTTTTTAATCGGTATTTCAACGATTATCTGTTTTTTTGTTGTACACTTTTTTAACACAATTATGATATAAAAATGATAAAGGTGACTCTGAAACCGCTAGTCATTCCGTTCGGTCAAAAGGTCGCAGAAGCCAAGTCTGCGACTCGAATCGTCCGTTCTGCGAGTGGTCTGTGGAGCATTTGATATTTGTGAATGTCTGCACATCGAGGTCACGAACGAACGTCGTCTCGGAGCCGAGGGCGCTTCTACTCCCAGAGACGAACTCCTCGGAGGACTTTCTGCATCTCGGATACGCTCCTGCGATTAGTACACAATTGGCGTACGCCGACTGCATGCGAGATAAGATCCGCGACCGAGAATCGCACTACACGCAATATTATGATGGCGATAAAAAATATAAACAGGTTTGTTTTTAGTCCTGCTTCGTCGCGAAACGCCACGTGCTTGCTTCGTCTTCCGCTCCCGAACGCCTTTGACGAGATCTTACATTATCATCCCGGACATTTCCAAATTCATATGCAAACAATCAAACGTCAAATATTCAAATAGTCGGATCTGACACATTGAATAACGAGCATGTATCGCACTCGAATAGATTAGCGCAAAGCAACCCCGTTTCGGCGACTTTTTTTTCACCAAGCGAAAATTTGTTTTAATAAAAACAAGAGCGCATTTGGCGATTATTAAATAATCCATTTTAAAAAGCCTACCATTTTAAACAATCAATCTTACATCCGCTTCCGCCTTAAATACATGGAAAAATGAATGAAAATCACGTTTATAATATTTATTGCAAATAAATTCGATCGACGTAATGCCATGCTCCTAAATGACCATGATGAATAATTGCAACCGCCTCTGTGAAATCCGGTAACCCAAAAACGCCCACCGTGCGAAAACCGAACGATAGGCGGAGATGCCGTATGAGATAAACTTTCTGTCAATTATTTGACACATATTTTTTTCGCTGGCAACATTTCCATCGGACGTCGTCTTTGATTCGTTCCGATGAATTTCGCGCATCGATATGACAATGTTTTGATGTTTTTATTTTTTCACTGTTTTTCAGAGTACAATCAAAATGTACATCGGTCACTGGCGAAGACTGCTAGAATGTGTACGCCGTTCACTGGGACGCCATATATTTTGAAAGGAACGACGACGAAGTTGCATCCTCTCGTGACGCGTCTCCGGAGCGATACCGGTTCCGCGGTCTCGCACGGGAACATCGTCGTAAACAGGTGCCCGCCTTAATATGGCGGGATACATAAATTCAACGCGCAATCGATAATCCAAAATCGACGAGCTCGTCCGGGGGCGATTTTGGGTTCACACACTTTCGAAATTTCACTGAGAGCTCGCGGGGCGTTGCGGGGTATCGCGGAGCGCAGGAGACGGCGACGGCTTCGCCGCGGTCGCGCTCGCGTCCGATCGGAATCCTATCGGAAGAAGGCGGGAGGATCCCGCGGAGGAGTCAGGATCGGGAGTCGGGAATCGGGATATCGATCGCGCCGGGAGTACCTCGGGTCGGGCAGCACGATCTTCTTGGAGGCTCGCGCGGCCGGCGTGCACTTGGACTTCTCCATGGCCATGAGGTAGCTGACGTCGGCCAGCACGGCCTCGAGGTCGGCCATGGTCGGGCCGGCCGCGGGGCATGCCCGCCGCCCTGCCGCTAGTCGATACCCGACCGACTGACGACGCAACGCGAGACAGCGCTCCTCCTCCGACCATTACCGCCCGCACCGACCGACAGCGCTCTCTATCCGGCCATGGCTACGTCGACGAAGCAAAAACGGAAATTCTAATAATCCAATAAGAATATAACTGGAATTATATATTGACCCAATTTTTATACAGTTGCAAAAACAATATTTCTAAAAATCATTTTATTCACGATAAAGAAATACAGTCAATGTATGGACGATGCTTTGTTGAGGATTAAATGGGAAAATCTAATGATCTAAAAATACACTGTAAAAAATTTAACATTTCAAAAAACTGTTTCAATATAATCTATCGCAATAAAAATAATTCTATCACAAATGCGGACCTATATAGTATTTATATAAATTTAAAATCATAATAGATCTATCAAAAAAAATTAATACTATTTAATTTTTAATAATGTAAATAAAACACTCGCTATAAATCAACAGAGGAAACAAATCCCTCCATTAATTTGCTGATTACATTACGATTATAATGCTTAGTTTAATAAAATTAAAGAATTTAAACCTGATTTTATTTTTAGTTTATTGCATTTAAAATATTTTACCCTATTGACCACTACCTATATAAAAACCACCCTCTGTGAATATTTGAGCTTAATTCATATTGATTACTCAGAAATTATAAATTAAACCATATTTGTACCAATAAATTCAATGTTCTACGAATTCAATCCGAATTGCGGATCAACCGTCGAGCCGATCAAATTTTATACAGTGATATGCAGATATGTTAAAAAGAGTTTAGAAATATTACAGAGTAAATTTAAACATATGTTTAAATGTTTTTTTCTAATATTCCTTACAACAATTTGCGTAGATTAAGCAAATAACATATTAAATTGAGAGAGATAATAAACAGCATACAAGGAGAATAAATTCAAATATCACAAAATACTCTATACAAACAGTGAATTTAAACAGTGCTGCAACAGCTGATTACTGAATTATATTTACATATCTGAAGAACAGCCACCCTTTTAAAAACATAAATAGCCTTTATGCAATGCACATAAAAAAAATCAGTGTAGTTATAGGATATGATTATAACAAAAATTACACATATTTTTTCATCAATTTGTTTTTTATAAATTGTCTCATTGGAGAACAATAAATTTTTAATACACATATATTTAACTTCCGCATAACATGGAGTTAACATATAGTAAACCTCGTCACCTCACTTTAAATGCTTTCTCCGTTCATACCTACAATTTTTACAGATAATGAAAATACTTTTGAAAAGGATTTGAAATTGTCAAGAGTTAAAAACATTACAATAAGTACCGCCTACATATAATAGTAAATTCACATGTAAGAATACTGTATCTTCAATAATGTTGTACACAATAACATAAATTAACAATATCAAACATATAAAATTAAAGCAAAAACTATCATATTCATATCGTTATCAAATAAAAACTTACAAAGAAAGCAATTATAAACATTATTGCCTTACTATATCATACACGTAGATAGTATAATTTGTTTTATTGCGGGGATCGAAAAGTAATCAAAATTTATTCTGAGTTCAGAGGAGAAAAAAAAGGGAAGACCAAGACATAAAATCTGAGTTCTGCATCCCGTTAACCCGTAAGGGATACACCTTACTACATGACTAGTCTCTAGCCTGACTCACTTTGACCCTTTCAGATCAAAAACCACACTAGTGGATTCTTATCAAATTTAAAAACCTACACCTGGGTCGCAAGTCTCGGCCACTGCTCTGAATTTATGGAATGCTAACAAATTTATCTCTGTCATCAGTGGTTTAAAGTTTTAAAATGGAAATAGGAAACTCAAAGACATTGCTCGAAAAAGACAATCCCAAAAATTGGACAGTGATATCCTGATTTCAATAATGGAATCAGATCCTCGTCAATCAAAAAATTATCATTATAGATTAGCTGTCCATGATCTACAGTTAAGTATCATCATCGCTCGATCTATAGCCTACAATCTGTATATCTCTTGTCTTTTTGTTTTTGCAGTGAATTAATAAGAACTATATAATAATCTTGTACGAAAAAAGCAATAGCTTTCTTCCTGACAAGTACCTGTTCCGACCCCTCGACCAACGTTAACAATAAAAAAGGTCCTTCTTTGTGTATGGTGGGATTTTTCTGGAGTTATTTATTGTGAATTGCTCAAACAAATGAAACAAGAGCTCATAAAAAACGATCTGTTTTGGTAGATAACCAAAAAAGGATTCTTCTTCACGATAACGCAAGACTTCATGCTGCAGAAATAGCTCAGGAAAAATAACGGAGCTTGGATTGGAAATTTTATTCCATCCAACATATTCATCGGATCTTGCGCCGTTGGATTATTTATTACCTTTTCAGGTTGTAATAACATATGTTAAGGTATAAAAAGTTTAACAACGTAGAAGTGAAAACTCGTTTAGTTAAGTTTTTCAATGAAAAATCAAAGGGCGTTTTCAAAAAGGGAATTGAAAAATTGAATTTATGCTAGCAAAAGGTGATTAGTATTTAAGATTTTTTTTAATAAATACATGTTTTTCAACTGCAAAAAAATTTGATCACTTTTCCATCCCCCTAATAAAAGTCATACAATAAGAATTAAAACACAATTATGAAAAACATAATTTATATAAATTAATTGAGACAAATTCAATAATGCTCTCACGAGACAAAATAGCAATGACTTTAAATAAATTATGTTTCATCTAAGTGCACATCAAGTTGTTATTATTTATTGGCAATATTTCAAACTCCTACAGTTTTTTGTTCTTTTTTATTCAATTAAACATATAGTTTTATTCAATTAAACTAGAGAGACCATTTGAATGTATATTTTTTCTTCTTGCAACGTTTATAAATAGAACTGGCACTTAAACAATGTTATATTTGTGAATTTGATCTTCATATTTTTTGGGTTCAAGGAACTTATGGCAGTCATCGGATTTAGAGGACCAAAAAAATCTGGTTTTTTTTTTCACCTTTAAACAATGTTTTTACTATTTAACATATTCCTATAGTTTTTAAAGCCGACTAAAGCGGGCTTTAAAACGGCCCGAACCGACTGAGAATGTTAAAGATAAAAAAAGAACTATTTGACCTATTGATCCAAACCAAAGTTCATTCTTTAAAGTATTAAAAACTATCCTAAATCAGCTAAAAACATTGATAAAAAATTGCCAAAAGTCACCTTTTTTTATGTCTCTAAACCAGACGACTGCTTTAAGCCAAAAATACAAATGATCTGTAAAAAAATACGGGAATTTTCCTCAAGAGTTCTAGTTCAATTGTATACATTACAGAAATAATTTTCATTATCATTTAAATAGGCATTGGAATGAGGCAGATCCTGTTAATTGAACACCAAATTAACAGAATCAGCAATGTTATCTTTTAAATTGTTGTCGAATAGTGTCCGATATCGGTGTACTCATTTGCCAGTCAGTATAATAAGTATGTCGATAATTTATATAGTAACAATGTTAAATCTTCATATTTTATAATATGTGATCGACATTATATAATATTAAGACATTAAAATTAAACAAACCTAGCTAGCAATCATGAAAACAATTTTAAGGGTCAAATTTTTAACAATGTGCTTAACAAGCCACAAACTTAACATGTTAATTATTTCATTTCAGATTTTGTTCAATGACCGCCACGACCACCACGACCGTGTCCGTGACCGTGACCATGGTATTCTTCATAGTTGGCGGTTGAATCGCCTTTTTTATTAGCCGATAAAGGCATAGATTTTTCTAAATCGTCCTCACTCGACGTCAGATCTGACGTTCCACTACTTTTTTCTAGTTGTTGATTCCACATTTCATGATAGACTCCCATTGTTTCTAATAGATCTTCGTGTCTAAAAAAGTCATACGTAGTTAAAAAAAAATATAGCAAACACAATAATAAAGTATTTATAATATACTCACTTTCCCTTTTCGACGATCATGCCGTCTTTCAACACAATAATTTCATCAGCGTGAATTATAGTTGATAATCTATGCGCTACGATTAAAGTAGTTCTATTTGCGCAAACCCTAGATAAAGCCGCCTAAAACCACACAGATTAAACTTTCTAAATAACGTTAAAGTTAAGATTTCAAGTATAAATTGTTTGTAATCATTTCAAATACCTGTATATTTCTTTCCGTTTTAGTATCTAAAGCAGATGTAGCCTCATCTAACAGAACAATGATTGGTGATTTTAATATAGTTCGAGCAATTGCAATACGTTGTTTTTCTCCACCGCTCAACCGGAGACCTCTTTCTCCTACCTAAATAAATTATGTTATTAGTCATCTTAAATAACAAAAGACCATCGTCAAAAGCACATCTTTCATAACATACTTGAGTATCATATGCGTCAGGGAATGTCAATATTTTTTCATGTATATCCGCATTTTTCGCAGCGGATATTACATCAATATCCGGACAATCGTGTCTTCCGTATTGTATATTATATCTGAAAAATAGATCATAATCTGTAAGTTTAATCTGAATATAAAAAAAAATTAAATGCGAGTTATTACAATAATACATACTTGATTGAATTGTTAAACAAAACAGTATCCTGAGGTACGACGCCTATTGATGCCCTGAGTGATTGTTGAGTTACAGTTCTAACATCTTGACCATCGATCGATACAGATCCCGTATCCACATCGTAAAACCTGAATATTAATCTTATAATCGTTGATTTGCCAGATCCGGTTGGCCCAACCTGATGAATAAAAAAGAATTAGGAAAAAAATGATTTAATGCGTATAATTTTAAAATATATAAAATTACCAAGGCTACAGTTTTTCCCGGAGGCACTGAGAATGAAATATCCTTAAGGATTACCCTCTCCGGTACATAACTGAATGTAACATTTTGAAAATCAATTGTACCCTTCTTTGCGAGCAAAGATGGAGCACCCATGGCGTCTTTAATTTCAGACGTATCTCGGAATAAGGCAAACATATTCTCCATGTCAACAAAATTCTTTTGAATTGCTCTGTTCATGAAAAAAAATAGGAATTAATCAATTTGGACAATACGTATAATATATTGGGTGTGTGAATAAGTTCCAGCCGTTTGAACATCAGATGGCGGTATAATAATTGTGTGCATATAGCTTAAATGGTAAGAAATCTGCAGCTGAAGCACATAGAATCCTCATGGAGACATATGGTGATCACGGTCTGGCAGAAAGAACATGCAGATATTGGTTTAATCGCTTCTAAAATAATGATTTTGACTCGTCAAATGATGTAAATCATTAGGAGTTGATCGAACAACGGTTTTGAAACGTCTAACAGCATTAGGAATGATACAAAAGGATCTTAAGTGTCTTGAAGACATGGAAAGGCGTCTTTTCGCATGTGAACAGCTGTTGTAACGGGAAAAAAGAAAAAGTTTTTTGAATTGTGTCGTGACTGGCAATGAAATGCAGATATACTACGATAATCCCCAGCGTTATGTTAAACCCGGCCAATATCCTGGGCATAGTGTATTATGAGTTGCTCCGACCCAACCAAATCATCACAGGAAATCTCTACCAAAAATAATCGATGCATTTGAGCCGAGCATTGAAGAAAAAGCGGCCACAATATGCCCAAAGACACAACAAGGTGATTTTACCGCATGACATCACTAGATCGCATGTCGCATCAGCGGTCAAAAGCGGGAAGTTTCACCCCGCGTATTGCTCCTTCTGATTACCATTTTTTTTTCAATCGATAACTCATAGCCTGACTGAGCGACACTTCACTTCTTATGAAGATACCAAAAAATTAGTTGATTATTTGATAGCCTTAAAAGATGCCGTTTTTTCGACATTTTACTGCTTTCTTACCACTTTATCAAAATAAAGAATTGATTTTCATGAAAAGCAGCAAGAACTTATTCACACACTCAATGCATAATTATCAAAACAAAAGTACCTATAAAACGTTCCAAACCAATTGAGCGGTACGTATAATTGTATTATATAGCTTGAAAATAATACGTAATCGCCGACTGATAAACCCTCCTTATATACGACCATTTTCAAACAAAGAAGTGAACCTCCCAATAATCCTAAAATTATAACAATATTAATAGATGAAAAATCAAATTACTATCTTAAAACAATACTATTTACATACATTTACATAGTAATTACCTGCGCATACAATGATATTTTGCATTGTGTTTAATATATTTAAAGTAATTATTGAACTGAATTCGGCAATCTGAAATGACAACATTACTCATTCAATTAAATTGTACACGGGCTTTATTACTTCATTGTAAGAATTGTTACAACCTGGAATTTAAGAATAGCTTCTCTATACTTTTCCACTTCATAATGTTCAGCGCCATAATATTTTACAGTTTCAAAATTAAGCAGCGAATCAACTGATCTAGCTTTTTGAGCATTATCCGCTAGATTCATTCGACGTTGAAATTTAGTACGCCATTCCGTAACAATAATTGTTGATGCTATATAAAAATACTTGTATTATAAATATTGGTTAAAAATATATTAATAGAATGAAAAAGTAAAATAACTACCAATATAGAGAATCATTGTTGAAAATACGATGAGACCAAACCACATGTTAAATGCCGATACAAAGTAAATAATCGCAATAACTATATCAACAAGAGTTGGTGTAATTGAAAATAATATGTAAGAAAGTAGATTATCTATGGAATCTGTTCCTCTGTCCATCACACGTAAAACTTCGCCAGTTTTTCTTGAAAGATGCCAACGCATAGGTAAATCGTGTAGATGTCTGAATAATTCAGTCTAAAACAAATTCCATATTGCATTAGAATATAATGTCTTAATCCAATTGAATCCCTATTTTTTAAATTCAAATATTACCTGGAGTTCCCTAGTAGTATACTGTTGAATTCTAATCCATAAAAATGATCTCAGATTATTAAGGAAACCCATATTTCCAGTTCCACCGCCTTGTAGAAATTTAAAACCAACATAAATTAAGACTAGATCCCATCTAAATGTTATTGGTTCTATTGATATGCTATCCACTAAAAATAAATAATTTGCACAATAGAATAATTATATTATGAGACAAATCAAGAGACAAAAAAATATAATTTTAAATACCTATAAGTTTACTATAAATAGGCACATAGAGATTAATAGCTCGGCCGGCTATTAACGTCAAAACACACACAAATACGCGAATTTGGAGTTTCCAATCATTACGTGGCCACATAAACGGTAATAATTTGCGTAATTTCGAGAGGGTATTTCGAAATGTGGACCGATTTTCATCTTCAGCCTATAAATACAAGCATCACATATTATTACATTAAATATAAGCAATTTTATTTAGATCTATAGATTTTAATGCTGCCATTCTTATTCCGATTGTTCGTACGGTGAACTTATTAGATACTGTATATAAACTCTAGTGTCTGAACACCTATCAAAGGTTCGGCCGCGAAGGTGTTCAGTATAAATTTTTGACAAATCAATTTGATTGTTTAAGAATTAACAAGACAACAGCTTAATAAATCCAAATCATCAAATATAATATTGTTAAAATAAAACTCACATTAGATGGTATTGGTAATCTGCTCGTATTGTAGGGGTGTGAATTCAAATTTTCATATGGTGATTTGATTCCAGGTGCTTTAAGCCCGAGTACAAATATGGCCATACTAGATATGTATCGGCTCACAAACAAAAACATTTCTAATTTGTCATCCAAGCTGAAGATAGTAAAATTTAAAATGGAAATCATTCAACAAAATAGATTAACATTTAGGCATTAAAACTAAGGAATACTTACTTTCGAAGATGCCACCACCAACCTTCTTTTTTTAAATTAATAAATGAAAGATTCTCTACTATAAATATTAACGTCCAAAATATTAATAGAATGAATCCATGCCCTTTAGGCGGTACAGATGGTAGCAAAAACCGTCTTTCCAATCTCATTAGATAAACAGAAAATGGAAATGCTATTCCTGTTACTAATACTGATAGTATCTAAAACAAACAATACATTGAAATCGTCTATATTAAAACATTAACAGCGGGAGCATTTTAAGATGTTCTATGTGATCCGACAGTTATGCAGGAAGCATATTTTTTAGAGGACTGTAATCTCCGTCTCCTATATTCATATAATTTATTTTGAAATCAATTCATTAAAACCATCTATTGACATTTCTTCAAAGAAATTAAAACATTTTCATCTGTGCCCCACTAAAAATCAGATTACCAAAAGACTCACTTGAATGTCAACAACAAAGATGCTAATGATTTGATTGAATCTCACTGTCCTTATCAAATGAAAAACAGGAGTCAAATAAAATACGTCAAGAATGTGAGGAAGAATACGATAAAAGCGTTATTTTAACAAATTCTTGACTAGCATGGAAGAATGCGATCTTAATGGAGAATGTATTGTATATCTCAAGTACATAGGGAGATTGTGAGAGAAATAGCTTATTATAAAACTCTTGTTGTGCAATAAACAATGAAAAGCCTATTCCTTTAAAATCAAATTACTTTTTCTGAATATTTGAATTTAATACGCAAAAAATGCCCCAAATCGATTCTTCCTCTATAACAAGAAACAAAACTATTAAAAGAGATAGCATTAATCTCAATACAATTAGAAAATATTGATAATATTTAATGAACATAATTAAAAAGATGTAAATTTAAAAAGTTGCTATTTAAGATTTAAGCAAGTTATGAAACATGACCTTTCTATCAATGTTTATATCAAAATAATGATATTACTTGGAATACAAAATTATATAAAACATAATTATCACATTATATAAACATAATTACTAAAGTCTTTAGATTTGAACTCTTCCTGCTACAAAAATCCGGGCAGACATTTAAGGTCAATTTTTTATAAATATCCATCGTTATAGAGCTTATTACATAATTTTCATCATAGTAAAGTAACGTAGATCTACATTTTTACATAATTTAAGCCATATTAAATAAATAATTAAACATATCTTACCATATATCCGTATATATTTCCATCTTTGTACACGTATATTTGTAAAAAGAAACGAACTATGGCTAAAACTGGTATAAGAAGTGTAAAAAATACTTGAAGTATATATAGGCGGGCATAATTTACTCCTGATATTTCTGTAGAATATCTACAAATTGTCATAAATAAAATTAAAATAACATGAGAACATATTCACATTTAAAAGGGGTATTAAAAAAATTGCATACCTATGGTACATTATAACTTGGATAACTCCAAATATAAATAGGAAACCGCCTATCACAGACGAGCTGACGGTTTCCATGAAACATTGTGATATGCCGTGATCCACCCATACTTCGTTCAGTGTAACGTTTGGTGGACAATAAAGAATCATTTTCTGCAACAAAAAATATCAAAATACATGAATACAATGAATAACGAGAATATTTTTGCATAGTGTTATATTAATATTACGCGGTAATAACAGATGTATTTGTTAATTTACATTATAACGATAAATCGACGATATTGCAATATAATAATTCATTTAACGTAAATGAGCAACCAGACTTTAATAAATAATAACATGTCTTAAATCAATCCCTCGGCCGAATTCGGCCATTTCTTCCATAGTTTTTGAATGCCTACACTTCCTAGAGGCATTCACAATGAACGCAGTCATACACTTTCTTATAGTCCAAGAAGCGTAAAACCATTGGTGTTTGGATTTCACGACTCTTCTCAATTAACTAGCGAATATTCAAGATCTGCTCTCTGGTTTTGCCAACTAATGTATTGATTTAAATGATATTTTACGACATACAGCATCACTTTATTCACGTGCGATATGAGTGACACTGTTCTATAGTTTTCACATTTTTTGGTCGAGTCCTTTTTATGCAGAGGGATAAATATGGACTCCATCCAATCTTGGAGCCATTCAGCATTATGTTACATACATCTATCAAAGATCCAACACCTATATCTCCAAATTCTTTTAATCATAAGAGCTCTTCTATATAATGAATTATGCAAAACAAAAATTCAAACATAATCATCGAATTTACAGCTTAAATACAAATATAAATGATGAAATAGTTGCTATACTCATTTATCATGTATCCCATTTCATACCCTTGATAAATACAATTTATCAGCAATAAGGATGACACACGTATCATATGATGATATTCATTATTTTTCTAATCATATAATAATTGATATAGAACAAAATTTAATACTGGATCAACTGCATGACATCAATGTTTCAATTAATGCTATTTATCCTCATCTGAGATTATAAAATGCTAGCTTTTAACAAGTTATCGGAGTGAAAACATGTCACATTCAATCATTTTGATCATGAACACATTAAATTAAATAATCTAATGAAGAATATAAAAATAATAGTTAAAAATAACCGGAGAATAAATTTTAATAAAAAACATTTCTGTAGGCAGATAATAATAAATATAAAGACATTACTCAATATAAGATAAGTATTATTAAAATAAATGTATTTATATGTGCGTATATTGATTTGCACAAGTGATAATTACATTTATATAAGCAACTATGACATTCTATCATGAAGCTCAAATTTTGATATAATATAAATGTTTTCTGATACGAATTCAACATTAAATGGTGTAATGTTGTACGTAAATTTAGCTCTGGAAATCTTAAAACCTGAAAGACCTTAAATTTTAATATGGGATGCGATGATGTTCTATAAAAAAATACAAAAATGATTTAATTCATTCGTTACAATTCTGACACAGTCATATAAGCTCATTTTTATCAAAAATCTTAAGATATGCCGCCTATCTATTCAGAAGATAATACTTTAGAATAAATAAAACTGGATTTATTATCTGAGTAAAATTTTTATGATAATAGGAAAAAAATGTAGTTTTAAAAAATTAAATATCAATATTAATTGATAAAAAATATTTTATTGATAAAAAATGTTTCATGCATTGTAATTTATACTTGCAATTTGTTTTTGTGTAATATGGCGAAAGCTGTTTATAAATTTCTAAATATAAAAAAATAATCTTTGTGGTTTTCTTCCAAAAACTCAATTGTGCTATTTAACACTTTCATCATCCAGCGTGAATCAGTGAAGTTTCTAACAGGGCCCAACTTGTGGAAATGTGGGCAAGCTAACAAAAACAAAGTGAAGATAAACTTGATGGTAATCAGATCATAAAAAAGGGTCCTGTGAACAGACCAAGCTATGAATGCAAATATCGAAGTTGATCTCGAAAGATAATATTTGGACAGTTAACATCTAGAAGACATTATAGAAACACTTTGGTAAATATAAGATTTGTAAGTCGTTATAAAAATGCGTAACAATGGGACGCTAAATTAGTAGATAAATTCTCAACCACCAGAAAAATTTAAAAAATAGTCAACCCTCCTATAGCGTCCGCTTCGTTTGCAGTGTCTTTTACGTAAGCAACGGATAAAATACGTAAGACCAATGCCCCCTCGTGCTCGTGTTAATCACTTACACTTGTTAACAAAGTTAACACGTAAAAATTTGGTATGGGTGCCTAGCTTTTTATAGCGTTTTGCTTCTATAGCATGGTCCCTATCTCGACACTATAGAAGGGTTGACTGTATATTTTAATCCTTCATTAAATACAATATGAGACATGGGAAAAACAGCGACATACCGGTCTGATCGAGGCCTTTAAGCCATACCCGAGCACTGTTATGAGGTCTCACTTGCGCAAGTCCGGACTAGCACTAACACCGCTCCCTCCAGAAGAGGCGAAGTACCACAAAAAGAAGAACTACTCGAAGAACTCAATTTGAAGGGGACTGCAGCAGATGATGAACTGCAGGGGCTCCCCTTTCCCCGTGTTACTCATTTCAGTTTCGGTCATTTATAGTACCTAACCACGGAAGCAAGTCGCCGTTCAGTAAGCAGAGCTGTTCTCTATATGTCATAGGCTATTGAAGATAGTGGTGTTGCCTTTTGCATAGATTCGTCGTTCTTATCCTGCAATCGGCAGTTCCACATTCGAATTTATGGGTGCACAACACAGGATAAGCTCATATTAGCTAGGTTACCCCAGCAATATTTAATGAGCAAACCATCCACTGTCCATCCATTAAAAGCCTCAAGAACGACAACCAAAAACACCCATCACATTTATCTGAATAACATGGCAACGTACGCGTTAAATTTCACACAAACAGCTTCCACGACAGTCATTTTCTTGAGACGTAATACAGCACCTCAATTTCTGCAGCTCTTCAATGATTAATTAAAGGTTCATTGTGTCATTTAAGCAAAGTTCATTTAAACTCAACATCTTCAATGCCTCCGGAAATGGTTAGGAGACTAATTTCTTTGATATTTTAAATGCCATTTACATAGTTGATAACAAATTCTCCGAACAACAAATCCTAGGCGGCTAATGTTAAAAGGCGATTTTTATGCGTAGCAGGCAAAAACATTGAAATATGATAAATAAATATATTTTGAAAAAATGACTCTTTTAAAATACTTATTAATTTGTAATGAAATTTAAAATAATCACTTACTACTTTATTCTATTAAACACTTTTTATAAATATGTATAAATTATAGAACATTAGTGATAATGTTTTATTCGTTCACAAAAAAACATCTGCAAATGAATAATAAGGTCCTAATGCTTAGATATTTATCAAAACATTCACCTTTGTCAAAGGGAACTTTGCAAAACCCACATATGTAGATCGTCAATCCTCTTTTTTTGTGCATGAAACACACCTGACGCTGTCTGCCGAATTATTACACATTAAAAAATGTATTAAAGCAACAAAACATATACTTTATTTAGCTTGAACCATACAAAAAATGCCGAGTAGAACTACACTCTGAAGTTAAGTCTGTGAAACGGATAGAAATATCCACCCCGTTCAAGATGCGTTAAATTGTTTCCGCCAAACTCGCATGGCATCTTATATTTTCATCTGTTCATTCATTCGTAAACGAACAACCAAAATACAGAAGTGAAAAAAAAGATCATACTATAACGAATCGGCACTCGCTGAGTTCTCTGAACCGTATAATGACATCATTAATTTCGTCAATTAATTGTATGACATTTTCACATTTTTAAATATAAAAATAAGTCTATTTTATGCAATAAAAACATGTCATTCATTAAAAACCCAAAATATTTAAACAGCAAATATTGAACGTTCTAAACTCGTTTCCAGAAACCGGTATAAACTGGTTAAATGATCACCGCTTATATTAAATCAATTGGCCGTTGAATGATTCACAATAGACTTAAACTTTAACATGAACGCCTGGAAAATGTCTAGAAATCAAAATGCAATGTCATCATCGATATCTCATTCGTGTAGTGATTGTTTTATAACATAAATATAATATAATATAATAAATAAAAAATGCATAATTTATAAAATTCATATGTAAATAATGGAATACGGTAATGTTATTAGAATGCCTTTAAAATAATAAATAAGCATTTTTATAACAACTTTTTCGTTCAAGGTCAAAATAGGTCTAACCAGGATCTTATAAGACCACACAAATTAAGCATAGTAGAACTATAAATTTAACGAGCTAATTAGATAATTTTATTACGGTACGGACAAAGGTGATGAGCCCCGATAATGATACAAATATTAAAAAAATGTCAACAATAATATAATATTTCAACGCATATCGAAAACATGTTTTTCGCTCACATGAGGGTGAATCATTTTTACGTGCATCTGCCGAGTAGAATAGATTCGTAATTGATACACATGCTCAACATAATCGATGTTATTGCCATGGTTAAATTCAAAATTTACAATGTAACATAGGAGAAACTCATTAATAAAGGGTGAATTTAGAATGTCAATCGTTATAAACATGTCGAAATGATTATATTTCTCAAATTGACGTTTATGTAATTGACATTCATTTATTCATTTAGAACATTTTCGATAATGCGATGTTAATGCGCAATCGATTCGTTTAAACGTTTATTTGAATACGCGTAACATGCATTAATTAACAATTCTTTGTATGTGACGCATTAATTCATAATTGATGATCACTCACCTAGCTTGGCTAATTATGTTCGCCCGCTTGAGAAATGTCGGTGGCGGTCACACCGCAAACAAACAAAGCGCTAATGAACGTCAACACTGCATGACGTACATACAGCAAGTCATTTCGACCGGCACCGACTGACAGCTGAGCGACACTAGTCGGCTTTTTTTTGGCCATAACAACTTATATTGTCGCTCGTATGTTCTAGAATTTCGTCGTATTTAAATGCGTTTGTTCTTTCGCACATAATATTTTTAGCTTCAATAAATTATTATAATGTAATTTTTAAACGTGTCGTGTTAAAATACATTTATTAAAAATCATTGTATAATTTTTTAATGCATTTTGATACATTGGGATAACTTTGCACATAGCTATTCATAAAGTTACATGAATCTAAATATTATTTTAATTTAAAACCATTTAGACTACGTAAAAATAATTCCGCTTAATTAATATTTTTAGTTAAAATCTTTATCATATTACATTGAACCACATGAAGATTCAAAATTTCAGTTATTCAACTGTAATTAATAAAAGTACTGCGCAATGTTTTAAAAGTTCGCTTACTTGAAATTGATAAAGATGTTATATTCTTCAATTATCTTTAAATATAAACCCCATTTTTAATTAATTGGTAGAAAATATTAATATATCCGTTATCTCAAAAAAAACAATTAATTTTTAATTCGATTGCTCATTGAAATACTTTGATTCTTATCAGGAAAATGTACTACCAGGTACAATAAAACTATATCACAAATTATCAATTAAACGTACAACTACAATGCATATTAAAATTGATGCGTGTCAAAAAGCATTCGAATCAATCAATGATAAGTATCGGCGTAAGACGAATAACAAAAATATCATGCAACATTATACGATGGAAATAAAAAGAAGTGATCATTAAAAGATGCACTTGGATTACACACAATAAAATTACAATTAATTTCTTTAAATCTTTAGATGTCATGCATTCCAAGTGCATCAGAAAACCAACAGCCGAAGCTTGATCTTGTTTGCAGCAGTGCGAAAAAACTCTCTGGTATTGAATTCGTACCACTGCTGCAAATTATTCAGCCACGACATCTTCCTAACTCCAAAGCTGCGATGTTTCCCTGGATTTTTAACTGTAAAAATACATATTTATTCGTTTCTTGATTGTGGCTAGTACTTTGGGTCGTTTCTTTAGTTGCGTCAGCACCTCAACATTTGCTTGCGGCAATGAAACACAAATTTTTAATAGGATATTTTTATTTACAGTATAATTTAAAATACATTAAAATGTAAATTATTGCACATTTCATACTTATTATGACAAAAATGCTACAAAATAATCTATCATCAATTAGATATGATACAAATTCAGTTTTATCCAAGGAAATACATTTTACAGCTTAAATCACAGTCGCGTTGGATAGTTGAGGAATAAATTTCTACATACATTCAGACGGGATAAAAGAATATTGTCTTCAATTTAGATTCGGACACTTTTTTGACTTCCTCTGCAATAAAATATGCGATTATAAAAATAATATACATAGCACAGTAAATACGAAATTTAATCGATTTAAAATTTACCGTGAATTTCCTTCAAATTTGCATTTTTATGTTGCATTATTACGTAGAATTCTCTTACGTTTGAAACTTTTCCAACGACCCAATAGTCATTCATGGTTTTTATTGTAATTTCACCATATTTTTCCAGACTGAAAGATTTAAGCACGTTGTAAAATTAAAATAGTCGATAAATTCAAAGAAAAGATAAAACGGAGTTACGCAATGAGCGTCACTAATAGGATTATACAAAAAAATTACATCTGAATGAATGTCAAAATTATATACTTGCCTTTTTCTATCTGAACTAATATCAGCTATAAGTTTTAAGACTTCAGGATTAACGGAAATATTTCCAGTGTGTCTATTATCCAGATGTACCTGAATTAGATATTGATTAAAACGTGTATAATTATTAAATATTGGAATCGTATGCGCATCAATATGAACACTTACGGTACTTTTATAAGCAACATTGATTTGGTTGTAATATAGATATTTCGCAGATGATTGATCGGATGGATTGTCAACGGGACTATTCTCCTTTTTATATTGTTCGCCAATGTCGGAAGCGAGAGTTGTTAAATGAGGACTTACAAATGTGTCAATTTTATGCATCAAGTCTAAAGTAATCTTTGTATCACCTGTAATAATAAATTTATTATTAGTTTTTTCATTCCAAAACGTGAAAGAGTGGGGCTTAACGTATGGCTATCTGATATCCCTAGTTTACACCGACTGTTCAAGGACCCTGGCTTAACTGAAGAACAGTATTCAAGCTACTATCGACAACATGCTCGTCGATATGTTTTTAAAAATAAATATGTTTTATTATTTTTTTATAATTGCTTAATACTTTGATATGATGATCAAAGCACGTATATGTTTTAAACAGTTGCAATGCCAACCACGCCTATAGATTACAGCTCACAATGCTCAATTTACAAGTCCAATAAGGATATATAAATAAATGTCTTTGATATAGTTTAAACACAATCTAATTGATGATTTAAATTAATCTTCATGCTGTCATATTAAGGTAATAAATTAAATTGATTGTTTCTTTGTTCTATCATGTAATTATAATTGATTGTCTTTTATTGCCATTGACATTCGACTCTTCGGAATACCAGTTGACGTTTTCTTATTTAAAAAAGTAAGAGATTTGTAAACATTTTTCATATCTATTAGTTTGAATCATAAGCCGTTATAATTATTCAGTTTTACCCTTGATGTGTCATCCGTATTGGTGAGTATAGGGTATCATTAGATAGGTGTGAGTCCTATCAATCTTTCGACAACAGTTAACCGTATTACATCTTATGTTATATATATGTTTGTCGTTTTTAAATTTGCTCACTCCTCAAAAGGTTTTAGCTTTGGCATTATTTTTATTTTACACTTAAGGTCCATGTCCTTTTTTTCTGTATGCTTTAATATAAACCTACCTTATATTATATAATTAATTAAGTTACATACTGTAGTATCGAAAGTATTTATATTCAAGGCCTATAACGTCAATAATATCGCTATTAACAGTTCCCAAAAATTTTGCCAACAATATATCGTTGTTTAAAACTAAATGAAATTAAATTGATTCACCAAGATCCTTGAAATTATTCAATATACTAAATAAATTCAAAATCATTTCATAAAGACATACAAACCCTTAATGAAAAAGCAAATTGTAGCAGCTAATGCTCTGTAAACGACCATATAAAGTTCTTCATGATTCGTTTCATAGTTTAGATTTACTTTGGTTATCTTCTTAAGGTCATGCACTTCACGAAAGCCCCCAGGAGGACTTATATAGCAACCATAATGTTGGGCACTAATGCGAGGTCCTCCTTGTAATTCCCTTTCAACGTGTTCCGGTAATAAGGTATCGACTAAATATTTATATACAATCTGCATATCGTTTGGGGAAATACCATTCCTAAAAAATATTTAACATCAGAATTAAAGCGCTTACTATAATAAATATATTAAGAAAATGTATTATTACCATATCAAACGATCATTGTATAAAAATACAGACTCCTTAATTTCGGGAAACTGTGATTCGATAAGATTTACAAAACACTGCACTTTTAAAAACGAAAATCGATCTAATGGAAGATACTGCACTCCTTGGAAAATATCCAAAACATCACAGTGTGGTATATTCCATTGAAGTAAACACTGTAAATAGTAAAAAATAAATCAACAACCCATTATTTCCTAACGTAACTCGTATTTCAATGCATTTACTTACAGGAGTGAAGAAATTTTCTAATTTAGTTTTGAGCAATTCTATTGGCATACTACTAAATGACCCCATAAAGAGTCTAAACATACGATGCGCTGCAGAGAGAACAGATTCTAAAACTTTTGCTTGAACCTAAAAAAGAAATCGCAATAAAATCATAACGATAAGCCGTAATAAATCACTATAATTTACAACGAATTAATCTGATACCTGTTCACCGTGATATTCATAGTACTTTGTACCATCAATAGACGTCTTTTGTACATAAGGAACGTTTACAGTCTAAAAATGAAAATATTAAAAATAAAATCTGATTATTATAGATCATAACTTGGTAGTTACAGTATAGAATCGTTCTTTGATTTTCTGACTTATATGTTATACAATTATAATTTTAACATGTCTTAACGTTAAACTACACTATAGGATAAAATATTAATTTTAGCATAATAAACGATATTTCTCTAAATCAATTCAATAAAAGCATTTAATCATGAAAATTAATAACTGTGTGCACTTTATATAACTCACCATAACCATCCAAAAGTTCTTTTCTGGTTGATAAAATACTTGTTTAGTTTTTTGAGTGTGAAGTGCTTCACAATTGTCAGGTGAGAATGTTCTAAAATAAAATCAATATTATAAAGCATTTTAAATTCATAAATGATGATAATTAAAAAGATATGTACTAACGCCATGAATTTTATGATAGCTTCACATAACCCAATGCTCATTTTTCTTTTTTCCATATTTACATCACTGGGATAGAAATATAACATTTTTTCATTTTCCTGCAAATAATATGAAAAATATATATATAACCATTAATATACATTGAACACAGCAGCTTTCTTACTACAATTATATTCACATATTTTATTGCATATCACAAACAAGAGTTATATTAATTTAAATGAAGTGACAATGTCAACCTACTCAGTTGTTATCTACAAATCATTATTATGACAAATACATAATATACTTATACTCACTTGACCTTCTTTAGGTCCTAATGTTGAATTAAAAATGAAAAAAGTACTCAGTTCACACTCGTTCTTGATCATATTGACAAATTATTCCAAGCTATAGTAAATAAAAATATTCGAAGTGTTTATTCAATGCACAAATTATAAATGTAGTGGGTTTAGCTTTTTTGTATCGGCAAAACGCGAAATCATTCTAGCTCGGAAATAAGATTTCCATTACGGATAAATATCGTTCTTTAAATACAAAATGAACTGACAGCCGAAGAACGTTTGACAGAATAATATCTCGACATCCTAAACATAAGATGACAAAATACAACCATGTATTACACGTGCAACTAGCGTATTAAAATATACGAAAAATTATTATATTACATTATTTAAATTATAAAAGCTTTAAAATAATTTTATAAAGATTTTTTAAAATATTTATTGTTGTAAACATTATATGCATTATTTTTACATGGTACAAAAATGCACTTTTATTTTTTGAAGACAAACAATATATGATTAGTTGAGTTTTTATTCGTAAACGTTTCTATTATTTTATTAATAGGAATATTATTATTACTATATCGGCTGTGTAAAGTATCCCCGTTTATATACATTTTAAATGATTGGCAATTATTACTGTCAGTGACGTTCCTAGAGGTGATATGTCACAAATGAACAAGTGAGACGACAGTTATCATCCCAGTGGGAAATATAGATTCAGAAGCAGCATGGACCGCTCTCATGAGACCGGCTCCTTAGTCCTCACTGAAGAAGGAGCTGTGCTAGAGTCATCGGGAGATCTTGAAAACGACGAGCGCCTCGCTAGTGGGGTCATCGGACTCGTCACTCTCGCCTCTAGGTTCTTTATCAATTTATCATTCTTCTATCTATCCCCCCCCCTTTTATGCAGTGTAGAATATCTATATTTTTTTTAAATATCAAAGGTCATCCAACTTAGTAAATATATCTTATCAATGTCCAATATCAAGCATGTGGTATTATAATACTTTTATAGTACGTATACACTTTTAATTTTATCTGTAGCAACATATTGTACTTAATTTTAAGAAATTTATTTTTGCGGCAGGGAAACTCTTATTTTAAAAATGAATAACACAAACAGTACAGGGAGATATCAATTATCAACGCGTAAATGGCCGATCAATAAAAATTGGCAACTGCTCAATACCGAGGATGCAGCAACTATAAAAGACTCTGGAAAACTAAGAAAGTGGGCACAGAAAATTGTACTAGATGAATGAGAGTTGGTATTGCGAATACGTCGGATTTTCCATGCAAATGTACATGGGCGCAGATCATATTCTATGGACATGTACTAGGATGGCTTCAGAAAGAGGAGAGCTTCTGTGCCGTGTCTGCGGGTCATGTGAGAGGCCTGTTGAACACAGATTGATCAGATCAACGACTCCAGGCAAATACTTCGAGAAATGATAGGTTGTTCCAAATGACTCGTAGCAACCGACTCTAAAATAAAATCATCCCTTCAGCGGAGGTCCTCAGCCATTGCTGGACAAGTATACTGCGGCTCATGTAAACAATTACACAGCATTAGTAGCCACGTGGCTGAACTTTATGGCAACCGCATCACTGTAGTTTCCCTGCTGCACCCTGTATTTTAAACACACTTATTTGTATATATAAACAATTCTCAATTTGAACTTTATTTCATATTATTTCTGCTTCTAGAATCGATCCAGCGACTCCAAGTACAGAGGGCTTTAAAAAAATCTCTATAACCTACGATGACCACTACTTCATCATCTGCATGTCAAATAAGAAGATATATGTCGTTAAAAAAATGCTGAACAACGCTTTGGATATTAACGATAGTCCCGCTATTAATGTTTAACTTTACATATCTATATAATCGTATTTTAAAATGTCACGTAACTTATTGAAGAGCAGCGTGGAAAACGCGTCTTTCAGTATTGTGTTTCAAGTGCTATTCAGATGTTTGACGTTTGTGATAAACGCTTGGGTGCTGAGGCATGTCGGGCACGCCGTAATTGGTATTATGAATGTAAGACTGTTGCTCTTGGAGAGTACTATTCTGTTTTTGAGCCGGGAGCCTTTTCTTCGCGCATGTCTCGGACATAAAAATGGACCCACGTGGCCGCAAGTGATCAATCAGATGTGGCTCACGATGCCCGTGAGTTTGATTTTTTCCTCTTTCTTTTTGTATATTTGGTTGTATGTTTTAACTTTAGGTCATCCGGAATATGCCGTTCAGTATGAGTTTGGCTGCTGGAGTGTTGCTATATCTTGTGTGATAGAATTGGCGTCGGCGAGTGTTGCGTTGATTGCTCAGATATTTTGTTTCGTTAAACTTAGAGTCGCGTTGGACACCATACACATTCTAGTTAGGACTGTTATATTTTTATCTATATTAATTTACGATACGGATAAGGCTCTTATAGCTTTTTCAGTGGCGCAAGTATCTAGTGCCCTCATTGTAACTGTATGTTATTACGTATTTTTCCATTGGTATATTAAAAAGTTGAACGAGCATAGAAAATTGGATAAAAATAAGCATTCACTTTCGAAGCTTGCTCCTTACTTCCAACATATGGATGATTTCCCTTTCAAATCGATCAAAGAATTTCTCCCTAAAAAAACCAATGATTCAAAAGGACTTTTAGATCCACAATTGTGCACCTTGACAGTCAGTTTTGCCAAGCAAGGATTCGTCAAGCAACTGTTGACTGAAGGAGAAAAGTATGTCATGTCCGTCAGTCCCGTGTTATCTTTCAGTGAACAGGCGATGTACGACGTTGTTAATAATCTAGGCAGTTTGGCAGCACGATTTATATTTCGACCCATAGAAGATAGTGGTTATTTTTACTTTACCCAAATGATTGACAGGGATGAAGAGATTGAAAAGCAAAATAATAGCAAAATATCTGAAGCCTGCACGGTATTATGTCAGCTCTGCAGAGTTGTGACGTCAATTGGTCTGATAGTTTTAGTGTTCGGACAAAGCTATGCACGCACTCTCTTGCTTTTATATGGAGGCGAAGGCTTCGTCGGCAGTGGCTTACCCGTCCTGCTTATGAGATGCCACTGTCTCGCTGTTATTCTACTAGCTATAAACGGAGTAACAGAGTGCTATAGTTTTGCAACCATGACAAGTAAGCAATTAGATAGATATAATTATCTTATGGTTTTTTTCTCAGTGAGTTTCCTAATTTTGTCGTTTGTTCTGACGAGTCTATTCGGTCCCGTCGGATTCATTTTATCTAATTGCATAAATATGCTGGCTCGTATAATACATAGCCTTTACTTTATAAAAACTAAATACAAGAACTCGGTTCACAAACCACTAGAAGGTCTCATGGTCGGTCGAGTGTTCGGTGGCGCATTGCTCGCAGCAGGCTTGATCTGTAAGATATCTGAAATACGAGTCTCTCCAAGCTCTCAGATATTGCACGTAATGGGGGGAGCAGTTGTTTTCGTCCTTGTTTTGTGCGCATGGGCATATGAAAATTGGCCGTTGCTCGAATTGGTCTATAATAAGTATGTTAAAAAACAAAGGGACCACCAAAAAGATAAAAAAGAATAATTGTAAGAATGCGTGTAAATTTATACATTATAAATAATTGTTTTTAATTGTTGAATATAGATTATATTGAAAATACATTGCGTTTTGATTATCAATCACCAAATCTAATCATCGGAACCTGGAATTTTAAACATACATGGGAACAATTTAAAAAATGTTAATATAAATAACGATTAATGTGTTGATCTTATGCATGCTATTAATTCAGCATGAATGTCTGCACTATAATCAGTGTATTTATTTTTAGATTGCACTCGGATTAATGTTATATCGTCACATGGAAACATGTGCATGTTAAAAATGTACATTTATATCTTGTTATTGGATGATGGATCAATTTACTCGACCTATTGATATTGGTAAATGTAACCCAAACTTGAGCTGTATAAATTTATTAGTGATATATAAAAACACAAATGGTGTATCCTATTTTTCTACATGACGAAATACCAACGAATAGGAAGCTTCTTAATCTCGGTGTTCCCCTTAACGGGTCACGAGGTTACTGAGTAATAAGATGAGATGGTCGGATGCAAATAAAAGCATTATTGTCGTAACTGTTTTCTTTTATTTATAGAGATTGTGGTTACAGCGAGTTAATAGCTTACGGGAGATAAATGTCTTTATTCTAGATGGCAATGTGTCTGCAGGAAAACGTCACTGTTAACACATTGCAACTGAAGGAAGTCACTGTTAATCTGATAAATCGAATCTGCACAGATCAACAGCGACACTATATGGAGATGCCATTTTGCCCACGCAACCGTATGTTAAGAGTCTACAAATATCAAACACATTTTACAATACATATATTAACTCTGGCGACTCACATACGAATGCTTCGTAATTTTTTGTAATATTTTTCTCTGCAAAATTGAAAATAAGATTAAAACTTCTACAAACTATCCTTGTTTCATTGTTGAGGTTCTTCTTGAATTCTTAATTACGGGCACAGTTTTCATTTGCATTTAAAAATCTCAGGATTTCAATAGTTTTTTGTTCTTTTAATTCGTGACGGGTGTCGCCGTCATGAGATGCAAATCAATTTTTCTTTAAATTGTGCATGAAAGCATGAAAATGTGGAAGAACAATAAAATATTACAATAAAAATTTAATGGGATTTTCAAATGTTTTTTATTAATGTTTCTGTAAATATTTAAACAATATACATTTGAATATTAGTTGAAAGATACAATTTTTTATTATCTTAAGTATGGGAAGATTGAAACTGATAAATGTAAGTTTCTATAAATCTTTGGATCGTTCATTAAAAATTTAGTATCAAAAGGTTCTTAACAATTTGCATACAATTAGTCTTTATTAAAATGGAATTCATGTCATGAAATTTGTTTGCATAAAATGGATAAGAATCGATGGTCAAAGAAAAAAAATAATGAGTCATTACGAGAACAATTTTGAACACATTCAGCGATCAATTATCGCTCCACATTTGTTTATGAATTGTAAAGATTTTTTTCACATAGTTGAAAAAATATTGCGCATAACTAAATAATAATCAATGTTAAATACATACATTTTTTGAATATGCAAAAAATAATTAAAAAAGGATCACATGATATAATCATTCTGTCATTCATTATTTTTAACTAAAAAAATAAATATGCCTTGAATCAGTGTACGTAAAAATATATCAATTTTACAATAGACTTATATCTACACACGCTTAAAATTACTTAAATATTAAAACTATCGAAAAATATTGCTATTCACGGATCAAAAGTATGGAGCGCTTTACGCCATATTTCGATCAATCTGTCCCATGACCGCCGGCTGTATTTTGCGTGTTTATTTGGAGTCCTCGGGTGAAAAGATTGTCGTTGATCCCTGAAAAGAGCGTTTTTCATTAAAAAAATTATGTCTGGGCACTGGATGATCAAGATTTAAAAATTGCATCAACTAACTTTGGTACGGTTTTAATGTAGTTATCATAACAGAGAGTATTTTTTCCGTAGTCAATTTGTTTCTGTCGTCTTTGCAGTGTGATCGGATCCGTTTCAATATTTTCGCGTTTTCCAGCTTTATGAATTCCGTCAAGGACCGGTTTACTGAAGAAATGTACAAATAAAAATTATTTCAAGTGAATTTCTTAAATAGAAGTGCAATTTAAACAGAATGTAAAATAAAAACATACTTTTTTCTTTCCCTTTTAATAGAAAGATCAGCTCTCCGTTCGGATCTTCTATAGCTAAATCCATCTTTAACATTATTCACTTGTATCTTTTCTTCGATGCTAGAATCGGAATCTTCTAGAATAAACAAAAAACACTTATAGATTATTAAAATTATACCAATATACGTGGGTCATCTAAATTTCGAAACAAAATTTTTCCCCTGGCCTTAGAAGCCCTCGTAACGTAATCTTACTTTCCAGATGACCATCGTACAGTTAAAAAATCAAACAAACCTTCCATTTTTTCAATTTTCATATGTTGTTTCGTATGAGATGGTTTTACATCATCATAAATATCTTCGTTATGATCTAAAATGATATAAAACCGATTTTAAATAAACGAATGAATGTTTATTCAGACTTAAATTGGTTAATAAACTATTCTCACCAATATTCAATGTGTCAACATTATCATCATCATCATCATCATCTGACATTCGATCAACAGCAACTGTAAATTGTAGTGTTTGTTAGTATAAATAAAATTATAATTACAGATCAAATTCAGAAACTCAATCTCAAGTTGTACAGGTAACCCCCTGTTTATTACGAGTGACGATTTGTTATAGTACAATATTTAATATAATTATAGTAAATTAAGCATAAGAAGCCGTGCGAGTTTGGTGGAAATAATTTAATCCTTTGAGTATGTCTACACATGTGGTGCGCAGCGCTTCATTTTCAATGTTTCTATTTCTAATGCAATACTTTGGGCGAAGTTTAACATGGGGTACTTGGACTGTAGTGTTAATACTCTTCTGTTAATCGCGATCTTCTCCAGAATGTATCTACCATCATCAACGGGGATTACTTGTACATAGATCAAATTGTACATACCTTCTTTCTTTATATTTTTTATTATCACAATATCATCATTTGGAAGTTCATCAGCCCACATTTCTGAAATTAAAATTATTCATTAATAATAATAAACTTAATATTCTAATTACAAATACAGGTTTTAATTTCAAAAAAATTCATAATTAGGAGTACCCAGACAAAAGGACGATTTTTAATGAGTAACTTTGATGGGGAGTTGTGTTTCATCTTGTCAATCAAACTGTACGTCTTTCTTTTGTCAGTGTTCGGTCAACGACTTAACCCCTAAAGGAGTACTCTCCCAGGGCCTGCGACCCCCCCCTCCACTATTCAAGAAGAGCACTCTTGTACATTGAGCTCGGAGACAGAGAGAGAACATAGCCCAGTTCTGGAGAGCTTCCCCACATACATTGCACGATTGTATAGATCGTTAACCCAAATTTATCGATTAATAATGATATAATTAATCGATTTCAAATGTAATGTGGTCCTGACAGATAAGTGGATTTGTACAGGATGATAATTGGAGGACAAGCAAATATAGCATCTAAGATTATGAACATTTTAAATCAACAAAAGGGTTAAGAACAATGCTAACAGATCACCTCGGGTATATGGAGCAATCGAAGGTCTGTCAAGTGTAGAAATATAAATAAACGTTCAACTTACTCTCTTTTTTGACTTGATTTCTGAGCAACATTACGTCTGGTTTTGTCTCCGGCTCGCCAAACTTCTCCTTCTTGATGATTTTATTTTGTGACATATTGACTCAAATATTCTGAGCTGAAATTTAAAAAAAGGATCGTAATGCTTACAACAATTTTATTTGTGTTGGAATGCAAAAAAAGTTATTTGATAGTGATATAAATTAAATATATCCAAATCAATATCGTATCGATCTTTCTTTATTGCGTTCATAAATATTCTCAATGTTTGGTGTGGATTTTAGCCTGGTGGAATCATCAGCCTGTAATTTGATGATATGGATACCGATGATATGCGGTTCCAACAGAACGGTACCACGCGGCAGTGATGTGAACTAGCCACCGAGATTGTGCGATTTAACGCCTTTCAAATTAATCCTTTGGGTCTATCTTAAACCACAGATCTATGCGTGTAAACTGCAAACAATTGATACCCTCAAAGTCAATATAACGAACACTATCCAGCAAATAATGCGGCAAAGTCGTCAAAAATTGGACCCAAATACGTGCTACCAAGCATAGCCGTGGCAGACATTTGAACTACGTTATATTCCACTTTTAATGCCATAACTATTATTTTAAATAAAAATAAATAAAAAATCGGGTGAATATCTCACTTCAACGTGTAAAAATACCCTTTAGAAATGAAGAGCAAATTTTTTTATTTATCTTAATAAGTTAATTTTAAGTAAATATATGCAGTTTTTTAATTTTACTATTTTCCTCTATTTTACAAAGTAAGAAATGTGATTAGTATATTTCTATTTCATGAATAATATTACGGTTTGTAATAAAAATAAGGGATGCAATCCCATAACTTAAATTTAAGCAGTTAAATGCATTGTACAAATATGTATAGGTTGGATCTATTAATTTACTGTATAATACTTTTGCAAATAAAGTTTGTTATTGTTATTATTATCATAATACTGCAATATAATGGTTTATAAGATTTTTAAAACTATATACAAACTTTCAATTCTCTTTATGCAAATTGTTTTATAATGACTTCATAATAAACAATGGAAATATAGTGATATCAGTAGTTCCCAGCTAAGATTCCATTTGAATCATTCTACATAACCTTCAAATTTCTGATAAAATAGAAGCACCACATTGAAGAAAAATCCAATCCCTGTTCAATAATTATGGACGGAGTTTCCAATAAACAACTTTAGGAAACGATTAGATGAATATTATGCGTTAAAATCATTGATGCTTGATCATAATTACCAGTTTTGGCATGAGCGGCAATGAGACGAGGATCTCAACGAAACCATAAACTGAGCACAAAATCCTTCTACGCGCGATTGGGACACGCTAAATAATTAAATTCATATATCACTGCTACACAAATCCATCATAATTCAATCCAAGTAATGTTGCATTATCATCGTACGCAGTGACAGTTTTCTTCTCAGGCTATTATTTGACAATGGAAGTCTTGGTAGGAAATTATCTTGCGTACCAAAAAAAACACATTTTCTACGCTAAAACATGCCAAAAAAGCATAATAAGATGAAAATCGCTATACCTATGGTGGCCGAAGACTCCACCTGATCGTCGGACCGGCAACGCGGGGATCACCCTGCCCACTACACTGGCGCCAAAACTTCGCGCAAAATTGTTTACTTCTCTTTGGTATAAATACTCAAATTATTGAGCATAATTATTCGTCTCCCTAATAATATAAAGCCCTTTTAAGCTTTGTACAAATAAATACTTAAAGCTAATTAAACTATTAGTTATATTTTTAATCAAAAATGCAATATAATAACGCTTTACATTTTAAAAAATGCCAATTAATATTTACTTAATAAAAATATTTTATAACATATTTATAATTCTTAATGCAATATATCATATGCACAATAATAAAGATTTTGTGCATTCATGAAATATAAAATAAATCATGTTAATTTAGCAATTATATATTTTTTTAATATAATTGTAATTAATCGCTGTAATAATATTTTAAAATTGTTTTATAAGCTAAGTTGAATGCTTGTATGCTATTGAATAAATAATATAAGCTATTTAAAGATAAATTATTGATTCATATTGTTGAAATTCTATATGTATTTATTTTAATTTTTTTAATTCGTTAGTTGGTCCAAAGCCGCTCCGTGATTGTATTAAGGCCAAATATCATTTGACGTTTTGCTTTAAGGTTAACGTCGATGGCGCTTTTGAACGTTTGACAAAAGTTAAAATGCATCCAAGAAATATTTATAAGAATCCACCGGATTTTTCAAAACTCGCTATAAAATATCCCGAATTTCTTAAAATAACGTCAATTGTAAGTGTGTTTTGAAGCATGAGAAAGTTTATTTATTTCAAATTATTTTACGTACCCAATCAAAAAAGGTCAATAATTTTAATGCAAATCTTATAACAAAGAAAAATTCATTGAATTTCGTAATATTTATAACGTGTTTCAGGATTTAAATGGCACAGTCAGAATAGATTTCAAAAATGCCAATTCTGTAAGAGTTTTGACAAAATGTCTTCTTCACTCTGACTTTAACTTAAATGTTGATATACCAAGTGATAGATTAGTCCCAACGGTACCTCTAAGATTGAACTATTTGTTATGGCTCGAAGATATTCTTAAGGATGCTGATAGAAAAGAAAATATTCACGGCATTGATATTGGTTGGTATTTTTTATGCATTTATTTTCAGTATTTATTATGATATAAAATAAATATTTATAACCATTTTAGGCACGGGAGCGAGTTGTATATATCCACTATTAGCTGCTAAGAAATTCAATTGGAAAATGACGGCAACTGAAGTAGACGAAAAGAGTTTAAGCGTTGCTCTCAAAAATGTCAGTCAAAATAATTTAGAGCATCTCATTACAAGTTTGTTTTTTTTGTAAATAATTTTGATTGTCTATATAATTTTCTCTTTGATTTTAGTAAATAATATAAACTATTTTTTAGTAATAAAAAGTCAACTTGAAAGTGATCTTTTAACAAATTGTTTTACTACAAACGGTGTCAGCTTAGAATCGGTAGATTTTTGCATGTGCAATCCGCCTTTTTTTTCATCTACCGATGATATTGACTGTGCGAGGAATCCTCTTAGGTATACATTGTTTTTACACGTTGATATTTTTTAAGCACTTTATAAAAGTGCATTTTAAAATTGTTCGTTTTTGTAGAGCTCCACCTAGAAATGCACGAACAGGATCTTTACAAGAGATAATAACTCCAGGAGGTGAAGAATATTTTGTTGAAAAAATGATTCAAGAGAGTTTAATATTGCGTGACAAAGTAAGGTATATCTATTTGACATGACAAAATAAAATTTATTATTATACAAGGTTTTTCAATAGAGACGCTCAAAATTTGTTAGATTATAGCGATCATGTTGTTGAAGCAACATCTGTCGAATTTATTATGAATTGTTTAGTAGTGTATGGTAATTCACCAATAAATACTTGACCATGAGTAGTCAAAATTGGCGGATATTTTTTCAATAGTTGCTGTTGGATTACTTTCGATTTCCTTGAAAATGGTCAACAAATAAAACCATGACTTTCTAGTTTCCTTTATATATGCCACCAAGCAAAGCCACAGCAGACATTTGAACAACATTATATTTTATACTTAATGCCATAAAATATTCTTTCAAGTAAAAAGAAATTGAGTGAATATCTCACACACAACTTGTTTTATTTACATTCAAAAATCGAGCGTCTTTATTGTATGACCGTTACCATAAATAATTTATAACTAACAGTTATTTATATCTGTAGAATATACACAACAATGTTGGGCCATAAAAGTTCTCTCAAACCTTTAATAAGTGTAATCAAAGGACATGGGATTACCCAAGTAACGCATACCACTTTCCGGCAAGGCAAAACAACGAGATGGGGATTGGCATGGTCATTTCTTGATAATTCCAATTTATGCTTTCGTATGTGAACTATTTTTATTGTTTAAATTTAAATAGTTTAATATAAATGTATTGAATTAACTGTTTATTAATTTTTACAGAAGCCGTACCTAAAAAACAAAAAATGAATAAACCTATGAGTTTTGCAATTCCTCCTATAAATGGATTAGATTATAATGTGAGAGAAATAACACTTAAAGTATTGGAGATACTTAAAGTAATCGATCTGAAAACCAAAATAGTTCAAAAATCTGAAAATCTGACTACAGTAGAAATTAAAGCAGCTAGAAACACATGGTCACATCAACGTAGAAAAAGAAGAGAAACAAAAAATATGGCTTCGGAAAGTGTCGAAATTAACAATGTATCTGAATCCATAAAAAACTGTGTAAATAAGGCCGAAGAATCAAATCATCTCAATTGTAAAAATACTTCTTCAAAAAGAAGCATCAGTTTGGCTGATGATCGTGATACATCAGCTAAACTTCCAAGATTAGATAATGTAACCGAGCCGGATAGAACGCTATCGGAAAAATCTGACAATATAAAAAGCAACGTCGATAAAATAAACAACAACAGCTTCGACGAAAAAGTGAACGGAATGAATAATGGCAACGAATGCCATTCGGATTCGGCATCTTTAGTAAATAAAGTTGAAGATTTTCTAGTGGCCGCAATTGGCATCCGCAAACACGACGATATGATATTATTTGAAGTAGGCTACATAAGCGGGGAAGGAGGAAAAGATGGTATCCATCAAATTGTTCAATACATAAAGAATAATTGGATGTGATGTATATTCTTTTTCATATTCCGTAAATGTAGTGTGAAATTATTTTTGAATAAATTTTTTAAAAATATATAATTTTGTATTATTGCATTTTCAGCTGTAAT
Organism: Stenopsyche tienmushanensis; assembly: GCA_008973525.1. Classification (NCBI taxonomy): domain Eukaryota; kingdom Metazoa; phylum Arthropoda; class Insecta; order Trichoptera; family Stenopsychidae; genus Stenopsyche; species Stenopsyche tienmushanensis. The sequence continues at coordinate 1,150,209 of WACJ01000052.1, read as the reverse complement.
GTAAGATGGGGCCATCGATGACGGACAGTCTCTCAGTCTGCACTTCCAGTCTTTGAAGCGCTATTCGCTTTGAACCATCAGGGTCCCATTCGGGACGAGAATTCTGTCGAGATAACTGCATGGTTCAGGCCAAGCTAATCATTATATATTCTTCCTATGTAAGGCTATTCAAAAGACACCACTGTCTGGTAGTAGTGTAGAATTTTTACCCACTAAAACCACTCTCTTCTTAAGCTGCGATCCGGCTTCTATCGGACCAGAAATCATGAGACAGAGACGGGTGTCTTGCGTCACATCATACACTTGTGCATCGATGGCAAAGTTGTGCCGTATAGGTAATCTACACGTTTAAACATTCTCAATGTATATATATATATATATATTTTATTGAAACTCAAATGTGCATACTTGCTATTTCGTTTGTGTTGTCTTGAGACCAGGCGTTTGTTTTGATAATTAAGATACTCGCACCATCCTTATCATTGACCAATTTTGTTATTCCCCTTTAATTGTTCTGGAGTGCCGTCATTAGCCAAGTATCACCCTGTCTTTTTATTTCCACAACACATTAATAGGCAAAAATAATTGAACAACAGAAAATAAATGCCATGCAAGATGAATATTAAGAAATATTCCGAAGAATGAATGAATATTGTGTGCTATCAACAGTGTTAAGGCTTCATTTATTGAGCTTGGTTCATTATCAAGCTTGTTACATGCTGCGACAGAGCTAACAAAAGTTGATTTACATTAAAGCGTAGCGTGTATGTTCTCCGGCTTGAAAAAGTTAAGTATTGCTCAAGGCAGTCGTGTCGCTGGAGCTGAGATTTGGCAGTGCCAAGAAGGCAACCATTTTAGCTTCTTCGATCAGGAGTAAGCACGGCAGTCGATCGTAACGTTACATTCCACAGTGCTGGTACAAGTACGGAGCCCTTTGGAATATATCAGAGAATTACATTTATAACTGCAACATGCAGAATATCCTCAAAGTGACTTACTCTCCGTATTTTATTTGAATTTTGCTTGATATTACAAGTGTGGTAGACATTTTGTTTGTATTTCATAATAAACTTGCATTATGTTACCATGGAAATCACCCGATAATTTATATTATTGATCCATCTTGCCACGTGGCTTTGTTTGAGTGCATAAAATTTACTTATTAAATCTGAAATAATGTCTGCTAAACAATACAAGCTTCCATTATTACCTGGATTCTCTTTTAATTCCTCCGTAAGTAGATTTTTAAATTGCCAGCAATTGAGTATTTAAATAGTTAAATATCAAACGATTGTTTTAAAAATTTATAATAAATATTAACAGATGGGCAAGGAATATTTTGGGAAGAAACAACATTTTAGCTTGATGGGAGGTGAGATATGCGTAATAGCGGAAGAGAAAAACGTTACTCACAGACCTCAATCTATATATTCAAAGGGTTTGATGCCTGATGTACCGTCGTGGGTGCTTTATGACAAACAGGTATCGGATAAAAAATTTGATTTATTAAAAATGAGCATTGTATATAAATTTCATATATTTGTGTAGATTTTAACATTTGATGCCAAATTTTTGAACGATATGATGAGCGCTAATATATTACCATTCAAACGTCCAGTGAAAATATTGTATTATTTAGAAGACGGTACGATGAAAGTAGTTGAACCGAAAACCGACAATAGTGGATTGTGTCAAGGTAATAAATAAACATATATTAAAGCTTTTTACTCATTTTAAATAAATAAATCTAATTCGATTGAATAAAAATTAGGTACCATAGTCGGTCGACAAAGAATACCACTTCCAGATAACGATGCGAGTCATTTTGACGTGGGCGATTTAAATATTGGAAATGAAATTGAAATATACGGCAAGAAGTTTTTGGTATTTACATCCAACTTATTCTAACGCTATATAAATTGCCCTGTATTGTTATAATTGTATTGTTTAATATTTAAAGATCGTCAATTGTGATAAATTTACGAGACTATTTTTACATAGACTTGGAATTAGAGTACCTGAACCTTTAGAGCAGTGCGAGCAAAAGGAGGTAATCATTCATTTAAAATATATTTTATTGCGATTGGATGCATTTTTAATATAAATATTATGATGTGTTTCAGCCGTGCGAAGTACGAAATATAAGAACGCCTTTTATAGGAAAAGGCATCAAATCTTCAGTGCAATTTTTCGAATTTGATCGTAAAATTTTAAGGTAATTATTAATATACTGCTACATTCCACCATACAACTATATTTCTATTCGAGGATCACTCTATATTTGAACACTTCATATCAAATAAATACACACCGCCATTCTTAAATCTTTTTATTTTGAACGTCTTAATAAATCGTAATGATTTTTATAGGTTTTATGGATATTGGGATGACAGGCAATCAGAACACGGTATACTTCATCATCTTGAAATTTTATACTATCTTGCCGATGATACAATTGAAATTAGAGAAATTTTCCCGCCGAAATTTAACAAAGAAACTGGCGCCGTGTTCTTGAAAAGAGCTCCTCTTCCCAAGGTAATAAATATGGTTTTTTCTATTTACAAATGTTTTGTTTACACGTTGTTATATTATATATTTATTTTTATTGTGTTTAGAAAATGATGCAATGTTTGGTAGCGTCTTACGGTGAACCTGTAGAGACGTATAGTCCATCAGATCTTTCGATCGGTGCCGCAATCAATGCATTCGGTAGAATGGTCACGTTAACAGACTGCGATCCGTTCACTAGAGAATATTATCGTTCTAAATATGGAATAGGTTTGGATCCGCGCAATGTATATTTTATCATGCGGAAATAATTCATCGTAAATTTGTATTGAACTATTTTGCAGACAATTTTGAATCTATTATGCCACCGGAACCTTTGATAAAGTCGCATTCTGAAATATCATTACCTAGGCAATTGCCACCGTGGAATGGTTTTGGAAGCCACGAAGATTCAGCCGGAAATTGTGATACTATTGCGCCCAAAGCACCGCGTTGCGATTTTACAAAATTTTTAGAAAAAGATAGGTATGTAATACATACGATAGCATTTTATCAGCTTTGAGAAATTCATAGTAAATAACTCGCCATATTCGAAACGAGATCGTGCAAAAATAATGAATTTATACAATGTACAAATGGGCTGATACAGTTTATAAAACCAATCTATTACAATTACAAAACTTTAAATATTTCATTTATTTTTAAAAATAGTTAAACACCACCAATTTTATAAACATTTCAGCATCGGCAAAGATTCCCATATTTTGAGATTTTCCGCTAAATTGCTCACAGATATTCCAGAAAATGATATGCGGTCATTTGTCGTCAGTTATTATTTACGCGACGATACCATCTCTGTTTTTGAATTGGGAATAAGAAATTCTGGATTCAAGGTGATTTAATTTCAAAGATCAATTAGCGAGAAATATATCCGAGATCCTGGTTAAAATATTCTTCGTTGATCTTTCAGGGCGGAATGTTTTACAAGCGCAACGCTGTTATACTGCCAGGTCAAAATTTATCAGCGACTCAAACTCCAATCTGTTATACTACCAAAGACATGTGGACCGGTAATGTTCTGACGATAAATGATCATCGATTTCATTTGATGAATGCTGATAAATATACATTGCAATATATGGAGCAACATTTTGAAGTGGTAATGCTTGATTTTTTTAAAATGTACGTCTTAAAATTCCGTCGTTTTGATATCGTTTTTACATTATTTTTTTCAGTTTCCGAAATCAAATATTATTTTAATTTTGAACAAGATAAAAAATCAATTACTATCGCGTGAAAATGGCTATAAGGATTTTGTAGCAAAAAATATGCATTTTGTTAATCCAGATCAACGACAATTCATGGCGGTTCAATTTTTTGAGTTAGAATATATTTTTATCGCATACATTCTTTTGATTTAAGCAATAAAATTTAATTTTGTTTATATCTTTAAGGCAAGCAATAAAAGACGTTGTTGGTGATCTATTGACGGAGCATGAATTTATAACGGTAGCACGATATTTCAAAGTTGATGATCGTGCATCTATCAATCGAGAGAACATAAGGTATTCCACATTGTTTTGTATCGCTCAAAAGATGAAATCAATGCTTAATTGATTTTGTTGTTAAAGGTCATTGGTAAATGCGTATTTAGTGCGAAATCTGTGGCAAGATAATATACGTTTGTTGGAACATTTTCGTTATTTGGATGAAGAAAATGTTGGTTTGCTTTCTCGTCGGCAAGTTCGACAAGCATTGCTCGCAAATAGATTGCCAATTCCAAGTGATCTTCTAGAGGATATGCTCAACGTGTAAGCAAAAAATATGTGTATACGTTATTCTTATGGTTTTATACTAATTTTAAATACTTTGCAGCATAAAATCGAACGGCGATAATCAGCTGAGTTACGATGATGTTATGGATTTTTTGAATTTCAAACTGAAGCCGCCTCAAAAGTTCATTGCGACTCCTGCTAAATCAACCAAACGCATTCAAAGCTTTTGTGTAACTATATATTTCTTACACCTAGGCCTCGTATAACACGGTTATATAGTTCCGCAAACGTATTTACTGAAAAAACTTTCATAACATACATACGAAGGTAATCCCAATGTGTTTTGACTTTTCCTTTGTCTGATCTATTCATGGACGCAGACCACATTCTGTGAATATGTCTGGGCATGGCGTTGGATTACGAGGCGCTTATTCGAAGTGTCAGCGGTTTGAAACACGGACCGGTTGGACACACAAATCTCCCTCATCATTTAGGGCTTTTTGCATTTAGTTATGGGGAGAAATACATCTCCAGGGCTCTCTATGATCACAGAAACTCCCCCAGAGATATATCTAAGCTAGTTTTTCCTAGTGGGTTCTCTTTCAGTAACAGAAATATTTCTAAATTAAGATTATTTTTCCTCATATAAATTTCTGCATTGAGCATAAAACATTTTATAAAACCAATCTTTAAAAATAATAGCCTACTCCAAGCATTTTTATTTGCTCTCCAACAAACAAGCAAATTCATGGCTCATAAGTTTAACAATTTATAAAATTAAAAAAAAATCGACTTAATGAAAGTGTTATAAGAGGTCCAGTTATGTGAATATTTTTCTATTGAATCCTATTTAATCAAAGTTGATCTATATTTACAGCCAGCAAAACTAATATCCGACAAGCCCTCTGATGATATGATGGTCAATTGGGATGTATTTGTTCGTCATTTGGATCTGGAGCATACGTTGACAGAAAAGCCTTAATTATAACATCGGAGAAGGCATTTTTTAAACACGCATATTTATGATATTAGTGTGATTAATTAATGTATTAGTGTGAAATATTTTTTAACACTAGATCACAAATCATTTTTTCGAGTAACACTGTCACTAATTATTAGTCTCACGGAATAACAAAATACAAAACAATATTTATTAAACTTAATAAAACAATTAATTGCACTCATTACAGTCCGGAACTGTGTGTTCTCAATTGTGAACCCTTGCCACAGGATCTATTTTAGAATATCGTCATCCTGTGCTTTTGATAGGGATAAAATGCGCAAATTTTGTGTTTATTTGACTGTGCTTGAGAAGTACTTGGCGTAACATCTTCAATTTTTAAAATACCTTCGATACTTGAACTGATATCTCTTCACAAAGTCCATACCATTGAATCTGTTACGCAACCACGGCTCAGTCAGAGCATCGATCAATCTTTGAGACTGAAAGCTGGCAGCATAAATTGAAAGTTATCAATATATGTGAATAATTTAATAGTTATGTTCTGGCGTGTTTCTGACTTTCATTATGACAGTCTGGCAACTGAGTGCTGTTGGGTTTGGAAGGGATGTTGAATGCACTCTGAGTCTATAGTCTGTGAGACTAATGATTAGTGATCTATGATTGAAACGCTAACATGTTTTACTTTTATGTGTGTATGTACTCTTTGTTGTATACACAATTATAATCATTAGCAATAATTAGGTATAAGGGTTAAAAAAAATCACATTTTAATTTTGTAGCATCTTTATTGGTCAATATCTTCTAAAAACATCAGTTCACGTTGATTAAAAATTAAGCAAATATAACAGTCGCTTTTGTTTCATAAATCTAACTATGGTAGTTAACTTAATGTTATGGCAAAGATTTCAGCTATTACAAATTAAGGTAAATTTCATGGATATAAATCATTGTATATGAATATGCCGTCTCGTATTTTATGTATTAAAAACATTTTATAACTATTTTGTAGTTTATGGATATGGGGGTAATTACAATCAATAAATGAAAGGAGACTAGAACTCCAGTATGCTAAAAAGACATCGTATAATAATGGCATTCATAATTCATATCAATCATATATAACTGGTATAGTTTCTCTCTAATAACACCTTATTTTAAATGATTAAATTCATACTAATAAATACATTTTTTAACTATAAAACACACAACTTGCAAATTATTATTTTTTAATATTTGAATTTAGGTAAATTAAATACATTTTTAAAATTTGATAATATGAAACGTTAACGTTTAATATTGCATCGATTGATTTGTCATATAATGTTAAAAATTTGTTTCCAGCACAATTATATGCACATGTTGAATATTTTTTAAGTACACATTTAATATACATATATATTTTACAAGTATTTACAAGATGTACGCTCATTTCAAAGCGATAGTGCGCCGCATAACTTCTTACTATAAACTATTATTTTATCTTATCCTATTAGGTCACATAAGCCTCTCTCAGAATACGTTGTAAAAGAAAACATCAAAACCGGGGCGCACTATCACAACTCAAATTATGTAGTAATACTCAAAATGTATAAAAAATTACAACAACGTGTCTCACTTCACAAGCACTTAAATTATTAAGTTGAGATTCTTTTAAATCGTATTAAATAATAACTATTCTACATTCATATCACATTCAAAATTGATTTAAAAAGTTCATTTATAATTCACTTCGATTGAATCCAAGATAAACAATAAATGTTTGACGTTGGAATGATCGCTTTTAATTTTCGACAGATGTTCCCGCACCATAAAACATTCTTGTCTTCTTTTAAATATAAATAGGTCACATTTTAAAATAATTAATTTCTACTACCACATGTTGCTATCCCGTACATTCTCGACTTGCGAATGTTGAGGGCGTATTCTGTAACCAAAATGAATCGTTTATATCCCTGATTCAGATTACATTTTAAAACGATGACTTGAAATAAAGCTTAGTGTTTATATAGTCGATTAAATAATGGTTTCGTACGAGGAGCATAAATCAGATGATATTGTATACACTATTAAGGCGTTATACCGATACTCACTGACAAGAAGTCCTGCTTAATTCCCTATGGACAGGTGGTGTATCTTTCTTGATTCCTTGTAATTCCATCGCTAACGGTGACATTTTCAAAGGCGGAGACACCACACTGGATGCAATGCTGCTGGTAGAATCGTTTCTTTCGTACGGAGGAGGGATAAACGGTTGTTTCCTAAATGCAAAGCGCCACGGTGACTTTGGCGCGTCCATTTGATATCCTCTATTATCTACTCCTCTAGGACTAGGTTTATTTGTTTCGTTTATAGTCGTCGATGTAGCCATGTCGCGGGTCTTCGAAGATAGCCGTCTATTAAAAACGTAAATTATTAAAGTGCACGCATTTTAAATATACAATTCATGTTAATATTTTCACCTCAATATTCTAGATCCGAGACTCTGTTCGTCTTTGCTGCCTCTCTTTTTGAATCTGTTATGGTGGCTATCTTCTATGATGACATGACGGTCATACGGAGTGTCGTAATCTACTTCGATTACTGTTGAGAATCGATGAGGATACATTAAATCTACTACTGATATCACAATGCCGCCTAATAAGCAACCGCATCCTGAAATTGCATATTTAAATAATCTCATTATAGTGCATGAATATTTATGATTGTGTTATTTGCAATCCGCCTTTTAAGAATGATACAATTTTGTTACCTGCAAGTATCACTAGCCAAAAACACCAACCGAGTGCAAATACCAAACGCCCACCCTCCAATTGTACAGAGAGCGGACACGATGGAAGTAGCGACCAATAACTTAGAGCGGAGGCTAGAAGCCAGCATCCTGTGCCCACCATCAGATATCCTCCGTATCTTGGTACTACGACCACCAAGAGGTTCATCAAGAGCCACGATGCAAAAGCGACCCTGAAATCAATCATTTAAATGATAAATCTGTGTATTATGATGCTATGATGCTCACTATGAGATGCATAATTGAATAAAAAATTACACAATTAATTATTCAGGAGTGAAAGGTATTTAAAAAATGATAACAGTGGATCTTTTACATTTCATTCCATATATAAATGTCGAATTACAGTCATAAATTGTATATGTGGCGCACACATTACACTGGTGTCAGAAGAATACGACTAAACGTCGACGATGGAAAAAGCCGTGTCAACGTCGAGAGTTCGCCCTGAGGATATCAGAGGAGCTGGGAAGTGCAATCCATGATGAAGATATCTGAGTCCCGAAATTCTACTAGGGGTGATCCACGTTATATATCACATTTTTTGTTTGCGCGTTGAATATTACAAATCACACGATGTAAATCATGGCAATCTTCCGGTGATTTGAAAGGATCGTATTTCAAAATGGAAATGTAACATTTAGTAATTGTTTTTGTTAAAATTATATGTGTTAACTACGCCATTAATCTGAATCTTTGCAATGCAGTGCTTTGTCGAGCAATAGACAAGTCGGCCCTTCGCTCGTAATTTGAGCTCGTTATATCAAAATTCGCAACACGAGACAGGAACAGGTCCCATTGAGATAATCTCATGTTACCGAGATACCGGCGAGATAATAAATAATAAGCGAATGAGTAAACGATCGGTGGAAATGCAATATCGGGCAAGCCTTGAAATGGTAACAATCGAAAAGGCCCATAATGGACTCAATTACGTCGAATTGTGGGCGAGATTGGATGCTAATTTATTTAAAGGATATACGAAATGCGTCACGTAAACGTTGCTCATGTGTCGCATGCAGATTAATGATGTCAAAGACGTCACGAATCCGACTAACGAGATGACGCTCAAAAAGGGGGGGAATTGGCGTTTTGAACAATGGACGCGTATCGATGTGTTATGAGCGGCTTGCGTTTGACAGGAGCCCCGTCGCGTTTGAATATGGCGCCTTTTACGTGACTGATACTCAATTGAATATTTAAATATTAGGCATCCACCACTCTATGTTTTTTATTTGGATACTTTTAAAAAGCGCCTAGATCTGAAAGAGCTTCACATTTCAATGATGATTTTCTTTATCTTTATTCATTACATTTTTGTACATAAAAACACATATATATTGCATAGTTACACATGAAGATTCGGAATTCTGAACACATCAAGAGATGAGATAGCTAATAACGGATAGATATCAGAAGGCAATTTATTCACACTTAAGAATATATCCTGCAAATAAATTTACAAAATTTCAATTATTTACGGAGTTATAGCTATTTTAGTTACGCAGCAACTAAGTCGATCCTACAAAGATGAAATCTTTAAACGCGTTTTTTTTCGAAATTCCCTTTTTCAACGCGGTTGACATCAAATCTCAAATTCTAATGAATCGATTTACTTCAATTATGGTACGCACCTTTTCTGTATAACCTTATATATTGTTCCTACCAGTTTTATGTTAAAATTTTATTTTTAACTACTGTTAAAAAAATAAAAGCTAAAAAAATAAGGCCAAAAAATAACTTATTTTTAAACAGTCGCCATTTTGTGAAAATTATAAAATTTTATTTATTCAAGGTAGGGGCTATAGCGACAGCATTACTTATTAAAAATATGCTTTATTTTTGTTTATTTTAGATGACTAAAAGGGCTAAAATCGTGTCAACCGGGACACGTTTGTTGGTATGGCGGAAAAATTTTCCACAGTCTGGATTCGAACCCGAATTTTTCCAATAAGATTCCAGGATGTAATCCACTACGCCAATGCCTTAAAATATCATTTTTATAAACGGCAGTCGTATATTGAATTATAAAATGAATAAAAAAAAAATTCTCCGTCGGGATTCGAACCAAACATCTTTTATGAAAATGACGGTAGTCTGACAGTGAATTTTCTGCCAAACCATAGCCACCCCCGAACGTCAACCCCTAAACTGTATCATTTGAATCCGATCATGAAATATTTTGCGATCGTCGATGACACAGCCTCGCATCGAATTCCGATGTTGCAATCCGACGTTATAAAACAATAACGTTAATTATTTCGTTGCTCAAGCGCTTCAAAATGCTTAAGGTCGCTCATTTTACATATATGGTCCCGGGTAATTGATTTAGAGCCCACTTGAGGCTCTAAGTGCTGTTCGGATGCGAAAAAAGCGACATTGCAGGACTCGAACGTGCAAAACAATGGGGCAATTGAAAAATCGCTAATGAACGAGCCTCCACAAATGCACATATCGTGATGCAAAAACTTCATATTAAAATTTTATGGCGCTTTTATGCCTCGGCTTCATCAATCACATCTCGGACCTTTTGGCTCTTGAAGATAAATGAGTCTTCGTGGGACTTATAATTACGGTCCATTAGCGATGGGAGAACGCGTGCTCTACGACACTTGGTGTGGAAGAACGCTCGCTGTATTCAATCAAATTTGAAATGCCATTTTTGCATCAATGACACGAAATGCAATTTTAGTTTTGCTGTTACCAATGTCATCATCATCATCATAGTGCAGCCATAGACAGACCACTGCAAAACTAGGGCCTCTTCAATCCTGCCTGTATCATATAATATGCCTGTGTCAACCTGAACTTGTTTGAGCGCATGTTAGCTTTTGAGTTTGACCCCTCTGGACTACATAAACGTCCCAAGAGCGTCCCCGCTCCATTACGTTACGTTACATTGGTGTCAGAAGTGGAATTTTTGTGATGTCCCCACAGGCTCATGCTTCAATGATATATTTTTGTTCGCTTAACACTTAAAGCTTATAAACAACGTAATAAATGGACGTTTACCCAAAAATATTGGTCTGGCATATGTTGAATTTCATCGAAGCAATATAGTAAAGCTTCGATTCTGGAATATCAATCAAATAGTCAATGTAATTAAGCCTCAGAGATGCTAATTTGTTTCCATGCAATTTACCATAAGACATGCCAGCGCCGGAGGCGATATCGCTTTTAATTGCATCCCAGGTATTTGAACTCTCTGTGATTTTTTTCGCATTCATCATGTATCTAAAATTAGTTATATCCTTACATAATTCAGCGATCATAAAGTAATTTTCAATAAATGGTAAAGCACCGCGTTTGATGGTAACGACTGCGTTTCCGCCCTCGCGTATTTGCAATTCGATTCGCCTTCGGATTATTAATTCGCGTCGTATTAAAGTAGTTTTCTGAGAGGCTGGCACGATCTCTGTATAATTTACATCTTATGAGTTTACGATTTAGATTGTAAAATGAGATCTCAAGGAGTTTCCGGCAAGTGTTGTTCGTAATTACACCGAACATGTAGAGCGCTCTACTTGTCTCGGGCGATCTAATTACGGGGCGCGTAGACCCATTAAATATCGAGGCTGCGAGATCTTTCAAATCTGTGGAAAATTTTTGCGGGAAATTTTGAATCTTAATGCGCATGCGTGCGCCTTTAGAATGATTTAATTCGGTCATTTTTGATATAATTATAAGAAGAAAAATTATTATTAATAAAAATTCAATATACAAGTGAAAATTGTTATTTATTACGGAAAAACATTTTATCTATAAAAGTTATATATTTGAATCATAGATGGCAGTAAATATATTACAACCCTTAAATTATTTTCCTATCTATAAAATTATAAATTGTATGTGAATTGATTTTATTTACATTATTATATTAATTAATATTAATTCGACGATGAATTTATGACCAGAGATACAATGTTAAATATTTAAAAATCTATATTGTAGCACGTGAACATCCAAGAACGAAAGGTGATAGATGATATAGGATATTATTCTATAAAAAAAAACGACATTACTTTTGGGAAAATGTAATATAATGAATGCGGTTGGTTAAATCTTTGTCCGAGTTAGATCTTTGTTCAGTAACGGTCTCCGTTAGACTATCGATGACGATGGTGACGTAATTAATATTGCTTCATTGATACTTTAATGGAAAATTGCCGCAGATAAGTCGAGCTTTTCTAGGCGAACCGAGCAGACATTGATTCGAAAATCCTCGAGACGAAATCTCATGTCTCAAAAGAGCGACAGTTGGTGTCCTGTGCGGCTGCTGATTTAATCTTCAGCCTCATTAAATTTAGCAACGTGACTCCGTTATTGCAGCTCGAAAATCTCGGAAAAGGTATAATCTCGAAGCGCTCGAAATGGCGCAGTGCTGCCAGGGGCGAACGTGAAGTGATAAAGAGTGAAATGTGCAATAAATTTAGCTGTAATTGGCGGATATGAATGAAGACACGTTCGTATACCACACAAAATAATTGTGATTTACACTGTGCAGGGTCGCAACACCGGCCTACGACGAGCGCTGCTCCATAAATTAAATGTCAACCGGGGGGGTAATTTAGTGCCTCGGACCCCAAAACGATGTTATGCAATTAGTTAGATTGGATCAACGCTCGCAATAAAGTCTGCAACAAAACAAATTTATTCACGACGAAGACTGAAGACCGCGTCTGATGAGTTTACGACCTGCAAGATCACGACGGCATCCGACGACTTGGAGCCTCGACGGAGCCAAAAGTAGGTGAAGTTTAAACGCATTGATATCCTTGAATTCTTTTGTGAAATTCCAATCAGAAATAGATCCATTTCAGATGCTATTGTCGATCACAAAAGCTCAATTGACACCTAAATATTTCCACACAATTCGATTATAAAGTCAATCATTGCGACATGATTGACCTTCGCTTACAATAATACTGTACGCGTTTTTTCGGTCCATTTCGGCAATTAGATACGCAAATAAATCTCATTTTTTTGTGTTGGCCCACAAAATAAGAGATATTTATCGGAGTAATTTGCATCTGTCGTTTGAACAGCGTTGCAAGCGACGAAGGCTGCTGCTTAATTGGTGCAAAATAATTTAATGATTCATCCCACGCAGCATCTTCATCAGCATCTTGTATCGCTCCGAAGAAGGACGGCTTTGATTAATGGACAATCTAAACCGACATCTTATGTATGGATATAGATATAATAGATTACCAAAGGAGTATTCCTGAATAGTATCCTGCCGCTCTGTATTGACCGCCCCATGCGAATCCTTCTTGGCCGAGTGATAGGTATTCGGCTACCGTCAGGATGGGGAATGGAAGTCCTCGCTGCAAGGCTGCTCCGTAAGACGCGGCCATTCCACCAGGTTCTTGCCACGAAAATCGCTCGTTAAATTCCACATCAGGTGGCGGTGTGTAGTTGTATCTTGGAATGGCTGAAACACAAACATACGATCCAGAATATAGAAAAGAAATTGTAGGGGGTAAAAAAATGCGTCCTAGTTGACATGATTTCAACCCAGTCACTTAAAATTTAAAAAATCTTAATAAGCAAAGATGTAAACGGTGAATGTTTCCAGAAAAAAAATGTTTACCTTATTTTTTCAGTTTTAATTTTTTTAAATGGCTAAAAATTAAACTGTGACATAAATGTGGTAGGAACAATAGAGAGTTATATGGGAAAGGTTAATATTAAATTTAAAATAAATCGGTTAATTAAAACTTGAGATATCATGTCAACAGTGTTGAAAAAGTAGTTCATTCTGATATGCAAAAAAAATCGATATTTTCAAAAGTATTTCGTTTAGTTTATCTCTTCTTATAAATTTGGTTTATTCCCCGACTCCAAGATTTTTTACTCCTAGTTCTAATTATTCTATTCCTCTACGTGATAGCTCTAAAATTGTAGACATTTCCTAGGAAGAAATCACCATTCATCAATTGTAAATTCGTAACCATTTACGTAGAAATAGGAATGAAAAATGATACGTTAGTTAACGAATCATCAATCATTAAAGAGGTAAATTCCACAATATTATTTATATATAATGCTTATTATAAAAGAAGGAATGTTAACATTACATTTAAACACTTGAAAAAACATTTTAAAAAATTAATTATCTGGAGCTGAACCGAAAACTGGAAAACCTGTTATATTTCCAGCAACGAAAACCGTGACGGGATCGATATAAATATTTAGAACTGAACCAGAATGAAAATCGCTTAAATGGAGTTAAAAAAAACGCTATAGAAACAAAATGTTATGGAATGTTAGACATCCATACAAAATGTATACGTTTTTACAACAGTTTTGTAAAATTGGACGCTATAGGAGGTTTGACTGTGTTAATAACTACTTTTCATTGACCGAATGTTTGTTAAATTTAATCTGAATGAATAAGAGCCCTGTAAATCAGCATAGCAAGAACCTGGATCAGTGAGAGGTGTAGTAGTTTAAAACCAACTATGATTTAGAATTTTGTATCCAATTTATGGTAATTTGCCATTATACACTTAAACCTTTTTTTTGTGCGGTAGATGCCTTCCGTGGAAAATTGCACAAAAAGAAATCGAACCAAAAATGCTATGACTTACATAGAAAAGTGAAAATGCATTCTATGAATTTTAAAAATCGCATTTGAAACAGCTTTATAAAATATATCCAAAATCGCATAAAAAAAGTTAATAAAAAAGCAAGAAAACAATAAGACAATTAAAAAATAACAGTTTTGGTAACATTTAAAGGACGTCTTGCATTATTGATAAAATTTTAAGGATGTCCGACATCTGGCATCTCAAATGCTAGACATCCACTAGAACAGCGCTTCTTAAACTTATGTAGTCCGCGGACCCTCTCTTGGAGCAAAATTTCCTTCGCGGACCCCTTCTTGAGCAAATTTTTTCTCGCGGACCCCCTTTTGAACAATTTTTTTTTTTCGGTGAACCTCATCCCAACCCTTGTGACTTAATTTTTCAAACAACAACAACAACAACAAACATTTCCTGGCCAAAATAAAGCTTCTTATAATGTTTTCTGTAAATAATTTCACGAAAATATCTTGTTCAACTATAGATAAATGTTTTTTTATATCTTCGCGGACCCCTGTTTAAGAACCGCTGCACTAGAGAAATACTAATTATTTTAATAACAAACTATCATCGCTGTATAATAATTTTCTTTGCGATTTTCGATATGATGAAGTCGAAACATCGGAGAAAAGCAAAAAAAAAACCAAATCATTTTTTTCAAATATTTAAACCAGAATAAAGGGCCTGGTCGTAATTCAGCGATAGCAGATGCAATATGATTTACACAGTTCCAAATTATATTTTTTTTACAAATGTCTGTAAGTGTTGATGATTTATTTCCTGTTTTATCCAAAATATTTCGATACGTATTCTTTATGAAATAAAAAAATACTTTAAAAAAATCGCATAACTTCGAAATCGTACCAAAAAAAGTCGCACAAAAAGAGGTTTGAATGTACTATTGATTAATCCGCAATAAATTTGATAGATGTTGTTTTAACAACACGACCGCTATAATCTAACAAGCTTTGATTGTCCTTATTGAAATACCGTATATTTCTAAAATCTTATAAAAATCACAAGCAAATCAATTCCTTGCATGGGAAGAAGGCTTATTTTACGGCCAAAGAATTGTTGATCAAAGGTGATTCACAAAATTTCAAACAAAATAGATACAATTGCTACAATGCAATCATAAAATATATTTTTGAAGCATTAAAATAACAATCGTTGTTGCTTCATAACGACCTTTGTTTGTTCACAAGACCATCTGATAATTTTACATCCACAAAAATCGTTGTTGAGCATTAAAATAATAGTCGAGCATCTACGCACAGTCTTTTCATGGACGAATTATGGCAGTATCTAGCAATTATAGCAAATCGGACGCCAAAAAAGGGCGAACGTCCAACATCGTGTGCATTTCGTATAACGATTTTCGAATTAACCCAATTTCGACGTATTTGTTCTTGGAGGCGTTCTGCTAGTAATTGTCGAATACGAACTAAATAAAAAAACCAACAATAGATTAGCCCTACGAACGTGTTCAACAAACCATAATACCTGCCGTCCTATAATAAATAAAACCGCATTTCTTGCTAATTGTTGGTGCAAACGATAGCTTTCGGTTTCAAAACGTGCCCAGATCGTTATCCAGCATTCATGGGAAGTTGGCTAATCGGATTCGAGCTACAAGAAGAAACCTCTCGATCTGAGTAATCTGCAATAAATTCATGTCCGGTGCTGAAACGACCATCTGACATGAGTTTCCTATGCAATAATTTAGGCTGATGAATTAAACGTGGATGCTATGGGAACATCGATGGAAATACTGAAATTGTATATCGAAAGTATAAGCCAACAACGTGCTCAATAGATGTACCCATGGCAAATGAAACGATACGAATTGTACGTCTTACGACATTACAGTAGTCGTACCAGATATAATGACTATTATTAATAAATGACAGGCACACTTTAAGTATGTCATCATTTTCTTAGCATTTATATCGGATTATGCTAAAAACTTGTATGATAAAATTATATTCGATCATCGTAAAAAGTGAATTTTCAACATAAAGTCTTCAAAGTCCATCAAAGATGAGCGCAAAAAGAAAGCGAAACTCATATTGTGGAGTATTTTATTTTATTTTCCGGGAAAAATAATGGTTTTTTTTGGTTCAGTTTTGGGTGCTCGTCGGGATGGCGTCGTGGGGTCCGTTCTTCTATCGACAGGCGTCGAATAGAAAGACTCTCTTATTTAAATAACTATTTATTCCACACGAGAAAGAGGAAGATCTGGCTGCGGGAAGGACGACCTCCCGCCGCCAAGGCTAACTATTATTATAGGAATATTAGAATGTGGTCATAATTTTGAGGCAAACTTTTTTGCAGTCATTTTTGTATCGAAACTCGGTTCAGGAAATACAAACTATTTATTATCATGAAAAAATTAAACAAAAATGAGTTTTGAATTGATTGTTCTAGTTTTGAATTGATATTTTTTGATGATCAACAAAATATGAAGATAATAGAGCTAATTAATGTAATTGAACTCACATAAATATCATAATTGAATTTTAAAAAATAGCGTTAAGATCTTCAGAGATGTTCCTAGAACACTTTTTTTGTTCCCCTCAGATCCACAATAGATTTTTAGAATTTTAGGAGAAACTATTATTTTAATTTTTTTTTTAAATAATAACTCGGATTTGACACAAAACACAGCGTGTGTGTTGACGGTTCAACGTTGATGGATTAAGCAAATCACTGGAATTGATTCAAAGACTAGATTTGGAATTATTCGCATCATGCATATAATAGTTTAAATAATATGCATAATATTCGATAATTTTAAGATCGATTTTGGTTAAAAATCATATTATTTTGTGAACAAATACAAATTTTAACCCAGAAAATACTAAAAAAATGTTTTAACAGACGTCGATGAGTATAAACCCCAATGTGGCGTGCGCCCTCGGCTGATTCAGGAAGAGTATACCCGTACACGTGGCGTGCAGCAATTCATAGCACTCTATCTTCAATGCCGGGTTTAATTTCTAATACATTATTATTTATTCATATTATAATCTCAAAAATTACATTTGCCATTTGTTTTATTGTTTCGTCACATTTCAATTAAAATTTTAATCAAGTTTTACGATCATACATACGAAAATATAAAGAAACACTTGTATTTCTATGAAGGAATATAATATTTAGACTCAAATGAATTTTTAGATGGTTGGGTCGACAATTAATGCACTAATTTAATGAACAAATACAAGATAATTTCATAATAAATCAAGCTTAAATACACAAGATAGTTCTACAAATCTGATTAAAAATGATGTATCTTTAAATATATTCTATAGGAATATAATTTAAGGATCTTCGATGGATTTAAGGACATAAAAGCTTGAGCTAAGCTGATGTAGAAATAGGCTTTGAAACGTGCATTAGGTATTAGTGCAAATATTCTGAATTGCTCCGGGCTACGATCTGCAATGTAGATTAATGATGATCTCCATTAGAAGATGGCATCAGAAGAAGACGAAAGTCTATTTCATAAATTAGTAATTTTATCAAACGCAATGAGAACCAATATTGAACATTTCATATCCAAAACGAACGAACGGATTTGGTTTAATTATGTAGAACGGATTCAATCGCATTAAATAAATGTCAAGAAATTGAATTATGTATTTAAATCATTGTCTTAAAGTGACCTGCAATTGCACAATTCTGCATTGTAATTCTGCATTAAAATTTAAAACCATTTATGAAACACAATGGTAAGTGCTGTAAAGTGTAGCCGACAAAATTTTAAGATAAAGCCGTCTTATATACGACCGTAGCCATTGATCTCATTTCCACTATCGGCCGCGGAATTAACATTACAATTCCATTAACAGGGAGGCGTATTCGTAGTAAGCTGTTGATTCGGAGATTGAGAAACATAATTAATTACGGAAAGAAAGAAGTCACAGGCCGAGTTGAATGGTCCAAGGAATGCAACTCTGGCGCAATATTCGATAATAAATACAGCAGCAATGAAATCATTCCTCATTGACAATACCGGAACTTGGATAATATCATTAAGCAGGTAATTCTTTGTTCTTGTAATCCGGCATCGGCCTACGCAGAGAGCGAGGTACAGTCAACAGCTGATTCGTATCGCGTTCCATGTTCGCATTTTGCATACGAATGTAAGCGGCCGTAAATTCGCCGAGAGAAAAATGCCAACATAACTTAGATGTCATTGTAATTGTCTGCAAGTTATGTTTGGTTTGAAGCAAATATTCGCTACAAATTGGATTTGTGTGAAAATGGCGGCCCTTCTATTCTAGTCACGTTTGATGATAAGAAGTTGTCAAAGCAGATATGCCAATTACCACCGATGAGAAGTTGTCATAGTTTAAATAGTACGAAGCTGACATGTCGGCGGGTTTGGTTGATCAAGATAATGGCGATGACAAATTGGTACAGAGTTGATGTGTGCTTTTAAAGCACTGGCAACCGCTTGACGCATGTCTAAATCGTTAATATATATTTAATGGCGATTTGAATCAGTGCATAATTAATATGCGTTAATAATCTTGCAAAACGATCATTTAACGATTTGATTACTTCAGTACAAAGACCAACTAATGAACTCATGGTTACGTTAAAAAGCTCAATTGAAATCAATCTGCTTTGAGCGATTCTTCAAATGACAATAGTCATTTGCATTTAAATTTGGGTAAGAAATCCCAATCAAACTCAAACAAACGGGCTTTATATACGCCATTATACCACACGCATCCCAAAAAACTGATGCCATGACCTCGCCTACAAATGGAAATGTCTTCGCCTTCTTTGGAGCTGATTCTCCCCCTTTCCACGACATGTTTCATCCATCCAATCGACGCAAAAACTCGGCTTTATTGCTGTAAAATTTCGCCAAACACTCGATTGATCACGACGCTGTTTTTATTCCGCTATGAGCAAACGCGGCACCCATCTTGCGCACAGCTTTCTCATGTACAAATTTTCAGTCAATATGCAATGTACGACACTTTTTGAAATGTCTACCATATCTGTTATCTCACGCATTTTTAATCGACAGTCATCCAATACTAATTTGTGGATTTTCTTCACTGTTTCTGACGTGGTCAGCTCATTTGGATGCGATGTTCGTCTTGACAGCTTGTACGGCCTCGTTTAAACTCTGCCACCAAATATTTTACTTTTGTAAATGTGGTGGCAGACTCCCCTAGAGTAGAATTAAGCTTGGCTTTGATATTGGTCAGGTCAGGTAAACGAGCTTGTATCTGGATTTCTCTTTCAAACCCCAGAATTGCTTCAGAAACTTGGAGCAAGATAACCAAGGCTAGGTGAAGTAAAATAAACCAGAATATTCGAATTATAATAAAGAAAGCGAAGAATTGTCACTGATTTAAGCCTCAAGATCTTATAAAATTGATAATTATTTTATTTTTATTTTATTTTATTTGGAATATCAACAGCTGACAACATAAAATAGAAAAATACAATAAACAACTCAAAGCTAATAAAAGATATTCGCCAATAGAGTTTGATTAATTATTTGATATATGACAGCACATTTTCCATGTGTAATATCCTTCGCGCTTGTATAATGTTGCGTATGACAAATGTCGGATCCGTCATACATTTCGTATTGTTACATTTTGGAAGAATTTCACAAAAATCGAGATAAATAAGTGCTTTGAAAAGGCTTTAAATGGCTGGGTCACAACTTTGACACCCTTGATCTAAATAAAACGATATTTAAAGCAAGTACAGTCCAAAGTATCATAAATAAATGTTAAGAATTTGTCAAAAAATATGCAGCAAGACATCATAAAATAACAATAATCTGCTCATATCATTATTTAGGTCATTTTTATTTCCAAAATTCAATGAAAATAAATGCAAAAATATTTGGAAGTTGGCCTGAAAAGATCCCAGATATATCTGAAAATAAAAAAACCTCAAAGAGACGTCTTTGACTTTATTTTGATGCTTAGCCCTTTGATCAGTTGGTTGATTTTAAATTGAGGTAAACATAGACGCCCCCCACCTATCATCCACACAAATACAATTTCTCTTAGGATCGTGCAGCGTGAGTCAATATTGTATATCAAGTATATAATTCATTTATGTGATCGCTTTTCGCAATATTTAGGCGTGTATGGGTTTCTTTACATTACGACCTTGCCATCGATTTTTGAGTGTATGATGAGACGCAAGACAATATATCGCCGTCTCTGTCTCCGATTCACTAATCTCCGCACTCAATGCGCGAGAATGAAACGAATGAAGAACTCTGCGCGATTTAGATCGGTATAATCTATAATATAAGTGCTTTAACATGGGGAAACTCATTTAAATAAATAAGATAATCAAATTAGATTTATCAAAGAAACCTTGATGAACGATCCTGACCCGATTGCAATGAAATTATTTTGCAAATTTATAACACTTATGTGCATTATATGCAACCGCACAATATTGAAACTATGCATTTTTAGAGTGTGCAGTCCTTAGCGAGCCGCACTGCCTCACATTTAATTATTCGCCTGTGCATATCGTTGCAAATTGCATTTTGGTTGCACCGCCGACATGATTCATTGCGGCGATTTTATCATAATGTCTCGCTATTACGTTTCACTCCGCATGATATCTCCATTCGGCAATATCGACCGATATTAGAGACGATTTAAAAATACGTCGGTATCATCACGCTTCTTTGCGATCTCATGCCGAAGATTGGCTTTTATCGGGTCATGACGCACTTTGCGAAACAACGTATTTTACGATCGCTCGATTTAGGGCTCGTGGATTTTCGAGATTTTATTTTTCTCACGTTTTTCTTCCGAGATTCAAGGATAATCTCGAAGAGCACGGCTTTTGATAAATGCTAATTGCGGATACTCTTTTGGTAAATGCTGTTATTGACACGTGTAAAATATGTACGAAGCCTTAGGCGTTCTTATTATGAACGTTTATTTCATACAAAGTAAAGATAAGCTTACAGTTAAACCTTGCTTTACATTGTCTAAGTAAAATATCTTCTCCTTAGGGTGATATATTCATAATCGGACGTAGATGATCTCCATAGTAGACTTTTTCAAGGATAATGAATATTAATGTGATGGTTTCCCATTGCCATTCCCATATAGTTTAGTTATGATAAGGCTATTTGAAAAGGAGTTTCTAAACGGAGAAGCGTTTTATTATTAATATTGTAATTATAATAATTCAAGCTTAATACATGACAGTCTGAGTATTCCGCACTAAACTTCGCCCAAAGTCCGGGCAATTTCGCAAGAAATTCATCTAATTCTACTTTATTCGTAAAATTGATATAATTCTTAAACCAATTAATAGATTTAAGCAAAATTTTAGTAGAGCATACACAAGAGTTTACTGCATCAATACATTTAAATATATCACTCAGTCAGTGTATCGTTTCATATAAATATTATATTTGAATTTTGTATTTGAACGTATTCCATTGCGTATTTGTAAAAAAAATCTATGACGTGTTTGTATTTTTTTTAATACAATTTGCTATAATTTGTTGACGGATGACATTTATATATATTTTATACCATTAAAATATTGACATATATGTGTACTATCATCCCTATAAGGAAATTTAAATCTATATCAAGTTCGTATTACAATTTTATCAAGATAAAGTTATGTTATTTTCATCACGCATTAATGCGGGCACGGATTGTAAAGAGTTAAACTGAATTGAGATGATAAATACTTCTGATTTTACAAATTTTAAATAGAACCTTATTAATTAAAAAACAGTAATTAAACAACTTATATCAAAAGCCGTTTTAATCTGTAAATGATTTTGTACTTGATCGTTAAGATCACCATTGATTTTTAATGCTTAAGGCATCTTATTGCTTTAGGTTTAAAAGCATCATGGAATATCTAAAATGAATATCTACGCTGTCGTTCATGAAGTTCCTATGATAATTCTATAATAATTCGTCCTGAATCTGATCCTTTAAACTTGTGATTGAGTATCCTGCTTATAGGACAAATGGATAAAAATCATCTTTTTTCATTATAAAACACAAGATATATAATATTGCAATGATTTACAATGGAAAATTATGTTTTTATAAATTCTAATTATTGCATTATAAAAAGAAAAAAATGCATAAAAATAATTGTATTCAAATTCGCCAGACCAAGTGTTACTAATTCAAAGCGATATAACTTTGCCATTTTATCAATGTTTGAATGCAATATTGAATGAATGTTAAAAATAGAAAATAAACTGACTTTTATGGTATTATTTGTGGACAAAATCATAGTATTTAGAGTGGAAATCATTGTTGCGATGAAAACTTTCGTGCAACTACTTTAAATCTCGTTGGAATTTTCCAAGGTCTGCAATTAAACTGTTAACGTGCCCATGATATAAATGTATCTTTTAAGACTGTTTAATTTGTGTCATATTTTAACACCTCGTTCCAAAAATCATTGCAGTCCAAATCTTAGTATTTAAGCAGATCATGGCTTTTGTAGTTAATATCTTCTTATTTGAGTTATTTCGATGCTATTGCTCTTTTAGCTGCATTTTTTTGTCCATTGGATGTTGTATTAATACGTCTATTTACGACGTGTAAAGAAACATCTATTGAAGCTGAATTTGAAGCTCAAATTTATTTTTCCTCATCAACATATAAATGGAAGAAGAGATGAATTGTTTTGAAAATAACATAATATTTTACACATTTCGAATTTTAA
Organism: Stenopsyche tienmushanensis; assembly: GCA_008973525.1. Lineage (NCBI taxonomy): Eukaryota > Metazoa > Arthropoda > Insecta > Trichoptera > Stenopsychidae > Stenopsyche > Stenopsyche tienmushanensis. The sequence continues at coordinate 1,126,866 of WACJ01000052.1, read as the reverse complement.
AAAGATTCGTGTTCGCTATTAAAATTATACCTGACGTAGACGACGTAGTGATGATGTCAATATGTGAAAAATGCGAAATTAACGCATCGTATGATGATTTATGTATGTACATACAAATCGTCCTGCTGTTTGGATTAATTAAGCTGTCTTCCGCATTGCCCGTTTTTATAACCCATGAAGTGCTATTGATTGGATTGCGTAAGCCCATCATAAGATACTCGTTATTGATGATGTATAAACGTTGTTCATTTGGTGATTTAATGGTTTTTTCATATTTATACATATACAAAAAATATTGTTTGAATACATACCTATTAAGGTGACGTTGACGTGATCTAATCCTATGTAAGTGCCAACTCTAGCTATGACTTTTTCCGTCGAAAATGCCCTATATGATGATTCGATCGTGGTGGTGGCCACATGCCAGCCGGATCCATGTCTCGCCACTGGAATCATAAAAAGAATACAATTATCTTCAATGTTTACAATCGCACGGAATAACGGACCGCATAAGCAGGCAATAAAATCCTTTCGAAAACATCGATCGATGGTCAGAAATAGAGACAATAAAAATTCAGACAGAAGCACCGGGCATCGTCGTCGAATCGGGGCCAAGGTTCAAACGTATCTGATACAAAATGACAGTCCTTCCTTCCGCGCCTGACCGCCACTCATTATCTATTCCCTCGGCGTTTCGGCGTCCAAGTCGCGCACTTTGCCGCGCCTAATCATCGAAGATGATAGGATCGACTCCAATTATGGCTGGATCTACTCGAGGCGCGTCACGTTTTCAATTATAATGCAGATCTTCGGCACGACGAGTGTCCCTATGCGATCGGAGGACCATTCCGAAAGATTGTCAAATTTTGAACCCGATAAAACCAGGACTTCGAACCGAAACTAAGCCGAAAACCAATAAAACTGTTACTTTTGCTGGAACGAAGATTTTGGTTTTCGTTCCGAAAAATGGTTTTACCGGTTATCGGTTCTGTTCCGATTCGTAACCCTGATTTAAAGTATTTATAATGAATCTTGTTAGAATTATAATCGTGCCAATACAAAACATTTTTTGCATCCTTTGCATATTTGAGCATTAATTTTATCGTAAACATCAATGGGACGCAACATTCAGTAGTTATTACCAGGGTTTCGAAACGGAACGAAACTGAAAAACCGATAAAACCGTTATTTCGCCGAAATAAAAACCGTAACCGCCTCCTAAAATTTATAAAACCCTCCACATTTTTCAGATCCGAGGCCCGCGCCTTCTTTGCCTATAGGAAAAACCACCACTGGTTGGGGAAAACCTAATTAAAATGATGACACATCGTTGTTATTCTGACAAATATATAAGAAATCGATTGTAATATGAAAAATGAATCAACATCTATCATCGCTTCATTCAAATTCCCTTTCTATTGATTTGATCGACGTTTTTTAAAATAAATTCAAATCCAGCAGTACTTATTTAAATATTTATATTGAATATATTAATAAATTCATATGACGTTAAACAAGACAATGGAATGTCATAATATTATACGAAGATGTTGAAATATTTAATGCTTTACCAAACTCCAAATCGACAAAATTTTTTGCAATATTATTGCAGTAATTTGCATTTTCTTTCTATAAAGACTATAAAAACGAATATTGAAATGCTTTTCATCATATCTTCCATTAAAAATCCTCCAAGTATAATAAGTCTGACAATGACGAAGGTTGTAATTGTGCTGAGGGAGGCACCGTCTTAGAACTATTAGGTTCGTCCTCCTCTTCATTGTCTTGGATTACTCTCATTTGATCTCCATCGACTCATCGATCATTCCAATTAAGGTATATCGCCTTGCGGCCAAGGCCTCATTGATAAGGCCCTATTGTTATTCATGGCTAATAATTCACGAATCGATCGATGGATTCACACGAACCTTTTGACTTTTAACATACGCAACATCAGATTTATTTTAATCAGGTCTTCGCCATAGGATGATTAATATGCGACGAGCACTTTATATATATTTTTTTAATATGTTCAACCGCAAATTATTTTCTGCGATTAAAACCAGATCAAGTGTTATTGAAGTCGTCAATTAAATTTTCAAGTAAGCTTACGAAGGCTCCTGAGGCCGGGATTTTTTTGTTTGTTTCGAAGATGGAACAAATGGTGTGTATGGGGGATCATAATGGTCAATTTTTTCGATCCTGCGTGTGTGACGGCCATTTTGTTCAGTCACAGTAAATCCTTCTGACGGAGAGGTCGTCACGCGTTCCCATCACGTATTAAGGATAAAAGTATTCAATAAAAAACGCAATTCTTCCTAATCCACTACATGATTCTTACAAAACGTACATGACAAAAATATTAGATTTTGTTCTTTCAAATGAGTGTCATTTCATTTTTTTAATAGTAATTATTAATACAGGGCGTGCATTTCAAATAAGGAAATTTCCCTGCCGCATTCTATATTTGACTTTATACAAGTTTATCATATTTTTTTATGTATGTATGACTGGCTCACATATAGGAACTGTGGAACTGCAGCATCCCCTATTTTCACTTTCATCGATTAAATTTAATATAATGAGTTTATGAATTATACTTGTTCAATTTATAGTCCTTAAACTTAAAGGGGTATTCTAAGTCTAAAAGTACAAATTTTGGGTATTTCTTAATTTCGATATAAAATATATAAAAATATTTATTGGTGTTTTCAGAATATACAATAAATATAAAACGGATAAAAAATAAAATAAATTATAAGTTAGTTAAGTGTATGAGGTAAAATAGGCGTGTTCTTGTTGACATAATTTTAACCCTTCTAGTCATCTAAAATTTTAAAATTTTAAAAATTCTTAATTAGTTAAGACGTTACTATAGTCCCTACCTTAAAGTAGAAAAGTTATTGTATTTTTACACAATGGCGACTGTTTAAAAATAAAGATCATTTTTTTTGCCTTATTTTTTCAGTTTTAATTTTTTTTAAATAGTTAAAAATAAAATATTGACATAAATCTGATAGGTATGATTGAGGGTTATATAATAAAAGTTTGTACTAAATTTGAGATTATTATGTTAACCAACTTAGGTGCTAATTATAATTTTGGAAATTTCTTATAAACTTATGCAATAAAAACCAAATCGATTTTTTCAAAATTCTAGAATAGAATACCCCCATTAATGTATCGGTAATCATCCTCCAGTTTATGAAAAATATACAATAATCTTTCTACGGAACTATGCGCTTCACAGTACAGAGAGCACTGTCAATACCGCAGTGCCGATCCTAGTATGCTGGTGGAAGAATTATTTTACTCTGCTTATGTTGCGCTTAAATTTAATTGAGTACCGTGCAGCACTTCAATTAATTTAAACTATTTAAACTAGCCGCCATTATTTAGAATTATATTTTTGTAATAAGAAGAAAATATTCTACGAATTTCCACAATCTGTATTTGAAACCAATGCTTTAGAATTGGAATCCCACTGCATTAAAATTTTACATTCAATTAGAAAGTTCTTTCAAGTCCCACATATTTCCAATGGAATAATATTTATAAATATTTCATTGTATGATTGATCAATTGTGCAAGCAAATTCATGCAGTCTTTCCAGTCATCTTATAATTGTGTTTCAATACAGTCTGCAATCTCATTATAAAATTCCTCAGATTGTCTAGATAAGGTCCTTAGAATTTCGGCTAGTAAATAACAATGTTATATATAAGGATCTTGGCCTAGTTATCTGCGATCGTGATCGGCAAGTACATTCTATGCTGACCGTCTTTTTACGGCAACTGTCTTTATGATGCAACATTTATCAAAACACCTCTACGTCGACAAAGCCTAATATGGAAGACAATCACGATCTTCAGCATTGTATGGATGTATAAATCAGAAGACAAACAAACAAACACCGATAATATATTTTAATAACGCCGATGAAATATGACCGCCGGGCTTTGTGGTAAAGCTCTCGGAGTACACATTGTGTTTTGTATATCAACACATCGAACGCGTTTCGAAATCATTCAATCTTATATTAATTACAATTAAGCATTGTTGATTTTCACCATTTCCAGGCCCAAATAGGTTTATCGCTCTTTGTTGTGTTTCGAATATTGTACAATCACTTTTACGATTTTGTGTGGATGTAACATCGCGCGCTTGGCAAAGGTCACTAAATTATATCCGACTCATTTACTTTTGTAGAGCCCATGGAGTCTTCCCGAGCGAACTGTGGCCTTTCAAATCCAAAAACAATCATCGTACAATTTGATCCGTTCGATCGATCAAATGGTCCGACGCGAACACATCGGAGCCCTCAAACGCGGATGTACGCGGTGAAAACATGTGTTATTCGATGGTGTCAAATTTGACAGCGGCATTTTGACAGCCGGTACGTAAATCAAACAAAGACCAGGTATTAAACGTTAACATTTTACGTGACAGTAAAAAAGAGCCTTGCCGCCGGGCAGGAGAGAGCAACGAGCGGGTAAGCACAAAACCCGACACACCTCGGGCCGTTTAACGTAACAAACGCCGATGTTTCTCAACAATCATATCGATTACTATGAATATGGAATAAAAAATCAATATGCGCTTTTTAATGAGCATGCTTGTGAGCATTTGCGATTTTTTTTCGACGAAAAATTGCATACACTTTTATGTATTTTGTTCGCACGGATGCGAACACGATGTGCCGTCGTTAATGTATCCGGCTGAAGACTTGGTATAATTGAATGATTATAACATTCATGCAGCTCGTTAAATATAATGTAATCGTCTTAATTTCGATAAGATGCAAGCTGTTATAAAAATCCATCCCGAAGAGGGCATAATTCATATTATTTCATGAAAAGTAAAGATACTTCGTTCATAATGCATGCATTTTAAAAGCCATAATTTCAAAGATGTTCGCTGTAAAATATACGTTTTCAAAATATAAATAATATCCATCAGAATTGTTGTTTGTTTTGAGAATGTAGCATTCGATTTCCACTAAGTAGAACGATCCATAATTCATTTTTCAGGCTTTTTTTCCAGAATTAATTCTTTAATGTTGATTAAAAATGCAATCAAGATTAAATTGATCGAAAGACATGGTCGAGAGAATATATGTTATTTTCATGGTCCTTGCTTATACTCGAAAAAGAGTGCATCGTCATCAGAGTCTCGCAGTTGGGCTTTCTCTATCTTAAAAAAAATGTAAATAAATGTCTTGAATAAGACTAGTCTATATTTGCATTTTTTGCGGCCTACCTAAACATCAGCTTTTTTTAATTTGGGCCATGTTAGCTTTGAATTTGACTCCTTTGTCATAAATGATGAATATTAATCGGAGATTGTTTTAATGAAAAAAAACCATAAAAGGACATGAATAAGTATAGAATAGAGAGTATAGAATTTATGATGATTCTGAATAAATTTCGAAAATGGGAATTTTACCCAATAAGTAAGCGCCTTCTCTTGACCCTTTGATGAGTATACACGCACATTTTAAGCATCAAATGATGGTATCATAGGAGGGCTATTATTTTAAATCATATATAATTATATAACACAATTATTATTGAAGAAAATTGTCGTTGCACAATAGCTATTAATACAAACTAATGCTATGAAATAATTTAGCCCATCAATTATCAAACGCGTTAATTACATACATGTAAATCCTAAATGCTTTCACTCAGATTTTAAATCGTGTTAATTGCTCTTACATCCACAGCATCAATAATTGTGCGGAAATATCATGTTCCAAAGATGGAACATTGCGATTGTGTCATAAAGCATTTGATTAGTATTAATATTACCCATAAAGCGCAAATTTTATGTTTTAATCGCATAAATTAATGCATATTGGATGTGTTGAGAAACAGCGATCGTTAATTGCTCAAATTTATTATAAAATAGCTCATTGAGATTTAATCGTTTTGGCAACATCTTCCTACTTTTACCGAGGCTATGATTAATACAGCATTTATGCGTAATTTAAAAAGGCATTATTCCATGTGTTGTTCTTCCGCGATGATTTCCTTGAAATATTTTCAATCGATCCAAGATCATGGTGATATTTTATGAATATGCAGATCTTCGACGAAGGCTCCGAGTCAGCATTTAAATGCGATATTGGATATAAATAATGAATATGGAACGATGTACGCGGCTCGAAAACATTAATTTCATCATATTATACTATTAACGGCAAAATATCTCAAGTAGGTCAGCTCATAATGTGTTAAATAATGTCGATTACGTTCAATTCGATAATAATTGTGATACATACCTAAAATAACTGTTCCCACGAATAAGCTTAAGGTGACTGTCGTAAAGGTTGTAAACCTCTGAAAAATACAAAAACACAAAGTCATTACTCAATTATATCATGTCGGCTTTCATAATATTTGTATAATAAATTTAAATCTTATTAAAAAGCACTTAGTCATGAGCAATACACAATCATCATCATAAAACATAGAGAAAACGCCATGACTGGATTGATTTTATGTTTAAAAAAAGCGCATTTTATGTAATTTTCTCTCTATTGCATAATTATGCCATTTCGAGCACATACTGTTAATTCTTCCTGCATTCGATGGGGTTTAAGAACCTCTGATATAAAATCGCTCGAAACATTTTTTAAATAAGTTGATAAATTATAAACGTGTGTTATTTGTATAAATACATCATCAATCATAGCACGTCGTGTTATATAAAAGACCTCTCTCAATATTTGCAATGCTGTCAACGTCGTTTAATCTTTGGCTATAATTCATTTTGCTTTGAAAATTCCAAGCCACTCATGAATGGATAGAAAGTCTGTCGAGATGTTTAAACATTATTCAATGAAGATTTTGTATGTAATAAAATAATGAGACAAGTGCTACAGTTCATCGGCGTTTTGGAAGTCCGTAGGATGAAAGAGTGATTTGTATAAATTAAATATATAACGTGTAATCCCACTAGATCAAGTGTTATTAACATCACTTAATTGTAGCTATCGAACGCCGTTAACAGCAAGTCATTATCCATAGCTTCTTGATCATGTCACTGAGAAAGAGTGCGATAAGTATAAGCACTCTCTGTTGTGCAAAACGTAATTAATCGTTTTATTATAAACCCAGGTATGAAATCAAATGAAATTTTGATGAGACTTGAAGCACAATTCAGTGATGCAACTCTAAGTAAGACCCAAGTGTTTAATTGGGCCCAAAAGTTTCATGAAGGTCTTAAATTCAAGAAACAGTCTGCTAGAAAAGTGATTTTCTACAAGCCTTCATTCTTCAGTGACGTGTTCAAGAAGTTTCTAATCCGATTGAACTATTTTTTTCTAATAAAGGGTATTACATAAAAAAAAGTAAGATACTCCATTTGTATTTTTATATATCAGTAATAAATTTGTACTGTAAAATTCCCGGTTATTTTGACTACATTAAAAGCTCTGTATGAGTCAATATGTCCAAAATTGTATATATCAATAAAAGTATGATTTTCCAAAGCGTTTTCTATTTGGATAACGAATAATAATGAATCAGTTTTTAAATTTATTTGGATCATTTAACAATAATTTGGATCGTGAGTGGCAATAAAAAGACGAGGATCTGCTCGGGTCGTGATTTGAGTTGCAGAATCTTCAATTAATGATATTAAAAGATGAATAATCTAAAAGAAAACATGCAAATCATTTAATTTCGGACATTTTTAGGTCGTAAAAATTTAATTCTATTGAACAATAGCTTAATATTCATCAGATGATTTTTTTTTAAATAGTTATAAAATAAATTTGTAGGTGTGTATCTGGTAAGAATAAAGAAAATATTCGTATCAAGTTTGAAATAAATTCCTGGAAATTCCTTTGGAGAATGTATTTTTAAAAGTCGAAACATTGCAAAAATTAAAAAAAAACTTTTGGTTTGATTGATGATTATGAAATACACTTTATGAAATAACAAAAATATATTGCTTTAAAAAAACCGCATAACTTCGAAATCGCATAAAAAAAAGTCGCACAAAAAAGATTTGAGTGTTAAGCAAAAAAGTAACATGGATAACTTTCTTATTATGACTTGCCCAGTTTACTAAAAAACGCCCATATCATTTTATAACATAAATAAATCTGCTATTTTATTATTATTGGAGGGATCCAAAAATATTCGTATATTTAATACGAATTATTCTTCGCATTTTCCACGAAATGCACAAAAGAACCTTTTTTATAGACAATTTAGACTTAGGGGTTGGAATTGGGGGCTCTTTTCGAGAAAGTTATTGATTTGTTCGACATATTATTAATCAAAAAAGGACTACTTGTGTGTGATCAAAAAGGATTTAGCACGTATTTCATCGCTTGTGTTCTTATCAAGGCGTGCAGTATCCATCCTACCCCTTAACATCCATCCTATTCATTTTGCCGATGAGTTTTAAACGATCCCATTGGGATCCCGGTCTTTGCAATGACTCCTATTGATACATTTCCATAAGTTTATATTAAAAATGAGTTATTTTTCATACATACACAAAGTACTTAGTATAATTTATATATTAATCATATTGTATTTACCTCTTTTCTTATTCCAGGGAAGATGACTAGGAAAGCGAAGTATAATGTGGCGAAGACGACGTACAGCGTGATGATGCTGACATCCCCAGTCACAGGAGTGCGGTTATTAAAGCTATAAAGTGTGGGTCCGCCTTCACTCCGAAACGCATCGAACCAACCTCGCATTCTGACTGCGCCCTATTACACCCCCTGCGAACAAAAAAAAACACACCAATTAAAATCACACAAAACAGATCTAAGATCGCAATCTTGCGCAGATACGGCGAGATATATCTCATTGTTTGCACCGGTTTTAGACTTTCAAAGCGTTAGAAAGTAAACCACTTTGGCGATCATAAAAGCTCTCGTTCTTGCAGAGACCTTAACTGAGCTCAATGCAAATTCTGCACATAAAATTATCCATAATATCGCAAATACTTTATTTTGTCAGCCAAAATGTTAATGAAGCTATTTAATATCCTTTTGAAAGTTAAATGAATTTAATGTATAATTCCTAAAGAAGGCCATACGAATTAAATCGATAGCCTCGAGATAATATGCGGATGAATGTGACTAATAATGTGAATTATAACAATTCCAATTTAGGTCCAACCTTCATGTTTACATGACAATCCGTTCAACTTTAACCCATGATATATGAACGCATGAAGTCGATGACATTTTTGACGGTCATCATGCATCATCACATTTTTACATGGAATTGCATGCATTTTAAAGAGAATTTACTGTGTAAGAAATCACCTTCGCGATCATCTGAAACAATGATCCATAAATTTAGCATTCAATTGTAGCATAATCCATTAACAGTTGCTCACGAAGATAGCAAGTAACACCTTGACGTCGTCGAGATTTGATTATCCGGTGATAATTATCGCCAAGATCGTGACTCGGTTGAATCGTCGAAGACATTTTTCAGATCCATTATTTATCGCCGACATTAAGAAGAGTGCTCTCGTGGGCCATATTTGATGGTATCGCACGTCTTCCTGTTTAGGATATCGCACATCGTCGATTGCGACATCGCCAATGAGCTCTCGAATTAATTGAATAATGTCGGATTGTTCAATGATTAATATTAATCCAATTGAGGCGAATTAATCGACAGCGCTTGGGTAATATCCCGCTGAATTGCCGAGAAATTAAATGGAGATCTGCTCGCAAATTAAATGCTTCCATGCAAGAATCATTGATATTAATTACAGTCATAAAGTATTAGGATAAGATACGTACATGATATCTTTAAATGAGCATCATCAATTAATTAGAATTTATGAAATGAAATAAATTTATGTTATTGCGAACGAGCCAGAAGCAGGTGAATGTAATTTATCATTAGATTATTGCCATTTTACATTAAGGAGGGTGCTCAAATGTTTGGACTGTGGGAAACAAAATCATTATTGTGTAAAAAAATCGGGCAAAACCTGGATTGAGACGATCAATTAAGAATACGTGGGAGATTCAAATACAAACCGAAATTTTGCTGTATAAATGAAATATTTTATTTTTCTACATACATACATAGTTCCCTTCATTACAAATACATTTATTCCATCGCATAGGAAGTTTCTTGATTCCGTCACTTATTTTTTGCAAAATTCCAGGTGATATTTAAAACCCCCTCGTATGAACACTTCTGATCTTCCAAACTCCTTAGTTTGGGAAATATTTCTTCACAAACTGGATTTAAACTCAAACTTTTATAATCCAGTTATACTACTCTCTATAAATTCGCCATAACATTACTAAATCATTCACCCGATAAGTATTTGTTTAATGATACTATTTGTGGATATTTTTCTTAAAAAAAAATACAATTCGAAATAATTCAAATCTTGTTATGCATCAGAAAAATACAGTCAACTCTTCTATAGTGTCGAGATAAGGATCATGCTATAGAAACAAAATGCTATAGAAAATTAGTCTATAGTCTCTTAACAATTCCTTTAAGGAACAATTATTAATCACTTAGTCATGGTTTTTCATAGCGAATATATGTTTTATAAATGTAATCGACAGCCAAACATCCTGTAGATTTGAACCCAAGACGGTTGAAGTAAATAGTCCGACCGTTTAATTGCGGGACTAACTTTATTCCATGTGCTCATCAAGATGGCCGCGCTAACGTGTAGGTCCGTTCTTCTTTCGAACCGTGATAAAGCCGGACGAATGATTGAGAATAGACGGACAATTTCTCAGATATCTCTTTATTCAACACGAGAAAGATTTGGCTGCGGGAAGGACGTCTTCCCGCAGCCAAGGCTAACCAACGACTCTTCCCGACTTCTACCTCCTGCGCGTCACAACCTAACCGGCAACGGTACACGCGCAAGAAGCGATCGGTCGATATTGTAGGTGCAATTTTCCCGCAACGCCACAGAAGATGGCGCTGTTAATCTGGCGAATTAAATCTGCTCAGATTAACAGCGCCATTGCATGGGGAAGATAATTCGTCCATACTATACTAGGAAATATCAGGGCTTCGAACCGGAACTGAATCGAAAACTGGTAAAATCGTTATTTTTGTCGGAACGAAAACCGAAATTGAACCGATTTGAAAATATCATCGGTTCAGTACACGTATTAGCCGAAATAGAATTTAGTTGATATAATTTTTGTGGTGTTTTAATATGTGACTATGCAGAATATATTTGATGATATTCATTTAATAATATAATATTATATATACTCCTTTTTTTGTGCGATTTCGAAGTTATGCGGTTTTTTTAAAGCAATTTTTTCTTTGATACTTGCAACGAAAATCAATTTCAATTTCAACGTTTGTAATTAAAATAACTGGTATTTCTCTAGTAGATGTCTGGTATTTGAGATGCCAAATGCCAGACATCCCTAAAATTTTACCAAAGATGCAAAACGTCCTTTAAATGTTACCAAAAATATTATTTTTTAATTGTCGTATTGTTTTCCTGTTTTTATATTACCTTTTTTTATGCGATTTTAGATATATTTTATATGGCTGTTTTAAATTTATGCAGTTTTTAAAATTCATAGAACGCATCTTCACTTTTTCTATGCAAGTCGTAGGCTTTTTTGTGCGATTTTCCGCGGAACGCAGCCACCGCACAAAAAAAGGTTTAGGTGTATTTCCAGACTGGGACTTCAAGATCTGAATTTGTTTTCTTATGTTATGTACTACAAGCTGTGACCCCCAAGCATCCAATCAATAAGCATCAAGTCATCGAAACCCAGAAAAATCGCCATTTTTTTAACTGAACCGATATAAATATTTGGAACTTAAAAGGAACAAAAACCGAATTTGAAAAATAAAGTTCAAGAAGCACAAAAATATGGTATGCTACATCATATATATAATAATTAACGATATATTCCATTGTATTTACGTGTTCAGCACGCATGTCATTGATATTATCAAAAAGGATGTTCAGTAATTATATGGTAGTATTAAAGAAACGGGTTTTATTTAGATATGAGCATTTTTCCAATTATATCCGAGGACAATCGAGCAGCTCCAAGCAATGCGAATCTTAATTCTACGGAATCAGCGGAAGAAATGACAATTGATTAGGAAATGGCAAGATAAACTGGTATACAGATAAGATCTGGTCTGCTCCGAAAACCGGTCCATTTTCATAAAAGACAAATAAAATATAGATCTTACGACCGGTCGTAAATATTAGTAATGATACTATAAATTTCTATTATTCCCACGACAATGATTTATGGGACTCGCACACTGCGCAATTAATTAGGCATTCAGCATCCTTTAGAGTTTATTGGCTCCGGGCTGTTTCCGCGATTTAAATTATGCGATTCGGGCATGAAGGCTGTCTTTTATCGTCGATCCATGGGGTATAATCGAATTAATTCATTTGGTTTTGTGAAATCGCTTCATCAGGATATATGAGAGTGAGATTGTCTGGAAACAGATTGCCTTGAACGCTAAAAATGCGAATAAGACATGCCGAGCGGTGCATTTGCGAATGCAAAAGTATGTCCACCTTGAGATTGTCTTATATCCGCTTCGGTAGCTTTTGCGATTTGGCTCGAGAAGTTTTGTAGGTGAACTAGTGTATTTATATACACTTATTGATCATCATCGAATTAAATCACCATACTACGGGAAGCAGCTTCTTGCAATCATTTCTACAAAGCTAAGTCAACAGGATAATTAGCAAGATGAACTTAGAAGATTATTAGGTGAAAATAATTTCTGTATAAGAATGGTGATACATCACAACAATCAAACAAATCACAGAATTGTGTCCGAATGCCACAGTGATTCAAAAAGAGCATTCTTACACGTTAAGCTCGGAGACAGACAAAAACAGAGAGTGTCTTGTACGTTGAGTTTGGAGAGAAGCAAGGACGGAGAGAATATCTTGCGTACATGATTTTAATCCTGTAACTATGGATTAATATTCCAAAAATAACCTTTTTATTTACATGATTGGAATAAATGACAAACTAATCATATAATGCAATAAGCTCCCATAGCGATCATTTATGTACGATTATGAATATTGCCCTTCAAGAAGATGTATCAAGATTAAAAAACAATCCTTGATAGCAGATTTCATTGAAATAAGGACAACAGCTTCATTATGAAATGAATAAGAAGCAATCTATTCTAATAGTATTGATTTTCAATCAATAAGATGTATTAGCAGTTTATTGTTTAAGTAGAAAGCTTCAAAACTCGACTATCTCAATGCATTGATCAGAATCGAAAGCAATTTTAATGATATCGTTTTTAAAACACGATAGATAAAAACTTTAAATGTTTTCCCGTAACATGGAATAAATAATTAAACTGATATCTCTTTAACTGTTTGTGTTATTTATTTTTAAAATAATGTAGTTTCTCTGCTGCGCCCTGAATACTTAAATTTTTACAAGTACATTTTGGCTCAAATTCGATATTGATTCTGTAATTTTCTCATCCATATAATACCGGACAGGTTGAATTAAAGTTGGATTAAATTTTCGGCTATAAAGGGTATGCCAATCACGAATTCGGAGCCCTGGGCAGGCTGTCAATCGGCATTGATACGACGTTTACAGGAAGATAGCCGGGTTAATTTATCCTCGAGGTTGCTGTTGATCCATCACGACACTTTGATCAACTTTCCAAATGTTTGTTAATACAGTGAAACCTCGATTTTACGTTTTCCAAGGGACCCTGAAAAAAAACGGTAATTGCGGGAAACGGTTAATGCGGGAAAGCTTCAAATAATAATAAAAAACAACTAAAATCTTAAAAAAACATTTATTTATTAGTTACTTGTATATATTGTATATAAAATTTATTTTTTAAAAAACTCCTTTATGTTTGTTTGCTTCTTTGTTGTTTGGCACTTTAATTGGAACAAAGACGCCTCAAACTCGCGTACTTTTCTAAGAGCGGATTCATCTATTTCCTTGGAATAGAAAAATGATTTAATTTTTTCGAAGACCAATAATGCTTCTGTAAATGTCGGAATAGATTCGGTATTATGTTCTTCGCCATCTTCCTCTTCACTGCTGTCATTAGTTGCATCACATAATGAGTCGATTGTCTCAACGCCACAGAAAATTTTGTGATCCCTTTTATTTTGGCTATTTGCAAAGCTTTTTCTTTGACTATGGATCCATCAATGGGTATGTTTTCAGCTCGCGCCTGCTGGTACCACGTCTAAAGAATATCTTCAAACTCTCCAAAAGTAGATTCCTTAGCAGACTTTCTTTTATTCGCTGTCTTGCCGCACTTTTCAATTGTTTTACGAATGTTACTCTTCATAGCAACAATCGTGTTTAGAGTTGATGGTCCCAGACGTTTTGCTATGTCAATTCGTTTTTCTCCTGGATTGTTTTCGACGTCTTGAATTATTTTCAGCTTCTCAGCTAGAGTTCTAGTTTTCTTCATGGGTGGCGGCATTTTAGTTTCAATTTGGAAAAAAATTCGATACAAGATGTGAGGCAATATTGAACGCAACTGACTTGTACAAATTCAGCTACGCGACTAAAAAGTTTGTATGTACAGGAATCATTATTACCATGAATTTTAAACAATTCAACATTTGCATTGTAACGTAGAGATAAAACGGATTGGGAAATTCCCAACCTCGATACTAAGGAATGTTGGACACCGATGTTCGTCAAATCAGTCAAACAAAAGACGATAGGTTTTCCCTTTTTAAGTGACGATCTCCGAATAATCGACAATAGCGTAGATAAGGTAAACCTATTATCCAAAACTTTGGGACTAATCACCAGGATTCCCAGCACTTAAGCGACAATAGCACACAACAGACGATTTCGAAATCATTCAAATAATTCTTCAAAAATTATCCTAAATCCTTAACAAATACTAAAATAATCACTCCGTTAGAAATTATTATCAAGAAAAAATAAAGATTAAAAACAAAAAAATACACAGGTTCGGCGAAATTGATAATACAATCATTAAAAACTTCCCACGAAAGTTTTCAATGCTTGCCTGAAAATCGGTTATTATCCCACATTATGGAAATTTGCAAAGGTAATTCCGATTCCAAAATAAGTCCAAAAAAATGATCGATCCCGAAAACTATAGACCGATCACTCGGCTGTGTCAAACTTGCTTGCCGAGATACGGAGAAATATGCAATAAAAACGGTCAATCGGGATAATATTTGTGACGGGACCAAAATATTTAAACGGTTTATCGAGGAAATCGGTAAATCGGGGAACGGTCAATGCGGGATTATTTAACGTTGTTCTTATGGGAGTTTGACGGGACTATAAAAAATGAACGGTCCATCCGGGAAAACGTATTATGCGGGAACGGTTTATCGAGGTTCCACTGTATTTAAATAAGGTTGCTGAGTAATATTCATTTTTCAAGAAAACAATGCATGACTGTTGAGCGAAAAGTTTTTTTTTTCTTTTAATATGTAATTAAAGTAAGTTCATTTCAGTTCATTTTTTCAAGGGGTTTTTGAAAAAAAAATTTTCTTTTTTTTATTTGTTGTAAGTTTACATTTTTAAGAACATACCCTTAAATTCCAATGAATTCGGGAGTTAAAACTATTTTAGTGCGCTATGGAACGCTGCACGCCACTTGTGCGGACATACTCTCTCGGGATCACTCGAGTACGCACGCAACATGTGCGTGCATGATCATAAAAGGGTTAAGTGTTTTATCCTTATAATGATATCCGATGGGATTTGCCCAAGTCTAATAATAGATATGGTAACCGCTTGAAGAATAATATAAATTGCAATACATCTTCGATAATTTATAATGGAAACTTATTTTTTTCCTCGCATTTTTTAAGATACGGCAAGAATTTATTGATCGAACTCATCAACGCTGTCACTCGCTTCATTACTCCAGAGCTTAAAGTGTGGTTTATATATCAATTAAGCGATTTGTAATTAATTCTTTGCCCATATGGAGTCATGCAAAGGACCGCCGACAACCATCGTAAGTTGTCGTCCGACGACGTTTATCAAAAAAAAAAAGTCTTCCACGACTTGCCATTCGAAAATTGCTTTCAAAATCGGCTCGAAGAAATGATCGCATAAATTAATTACAGGTTGAAAGTGGGTTCAGCAGTTGTGGCTCATTACATGTTCCAGCACATGTGTTGGCTGCAAGAAGTTTGGCCGGAGGCTCTGTTTGGTTTTGACCTTCCGAGTGCGGTGCGGACCGCAAAGGTCTAGGCAATACGATACGTTAGCCAAAGCGTTTCCGCAATTTTTGTTACGTCAAATCACGTTTTCATCATTTCCGTTTCGGTAAAATGCCGTCGGTCTGCGTATGTCGAACGCGCCCATAATTCGCATCGAACGCTTTTTTCGCGCAAACAAATGGAAAGTTGAATTTTTTGCGACGATTTTGGGCATAAATCGATGAAAAGCGATACATATTTTGCAACCGAAATATCGGCGAGCTCTCACGCACGATCTGATGATATGAGGCACTTAGGTTCGATCGTTAAAACCTTATCGAACTTGAATATCACAAAATTACAGACGATTGCATTATTGCAGGTCTTGAGCGGACGTAGCGTCGTCTCTGTATAATTTGTATGCCTTATTAAATAATAAATTCAATAATGACGCGTGAGTCATAACCACCAATCGAACAATTAGCAGACAAGCGACCATAATTACTACGGAATCTGATCCAGAAATGATTATTCTTTCAATTAGGATTCCTTTTGTGGGTACCTCTATCTTGTAAATTAACTCTATTGCATGTTCCTAGACAAAAAAACAGTGGTATCAGATCTGAAGACCATGGGAGCGACGAAATAGAGCACGTCCCCAGGCAAATAAATCCAGTGGTGTCAGATCTGGAGATCGTGTGAGCCATGGAACAGGACCGCCAAAATAATTAATTTACTCGACAGAAGTGCCCACAAAATAAATTCTAATTGAAAAGATAAGTGCCGCCTTTGCAAAAATGAGGTAGCAAATTTGAACATTTTTTTAAAAATAAATGTAACAAAAACATCATATACCTGCCAAACTGGTACGTCTTGAAGCTTAACAACTTATTGAATGATTTGTATGATATTTTGCATATCGTTGGAATATAATGCTCTCTATAATCTAGAGAACTTTTTAAATTTTACCTAAATACAAAAAAATAGTTAGTTTTTTGTATAAAAAATTAAGTAATTTTCCTTAAACCAATTGCATAAAATAATGATTTATTTAGATAAAAATACATTTAAAAATACAAAAAAAATTATTTCGTGCTATTACGTCCACAAATTAAGATGTTATGACGATTTAAAGGTGAAATTTTGAATGTTTTTCCAAAATGTTGATGAATTCGGGCCAGTTTATATTCCCCGCGACTTTCGCAAAAATGCACATAACTTGATTTGTATTGATGCTAATTTAGTAAAATAGGAAGTGTTATAAAGCGTACAATATAATGCATAATTATCTTAAATAATTGGGTTCATAAATAAATTAATCAAGTTGGAAAAACGATAATTTATTAATATTTTTGTCCGAAGAAGCAACATAAATAAATCGTTTTTTTTTTTATTAATTTCACAAATGGATTATAATCGAAGTATTTAGAAATCATTTTATACGATGCCACGTGTTTATCATATAATTCGTATATTAGTATTCGTATATTCGACCAAAAATCAATCAAAAATTTTAAAAAATATATACCTTAATGCATTTTTTTGAATCAGTTCTAATTTAAAAATATGCATATTTCTTTAACTTATATTCGATGATTTAAGACCGGAGTAAACAATGAGGGTTATATTGTTACACTCGTAAAGAATAAATAAAGTTCGTGGCAGTTTATGTGTTATTACTATTGCAGAAAGATTACGAACCAAAGAAATATTTTTTCCAAGGACCATTTTAATCATAATATTGAACTATTGCAGCAAAAAAAACACGCACGACTATTAATAATAATATATTGAGTTTAAAACTAAAGAAAAATATATTCATATTTTGTATAGTGCTAACAGATGGAGAGATCTCGGACGAAATATCATCCCTTAGTGATAATTTGCCTCCCGGACGTAGTGTGTAACACATTTTGTTTGTCTCCTGGCCGTGAATGTTTTAGTATAACCAACATTTTTGAATATCCTTAACAAGATTGTACTAATCAAGTATTCGGCTACCAATATAGATATCAAAATGATTAATAAAAGACATAAGAATTCATCATTCTTGGATTCATGGTACTCTTTAATTATTTTCCTCTAACCTTTCCATACCGGTGATGTATTTACTACAACTCGACTCTAATAATAGGAATATCGATATAAAATATAATAGATACGGAGTTCAGAATTTCATACGGTGTACCAAATACATATCATAGTAGTGCGCGGGTGTATTTTTTAGCACGGTAAGGGAAAGTTTAATGTGGCATTTTATTATCAAATGTAGGCGACATTAATTGGAAACTTTTTTAAATAAATGATATATTGATGTGATGGTTTCCCATTTACCTGCCACGTGTGATAAATTTAGGATAAAAGCATTTGAGTAGAAATTTTAGGTGAATTTCTACTCAATTATTCTTGCATATTCAGTCGCTAATAAGCGTCCCTGTACGACTTTTGCACGATCACTTTATTTTTAACATATCTAAATTATTTACAATAAATGACAATTTCCTCTAAAATTGTGAAGGTGAAAATCGGGCAAAATCCATAGCAAAGCGCATAATATTCAAACATTTACCTAAAAATGTCGATCACATCTATTTTCAGCATACTTAAAAATTAAATTCACCCTGTAATATCCAAAAGTATAAGATTTATTAGATATATGTGCATATAAAAACACCAAATCCCTGGTATTACAATTTTAAGATATTAAAAAATATTATTTTTTCTATGAAAAAAAACCAGCAACTCACCGGTGAGTCGCTGGCGTTTAAATGGTTATGGAATAAAGGAATTTAAAATATCAGATAAAAGATATCTTGATCACCATGCAATCCCATCGCGTATATGCAAACTATTCCATGGATATTATTCAAATTAAGGGAATTCGTGTGAAATATGGAAAGAAGTGCATTTATAAGGCAACAATAGAATGATACACTTTGCATCTTAATCGAAGACAAGGTTGGTCCAAATGAGGTCGCACTGCGGCTTTTAATTGCAACCTCAAGATCGATCAGCAACAATTAGCCAAAGATAAATGCCCCACAATCAACATCTTCGACTCTCGAAAAATCCCAAATATTCCATTATACTTATTTCGCAATTCGGAGGCCTTACAGGAACGCAACAGCGCTTTTGCATCGAGTATTGCAAGCCCGAAGAATGCTGTTCTGCGAAAGAGAATTAAAGGCATGCTCGAAATAAAGCCGCCGCGATATATCTTCTCGGTATGCTTGAAATTTCATGAATCCCATTGTTGCATCCACGATTTAATCTCCTTGCAATCGGGAACCGAAAGTTTCAATTTTTTGGCATGCAGTCATCGTACGTGATCGCTTAATCGTTTCCCGGCTATTGAGCCATTCTATTTGATATTGGCGAACAAATTGTTTACTCTTCTACATCATTATAGCATGTATTAATATTGCAAATTACGGACAGATATCATCTCACGGAGATGATGTATACCGTGGAGAATTTTTAGTATCCCATGCAAAATGTGTATGACAGACAAAGGTCGATCATTCATACAGAACGACTTCCGCAATAGCGTCTATAATTTTGCATTTAACACTTCAAATGTATTTATCTTGATATTAAAAACGAGATAAAATTTAACGATTCCTGATGGAAAGACCTTTGAGTAATCCAAGATTTCTTGCAACAAGTAAATGTGGATATGTGAAAAGTGCTAAAATTTAACATTAACACTTCTTTCATTTTTAACTTGAACTAACATTTACATGTCATTAAATTAAACCTCACATTGGTCAATCTACTCAATATTCAGTCAGCATCGTCTTTATTTGCCACTGTGTATGTAATGCCAAAAGTACATATCAATCGACACGAGTATCGCAGACTTGAACAAAGCTATTGTTAGAGTTCAAATTTTAAAAAAATCATGCGGTTTAACATTGTATTAAAAGCTAACCCTTGGAATGTTAAGCATAAAATTAATCCAAAATATATTTCTTTCAATAAAGACGCTCAAAATTTATTAGATTATAGCAGCCATGTTATTAAAGCAATATCTATTCAATTTATTTTCAATTATTCAGCAATATATGGCAAATATTATAGCGTTGAACAATGTATGCAAATTGTCAAATTTTATTTTCAAAATCAATATTCACCAAGCAAAACCGCGTACGTACCACCACCCCGAATACGTACCACCAAGCAAAACCGTGGCGGATATTTGAATGATTTTATATTTAATATTTAATGCCATAAAATATGCTTTCAAATTAAAAAAAAAATAAGTGGATATCTCATATACAATTTATTTTATTTGCGTTTAAAAATGGAGCGTCGCTATTGAAATATCTTAATGCTTTTGAATTTTTTGCTTGAAGAATTTGATTATATCTTTTGGCAATTTATCCAAAATGCTGTCCAAAACGGTTGACATTTTCTTAAATATGAATATATTTAACGTTTATCGTCAATAAAAACATTTAAAGCTATTAAAAAGTTGAATTCCTTTACAGTTGCATCATTGGTTCCAAAAGATTGTTAAAGGCAATCTTTCACCATTTTTATCATATGAAGATGTGGATGATGATGCTGAATTCATGCCGTCTTACTGAGCGTGAAGAAATTATGACTCATATAATATTACATATAAATTATTCAAAATATTACAAACTTCTCAGAATCATTGAGACAAAATCATTGCCGTAAAAATCGAATTTGCAATATTTCCTCAGAATAATTTATAGAGGTTTTATACAGGAAAATCGCATGCAAATTTAGTCATCAACTCAAATTCCAGCTTATAAGCTTATCTTTCCCGTTTATTTGTTATGTACCCAGGCTAGCAAACAAGTTGTTTAAATGCTAATAATAAAAATAAAAGCTTGCGAAAGTATGAACATTTTATCAAAAAAAAACGATAACCGTTGAATATAAAAGTTAATCCAAATAAGACGCCTAGATGATTTTGTTTGTAATGTTTTCTCGAGTTGTGTAATATGTAACGCCGTCTTGCTAGAAATAGACATCAAACACATCAATATGATTTAATTGTGGTTATAAAAATTCACTCAATATCGCTTGGTATCGCTCAGCATTCACAGTAACAACATTTGTATACAAATGTAACCCAATGATTCCATTTGTCCAAAATGCGCACCAAACAAAAACTTTTTTTAGAAATAGACATTTTACCTGAATAACACAAAGATTTTCATTACCCCAAATGTGATAATTTTGCTTATTGACGAATCTATCCATTGTGATATCAGCTTCTTTGAAAACAAAATTTTGCTTTAAAACAACGCCCATTTTCATATTAAATTTGAATAATATAAACGCGTTGTTGAAATATATAACTGTCCATGATTCAAATTGTACTATCTTCTACTAAAACAAAATGGCTTATATCATTTGAAAAGATGTTATTTTCTAACATTATACAGTGCTGATATCTAGGCGTTACATTTGGAAGAGACCCTATTTCTTGAGCACGTCGTTCTGTTAAGAACGCTTACATCGTATATTATTAGCGATTTCACGACGATTATCACACACATTAATCGTCCTGACTCCTATGAAAAATTATTTATACTTCTTGAGGCTTCGGCGGTGATGCTGCGCTCATCTCGCACGAAGGAAGGTGCGAATTGAAGGAAATCCTTGAATACTAATGAATCCGCGCCGATAAATTCGAGAGTGCACGCACAAAATGCAGCAGGACGACAATTTTAGCTCTCTCTGAATGATCATCTTCACAAATGGAAGATCCTGCAGCGAGGACATTAATCACGAAGCGCCGTTCTCGTACGACATGGACTATTAGTTTTTCCAACATGAATTATGGCCGTATTGAAACTCGGCTCCGTCATCCGGTAAATCATCGTGCCTAATATAAATCTGCATTTTGCCCAAGAACACGATTTCGCAGCGTTATTTTGCGAGCGGACATTAATTCAATTTGCTTACAGATTTAGGTTAATCTCTCGTTTGGCACCTTTCGATTGCGATAATTTGCGACTGAGAAAATTGAAAATTTAACGAAATTGTCGCTGTTTTTACAGTATTTAAATCAAACTGACTTTATCGCCCTTTCGCGCAGAATTCACATATTAAATTCATAAAATATTGAAAGTTTTTCGCATAAAATCGAGATTTATCTCATTGAGCACTCGAGCAATATCCTACTTGCTTAATTTTTAACGCAAAAATCTTTTACGTAGTATATTTATTATATAATAGCGATTTTATTGAATTAAATCAATTTATCTGACATTTCTGGATACTTGAATAAAGCTAAAAATAGGGACTAATTAATAATCAATCCTCTAGTTTACGACTTACAAATTACGGGAATATTTCACAACTGACCCAGTTTCGTCGAGTTAAAATTGAGTATTTTAACGGATTTTTAAACTTCAATGTCTTATATATATGAAAATAAATTTCGCAATGACAAAATCGATCAATTCAATGGATTAAAGTGGAATGATCAATAAATAATAATTGTATATTATCATCATCATTATAGTATAGCCACACGCAACTCAATGAAGAAATAAGACTTCTTTAATATCCATGAATGAGAAACGACTACATCCAAATATGAAATGCATTCAATTCCTCATTGCCACAATATTATAAATAGACAATCTATTGATCTTATTTTGAACAGGAGGTGATGGGAGCGCGCGACGACTTCTCCATCAGAAGAATTTACTATGACTGTAAAAAATGGCAGACAAATCCCCCTATATGCCGTGTGAAATATAGTACATATAATAGATAAATACCAAAAGTCGCTTTCTATTGATATTTTGAATCGTGGCATTGAAATGGATGCAAAAATATATCGCGCTAAGGATGCAAATAAATAAATATTGGCAAAATGGCAACTGTTTAAAAAAAGACATTTTTTAACTGTATTTTTTCAGTATTAATTTTATTTTACATAGTTAAATATAATATTTTGACATAGATTTGGTAAGGACAATAGAAGGTTATGTTATAAAGGTTTCTATAAAATTTGAAGTAAATCAGTTAAATAGAAATTGAGATATGATGTCAACCGTGTTGGAAAAAGTAGTTTAGCGTTTAAATATTTCATTTTGGTAGTACCAGATTAGTTTTCGCGTCACGAAAATAGCTGTAACTCCGTAAATAATTGGAATATTTGAATTTTTTTTGGAGAACATATTAATATTAAATAAATCCATTGTATACTTAAATTCTGGATAGTCAAATTAAAGACATTGATCTATCTGAGATTGAAATTAAGATCATAGGTTTCCTATTTTAAGTGTCATTTTTATGTGAGGTACTCTAATTACGTCTAGACACTATTTCTTTCCAATCCCTTCATATTGTTTGGATTGTCTGTCGATAAAGATATCTGAATGGTGTTCTTGTGACTCCATTCCTATACATTATTTGCATAAAAATCGTCGTGCATATATATACACAAATCAGAATCAGAAACGGGATTCGCTACTGAACAACGTCGAAATTCTCAAAACATAAAAAAGCAATGACAATTTCATTGGTATCACTTAATCTGGCGCACTCGAATCTGTATTTTTTTTAAAATGAAAAAGCTGGAAAGTGTTTATGCAATTTTAGACTGAATTGGCAAAAAATAGCAACTTCAGACAAATTTATAGAATTAAAATGCAATAACTTAAATAATGTATGATTTCATTAAATAAATCTTATTTCATGTCTAGACGAGTTTTTTGGTATCCAAAAATGCTTCTCATAAAATGATCATTTGTCACGCGATATCCTATGGAAGTATCATTAATGTTATTTACTAAAACACCACTGTCAATGTGAGACATTTCAACACAAAGAACTGATAAAATGTCGAATAAAATCGCATCTGTATGCAGATTCGCGATGATTTATATGCAGGCATCGGCAGTGGAAGGGTGCGTTTCACGACCGACAAAACCGTGACATTTTTTCATGACTTCGTGTATAAATTTATAATCGGCTTCTTGTGGAAAAAGTCTAGTCGATATGAAGAGTCGGTTAAGGTTGATAATCACGAAAATCTATTACGACGATGATATAACTCGCCATTATGCCATTGTGATGGGATGACGCTTTGAGGACAAGGGAGCAATTATTCTAGCTCTAATCTGTGTCATTATTTTATGATTATACAAATACCAAATGTATGCATGACTTTGTAGCAATTAATTCGAAAAACGCAAGGGTTCTAAGATTGTATTGATGCTGGATAATGCAACAATCCATCCAGACGATTGAAGTAGCCCAAATACCATTAAATCGATCGTTAGATCAGAGATCAATAATATAAATGAAAACGATAAAATTATTAAGTATTTTTGTATAAAAGCCATAAAAAAGTATTAGATTTTACTGAACAATTGAGGCTATGTTATTTAAATAAAGACTTTTTATTGTAAGAAGCATAACATAACAAAGCAAAGACTTTCTCAAACGCTAAACGCTTTCATTAAGAATAGATTTTTCGCTAAAATAGGACAATAAATTCAAGATAATGCTGGAATGATTTCAAGTTTCGTATAACACGATAGTTTTTAAGAGCCTATCAATCGCGTTATATGGAGGATTTCTACGTTTTATTCAGACTCTTCATTTATATTCTTCGACCAAAACATTTCCTCAATGATTTTGTAGATCTTCGTGCGATTATTGAAGCATTCGGTTGGACTAGATCATGATAATTTTTTGCGTCCGATACAAATAAGTTCCTAAAT
The DNA here is from genome assembly GCA_008973525.1 of Stenopsyche tienmushanensis. NCBI lineage: Eukaryota > Metazoa > Arthropoda > Insecta > Trichoptera > Stenopsychidae > Stenopsyche > Stenopsyche tienmushanensis. The sequence goes on along the minus strand of WACJ01000052.1, from coordinate 1,101,976 downwards.
ATCATCACGAGTCGACAATAAATAAAAAACCGGGTACATTTACTTCCTAGTTAGTGATATTAACGTTTCACGTTCCACTCACGAGACGTTAATTGATAATTTTTGTGCATTTCGAGGTCGCATACGATAAATACCTCCAATTAAAAAGTATACGATTTTTTTGCCCAAAATTGAAATAACTTAATTCTAATACAATCATTCGACGTCTGCCAGAGCTCAAGAGCGAAGGACGCGTCACTCCAAGAATAATACATGATTAATTGGAGGAGAAATGGTTGAAAACTTCGTTTAAAAGCGAATTACTCAAAACCAAACAGTGCTCGCCTTCATTTTTTTTGCATCAGGTGTAATTAAATTCGTTACATTGCAATTATCATTGAATAAAATGTATTAAGGTCGACCTAAGCCGGAAACAAGATCGAATTAATTATATCGAATGAACTATGACGAGATACAGGCGATCCGAATTCTATTTAACCTTTTAACTGGCAGCGAATTTAGAGATATTGGAAATTGCGTAAGAAGTCGTTTGACTACGACTGACGTATACCACATGCTGTCCTACAGGTTTTGAGCATTTCTTGTTCAGGATTAAAAGGTTTTTTTTAAATTAACAACCCAAACGACATTTTCAAAATATACAAAAAAAAATCAAAATGACGACTTTAAAAAAAATCTATTTTGGCGATATTTTTTTTTTAAGTAGTTAAAAATATTTTTTTGATATAAATCTGGTAGGGGCGATATAAGGTTATGTAAGTAAAGATTTGTATCAAATTTGAAGTAAATCAGTTTATTAAAACTTGAGATATTATGTCAACCGTGATGAAAAAATAAGTTTAATGATTTCATTTTGGTAGGACCGGCTTAGTTATCACATCGCTAAAATAGCTATAACTCCGTAAATCATTGAAATTTTGGACATTTCTTTGGAGGATATATTCTTAAATGTCTAAACTTGATGCAAAAAATATGCAATTCACCGGTGAATCGCTGGCGCTAAAGTGGTTAACAATGCATCCGTATCTTTCGTTTATTCATTCGCCATCGTCGAGAACTGCTCGGGCATGCACCGCAAATAAGGAATCAAATTCGCATTATGCAAATTTATTCCATGAATCATATCATTGTCCCGAGCTGGATTATTGCCGAATGCGTCGTGTTCAACATAAACTGGTCACGAAATGCGAGATCCTTTGAGTTCTCTTGCGAAAGTCTCGTAAAATTTACTCGAAAATTCGTGAACTGCCGCTAAATTTGGGTCAATTTACGGAAATTCGCTCAAAAATATCGCAACATTCTAATTTGATTCGATGTCAATATATATTTCGCTATTTTATCAATCGGTTCAATTCGATTAACGCGATTTTTAGCAGGATATGTCAGTTAGCGCGCGATAACTATACATTGTATTCGTTGCCTCAAAGATTTCTATAGAAACTTGACAAAGAAGAATATTGACTGATTCAATTTGTATATATTAAAAACTGTGTTTATTTGCAATGTGAGCTCATCTTTAAGAAAGATCTTTATTGAAGGAGTTTCTATATACATAGAATTAATATAAAACTTGAATTCAGTCTAAATTTAAATACGAGATTAGGCTGAAAACTATTGAACATATGCTTGTAGACCACGAATGAAATGATCTTCATAAACGCACTAGATGGCAAATGGAAGAAACAATTTTCTTCAATTTGACATTAGATGTATGTTTAGACTAGCGGTTCTTAAACTGGGGTAGGCGAAAATATAAAAAAAACATTTATCTATATTTGAACAAAATATTTTCGTGATATTATTCACAGAAAAAATTGTAAGAAGATCTATTTTTAACAATATTTGACCAAAAAATGTTTGTTTGTTTGAAAAATTAAGTCAGAAGTGTTGAGATAGGGTCTGCAAAAAAAAATTTGAGGGGGTTCGCGAAAGAAATTTTGCTCAAGAAGGAGTCTGCAGATTACATAAGTTTAAGAGCCGCTGGTTTAGACAATAATGTGTTTCAATAACATGTTTTTATTTAAAAATTATATCTTATATTTTCCATTGTGTGGTATCTTTGAAAGCAGTATCCAATATGCAGTCCTGGTTTTCGACTATACTTCTTTCTATGACTTTCTACGTTTTTTCTCTGTCTCTGTCTGTCTACGAGCTCAATGTACAAGCGTGTTTTTCTGAATAAGCAGAGGGGGATCGCAGACCCTGTGATAGTACTCCTTTAGGGGTTAAAAGCATTCAGAGACGTTAAGATTTGTATGGTGGCTGAGAGTAGACAAACGACCGTAAAGGGTTAACATAGCAAATCTTGCGACTTGGATGCATATTTGGGGTAATATATTTAACAACAACATTGTTTCTATCTATCTTATTGCAATAAATGTTTTATAATCCTCTTTACACTTTGATGAGTATACACACATGCTGAGTGCACACTCGAGTGATCTAAAGAGATTATGCACGCACATGGTCCGAGCAATACTCCATAGCGCATTATTTACAATGTATGTATTTCTAATTAACTCACTTATCAAGAAATTAAGGATAATTTCTTAAAATATTCATTGTTTCCACCTGAATTTTGCAATATCCCATATATCATTTTTATTAAATTTGCTTAAAAATTCTATTCATCCAGCAATAATTCTAGAATACCCTCGACATTCACATCGTCAAAGCATTCACTTTGTTTTCAGACGGCTCGATTAGATTTGCACGTTGAACTAACCATTGCCATAAATCTATCTGGCATGCATTTAATGTTGATGGTATTATTTCTTCGATGGATGAAGTTATGATGTTAATACAAAATCGTTTATATTTCCATGAATTCGTCGACCTTATTCATAGTCCAATGCAATGTTCCTTGTATTGAATAATGTGGGCGTTTTGCAGAAATAACGGGAAATACACGGAGGATACTTGTGTATATTTCGCCTATTGATTTGAACCTCTTATGCTTTCAGCGCACGAATTACTTCTTTAACCAGACTCGAGTGATACAGAAAAAGCATTCTGTGTTGTGCGATATCAACGGTGTTAAGGTTCATTTACTGATATACAAGCTTCACTCACGCTGCATGGTCCTGAGAGAAAAGTGGATTTGTGTGGACATACGAATATAGCATCTATGTATAACTCAATTTAGAATCAATTCACTAATCAAATGGTTAATTAATTAATTAATATGGCTTGGATATATGATCCGAACCTTAAAATACTATCTTCTAAGAATTATTTTGTTAATCAATGTAGGTTTGTGATAACGCAAAGGTTTTAAATCTGCAATGGATCACTCATAAAAATACGGTAAAATTACACAAAAATCTAATTTATATGATTATTTATAGAGCTGAAACGATTCTTGATCATTCGGCAGTGTGCATCGTTAAGATATCTAACTGACCTAGGTAACATAGTTTCGTATGCAAATGGGTGTCGAACGATAGGGAAAAAACATATTTTTTATCACCAAATTGACCTTTCGTCATGAACCTGTTCGACTTGATATTTTTTACAGTACAGTTATCTCCGTCTTGTAAGGCAATTAAAGAAAAAATAGGCGGCGTGCAAAAAAGCAGACAATCAACGCGCTAATGTGCGATGCGGAACGATGACCCATCCTTGAAACGGCGGAGAAAATTACGGGGCAGATTAGAAACAATGGACGAAAAATTACGTGCAAAAAATCGGTGCTACAGATTTGAGTGATGATAGAAAAAAACGTGATGATTTAGCTGATGCCGGCTCTCGTAGCGAAGATCCGGGACGTAAAAACCCCATAGTTTATCAAGGATACGGAACGATTGTAGGTGTCGAGTAAAACCGGTTCCGATCTATGCTATTTTCAGATATTTCGTTTTCCTGTTATCGATTCGAAGTTAAAATTATCTAACTTTGTGTTAAAATTTCGTATTATATTTATGCGCAAAGTGTATGGCCTTTTGTGAACGCATTACAATAAAACAAAATGGCGATTAATCACAATCTATTAAAATGGATCGATCAATTGTCATCCAATTCAGGGCTTCTTAGACATATTTAGGCTTTTTTTTTTGAATATTCCATCCCAATACTAAATCGTAGAATTTAATGTCGTTCTTGATATGTATTTAATTTCTGACTTAGAGTAGGGTAATTTATTTTCTTATTCTAGTCTAGAATTTTGCAAAAATCGATTTTGTTTTTTTTTGCATATTTACAATTTTTAGACTTTTAAAAATATATCCTCTAAATATTTTTTTAAAATTAAAATTATTTACGGATTTATAGCTATTTTAGTGACGCTGCAACTAAGCCGTTTAAAATCATATGACTACTTTTTTCAACACGGTTGACATAATATCTCAAGTTTTAATTAACTGATTTACTTCAAATTTTATATGAATTGTTTTTATATATTTCTCTATTGTCCCTACCTGATTTATGTCAAAATATTATTTTTAACTATTTTAAAAAAATAATAACTGAAAAAATAAAGTCAAAAAATGACTTAATTTTAAACAGTCGCCATTTTGTGAAAATTAAGTTATTTTGTTTGTTTGAGGTAGGGACTATGGCGTTTTTAATTTTTATTTATTATTTATTAAGAATAATTTTATTTTTTTAATTTTAGATGAATATAAGAATTGAAATCGTGTCAATTAAGACAGGCTTTTTTTATCCCATACACTTTACTTGCCTATGAGTTTTTTAATTTTATTTTTTAACAGACCACAATTTAAAATCCTACGATCGAATCTATTAGTATGCATATATATCTAATGGGGAAAATATAGGGATTATCCCTTCGCAATATAAATAAATTTGGTAAGCTTAAATTAATGAATATTCAGATTCTTCATGGTAAAAAAAAACATATTTTTAATATCTAAAAATTAATATGCTAGGGACACATATTGATGAATCCAAATATGTCTTCATATTTTAATGGATCTTAGTGTTTTCATTTTATTTTTAAATAAATTCAACAGAGTATTAACAAAACATTAAAAAAATAATTATGTATTGTGACAATCCTGAATAAGAAATATCACTAAATTCACTGACATTCAAAGGGTTCAAAAAACTCCAATTAATCAAACTTCATTCGTAAAATTGATATAATTCTTAATATATTTGAATATGAATCAACATGGATTAAATGGCACATAAACACACGAATTCAATCAGTTCATCGTTCTATATAAATATTATTTTTGAATTATGTATTTAAACATATTCTATGATGTATTTGTATTTTTTTATATTATCATCCCTAGAAAGAAATTTAAATCTATATCAAGTTCGTGCGACATATTTTTCATCTAAAGTTATGTCATTCTTATCACGCGAACGCGGACTTTAACGTTAGTCAAGTATTAATAATATGAGCTAAAGAAAATTCTAAAAAATGGGAATACTTGAACAATGAGGAAAATCTTGAATTTATTTTGAAGCTGATATCTTCAGTTGAAGTTGAATATCTTCAATGAGCATTCAAGGATATTTGATATGAAATTTCGTGTACTTTTATGGATCAAAATCGACCAAAAAATCGGCTGACCTCTGCGCCTAATTTAATATATGCGAAATTGCAAAAAACGACAATTGAAATATTAAAGATTACATCCAGTCTGATGCTCGGCTATTTGTTATTCGCATTGTGTTTTCCGCGTGATTTATACGAGCACATATGTACGTTGCGAAATACTCGAGAAATTCAATGAAATATGCACGTTTTCGGGACAATGATTTATGATTTTTGGTGCAAAACGTACTGAAACGTATTAAGTTTGACCAATGGGTGCTTTTTTGAAAGTTGTCATATATCTAGTTAAAGCGTTGCTCTTTTTTCCATTGACACAGTGGTATTTAGAAAAGGAGACCAGCTCTATATTTCGAACGTGGAGCAATGCTTCACATGTTCCATTAGATTTGAGACCAAAATTATGTATTTTGTAATATTTTAAAGCGTAACATACGGGGATTGCGAATTATATTTGCCAAAAATCAGGTTTATCATCAGGTGATTGTATACACAATCGTTGATTATTACTGTGTACATAAATCAATACAATTATTATTGGATAGTTTATGTGACAATGGTTTCATTTGAAGAAAAATAAATGTATGACATTTTAATGTTGTTGCATTCAAAAACATTGTTAATTAACTGTTTGTGTCGATCCTTTTGATCTTTGATTAGAGCGTTCGAAAAGCGTTTCAACATTGAATGATAACAGTAGGTAAAAGATAAATTTGTTCATATGTGCATGATACAACCTAACAAAATCATTTCTAAATGTTTTATTTAAGGGTGCTCGGGTATAATATATGATCGAAATTATTGAAACATGTTAAAAAAGATGATGGCTTACCAGATAAAATTATAGTGTAAATTGTGATTGATCCTCAATTATGATTTTGAGCTCTCGAGGACACGTTATGCCTGCAGAATTAGTTACTAATTCCGAGCAAAACGTTCGGCACAGAAATGCTTTTCCGCGGAAAGCCGGAAACGGTTGTGTATGTTCGATATCACTTTTAACACCTTTGGGATGCAGATTTCGATGATTTCTTATTGTGAATGCACTTGTGCACTCTGCTGCACGTCACGTGTACAATTAGCGATATTGCAACAATACAACATCGGTCGCGGGCGAATGTCGAAATTTGCACTGGATTTTTACGTAACGCTCATGCCGTCCATTGTCAATGTCGACGACGGTTCTTCGGCTTCCTCCGTCTTCGTCTCGCGGTCCAAAAGCAAAGTGGCGTCGGTCGCGGTGGCGACAGGTCCGGTCCCGACGGTCATTCGATTAACACTGATCGGTGTGTCGCCGCCTCTTGATTATGCCGAGCCGAAGAAGGAAGGAAGACAGAACATAGTCAAGGTCTCCAGTTTCGTCGGATGTTGAGTCGAAGCATTCGAAATTTCCCATGGCGAGCGGAAGGGACCTGATCATGATCAGGGTCGCAATCAAAGCGCCCAGTGACCCACTCCCGGTCCGGCCCTTCAAGGTCCCGTACCGTCATTCAATTTCTCGGGATCATCGCAATCACTCCTCATAAGCGCAAATTCGATGAGTCGATGTGGAATTTACATAGCAATGAACTTTTTGCACTGTTGTGCAAACATGGCGATTTTGTTTTTTTAAAGCACTCAAAATTACAAATTCAATTAAGAATTAGCATATTTTTTAAGCGTTTATCCGAAACACATATTGTATTAGGAAAATCAAAGAGTATTCGTTTTTTGCGTTCAAGATCGGCGTGCGGTACCCATCCTACTCCATAAAGCCAATCCTCACTTTGAATATTCACTGGTTTTTGTGGCATTCCAATCCATATCAAAAAAGCATCAATATCAATCAATATAACAAATCTTCAGTGCTTAATGTCTAGATTTTTTTTTGCATATTTTCAATGTTTACACCATGAAGAATATATCCTCCAAATAATTTCAACATTTCAATTATTTATAGAGTTATAGCTATTTAAGTGACGCGGCTACTAACCCTAGTCCTACTATAATGAAATCTTTAAAAACGTTTTAAGCGAAACTACTTTTTTCAACACGGTTGACATCATATCTCAAGTTTTAATTAAATAATTTACTTCAAATTTGGTACAAATTTTTAATATATAATCTTCTATCGCCCCTACCAGATTTATATCAAAATGTTATTTTAAACTATTCAAAAAAAAAATAAACCAACAATTGACTTTTTTTAAATAATCGCCATTTTGTAAAAATAAAATTGTTATTTTTCTTTGAGGTAGGAACTATAGTGACATCTTTACTAATTAAGAATATTTTTTCTTTTTTTAAATTTAAATTACTAAAAAGGCTGAAATTGTGTCAACCAGGTTACACACTTTACCTGGAGTTTATGAATAGCAATTAATGATGCTTTGATATTCATGATAAATATTTGATCATGATTTTTTGATGATATTATCATCAAAAACACAAACCAAATATATGTACATACATTGTTTTGCTTTGCAATTTAAACGACTTTCTAAATTAGGATCATTAACAATGATATGGATTTACACATTCCCTGACGTTTATAGTCCGTTTTCTACAATTCCTGCAGTAATTTATAAATCCATTTCAACAATTTCATAAAGACTTTCATTTTTTGAATATATGCTAACCATATAAATTAAATATCGTTCGTTCAATTTACATTTTGAAATATTTAGCAACTAAATCTTAAATTCTGTGGTTACAACATCATCATATTTAATTTATCTTCACAAATTAGGGTTTAATTCATTTTCAATACATCTGAGTCTGGTTAATCTAAAAAGAAAATTACAGGGAAAGTGGTGCTATATAATGATCGTTTTTATAGCGTATAACCACATATCTTTCAGATTTAAGTCTACAAATTCTAAATAATAAGACTAGAAATAGTTCGAACTGTTGTTTATCCATTGACTGTGTAAATATTATGGTTATTGACATTCATGTTTAGCTTTAACATGCAATTCATTAATGATTTTGCTAATTAGAGGCACTTAATAATCGCACTTTGTATAACTTTTATCTTTAAACCAATCAAATTTGATGCGTTAAAATCAATATAATTATCACATTAGAGCGAAACTGTGTTTGCAAGTAATTTGATATCGAATAGTGTTAAAAGCAACTTGATTGAGTTAAGATTTTCTTCGTCATCAATGCTAATCTTTATTGTTTGTTTTTTTTTAAAGCTTTCTTCGTCGTTATATTGAGTTATTTGTACTATATTTGTAGAAAATTTGCTATATTGAATTGCTTGATTTTGACAGATAGATCATAAAGCAGAGTCGCGATTTGAAACTGAACCAAAAACGAGTAAAACCGCTATTTTTATCGGAACAAAAAATAGAACTAAACCAGTTCGAAAATATCGGTTTTTCTGTTTAAAACACGTATATAAATAATAATATGCAATCTTAAGGGATTATTCTAATCTAGGGGCACAAATTTTCAGTGTTTTTCAAGTTCGATTCAGAATATAAAAGTTCGGGCTGGTAAAGAGTAAGGGGTAGAAAAACCGTATACTGGTTGACATGGTTTAAATCTTTCTAACCATTTAAAATGAAGTTATAAATAATAATCTTAATAAGTAAATATGTCGCTATAGTTTCTACCTCAACAAAATAAAATCACTTTATTTGCACAAAATGGCGACTGTTTAAAAAAAAGTCAATTTTTGGTTTAATTTTTTTTTTTTTAATAGTTTAAAATTAGATTTTGACATAAGATTTTACTTATGTGAAATTAGTCCGCAACCACGGACCGGACTGTATGTTCGGTACTAGTTCGAACTTGACAGTCGTGGAAGAAAGACTACTAAGTTTTTGATCCCTAAAAGCATTGAACAGGAGTTACGATTTTGTGCGGTAGATGCGTTCCATGGATTTTAAAATCCACATAACTTTGAAAAAGCTATACAAAATATATCCAAAATCGCATAAAAAAAAGTTCGCATAATAAGGCAATTAAAAAATAATATTTTTGGTAATATTTGAAGGATGTCTTGCATCATTGGTAAAAATTTAAATTTAAGCAAAAATGCTAATTATTTTAATTACAAAACTATAATCGCTGTATGATAATTTTCTTTTCGATTTTCGATATGACTCAAAATTGCTCTCTTCTTCGGAAGAAATAGTATACCCAGTGTCAATATCATCATTGTTCTCTGTAGATTTTCTCTTTCCAACAATGTAATTCATATTTAGTAAAGATGTCACTATAGTCCCTAATTAAAAAAAATCACAAAATGGTGACTGTTTAAAAAAAATCAGTCAAGTAATTTGTTGGCCGTATTTAGTAAGTTTTAATTTTTTTAAATAGTTAAAAAATGAATTTTGACATAAATCTGGCAGGAACAATAGGTTATATATAAAAGATTATTACTAAGTTTAAAGTAAATTAATTTGATATAACATGAGATATCATGTCAACCGTGTTAAAAAATAGTAATTTCGAGAGAAAAACGAGTTTAAAGATTTCATTCTGGTGGGACCCACTTAGTTTCCGCGTCACTAAAATAGCTATAACTCCGTAAATAATTGTAATTTTGTAAATTTATTTGGAAGAGGTGTTCTTAAAAGTCCAAACTTTGAAAATATGTAAAAAAAAACAAAATTAAGAATGCTAATCGATTGTAAGAATGCCAAAGTCATATCGAATTTCTGATATTTATTGAACGGCTCTTGGCTAAATATTAAAGTATTTATATTAATAATACATCCATTGTACGCTTTTAAATTTAACCGACCTTAACTCACAATATCCAGATCGTGAATCATGTGTTATATTCAAGTTTTTTTCGTATCGGCCTTGCAGAAAACCCTTCAAAGATTGGCCTTGCGCGGTCAGCCAACCCTAAACTTGGAAATAATCAACTTTTCATTTAATTCACGAAATAAATTAGTCTGCCACATTCAAATATTGAATACAATAATCGCCTTAAATTTTGACTATCAAATACAATTTAACATATTGAACGCTTCTTCCGTCGAGTTTTTGCTGGAACAGTTGTATAATAAATAACGCATGTCCGATTCGGTACGTCATTCATTAACTTCTTCATGGCTATGATTCCATTTTATGACATAAGAGCTCAATTGAAGAGCGTTAACATTGAACGCCGTACGAAGATGGATCGCTGATGGAATCGTCGCTTCTGGTGGATCGAAGGCCATCGCCAAAAATGAGAAAAACACCGTTAAGCGGGGTTAAACGGAATCCAATCGAATAACTCATAGGCGATATTTCATCGGCCGCCGGCCGTGAGATCAACGTCTCGATATGATTAATCGCCCAATCAATCGCATGTCGAATCGGTTTATCGTCGTTCTCAATGGCTTCATCAGGAGTCCTTGTTCGGAGCAAATCCTTTGAAGAAAAACGCATTCGAAAGGGAAAAAATGACCAAACCAACAAAGGTTGGCATTTAAATATCAAGGATGTACGAATTTCGGATCATCCTGTAGCCGTGTGGGAACCGAAGAATGAGCCTCATTAAATTTATGAACCTTTTAGAGCGCTTCGATTGACGTTCATTGTTATATCGCACGGTGGATTAAAAGAAGAAGACGTTTCAATCCGCCGAGACACTTGATGACTGTGAAACTTATAATTTATTGATTGGATAATAAAATTACACGATTTCGTTTTGGCACGTTTTCAAATTACATTACTTTCAATTGTCTAAGACCAGCTTGTTAAGTTACCGCCAACGTTTGGCGGCTTGCAACACAGCGACAGTGCACTTAACCAACCATATGCATTCACACCTTGAACATCAAACTATAGCTTTAAATGATATCGTCGAAAAGGAATAAGGAAATGAAAATCGGCATATAAATACAGAGTGCAGCAGAGAAACTTCCTTATTTGAAACGCATGTCCTGAAGTGACAATTATTCTAAGAAGGATGCAATGATTTTCATTTTAAAGAACGGAACCTAACGTTTTCTATCATGTAAATTTAATAACAATCATCTAATGGACAAGGAAGAAACGCGTTCGCCTTAGAGGCGTACGTTTCAAGCGGCGGTTTAATCATCGCCACACAACGTGTATTCAGAAATCACTTTAAAGATAGTCCCAAAGGTACCCGACCGTCGTATGAAACATAGAAAATGCCGCAAAAAGCCCTAAAAGAGGACGTAGTGGCAATAAGGTTTTTTATACTCAATCGGTCCGATTTTCGGATCGCTGATATGACAAATGAGCGGCTCGCGATCGGATGTCACACTTGAATATAACGATAATTAATAAAAGAGGGATTAGACAGCTTAGGGAGGGCGCCTACTTTGCCACCCCCTTGTTACGGCCATGCCAATATTAATTGTGAAACCGTCTTAAATGCAGATGATATTATTTTAACTTTATGAATACCATAAACGCAGATCTGTGCTTTTTATTACTTCGATTTTATACACAAAAAAAAAACACTTTAAACGACTTTTGACAGTATTTGTGTAATTATTTCTATAAAGCTGATTCTTTCTCGTTTTGTTGTTTTAATATTGTAAGAAAACGACAGTCTGCCGCGATGATGTTGTTGCCAATGTTTATACATAACCATTTTTAGATCTGTAAATACGTTTTGAAAATTGCAATACTTCAAACAAGTTCCCGCGCTACAATTTTAGCCACATCTACCGAAGCCTTAGCCACTTTGTATCGGAAATAGACGGTGATTATTTAAACAATTATAATTTTTTTTTTTACAATTATAAAAATAAAATATTGCGACATAAATAGAAGATCTTTAGCAACAACTACGACTTCCAAAATACATGTTTCTCTGGATAAATTTAAATTATACACGAATTTAAATGTCATCAACCCACGGCTATTTTACGCGATCGTGAATAAATATTGATACGAGAATCGACATTTTTATAATGATTATTCATGATGCCTTAAATATTTGCTTGAATATCAAATGCCATCATGAACCAATGCTAAAATACGCCAATCAAATATCTACATTATCCTATGATAATAACCACAAGGGTTGTTGGAAGTTGTGCACATATGATTTCATTAGAAAAGGAATAGGCATACACCTATTTCTGGTCTCATATTGGCCATGAAAGTAAAATTGTTTTACAAGGAGATAACATAACTAATAATAATAACCCAAATTAATCGATTTCAAGCGTATTATTCAAGTTTATGCGAAGGAATGAACGAATATTGATATAATATACAAGCTTTAAACACGCTTCGCGGTCCTGAGAGATAAGTGGGTTTGTATGGACGATAAGTGGCAGACATACAAATATAGTATCTACGTTAAAGTAATTTAAAAATTAGCTCATTACTCAAAGGGTTAAATTGCTATTGATCGACATGTACAATACGATAGGTGTCACATTTGATACTTTAATTTAAAAAAAATGAATGAAAGCTTGAATTTATTGTCGTTCAGAAGACGTTTTACATTAATATGTAATTAGAGGATTACATAAAACACGATTTATAATCTTTTCATCCGTTCAAAGAAATCGACTTCCTTACATAATCCACGTGCCACGTGATTCGAATCGATTTCTGCAAACGTGGAAAAATGCACGTGTCTCAATAATATCTCATCGGCGAGTGGTGAAACATTTTTGAGGAAGAATGTAAAACGGCAAAGACATGCTTTGGCGACCTCGTCGATGTCGATTTTAACATGGAAATTTTCCGTACTTCCTCGAAATCGAGTGGCGACATTGAAGTTTCGGAGTGTCAATATTTTATCTTGTGACCTGTTCGCGTTCGTTGCACTACATCGAATTGGTTTTAGAGGTCCATGAACCATGGACATTAAAAGTGATTGTCAAATGAGGCTGTGGAATATCTTCGGTACCTGGTCTCAATGAAACTTCTACTATAGTACGGCCAAATATGATGAGGACTGCATGTTCGGACGCTTAATAGCTTCGATTCCCTGTTTATAGCAAGGACCGTCGAGACATTTTTTCAAGTTTGCAATAGGGTACATGAGGAAGTAATTCTAACTCATTGATTTTGTCCATCGCAATAACGGATATGTGAACTGGTGCATTGTCTTGATGAAACAACGCTTTCTTTTTAGTCAAATGCGGCCGTTTTTTCTTGATTTCATCACTCTAACATTACAATAAGTTCGGGTAATACTCGCCGTTGATTGTTTTTCCTTTTTGAAGATAATCAATGAAAATTATCTCAATGATTCGTGAGGGTGCTTTTAAAAATGCCTATTGTAGGGTGAACGATTTACCATCCCCATGCAATAGAGCTTTTGGTCTGAGCAGATTTAATTCGCCAGATTAACAGCGACATCTTCCGTTTCTCTCTAAGTGCAATGTGATATTATAACAACGTCATCTTCTGTAGCGCTGGAGGGACATTTCACCTGCATTACCGACCAATCGCTTCTTGCGCGTGCATCGTTACCGGTTGGATGGTGATGCGCAGGAGGCGGCAAGAATGATGGGTTGGCCTTGGCTGCGGGAGGACGTCCTTCCCGCAGCCTGATCTCTCTCTCGTCTGAATAAAGAGTCATATATAGAAGATTCTTTCTGTTCGACAACCCCTCCCCCATCCCCATCCATCCGTCCGCTCGACTCTGCTCCGAGAGCGCCCCCGCTTCTATGTAAACACTACCATGTCTGCTAGCGAATTTGGAAGTCAGTCAACTTGCTGCTGAAAATGCACGCTCAGCTTCCACACTCGTTGGGGGTATTGTCATCAGATATTTAAATGCTAGTTCGAGTTGATGACCGCGTGAGTCCCCATTTTCATATAACACCATCAATGTGTCTGATAAAATTCATTCTTGCTGAGACACGGACTAAAACTCGCGAAATTCCCGATTTCCCGACAAATTATTTATTTCCGTCGCTGCAGATGAATATTGATATACTATAATACTTTGATGTAATTCGTTATTATATTAGGGAGGAATACAAAAATTCTGAAGCCCGCATCTATTATATTTCATATCGATATTCCCATTATTAGAATCGAGGTGTAATAAATACATCATCGGTAGGGAAAAGTTATCATAACAATTTGAAAAACGTACATGTACGCTATATATGTATACATAGATTAGATAGTCACTGCCCCTAAACTAATTGGCGAACTTAGACGACGCCAATTAGTCCCGATTTTTTCTTCTCAATTCTTAAGTACTGTTCGGGATCCGGGATCCCGGGATTGGATTCCCTACTCGTAAGTATCACCAAATTGACATTGGAGTCTAAAACTTAAAAAAATCGTAGTCTACGTGATAAAAGACATGCAGCATGAAGACAGGGTTGTTTACACTTGTTTACCGATCGTCAAAACTCAGCCTTGTCACTGTTGAAACAGTTTTGGCGGCCTTCGTAGTCCTGTTCTTAAACAGAATCGTTTTTACAGCGATTGTGCATTATCACGCAAATAATTTATGCGCGGCCTTGTCCTTTGATGTCCAATCAATCAGACGCGATTTCGTAAGATTGTTTGTCCAAATTGGTTCCACACATGACTCACGACCAATTCGTAATTGATTACGACCGAATGAGTGCAGCTTTCGTCAAGTTCGCTGAACTCTAAGGTCGGATCCGGCGAAGGTCGGATGACAGAGCAGATTCTTTCAAAAACGACACCGATTATCTGCCCACATTAAGTGGTTCGTTTTCGTGAGACGCCAATTGAAGTTGACCTCAGCGCGTATGTGAGAGGAGTTTCATCTTGGTCCTTTTCAAGGATGACTGCATATTGCGGCCTGAAGTCTGTAAACTCTGCATGCGGCTCAATGTTCCAGACGATTCAAATCCATTCGCCACTTTGTTCATATATTTATGTACGTTGCATCGTGCTGAAGAGCTTAACAGGCATATAAATGGTTCCAAAAATGAGTTAAAGAAAATACTTTTAACCCTTTAAATGCCAGCGAGTTTAGAGATATCAGAAATTGCGTAAAAAGTTGTTTGACTTATATATTTTATTGTCCAAAGACAACTTATATGTCCTAGCATATGCATGTATACCACATATTGCTTTTGAGCATTTCTTATTCAGGATTGAACACAACCACTCTCTCCGTCGCATACATCATAGACACGCTACTCTATCTATACGTCGCATAAAGTAAACAGTATATCAGTAGCTTGCATATTTTATTATATATTACACAAACATAGCTTAATTTTTTAAATCGTATAAAAATTCTCTATTTCCAGAATAGAAGACTTACCACATAACTCAATGAATTTATAGGATTTTTACCACTTTTTTCTTCTTCATTTGGGATGATTTTTTCGCAATTCCTTCTTTTAAAAAATCCAAAAAACTTATTGAGCGATGTTTGAAATGTTTGACAGTTCACATATACATATTTAAATATAACAAATTATGAGTCATATTAAGTTTTTTCGCAAAGAATAAGCGTTTCCAAACTTATTGTCGGCAGTGTAGATGCACCATTGAATACTATTTGATACACATGATATATAAAAGTGAGTGGAGTCAACACTGTTTCAAATTTTAAGATAAATGGATCAATATTTTCTGTACAACGTATCATTGTTAAGATGGGAATTAATTATCTCAAGATGAAAGTTCGTATAATAAAGCATTCCGGATCATATTGTGCAGCTTTCTGCGGTTATATCACCAATACCAATGCTTTAAAATTGCGAATGCTCATTATACGTTTCGCGAATAATTCCGCCAAATTACCGGTTCTTAACAAAGGCTGCTGCATATTCTTTTTTAATAATCGCTTAATGAATACACGAAGATATACGGAACTCGTAGGATGGTCATTAAGCGATCGTTTCCTACACATCCCCCCCGAGCGTGATCACTCTTCTCGGATCATCACGATTTTGGCAGATTTAAATGGACACGCAAAAGTCATTATGCGAAATGATATTATCGGCTTTCGCACATTTCAATAAAACCCATTACTTTTAAAAGCGATGGCCTTTGATCGTTACGCAAATCTTCCGGTCTTTGGCTACGTCGACGTGGGAAAAACTGCTCATGTTTGAATCGATTGACCCAATATATGATAGATAACCGTCCATCTGGTCCCAAGATCGCAGGGTTTAGAATGCGTTTGATGTGTTCATAGATTCTTTCACTTGACACATCGCTCGAAATCCTGCGAACTTATTGAGTGATGTGGTAAATGTCCATAAAGTTCATATGAATTTAAGCGTCCTTTTTGAGGCCAACTGTGAAGTTATAGAGCGGATAATGAATGTATTCTCGACATCCGTAGTAGACTTTGGGCGGTCCGGTATTTTACTGTCCTTCAAAGTCTCAGTCTCCTAGTGCCTTCAAATAAGCCAAATATTGAAGTATTGAAATTTGACAGAAACACAGCGCTTTAAATTGGCAACACTTGGTCTGATTTTCTATTGGTATACTTTGATCAACGTCCCCTTTTGCATTTATCTTGAGAAAAATGATTGCTTGATATTTGAAGGATTTCTCAAGAAAATGACGATATTATATATCTCGAGGCAGGTGATGTGAAAAGGCGAGCGCTGTGTGTAATTGAATCGATGCCCGCAACTGGTGATTGATTGTTTCGCAATGGCAATGGTCGACATGTTATGGTTTGCGACCTTCACGAGCAGGAATTTTCCGGAAGATTGACCAAGTCGGCGGCCACATTCTGCCCGCGGCCAGTGCCGACCTCACATCCACTTCGTTCCTCACTTCCACATCACGCCAGCTGGACCACTCCTCATTGTATGCTAATCCGTCCATCTGATAACGACGAAGGGCGACGGCTGCGAATGTGACACGCGACACCATCCACATATTTATTCAACGGCTTTTATCGATTATTAATGGTGTGTAAATTAGGAGTTATGGCCTAAACGGCTCAATCAAATCACGCGCGTTTAGTGCCATAATTTTGACAGGTTCACAAGGTGATTGTGGCCATAACATAGCAATTTATCCCAAATTATAATAATTACATATTGAATATTTAAATAACGATGTACACGAAGACATAATGAAGCTAAATCCTTGTTTATCTGATGATGACAAAGAATACATGTGTGTCTATTAAAATATTTTGTTGACATTCTTAACCTTTTAACTGCCATCGATTTTGGATATTTAAAAAGTTCCAGCACTAAGATGGTTAACGAATGATCCAAAATATCGACAATAATTACATTTCATTTTTAAAATATTTAGTTGAATGTCGATGGAATTAGGAAATGGTTTCGTTCTGACTCTTTTTATACAATATTTGATTAGGAGCTAATATATTGATACAATGAATTACTGACGATTCTTTGGGCGTAGAGACTCTATAAACAAGGTTGTCGTGATCAAATTTCATGGTATTTGAATGTATTTTCTAAAATGATGGAGGTCGTCAAATCTAATATAAAATATTTTTCAAATTCAAGGCACAAAAATAGGAAAATCCGTTTGAGATATTATATGTACGTACGTCATATTACGTGCGTCGATTTTCTAATCGTCGAGGCGTCCTTGCGGATGCTTTTGTCATTTTTTTGAGGTTCAACGACATCTCATGTGGCAGAGGTCTATGCTGAAATAATGTGCGCCAATTTATAGAGTGTCGAAACGTTCAGTCAATAAAATTCTGCAAATCGCACAGGTCAATGTCGGACATTGAAGAGTGGCACCGATTTTCGCCAACTGTAAACTGGACATAACAATTCGAAGGTTGGACGATCGTTGAAAAGTCGAAATTTGCTATAAGCCGTTTTAGTGTGGTCGGTGACATTCGAGAAGACGCTAATTTACCAATTATCATGCAAAAGCTTTGACGACGATGGAAGCGAAATGTCATTCATTATTGATAATGAAGACGTATGTATTCCCCTTTACGGACGGTAATTGTTGTGAAGTCATTATAGCAAATTGCTTCTCAATTATTTTATAAGATTTGATATTGAATTGCTATAAAACAATCTGGCGAGTAAATAGATATGATTTGAAAAGTGCCTGCAGATTATGTGTCGGCAACTGTTGCAGCAGAGCACTTGATTTTTTGCGTTAAAATGGATGTCAGCCATCATAGAACACTTAGGAAAATTATTGTATTCTATTTGCAATTTGTATATTTGCATATACATCTTAAGCTGCCATATCTGTTAATAGATGTGGGTGAGATATTTCAAGGGAGCTTAGGGAGCCGTTTTTTCGGAATTTCGCGCAAAAAAATCCTGCAAACTTATTGAGTGATGTGATAAAAAATAGAGGTTCGAACTGGAGTGGAACCGATAACCGGTAAAACCGTTATAACCAAACCGATATAAATATTGGTAAACTAACAAAAACCGAAATAAAAAAATAACAGTTCGAAGCCCTGATACTGGATATACGCTTTTAGAAATCATCAGAAAATCATCTCCATTAAACAAATTTTCTTCTTATTTTATGTAAGATTTTAAATTGAAATAACAGTCTATTTTGTAATTACGACAGTTATGACTTACATAGAAAAAGTGAAGATGCGTTCCATGAATTTTGAAAACTGCATAACTTTGAAACAGCTATATAAAATGTTTACAAAATCGCATAAAAAAGTTTAAAAAACAATAAGAGGTAATTAAAAAATAACATTTAAAGGATGTCTTGCATCATGGATAAAACTTTAAGGATTTCTGATATCTGGCATCTCAAATGTCAGACATCCACTAGAGAAATACTAATTATATTAATTACAAACTATCATCGCTGTATGAAAATAAAATTTTCGATATGACTCAAAATCACTCTCTCAATAGCATACCCAAAGTCAATGTCATCATTGTTCTGTGTAGATTTTCTCCTTCCAACAATGTAATTCATAATTAGTAAAGATGTCATTATAGTCCCTAACTAAAAAAAAATTACAAATGCCGACTGTTAAAAAAAAATTTAGTCAAGTCATAATTTGGTCTTATTTTGTCATTTTTTTTTTAAATAGTTAAAAAAAATAATATAAATCTGGTAGGGGCGATAGAAGGTTATATATATAATGATTCATGCCTAGTTTAAAGTAAATTAATTAATTAAAACTTGAGATATGATGTCAACCGTGTTGAAAAAAGGTGTTAAGGAAAAGAAAAACGCGTTAAAAGATTTAATTATGGCCATCGGCCAAGTTGCTGCTCACTAAAATAGCTATAACTTCGCAAGTAGTTGGAATTTTGCAAATTTCTTCGGATGATGTATTTTTAAAAGTCGAAACATTGGAAAAATACAAAAAAAAACGAAATTATTTTTTTCAAAATTGCAAAAACAGATGCAATATGATTTACACAGACCCAAATTATAATTTTTTTCCAAATTTTGATTAGTGTTGATGATTTATTTCCTATTTTATCCAACATATACATACTATTTTTGAAATTCAAAAATAATTTAAAAAATGCTTTTAAAAACCGCATAACTTCGAAATCGCACAAAAAGGGGTTTGAGTCTAGTCCTTTTCCGTATAATGATTCAACAGGTATAAATTTTCTATATTTATGTATTTACACAACGGGCCTTATCCGGCCCGCGGGCCGCCCGTTGAAGCACTGAGTTGAATTATTGAATTCGACAATTAGAGCCAGTGATTTTTTTTCTAAAAAGGAGATAGTATGCTAAAAAAGATTGAGAGCCTTTGAGATAAAAGATACAAATGCTGCAATTTTCTATTGCCTTCTGTAACGTAGGGGGCCGCTGACTATAGGCACCCCTGCGTTCCTTCGTAGCTGCAGCGGATGCTGCGTTATCCGGATCGCGGAGCCCGGATCCAAAGGTCACTCGAAATTAGGCGTTTCGTAACGTTCGTCTGGACCACGAGGACGGCGCCGGTGAACTACGGATATTTGTCAGGATTCTCTAAGGCAGTGTTTCCTAACCTTTTTAGTCTCGTTACCCCTTTAGCCTATCAGGGAAACTGGTTTTACCCCCCTTCAAAATTTTATCATGAAATTGCACAAAACTATACGAAATTACATTTTTAACCCTTTGCTTTCTATTTCCTTGTTTTCAGACTATTAATTTAATTGAAAAAATCAGCAAGATACGTCAGCATGAATGATTTATCTTTTATTTTTGAGTACAATCCTATTTCTTCACGGAGCTCATAAACCCTGTTTAAAATTCTCCCTCTCTACAGCCAGGATACTTCTGTGTGTTACAAAAGACCATTAAATTTGGCTCTAACTTCATCGCAACAAAACTTTGAAAAATCTGGAATTCGTAGTGCTGCTACGAATATGATTCACAATTTTTACTACATCACTCAACGCGCTTAGTAAATCTTAAGGAAGCTTCTTAACAGCCAAATCGTATCATGCAGTGATAAGAAAAAACTTTAGTAGCAAATGGTTTCACGACTGCTCGAAATCCAGAAAGTATTCCCATCATGGAAGGTTTCCTTTCCATCTGTACAAACGCCAACTAGCTTTAACCAGTTCAGTCCTATTTCCACAAATAACTGTTTTGGCGTTTTGAATATGTCTTCACCGCGAGTAGTGCTGGGAAGACTTGCAGAACAAGAATTCCTCTTTTACACGGTCATCTTTAATGTACCAAATTTATTCTAGTAATTGCGAACACAAAGCTACATCGGTTGTCTTCTCCAAATGCAGCGTAAACATAGAACTTTCTTAGGTTTCAGAAATAATGGTTGCCAAAATATCATTACTAAACTCTATAATACGACTTTGTATTATTGAAGAATGATATTAGATTAATCTTAGCCACGCGTTGCTCACCAATAACGAGAGACACAAAGAAGGCTTGATGAAATTGTTTCCTATAGTTTGCCGGTTTTTGTTCATAGCAATGGGATAAGCAATTTGATACGAAGTTTGAAGACACGATCCAGTTATCTTTTGTGCATTTCCTGTCGAAGCAAATTGCAAACACTCTCTTTTCTCTTAAAAAATCAAATTCTTTACCTGCCAACTTCTTATGAACATTCTCGAAATGTTCTTTTAGTTTAGTTTCATGCTCTCTGAACCAAGAATTTTATTACATATAACACACTGAGGTTTTTCTATATTCATCATGTTAACAGTCTTCGTGAAATCGCTTATTCGCAAGCGCTTTTTTCCAGAAGTAGAAGTCATTTCACTTAAAATACTGTTACAAATGCGAAACGTGCAAATTAGTGCTCGAGTAAATTGAAACTGAATCATCTCCGTGGGCCTTCATCCCTCTACTTGCGAGAAGGATTGTTAGAAAGGAATTAGAACACAGTAAGAGAATTCTTGAAAGAGAGTGCAAGCCACATGATGCTCATCTGTCATTCTATTATTATATCTATATACCAAAAAATAACAGCGTCATTACCCCCGCAGAATTGCCATTTTACCCCTCGGGGGGTAATTACCCCCAGGTTAGGAACCACTGCTCTAAGGGGATGGGGATGTTCTGCTCGTTCTGATCGTAGATGGAGATGATGAAGTAAAGACTGTATGTCAGCTCAACGCATTTATTTATATAAAATGCGGAGCGCACAGTCGTGGATGGCAATGGCGTGTGATGAACTCTCAGTCAGACGAAGTGCAGCGAGAATGGCGATGTATGGAGGCTTCAACGGAACAATCTCCGAAAAGATGTTCCTCGGGCAAGGCCTGGAATCGAACTGACGTCTCTGTAATATTTCTACAGAGCGTCACATTTATACCTGGCAATTGAAGCCAGGCCACCCTTTCTTATCTATGTAACCGACGCCAGCGTCCTTATCTACATGGAGCGCGTCGATCCAGCCCTTATTGCGGTACTTCTTGTTTCTTGACCGTGTTTCTTGACCGTAAGGACTGGCAACGGCGAAATCCCATGGATTTCGCCGCATGTACACTATTTTTAATTATTTAATTATGCCTCCACGCTACACTTCTATATATTTTTTTGACTATAATCATTCGAATTGTAATTTAAGGTATTCATTGATTTCATTAATCGTCAACCCTTTTATAGCGTCGAGATAGGGGCCAAGCTATAGAAAGTGAGGCACTCATATAAAATCTGTACGTGTATTTATTTCTTTAAAGCAAGAAAAATCAGGTTAAGCTTGATTCCAAGCAATTAATCGGAAATACTCGTATCAATACATCTTAAACAAAGCCATTTAACCAACGATTGATCATTTATATCCCTATTTGCCATGGTTGGCAATAATTCTATAAAAGGGATTGCTAAAGACAACCTCAACTCAATAATTTGTTATTTTTGTTTGATGGAAAAATGTTGAATATTATTTTTAAATTGTCATAAACAAGAACAAGAAATGTAAAATAGTTCTATCTACGATAGAAATATCCTTTGCAGAAGTAACTCACAATTTTTTTCAGGAATTGTACTACTTTTCAAATAATTTGATTCTTCAAAATTTAATTAAAATCATCAATATCCAATAACTCATACACTGTATGATAATTAAATGCATTTAATTCTAAATTCTTGCGTATAACCACTTTAAAGTAACAAACCCAAAGGTTAAAACGCTTCAAAATGACAGATTAAATACTCATGTTTTGCATACAGTCATCAATGCCCGAGTCTGAAGATCCACAAGGTGATTAGGTATAATATAATAGTTACAAACGAAGATCATTTACGTCTTTTTCTATACACTTATTCGTGCGAGCAGGCAATTTACACCTTGAATGACAGAGTTTTTCTGTTATGAAAGCTGTCAGCCTTTGTAGCTTTTTTAGATAGCTTTTCTTTAAAAAGCGAAAAAAGTCGCAATTAGTTCGGACTATATGGACAGGTTGTTAACCTTGCGTGTCAAAAGTTTTCAATTCAAATGTGACAGCCAACAAGGTCCTCAATATGCCGTGTAATGATACTATAATTATATAGAACCCGAAGAGTGACGAGAAAGTCGGAGCATATATCGCATTCGAAATATCCTTCTAAGAATCCTTGGGCATAAACACAATATTTATATATATATACAATATAATGTCTGTTTTATTGTGATATTTTTGCGTATCTTCCTTTGCGTGTTCCTATCGGAGAATCTTAATGATATATGGCTTTGGACGCCCATCAATTATTTTGCTATGTTTGTATAATCACTTCGTCTAATTGATACTTAAGTGAGGCCACTCATGACCTCTGTATCATTCTTCTTCTTTGTTGGTCCGCCCAAAACCTTGACATAAAGGTCTTCACGTCGACAAGAGTCCATCAGAAGTGAGCTACCAAACCTGAATGTGACGACCTCCGCTTGAACGTGATTTTCACTCTGCCCACATCCACATCCTGATAGCATCGCAAGATCGTATCTTCGGCTACTGTAAGATTATATTCATTTCGAATTTAATAAGTATCATCAATCATTTTTTGCAAGTGATTGCAGATCAGATATATTACCATAACCGTGTCTAATACCAAAGAGAAAGCTCATTTTTGGTACATTATTCGAATGCAACGTGAGCAATTGCGTTTCCATGATTGTAATTGATTTTCTCCGTTTGAAAATATAACACGATTTTTGCAACCGAAGTAAAAATATTAATCGAAAACAATTTAGAGCTACAATTTATTATACAGAAATCGCCAGACCACATGTTACTCATGTTACACATGAAAATTTGCTCAATTATATAAGATTCATTTAATAATAGCTCACATTTTTTAATGAATAACAATATCTTCAAAATATTCCAAATGAAGAATTCATTCGCACTCAACACTAACACATTGAATGCGGATATTAGTGAATCAGAGACAGAGACGAAGAGTGATCTGCGTCTCATCATACAATGGCAAGGTCGTGCTGTAAAGATACCCCTACACGTACAATATTTTACGCGAGGAATACAATATTTGATTCTTTTTTTCATAGAATACAAAATAGAGGGTCATCAGATCAATCATCAATAGATGACTTTTCTTCTTAGAGTCTTCTTAGAATCAATTAAATACTTAAAATTCAGTTTGAAACGCTATTATGGGGCCCAACAATATCAACAGTGTAAAGGTTCATTTATTAATATACAAGCTTCACTCACGCTGCGCGGTGCTAACAGAAAAAAAGGATGTATGTGGACGATAAGCGGTAGACATACGAATATAGCATCTATGATTAACTCAATTTAAAGTTAGATCATGAATCAAAGGGTTAATATGAAGATTCTAATTCAAACTCAGGCGGTAGATCAAATTTAATTCATACTGAAAAATAGGGAGATTGGATGGATTTTCAATAATATCAATATTTAATATAAAATTGATGCTAAGGTTGCTACTAACTTATAGATCTTTTCCTGTGTAAATTTGGGATTAATTGGTAACAGTCCGCAAATGCCAATATTGGTTCCAGAAATTTAAATTGGGCAATCCCTAATCGAATCAGATCACAAAGACTGGGATCCCCATGAACTACTGTGTAAACTCATCGGCAAAACGAATAGGATGGGTGTTATGGGGTAGGATGGGTGTAAATTCCTTTAAAATTGTTCAAACAGAGAAATGTTTGAATATTCTACATTTTGCTTTAATAAAAAGAATAAGTAAAGTTGTTATCAGATATTTATGATAATGTTAAGATGGTAACATTTGGTTTTTGGATCTCTTAAAGAAAAAGCATGATTGAGATTCAAATTGGGAATAATCAATACGCCAACAGCTCTTGATTAGTTTCTCAAGGGAATTCCAAGCATCCGTCTAATTGACTATTAATTAGGAATGGATAAACTACAAGTCGACTTATTGGGTCATAAAAATATAGATATAAACTGTCACGATGCAAGGCTTAATTAATTTGCATGAGGATCGTATAAAGCGTGCATGGAATGGTACACAGGCGGTACCAATTAAACAGTACTAAATATTCAATAATTACCAGGGGGATACGAAAGAAATTCAATTCAAAGGTTTCGGCACGTTGACAGGTAATAATTATCCCGATATATTTTGACAAAATCGCCGGCACGAGATTGATAGACACGTTTCTTCACCGAGTAAGTATATCAAGTAATTAAGCTTCGGTCAATTAGAATTCATTGTTACGACACGTGATAGATTGTCAGGTTTTTTATTGACAAGACACTAATGATCGGCATCTACGTGAAAAGGTAATATCGCCATGACACATATAAGGGATCATTAAAGGCCCTTTTCTTAGAGAAGATTGCCGTAAGATTAGACCGGCGGAAAAAAATAACGAGAAATTTTTCATGCTGATCAAATACACAGAATCACGCGATAATTCCAATATGAATAATGCCGGGGAATTGTTTCTTTTTTATTTTTACAAAATGTGCTTAATCACTCATTTGCTGGGCAATCCGACCGGTACTTCGTTACAAAATATATTTGCATTGGGCAACTATTTATAGGAAACATAATACAATATGTTATAAATGAACCGTATGTGGAAAAAAGCGAATGGATTTGTGCAATGACGCTGGAATGAAAAATAGCATGATGATTATACCGATTCATATTTGAGCATGCGTTGGTATAATGCTATCTTAGTTCCTGGACTCTTCGGGTGGAATCCAGATAAACAGGGTCTTTCAATTGGGACGCTCAAAATTTGTTAGGTAATAATGGTCATATTGTTAATATATATCAAATTTATTGTGAATTATCCAGTAGTATATTGCGATATTAACGCAAGAGTGCAACGGAAAACTAATGAAAATTAGGGAACAGAAGAATTTAATGTGTGAAAGTGCTTGTCAAAAATGTTACCTGGAGTATCTAAAATGTTATTAAATTACAACTAAATGAAATATGTACATATTTAAATTAAACGATTCAAATGTAAACCGGAATTTCGCTTTACAAATGTATTAGGAATATACGCGGTCTGATCAAAAAATACGGTTAAAGAATTGTAGAGCCGATGATGCTACATCTCTTTTATGTCATATGTACGATAGCTTGATCCGTTCAGACAGATTGTGTCAAGTTTGTACACGTTATGACTAGTTAGGCAGTCTCCATAGCCGCTAGAGTGAGGTCGTGTTTATCGCGTCTGTCGCGAATCGTGACAAAGTCAACGAAAATTTGACAAATTGAATACGTACCATCAAGCAAAGCTGCGGCGGAAATATGAACGACTTTATATATTATATTTAATGCCATAATATATTCTTTCAAATACAATAGAAATTTAATAGATATCTTATATGCAGATTATTTTATTTACATTTAATAATTAAGCGTCCTTTTTGAAATACCCAGTATTTTTTTAACATTTATTGTTGACATATAATTTGACTTATTTACAATACAATATTCGATTTTTTTAATGTATTTTGTCCTTAAATATCTAAAACGCTGAAAGTCGACGAATGCCATTGAGATCGCATTAAAAGTGTAATTGAAGGGTTTTATTATCATTTGAAGGTGTTCCTTTGTGAATTTTGCCATAATCGTCATTGAAACTATTATCCCATAGCAATAATTGTTCGCCTGATTATTTACACGGTTGGATTAACGTTAAAATTGTGTTTGAATGACATTTGGAAAGCTGTGAAGCCATTGCTAAGCACTGAGTACATTATTGACGGAATAAAATGCTTGCAAAGACGGATTTGGAATAAGATGATTAATATGGCCGTCGTTATGTTGAAATATTAATGTCAAATTAAGAAATAATGGGAACGATCGCAGTCGATAATGTGGAGGCTGTTCGTGGGCTTTCTACTCAATTCCAGCTCATCTTCTGTCAGATGAGATCTCACTTGATAAAGCTGATGCATAATATAATTGTGATAACGTGCAGCATCCGATGGGATGATGTAAGTGTCGGATTAATGAGTTGTGCGTGAGGTGTTGCGTGCCAGCCTTGATGCATGGCTTGTATTACATTCCGAAACGTCAGCGACATGCTTCAACTTTAACTATTACCATAACTATTCTAAAGGCCGTGGAAATTGATAGCAATAAAACTAATGGCAATGCTATTTATAATAAAGACATTGTTTGCACGTGCCGCCGCTAGATGGCGGCAGAGGCCATCTTGGAATGCCACTGGCCTTTGATTCTGCATAAAAAACAAAAAGGGAAATCCCCTAATTAACATCGCTTTTAATTTGACGCCACTACCTGTGATATCTTAATTAGTTAAATCTGCAATTCATCAATCAAGATTATTTAAACTTGATTTAATCATAATTATAAATATAAACGTGTAATGATTAAAACAACCATCAATGGTTCCCAAAAACAATTTATTTATGATTTTAAATGTTGATAGTTTATGAATAAATTTGGCGCAAATTTACCCCGTTTAGATGCATAAACTTTCGCCGTCTACATTTTAGATGGTCGATAGCGAATGTCTTTCGACCGTGTTTGAGCGAATTTAAACCGGAACAAAAGTCAATTTGCAAACTGTCATAAATTTATGTTTAAATTCAATATTTATTTTACAATATAGCTTTTCAAGTTTTCGTTCCGGTTCAGTTCCAAATATTTATATCGCTTCGATTATGGTTTTTGTTCATTCATTTTTGATTTTTTAAAATTTTTCTATTTGTATTAAAAAAATATTTTTTAGCATAATTTAAAACATTTTATTCCTTCTCATAATATTGTCGAATTTACTCTCTTTAATTATTGAAGAATCGTTAGATAGCGTACTATTTTACAACTGATCACTGGAAATCCCAGATCATCACAGGACATGGGCGATTTAGGGCCTTGTTGGTTAGGTTTGTGTTGTCATTGTCATCGGAGTATTCTTGTGGATACCCATTCATGGACGCAGATCATGTTCTATGGACATATTCAGGCATGGCATCAGATCTCGAGGCACTCTTTCGACATATCAACGATCCGAAATTCGGACCGGTTGAACACAAAACCTTGTGGTCACTCTTTCTAATTTAACCTTATCTGATTTCATTTGTGTGGAAAAAGGGTTGTGATTTTACTTCTTTTCCAAATTAAAAAAAAAACTCATTTACAATGTACTTCATTTGAACCATCAAATGTCACTCAACATTTAATACCAAATTTGTAGGATTTATTCGACAAATATTAATTAAATCTGTATCTGACCTTAGCTAGAAGGAGTTTTTCGACCTGCTGATTTAAAGTTATTTTGGCTTTCTTTACAAATGTCTGTTTTCAATTAAATTTGTTTGGGGACTATGCATTCCTATACCATTCGTCCGATTGCAATGAAACTTTGGGGAGTTATTGGACGTGTATCCAAGAAGGTTTTTAAATTAGCACATCCATTGCGTGTGGAATTTGGTTCGTGATAAATTTAACGGATGCACCATGTTGACACATATTGGTCTGGTGAAGTCCCAATCCCAAACAGCTGATATCATCATTTCATCGTTGCGGAAAATAATGTAACATTAGTCATTTTGTTTGGTGTGGTACTTCTAGCTTTAAGCGCGAATTTTGACGCAAATAATTGCCATATATTTATTCCAGTCTTGGATGAGATTTTAAGGTGGATTTCTCAACGCACTGATATAACACTTTTCATCATAGAAATGAATAGGATTTCCACCATGAAATGTGTGTCTTGCTGTGGCGCTTTTTTGCAAACAATGTTGTTTCTCCAATGAGCGTAGTGAGATAAGTTATGTAAACTGCACCGTGGAAACCATGACCAATTATGCCCATAACCAATTGCACGTGTGGGCACGACCAGCCAAGAAATTTCCACAATGGCCATCGCACTCAGACGTCTCTTTCAAAATTTTCCTGCTTCGCCATATCTGTCGACAGCATCAATGTCCGTCTATTCACGGCGTGCTTCATCCTTTCTCAGTTATGTGGCCGAACTCCATGACCACCTGTTTCGATGCCTTGCCCAATTTGCCCACAAACGGCCTGGACAGATTTGTTACTTCGTGTTTCTATTGTTTTGTCAGTATGCAAAATATTCGCCGTAAAACTGTCACGTCTGCATCAATAATGATGTCTTTAAAGCCATCGAGCGACCAAGCAAGCACAGTTGGAAATTAATTTATGTGACGATGTAAATGCTGAAAATGTTAATTTTTCGAGTTTATTGAGATATTTGTTCAGAAATCACTTCGCCTATATTTTATATTATGCTAACAGTGCTTAAAGACAGGCCATTTTAATGATAAGACCATTGAATCTCAAACTCTGAGTTGCGACTCAATTAAGACTCGTTTATAACGAGCACCATAATAACAATATTTGCTCTTAGTGCTTATAAATTTCATGTTTATATTTTCAGATAGTTTTCAAATTGATGATAAAAAGGAAATCTGTATGAAAAAAAATATTTGGGTAGAAAAAAATGTGTTTCCAAAATTTAAACTGCCATCTTGACTCGAAAATGGATATTTTTATGCATTAGAACTAATGGATAATTAATGTTTTAATAATATTTAAGCAGAATTTAATATTGGTGACATCTGTATACACTCAAACCTCTTTTATGCGACTTTTTTGTGCGATTTCGAAGTTATGCGGTTTTTATAGGGCAATTTTTTTAATTTCATAAAGAGGACGTATCGAGATATTTTAGATAAAATAGGAAATAAATCATAATGCATCTGCCATCGCTGAATAACGACCACGCCTTTTATTCTGATTTAGATTTTTGAAAAAAAAATAGTTTTTTTTTGCATTTTTCCAAAATTTATTTTTTAACTATTAAAAAAATTAAAACTGTGACAAAAAATGACTGTATTGGATTTTTTTAAAATCCATGGAACGCATCTTCACTTTTGCTATGTAAGTCATAGCTTTAATAAAGGTTTAAAGGAACAACATTTCAAATAAGTACACTTGTGTAAAAATAAAGTTTAACGTCCTTTTTTGCGTATCTGCACAAATCTGTGCGCACGGTATTTATAGGGTTAATTTACGCAATTTGCCTTCTGCGTGTGCGTGAGGTTGGAATGTGGAGTTGGGGTCTCCCTCCGCTGTAGTGGCGGATTTATCTATAGGCGCAAAGGATACGCGCCTAGGGTCACAAACATTCAGGGAACCTTATTAATTGTAGAGGGCCTCAAGTTTTGACCCATCGCATAATTCAAGAGACATTCTTATCCCTTTATATACGCGGTTTTAATTTTATGCGGCATATAGAAGTCGTGGCTAAAATGCCAACCTTCAATTGAATAACTAGGTCATCCATCGCCTACATTCTGTGTAATGCTCCGCTGAAATTTTTGCCGAAAACTTGGCTATATATTATCCTCCACGATCCGATAGCGAACAGACTCACGTGAAGCAATCCGTTGTGAAGCTACAAAACAATAATTGAATCCCAATGGATTTGAATGGATATTTAGTCGATCTTACTCAGTTTTACTTTGATTGTTTCGTCTAGTTTAAATATCTCATGATAAGAACTCTTTTGAATTCCATCAAACACATAAACCCTTCTTTAACATAAATTTTGACATTTATCGTTGGTGTTATCGGTTGACTGGATTCTAGCCATGACCTTTTTATTTTCTGGGTTATTTTAATATACCCAATTTTCATTGCCAGTCGCTGCACGCAACATTTTTTCGTAACGAGTAAGAAATAAATCGTATGTTTACTCAATTTAAACGTTTTACAGGGCACCATATTTTTCATTTAAAAGAATACCGTATAGGAAATATAATATAAGACTGTTGCAAAAATATGAAAAGCTGCCAACTTATATATGCCAATTTTAATTTTAAAAAAAGGCATATCATATATTTATGTAATTTTATCTTTTAATACATACTCGTTATAAGCGTGAATCGTGTTAAATTATTAAAGCGTTTCAGTAATGATTGCTCGTTATAGCCATGATATTATTTCCACGATGATTGCGCGGTTTGTAATATTTTTAATATGTCATAAATTTACATTCGTATTTAATTTATCTCAAATTGCTCAATAATTTTTAATGAAGAACATCGAATTTTGCAAAATTAAATTGGGTCGATTGCCGAAATTTCGGGCTAAAGAGAGCGTAAAAATTCCCCCCCAATAGCAATTTATGAAATTCAGAATACAGCCGGAAATATTGCAGTTTGGTGCATCTCCGACACGTACCACAGATTCTAATCGTGGTTGCATTATTTGTTGTGCAACAAGCCACGGGCGCATGTATGGATAACTACTCATCTGCAATTGCATCTACAAACTTGTCAAGTCGATTATGATGAAATGTAATTGGAGTGTATTTGATTCCAATACGATGTTTGGAAATCGGATGACAACCCAATAACCTTCTATAAAAGGATATGCTTGTATGTACTGATTTACTGGTGTGGATCAAATAATATCCACGAAGCTTGTAGAGTGGACAAAAATAGCGACTCCAGTTAAACCAGCTAAATACGCTAATACTTTTCGATACCCCTAATATTTTTACGTTTATGCAATCGCTTTGGTAATTTTGTGCTTTTAAGCTTTATTTATTATGGATTTTATAACGCTTGGTATTTATCAACGCTTGGTCACGAATTTTGCATGGTTCGGATCTTTTGACCAATTCCCGAGGATTTTTTTTTATATTTTTAGCGATGATATGCAAATTGGCTGTATTTATGTATTTTTAAATATTTAAATAACAATTGAATCAGCTGTACTTAAGCTCGCAGTGCACATATGTGTGTAATTGTATTTTAAATCATGGCTGGAATGTGAAACATGTAGTATTCATCATGGTCGTGTCGAAAGTCGTTATGTTCCTCCGCAGCAAACGTGACCACAAAAATAAACTGCGAAAACAAATGAACGCTTTTATTTGAATATTTATTTAAAATTAAATATGCACACATAATAGCAATATCGCTTGCAACAATACCGAGGCGAAACTTTTGTCATTAATCTGTACGCGCGGTTTGTAATTGCATTATGCG
Organism: Stenopsyche tienmushanensis; assembly: GCA_008973525.1. Taxonomy (NCBI): domain Eukaryota; kingdom Metazoa; phylum Arthropoda; class Insecta; order Trichoptera; family Stenopsychidae; genus Stenopsyche; species Stenopsyche tienmushanensis. The sequence continues at coordinate 1,069,714 of WACJ01000052.1, read as the reverse complement.
TTGCCTTTGTGGCTCATAAATAGTGAAAAGAATGCGTTCACGCTCCATACGCAACGGACGTTTATTCCCATAATGCATTCACATATTCGAAACGGCATAGATTTCGCGTTTTTCGATTTATTTGTTGGCTGCATTTAAATTGCAAATGAGCGCTGCGCGTATATTTCGCTTAATTATACGACCGTTTGAGCGAAATAAATATTATAAACAATGGAGCGGTGCTTTCTCCCGGGTGAAAGTCTTTTTTATAAATATGTAGGGACCTCCGGGGTCACATGGCTCCGTAAAATATCTCTTTGTTTCAGGCGATGTGGAGAAATTTCTAAAAAATCGACTCCGCATGACGTCTAAGTGTTAATAACGCGTTAACGACCGGCGGCTTAACCTCTACTTTCTCCGGTCCCTTATTCAGTGCCAAGGTCACAAAATGGCCCAGAGCCATGGCGTCTGATGACTATTGAAGATTGACAATACTAGTCTGACGACGTATGTCGTCACTCTTGTTAAAAGATACCATTGGTCCACGTCCGATCAATTTGAATTCAGCTACCGTCCGCTTAAGAAATTGATATCTGACTCGAGCTACGAACATCGCAGTGGTCCAGGAATGATGACGAAAACCCACAAAATGGTATTGGATGAGCATCGACTGAAAATGCGCAAGCTAGCAGATATGATACATATTTCAAAAAGTGCTTTACATCGCATATTGACTGAAAATTTGGACATGAGAAAGCTGTGCTCAAGATGGGTGCCGCGTTTGCTTACAATAGAAAAAACACAGATTCATGAGGATGTTTCAATCGAGTGTTTGGCGATGTTTCGCAGCAATAAAACTAGGGAATCCAATTCCGGGATCCTGGAGAGTGTTAAGTGCTCATGAATCCAGGGTATCCAGAAAAATTCGGGATTGAAGTTTTTATCCAACAGAAATCGTACGCCTCGCCAGCACGATGAATGCTACTAAAACTAGACATTCCTGCCGAAATCTGGACGGTTGGCAAACAGTGGCGTAACTACTAATTGACGAGCTTAGACGACCCCTAGGGGCAGTAACTATCTAATCTATGTATACATATATGTTTTTCAAATTGATATATTAACCTTTCCCTACCGGTGATGTATTTACTACACCTCGACTCTAATAATGGGAATATCGATATGAAATATAATAGATACGGTCTTCAGAATTTTTGTATTCCTCCATAATATAATTCGGAAACATATCAAAGTATTATAGTATATAATAATTCATCTGTAATGACGGAAATAAATAATTTGTCGGGAAATCGGGAATTTTTCGAGTTTTAGTCTATGTATTTTACTTAGTTAAGGACACTTAGATAAGAAAAAGAATTTTACTTAGATATTTAACTAGCATTTAAATATCTGATGTCGATACCCCCAACGAATATGGAGGCGGAGCGTGCATTTTCAGCAGAAGGTTGCTTGGCTTCCAAAATCAGATTCAGACCAAATGACTGTTTTTGAATTGTATTTTTATATTTTCTTAAATAAATAAAATTCTTTCGCCTTCAAGTTATTTTTTATACTAAACAAATGGACTTAAACTAATGATTTAAAGTACGAATTGCTTCCTTATGCACCTTATTCGTCAGATTTAGCCCCCTCTGATTTTCCAAACGTTTGGAAAACCAAGATTGGCCAACAATAAAGAGATGCTGTCGACGATTGGTGGCTATTTTGAGAAGCTCGACGGTTCTCAATGTAAACAGGGTATCAGGGGAAAAACAAAGTATCGAACTGAAAGGAGATTATGTTGAGAAATAAAGATGTTTTTATTCAAGCTTTTTGTGCTTTTAGCAGCTCTCTAACATATTCATGAGAATAATTTTGCGGTTTGTAAGATGCACATAGAATATAAAGCTGACGTTTGATGGATGATGATTCGAGCCTTAAGAAAAAAATATAAAGACAGCGTCCATCAAAATTAATAGACTTAACCCATACAAAATTATTTCAGGTATAGCAGCATAAAAAATCGATCATCAATCCATGCATAATTGGAATTCTTCGTCTACTTTATGTTTATGTTTGACTCTATATTTGTATCCGTGTTCTATTAAATGGGAAGACGGGAAAGTTTTTGTCAACAGAATTGCTCCTTCTTCAAAAATCGGTTTCATCTCATAATTTGTAGATAATTCAATAAATTGCTCCAGTATTAGCTTGGATTAATCTGCGTTTGTGATTCCATTGGGTTTTTTAATAGGAACGCTTGGCCATATTATTAATGTAATAAATGCCGAATTTATTGTGACTTGTTTAATTGTGTATGGCAAATTATCATGGAAAGTTATAGTGTTGCATATTATCAAATTTTATTTTCAAGCCAGATTTATGCGATAAAGCCGCCGAATATTAGACCCCCTGAATAAGTGCCACCGAGCAAATCTGAGGCAAATATTTGATTGACGCTATATTTAATATTTAATGCCATAAAATATTCTTTCAAATAGAATAAAAATTGAATGAATATCTCACATATAGCTTGTTTTATTTACATTTAAAAATCGAGCGTCTTTATTGAATGACGCTATATATATCGAACCTTGAACTGTATGTCATCACAGCGATTAATTTTGATTGATTCAATTATAGTCATCAAGCGAATCGGATGCGTTCGCTAATTGACTTACTCCTGATCTAGAGTGTGATCACATTTGGCAATCTTCGACAGGACGGCCTCTTGAGAAATTGTACTTCGACAATGGCTACCATAATGCGTTCGGAGATGTCGATACTTATTGCAAATCGTCATTAAAGTCGTTTTCACCATCGCCATTAAAGACAATGTGCAATTCGTAGACTTAGGTGCCATTTTTTTGGGTGTAATTACGGGTTAGGTTTATGGGAAGATGACTCTCTCTTCATTTTTAGAGTCGAGGAATTAATCGCAATTAAATCATTGTTGTACGCCAATTAACATTTTTATTGAGATTTAATTGTATGGATTTCGCAAAATTTTGATTGATGGCACGCGTCTGCTTTGCCAACGGATTGTTAAGCTCATAAAAATTTGTTTTGATGAAGTAAATCGTGGTTGCGTTTAATTTTTGCAACGATATTTGGGTGAAAATTTGGTCGACAACTAATAGTAAAATCCTTTTTATTACAATTATATCTTGCTCAAGTATAAGAGAAATAAGCTATTTAGCATTTAAAACGTTCGTTGGTTATATAAGCATTCTGTAGATTTATTTATGTCAGTTACACAATTTGTTTTGATCGAATTCTTCAAGAAATCGCTTTAACGAACAGCTGAGCCATTTTTTCACAATTCGACAAGCATCAGATTGTTCTCAGAACTTATCAGAATCACACTTATAATAAATTCATAAAAAATACAGCCGAAGGGGAGAATTAAATCTGAAATTTCGTAGATGTGAGAGTCCATTTTGATACTTGGAAGAGATCATTCTTAAATATGTTAATAGTGAAAAAAAAAGTCGGACAGTTTACGTCCACGGCCCCGGGCCGGACAGAACTGGGCCACTAATACCCCAGCTATTATATACAGTTTAATTATCGGTTAGCTAAAACGTTTCCAGTGATTATTCAGCTTTTTTTCAAGAGACAAATCAGGTATCGTGTCGCGAAAGAACGAAAGCACCGACCGACGGCAGCTGTCCGCGGCTACAATTTACCGTTTCCAAGGTCCATATTTCAATCAGGGGGGAATTAATTCCTTTTTGTCATAAAACATGTCATTGAAATGATAAATCCTGCAGCGGAGCAGTCGTCGCTTGCTCGATCATATTTATGGCACCCAGTCTGAGTGAGTTGGACTTCTCATGCCATTCATCTTCTGCGATTTTGCTCTTATATAATGAATATTTATTTCTCCATTACGCATGAATGGCAACATAAATATAACGCTTTGCTCATTTAAATGGCTGCACTGTGCCGCCAAAGTGCATTTGAGAATCCGCGATCTAAATAAGTTCCAATGCCGACGCGAATTATCATACGAAACGACGCAAATAAAAAGAGTAAAAATGCAAATAATTTTCATACGCGGCGTTCATGGCCACAGCAAAAGTTGTTATGGTCGCCTCCTGTGGGCGTTTTCGAAAAGCGCGCAAATGTCAAAATTCAAACGGGGTCGCGAACAAATGAATATTTAAATTTGATTGGTTGTTTTTCGGTGGTTTGATTAATGGGCGTTCCTCAGTGGCGCTTAGAAGAGTTCTCACACTTGTTATTCGCGGATAATTAGAGACGACTTTCTCCGGTTATCGATGATCCCAAAATCTCGTGGGACAAATGTGGCAAGGTGCATCTGAAAGTTATGAGATAGCATATGACTTCATCTCGAAGAAGAAAGTTACCTTGCAGTCTGTTGACCACTTCCTCTTCTGTCGTCGATCAAGGCTCGCCAGGGGCATTCAACCATTATACATTTTAATAGGTTTTTATATATTATTTATTTGATCATTTTAATATATCCCAACTGGGTCATATTTGACACACAACTTTTTTCTTTGAGTGTATTTTTTACTTTTTACGTTTTCAGTGAATACTTCAACAACAATGAAGAAAGAAAAGTGTAATAATTTCATCAATTCGTCATGATGGATCTGCGTATACAGAGAGCGGAAAGCCAGAAACGATTCATTTAACATTTCAAAAATGTTAAATGGCACTATTATAAATGCAATATATTCATTATTATTAGCTTACGTAGCATAGTATTTGTTTGGTAACCATCAATTGTGAACCTTATTAGTGAATTTTTACCATCAACTGTAAATACACGAGCTGGTAGACGTGATCGCACAGATCATAGAAGACCCCAAGTACGCATTTATCCCCAAAAATGCTGTAATAAACCCTAAAAGAAGACAAAGTGGCCACAAGATCTGTGTATCCAACAGGTCGGGTGGGTTGTTTAAATTTTAAAATATCGTTGTCTTTATTTTATTACGGGCTTATGCCGACTGGGCCGACCCAATGACGAAGAAAAGAGGGATTAGACAACTTAGTATATATTATAAAAACGGATAGAATCAATTAGTGTTGATTCATGTAAAGTAGAATGGTTAAGTAAAATAAAAACCATGTGCAACTCGGTATTCTGTATTTTGCACCCCAAGCCCAATTGCACCCGTGGCAGGCGCCTGCTTTGCCACTCCCTTGTTATTGACCTGGATTTGATTCTTAAAACAAAAAATACGCGAATTACTCAGTAACCAGAAGGACTCCATGTGTATTTTTTTCAGCAATATTGAATATTTATTCCTCTAATGAATTTGTGATTTAAATATATACGGGGAATATATAATGAGACGTGCACTAGATACCTGGAAAGGAGGGATCTCCATAGGAGGGGAAAAAACTAATAACTTGAGATTCGCGGATGACACCACATTCATAGCAGCCAAAGAGGAAGAGCTCAAACATTTACTGCATCGTGTCGAAGTGCGCAAAAAAGAAAGAGAAACAATTGATGCATTCGAAATGTGGTGTTTGCGTCGCATAGTGAGTATTCCGTGGACTGCCAAAAGAATCAACCAGTATATCCTAACGGAGTTAAAAATCAAAAATAAACTAGTAATATAGAAAATTTAGAAAAACTAATGAGCAATGGGCAATTTGTGCGTCAGGAAAGAGAGGAAGAGAACTAAACCATCACTATAGCCCTGCGGACGGCGGAAGACAAGGATGGCTGGAAGGACATGGTTAGGAAACAGACAAAATCTACATAATCATAGTCACGATCCTCAGGCACGAGGAAACAAAAAGAAAGAAGAAATGGATCTGTGCTTTGGAAAGCCTTGAACTCTTAAAAACGACTGAACGGTAAAAAACATATTAGAAAAGTAGTTTTGGGCCTGGTTGCACCATTTATATTACATCGTAAAATAGATAATGCAATTTTTTTGTCGATCTAAAGAAGAAAAACTGAAAATGTCTTGGTGTAAGGACAGTCGGAAAATCAGTTACAGCATGAAGAACCAATTTGATCATCTTTTGTCGTTGTTGCTATTCTAAATCATAAAAGGGCCAGATGCTAGTGATGAATCCATGTTTCATCCATTGTCACATATCACATGAAAAAAATCCTTTTTATTACACTGAAGCAGCTCCAAATAGCGCTCTGAATTGTCGACGCGTTGTTTTTGATCGATTGTTAGCAAACACGGTACCCACTTCGAACAAAGTTTTCTCATGGACAAATATTTATGCAAAATAGTCCAAAACGCTCGGCCAAAACTATTTAATGGACTATTTTGTCATCCTACGAACTTATTGATATCATGTCAATATATTATTTATTATTTCGAAAATATTTTTTTACGTTACAGATTGAAGACATCTGCTTCGAGAAAACCCCCCCACTCGCACGCGATATACTTTCTGCTTGAGGCTGGGTGACTTTCACTCTCTGACAGACGCATTCTGAACGCACATAGACGTCACAATACATGCACAACGAAACCCGCTTTTAAGCGTTCTAATTCAGCACATTTTCCCGATTAATTAACACATTTGATGCGTATAAAATCAAATTAATTAGCACCGTTCAATGGAGAGAAAATCTGGCATCGTTTCATAAATATTTTTAAATACAGTAAAGCCATCTATCGGCGGTCGGTCGAAGTTTTAGTATGAAAATCTCGATTAATTCCGATTGTACCTCAACAATTCGTCGTTTGGTATTCGAAATATTCAATGAATGATTTATTATGAATTCCTACATACAAATGAGAGATCATTGGTCGTTATTATTAGTGTTATTGACAACTGGTAGTGGGATTATGGAGGTCAGACGAATTGCAATGCGAATCGTATTGTATCTGATTTAAACGCATACATTTAATGTAATGTTTACTAAGTTGTTTAGGTCACTTGGTGCAACCGCTTTCGTGTTTGAATGCTTGCAGCTTGTAAAGGAAAGTTTTCTTTCGAAGGGGTGAACAACATTTTATTGATTGCCACAAGCGTATTCGGACTGTGTACAAAATAAATGCTCTAAATGTAGATCAATTGATTTTGGATCGCATATATACGAGAATTTCAGTCGAAATTTGCGCGGATTTGTTCTAAAAATTCAGATCGATAGTATTCTATCTCTGCCGATGTGAGTTTATAAGTGAATGTGTGAAGCTGCCGGGAAGAAAACTAGTGACGCAATTTACATAAATTATAGTGTGAATGTGTGCGACGGGCGTTATAGCATCGATGGTATGGGTAAAATACAAATGTATGACATATGTGGATAGTATCAATGCAAATTATTTCATTATGCACAGAGAGTGTGTTTGTATACACAGTAGCTCGTATCACTATTCTTTTTATTGCTGTGAAAAGAAAGTATCATAAATGGTGTTCGATCAAATCTTCCGCGTTTCTAATAATATTATTATTTTTAATTTGATTGTCCATTCGAGCAGATATGGTATATGAACGATAATAATGTTTATGAATAAACTGCAACTCGGATATACACTTGGGTCTGTTTTTATGCGGATCTTTTTTGTGCGATTTTGTAGTTATGCGGTTTTAAAAATTAATGGAACCTATCCCTAATTTTTCTACAGAGGGCAAAGATTTTTTTATGCGAATGCGCATAAAAAAATCTAAAATTATATAGCTTTTTTCAGCCACTAATGATGAGTCAATTTTGGATTGTATAAATAATGTTTTTTGTGCGGTATCTCAGATAACTCCACAAACTTTAAATTCTTGTTGGAAAAAAGTTTGGCCCGAATGTGTTACAGATGAATAAATAATAACTAAGCTACTGAATCGAGACATTCCCGCCGACATCTGGACGCTTGGAAACAGTGGCGTAACTACTAATTGGTGAGTTTAGGCAACGCCTAGGGACAGTAACTATCTAATCTATGCATACATATATAGAGTACATATATGTTTTTCAAATTGTTATATTAACCTTTTCCTACCGGTGTTGTATTTACTACACATCGACTCTAATAATGGAAATATCGATATGAAATATAACAGATACGGGGTTCAGAATTTTTGTATTCATCCGTAATATAATTACGAATCACAACAAAGTATTATAGTATATAATTATTCATCTGTAGGGACGGAAATAAATAATTTGTCGAGAAATCGGGAATTTTGCGAGTTTTAGTCCGTGTCTCAGCAGAAAGGAATTTTATCAGTCACATTGATGGTTTTTTTTAAAAACCATACATATGCCATGAAAAACCATGTCAAAATGGTTGGTAATGATACCATAAAAAAGGGATCGCTAAAAGCCACCTCAAAAAAAAAAAAAAAAACATTGATGGTATTATATGAAAATGAGGCTCACGCGATCATCAACTCGAACTATCATTTAAATATCTGATGAAGATAGCTCCAACTAATGTGGAGGCTGAGCGTGCATTTTCAGCAGAAGGTTGCCTGGCTACCAAAATCAGATCCAGACTAAATGACGAAACACTCTTATAAGTAATTTTTGATCAAATTGACTATTGAAAATTCCGATCCTGGGATCCCGAGACTGATCCCGAGATGGTCTAATGCAATCCCGAAATCCCGGGATCGAAATTTTGGCTCGGGATTGGATTCCCTACTTATAAATACTCCCTTGAATGAAGATGATATTATTAGTTTGATGTTATATGGCAGCGAAGAAACAGAAGACTATATTGAAGTGAAGATTATACAAGAAGTTAGATAATTTTGCAATCAATTAGAAAATCTATTTACTGTACAGCACTGACATATCAAAAAAATATTTTTTATGGAATTTTTGGTACATTCTATCACATTGATTTAAAGTTATGCGGTTTTTAAAAATAATGGAAACTATCTTTCAGTTTTCTATGTAGTTCAAGTCTTTTTTATGCGATTTTTTTATATGCGACTCCCCATGAAACGTATCTATCGCATAAAAACAGACCCAAGTGTACAGTGCCTTTCAATAAAGACGCTTGACATTTGTTAGGTCATAGCGGCCATGTTATTAAAGCAATAGATATCAAATATATTGTGAATGTGTATATGGCAATTTACCATGGGAAGTTATAGCATTTTTTTGCCTTAATAGATGCGTGAATAAGCAAAATTGTCAGATTTGGGACAATACCAATCCAAACGAGATATACTAATATCAAATGCATCTCGAGAAATTCACTGTTTGATGCGGATTTTGATCTGTCGAAATTATCGGTCCATATTTCTTAAAAAATGAAGCTGGCATTGCCATATATATCAACAACGACCCTACAGATCGACGATAAGCAACTTCTTGTGGTCTAAACTGCATAATATGGATACCAACAATATTACAGCGCATGCCACAATGAATATTCGGCGCGAGCGATTTGAGGGCAATTAAAGCCTTTAGACATCTTCTTTTGGGACTATCTTAAATCGCATATCTATGCGTATATCCGCAAATAAATGATGCCCTCAAAATCAATATAAACGACGCCATTCAGCATATTTAACCAGATTTAAATTTGACCCCCCGAATATGCACCTCCAAGCAAAGTTAGAACAGATATTTGAACGATTTTATATTCCATATTTAATGCCATAAAATATTCTTTCAAATACAATCATAAATGAATAGAAATCTTACATTAAATTTGTTTTATTTACGTTTAAAAGTTTAGCTTCCTTGTTGAAATGCCCTTTGCATCACACACGTTGTTCCGGTATATTACAATGGTGCATCTGCATAAATCTCTTTCTGACATTCTATTGTTGGGACAATTGCGCTCGTTAACGTCAAAGTTTAAAGGTGAAGCTGAAATTGAGATCGCCTGGGGTCACCAATTATCTAAATTATATACCATAACAGTGTCTAAAAGCAAGCCCAAAACGATCGTCCCAAAATTTTTTGCAAAATTATATGCGTGGAACGTGTGGAAATCGCAGTGCATTTTCTTAAACAAATAATATTAAAGACATCAAATAAGAATCGAGCAAAATATTGCTAAATAACACGATCGATGTAATTTTTTCCGCCAGTTGCGATTATTTAAAGCGTCCAAATCTAAATATTTGTGGTTTTTTTTTCTATAAATTTGCTCCGGGTTCAATCAACAGCATTGATATTTAGATGAATTTACATATACGATCATCAATTTCGTCATATTGATATAGGTATTGTTAAATTTATGCTGCAAAATGTCTTTTTGTGCATTAAAATTAGCTGTGCGACCCACGTTCAATGTTAAATGGCATCAACGGGCCTCACTTTTACTTTGGTTTCGCCGATATAAGTCTATTTGACCACACCTGCAATGCAACAACATAAACACTCACCATTTCACTATGTCAAAACAAAGGTATTCAGGTCAAGTTTGGCCACAGTTCCCAGAAGCAACATAACAACGAAAATACACCGTAACGCCGGATTTGCGATGAAATTCGAGTACGATCATAATTTTTATGACACTTTCCTTTTTGATATTACGCCATGGTGGATCGTCGCATTCGGCGAACTTTCTTCTCGGCCAACGAACGCCCGTTGTGTTCGCAGATGAATGCCTTCCAAACGGGCGTGACTAAATTTGTTATTATAGCGCTGATGATGGTGATAATGACGAATCTAAACACAAGATGGTAGAACGTAATTTCGGGGCAATTTTCTCCGCTGTCATTATTTGGCGAACGACAGATCGGCGAGAATGAGACCGTAGTCTTAGACGGGCGTCATTATAAAAATTGCTAGAACAGTTCCCGTACGAAGATAATCATTGAGATCGAAACACCGACAGAATAATGTCATTATATCACAATTGCATATGCAATAGGCGAAAATATACTTCTTAAATGAAAACTGTCATAGAGCTCATCGGAGAGTTCTAATTGGTTAATTAAAATATATTGGTTAACGCCCACTAAGCTTTCCTCTAATGAAATGCGGCGATATTAACGCTAGGGTGCATCGGAAAACCAATGAAAATAATGATTTTAATACATGAAAGTGCTTCTCAACAATTTTACCTGGAGTATATCAAAAATATTATAAAATAATAATTAAATGAAATACGTACATAATTAAATTCAACGATCCAAATATAACCCGAAATTTCGCTATGAAAATTTATTAGAGATATACAAGATCTGATCAAAAAATACGGTGAAAGAATATTTAGAGCCGATGATCCATTTTATGTCATATATCCGATAGCGTGATCCATTCAGATAGAATGTGTCAAGATTGTACACGTTATGATTAGTTTGTCAGTCTCCATAGCCGCTGGAGTGAATCCGTGTTTATCGCGTCTGTCGCGCATTGTGGATTTTGAACAACCCGTTAGCATTGTTTTGCGTAAAGTTACAAAAATGCGCCAAAGAAGCTTAAAATCGGTGTATGACGATAATGTGGTAGCTTTGAAGATTGTTTACAAGTGGTACGAGCGATTTATAAACGGGAATAAATCGGTTGAAGGCAAGCAAAAAGCGGCAAAAATTGTTCACGCAAACAGACGAATGACTATTCGAGAGCTTCCTGAAGAAGTTAACATCTCTCACAAGTCTGTGCAATGCATTTTAACCAATAATTTACGAATGAGATGAGTGAGTGCAAAATTTGTTTCCATACTGACGAATAGAAGGAAAATCGTGTTTTAATTTGCACGGAATTGAAGGATCGTCTTCAAGCAGAACCGGACTTGATGTCCAAAATTGTAACTGGAAATGAAAGTTGGGTCCATGGCTATGACCCTGAGACGAAATTGCAGAGTTCCCAATAGAAAATCCCTAACTCCCCCCGCCCGCTGGAGTTTTATTGATTTATTTCATCTATCCTTCTTCACCATGACACATACAGCAGCCGTAACTCGTGATAAACTCACCCAATTATACTAAGAACACCTACCTTATAGTCCAGATTTAGTCCCATGTGGCCAACGTATATTTATAGAGACATTAGGAGGGCAACGATTTCAAGATAACGCTGCGGTCGAACAATACGTGCGCAACTAGTTTTCAGAGCAGCCGCCTTTCTTTAGTAATGGAATCAAGAAGCTTCCTATCCGATGGAATAAATGCATTTCTACTCCATTTGTATTTTTATATAACATTAATAAATTTAAAATCTTCTTCCATTAAAAAAAGTTTTTCTATTACATCGTAAAACTTGTTGATGGATTAAAATAACAAATATATTGACGTTTGCCAGGGGTGATGATTTTTAAATAATTATGTTTTCATATCAAATTTCTATCTTAATATTCTACAAAGTACCATTGAAGACCTCTTTAACACACATTTAAAGATAATGATCATTACCATATCGTATATTTCAAACATTTACCTCACTATGATGTCGTTATTGAAAAGATTTGATCGATAAATTGATTTCGTAACGTTCTCGCATGTGTTATCGATCAAATAGCCTTTCATATGCAAGGTATACAAATTATATTATTCTCTTTGAAGCATACTAAAAAGCGCTGTTTTATATAGGAGATTTTTCTAGGGGTAAGATATTTTAATATGTTAATTTTGCATTACTTTCTACATATGGTCCTTTTACGAGTAGCTTAGTATTTATTAATTAATAAATCAGTGCCCTTATAATCACCTGTCCCTATTAATCGTCTCAAAATTTCATTTTTCAGATCCAGAAAATCTGGTAAAATCAAAAGGATCTTATAAATGAACATAAATAGTCTTTAAAGTGCAATTTCATGACGTTTTAAAATAATCATTTGCATGCAAGTCTTTTGTTGTGTTGAATTGTGTTGCGATGTAACGCCTTTAGACTTCTTCTTTTGGGGCTATCTTAAATCGCAGGTCTATGCGTATAAACCATAAACGTTTGATATCCTCAAAATCAACATAATGAACCCCATTCAGCAAATTCAGCCAGATTTATGCTACAGTCGTCGAAAATTGGACTTCCGGATACGTGCCACCAAAGTCGCAGCGGAAATTTGAACAACTAAAGGGCATAATTTTCAATAGGGATAATATTCAAGATAGGTTTATATCTTAGTTAATGCTGTCTATTCCGTGTATTTATTTAAACCACAATGTTAATATTTATTCCATCTATTTGCGTAAATAATTCTGTTCACTTAAAAGTATCGTCTTTGGACAAACATATTCATGTTTCTGAGCAAACGTTCGGTCTTTGTGCGTTAATGAATCAGAAACGTGGGATTGTCTAATTGTGAATGTTCCGAGAAGAATTTCTCTTCACCATTGTCTCTAATAATCGACAATGGACTTACAAGAGTGAGCCGACACTCGATCGAAAGTGATACGACTTATCTGTCCGCAAATCAATCAATTATTCGAGGCTTTTGAACTGGATTGATTAAAATATGAAAATGAAATGGAAATTACTCACCGATGGCGACTTGATACACCTGTGTCTCTTTCTTTTCATGTCTTGATACCTGAATGTTAAATGGCGTGTCACTTTACTATTTCGCTATTACACTTGAACTCATCATTCTCAAACTTGAAACTCAATCACTCGGTTATTCAGCACCGAATACTTGGACGACGAATCAGCTTATCTGGAATAAATAAGAAATGGCTGATTAACATAAAAGCAGAGAGGTTTTCTAAGCAATTTCTGGGAAATTGCTCAAGATTCAAGCTTGACGTTAGGCAAGACTCTTTTTGACATAAAACGTGTCCTGCAAAAGATTCCATGACTCATGTGTCGCGTGGCCCTCCTCTTTAAAATTCGGGCACCCATTTGGAACGATACGTACTTGTTTTGCGACTTTCCTGACCCTGATTAAATGTTAAGGATTTATTTGACATATCCAATCTATTATTATGTGATAGCGTGTTACGCTCGAATTCAAAATATTTTGAAACAGTTGACCACAATTCGGATCGGCAATCTGATAAAATTTTACCTTGCCAAATTGGGCAAGAGCAATCGAAGCCTTGGCCTCGAATCGATACATTCTATATTGTCGGTAAAAAAAAATCATTGTATTCAAATGACAATTTTTCGATACGATTTCGCAGATCTGGGCGTAAATCCGCGGTTTTGAGAACCTAACGGGACGTCAAGGTTGTCCGTTTTTTTATTATTTATGCTTAAAATACAAGGTTCTCGGCGTTGAATAACTACGACAAAAGATTTCACGGCTTTTTATTTGTTTATTGTGTAACTGCGTTTTGATTTCGCAACTTTTACTGACAAAAAAATGTGGTTCATTGAAATCGGGAGGAAAAAGAACTCGGCGAATGCACAGACAGTCTTTTCTCAAATGTTGAGAGTCGCTGGATGATGTTTTTGAAAGTGTTTTAATTCGATGAAATATATGATGGCAATTTATATTGGTGACCTTCGGATTAAGACATATATTGTAAATAGAAATGTAAATATTTAAATGGCGCTTGTTGTTAAAAATATTGCAAATACTAGGCGGTGACATTTTTATGAACTGAATTTATTGACTTATTAATATCCATCCATTTTTACTTATATTACTGAAAAAGATTGGGACTTAAACTGAACTGAAGATGTATGATGATCTTTCTATTTTCAGAAAACTGCGGTCCTAATTTACTGAGCGAATATTGATTTACTCTAAATTATAAAAGTATACAAAATAAATATTAGCATCAACGAAATTCATGATATATTTAAAGCTACTTTTTGTCAGATCACGCTATTGTATAGCAAAACATTCGAAAATAATACCAAGATTCAATCAACGTTCATTTGATCTTCTTCATTCCGTTCATGCAGCGCCCATTTAAATTGCCGATGTTTTATGTGTTTTTGCACACTTTGATTTATTTCAACGCAATTTCAACAGGTAAGATGATATCATCGACTGTTTTCGGAGACAAAGTTTCGCTAATGATGAAAATGCATGGTACATTTCGGGCAAATGCGACAATCAGCTGATGAAAATGCAATTATTTCGATGCAACTATTTTGATAAAGAATCTTCTCACTAAAGATGAAATAAAATGAAGAGCTTCAATCATAATTTTGAAGTATTAGATGTTCATAAAATATGGTGTACATTTGAGTGTGGTAGCACATCACTCAATAAGTTCGTAGGATGACTAAAACATTTTTTTTCACAACAAGATTTTCCCGATGTCATTCACACCATGCAGATATCATTGTAAATTTAAACCATATGAAGAAAAAGAAAATAGATACCGTCAGATGGATCGATATCTTTGATTTAGTGATCCAGAAGGCTACTAAATCGAGATTGGGGGAATCCAATCCCGGGATCCCGGATGATTTTAGATGTTTATGAATCCCGGAATTATTAAACGTAATCCTCGAAAAACTCGAGATTGATTTTTTTATCTAACGTAAATCGTACACCTCACCAGCACTAGGCTGAAGGCTACTAAATCGAGACATTCTTGTCGAAATCTGGACGCTTGTAAACAGTGGCGTAACTACTAATTGGCTAACTTAAGCGACGTCCAGAAGCAGTAACTGTCTAATCTATGTATACATATATACAGTGCATATATGTTTTTCAAATTGTTATATTAAATTTTCCCTACCGATGATGTATTTACTACACATCGACTTTAATAATGGGAATATCGATATGAAATATATTTTCAAAATGACATTTGTATTTTTTATTTTGTTATTTATCTATTTTTGAATTGTATTTTTATCTTTTCTTGAATAAATCAAATTCTTTCGCCTTCAAATCATTTTTTATATTAAACAAATGGACTTATTAATAATTTTTGATCAAATTTATCAATTTAATTTCTTAAACTATTGTAAATAGTCCCAGGACTGATCCCGGGATCGTCTAATCACATCTTTATTGATGCCAAATTTGGGGTGATTTTTACACAATTTCTTCCATCAAACACACTAATAACGCCATACATAATAATATTCGCTTTTGATGGTTCTATTTCGATATTGGCGTTGTTTTTATTGTGAGCAAACACGGCACCCATCTTGCGTACAGATTTCTCATGTACAAATTTTCATCAGTCATCTTATACCATTTTGCGGATTTTTTTCACCATTTATGATCTGGACTGCCTGTAGATAGAAGTGTCTTTTGAAACCTTCTTTAGAGCCGATTCTCCCCTTTCATCCCATTGTTTTGACTCTTCCCTTATCTCAGGTGTGAAGTGATGGTTCCATGTTTTATCCGTGGTTATAAATCCAATTCTATTTTATATATTTTCTTCGCTATTTCTAGCGGGGTAATTCTGGAACTATTCTCATAATAATCATCCTACGAACATATTGAGTGATTTTTTTTTATTGGTGATATTTTATGTCAACAATGAAAATCAGTCTTTAAATTTGATTAAACGATGGTAAAGATTTCAACAGAGAGGAAAATGACTCTGCAGTGTAATAACGACTGTCAAAGATCAACGCTTAGGGCAATCGACTTAGCAATGGAACACAATCGCTCTTCTAATTTGCTGGTAATCAAATTCAAGCGCTCGGGTTACATGAAACCCTAGCCGTAAGATGTGTTAAATAACTGATAGTTACGCCTTTTTGGGCTTATAATTACAGCCGCTACACGAACAATGTGTAATTGGCGAAAGGGCCATTGTTCGATATTTTCACGCGTCTTCGCCGGCAATCGATAGAGATTTGTCTTTCGCAAGCGATCATCTGCTTTGGCAATCGAAGCCACAAGAATGGTTTCTTAATTCGACAATCGGCTCAGACACTACTACTACCAGCCGGACCGATTAATCCGCATATCTATGCCATCGGCACGTCCAACAAAAAATATGCTCCTAACTGCCTATTCATGCTGGAACGGACTATCGACAAATATATACTAATAACATCGCATAAAAAATAGCACCGTGGCGCAACCGGCTCTCCGCATACTTCGCTATGCACATTTTTTTGAGCAAATATTTGGCTTGCCAAAATGCGCCCATTTAAATCAATTTCTAGCAGCCAAACATTGCAAGACGGCGTCCCCACAGATAATCTTTCGGCGTGCCGAATACTCGATCCGTAGCCCCAGAAAAACAGAGCAAAAGGCAGATATTCATTTTTGCCATTTCTGAAACCTATTTCAAAACGTCTCTTCAACGTCAAAGGTTTAATAAATTTCTCGGCCGTAAAAACCGTTGATATTCCATCATCGAGCTATTAGATTCAAGGTCTGAACTTCTGCAATTCATAATCTAATAGTAATTTTCCACCGCAGAAGTGGCGATCGTTCGGCTACGGACAAATCATAAATAATACACATGAAAATTGCTTTATTTCTGCAATATGAATGCTTACGACCGAATGTGTGAACGGCTATCCTTTTGTTCGATACTTAGTATGACACCAGTCCGCCTTGTGTGTCAAATTTGACCCACACAAGAAAATCAGTCGTTACAAACATATTTTTATATTATTTGCATAGATATGGACGAGGGGTGAAATAAAATAATGACAACGAATAGCAACAACGACAAAAGATGATACAACTGGTTTTTCATGTTGTTGCAAAATTGTTGCAAAAAATCTCTGTGTTTTTCTGGATACCGAGTAATTTGCAAATTTTTGGTTCAAATTATCGACTAATTCTCATCAAATTACTCGCCATATACGATCCCAACAATAAAAATCAAGAAGATATTAGGTCTAGGATTGTAGCCTCCAGCAGAATCATCAGGATCTAGTCTAAAGAGTTCGGTAATAGAAATATTACTGAAATACATACGAATGTTTTACTAGTTTTTTTTACATATAATTTATACGCTAAAGTTGCATTATATATATAATCTTGCTCGTAATAAACGTGTTAAACAGCAAATAAATTCAGATTCCAATATTTATGATACGATAGACAAGTCATATGCATCTACATAAAACTGGTAGCTTAAATCATAAAGTTTTTTTGACAAATACACTTTTGCTTGCACAATTTTTAAATCCGTATATAATTAGTAAAATAGATTAAAACGTGATCAGGTTCCAATTCTATCCGAATGCTTTAATTTTAAAATTGAGCCTTGAGAAGTGATTCTTTTCGCCATAAAATCAATCAAGGGTGGCTTTAAAAATTGTAAGATTTATAGGAAGAATGACACCATTTAAATCATATCATGAACATAAAGTTTATATCCATAGCCCATGATACCTCCATTGAGATGCATTTAAAAATGAATAAAATAGTAAAGTTTATGACAACGTGTGTTGCAAAAATATTATGGATTTTGCTAAATTAAACGACAGTTTCAACTTCTAAGTCATTTTAATTATTGTTACAAATCTAGATATTTACAAAATTCAAAATGGAAACATTAGGGACAATTTGGCTTGGAATGTCACAAAAGCCTTGAAATCATGCAAATATGACAAGAAGATGTTCATAGGGAAGTGGTAACAGTCTGCAGATTTCGATATTGGTTCCAGATATTTAAATCGGGATATAGAGGCTCAAGGAATGAATCGAGAATGGGATGACCCCCGAATTTCGATAACGATACACTAAACGCCGAACAATTGAGGAGTTATCGCGAAAACTGGGATACCCATGGACCACTGAGCAAAACGAATAGGGTGGGTGTTATTGAGTAGGATGGGTATTACGGAATAGGATGGTTGTTATGGAGTAGGATGGGCACCATATACCTGGACCGAATACAATAAAAACGAGCGACGAAACATTTCGGGTCCCCCTAATATTACAAAATAAAGTGATAAATATTATTATGCAGTTATATATAATAAAATAATATCGTAACCCTAACGATGCTTTGGTTTTCATGATTTTTTCAAATATCCAAATAAATGTTTAACCATTCCGCCATCGTACGCTGTGTAGTTGCCGCCGTTTGAGGCCTCGACAAGGAAATTTTTCGCACGCAACGATTACTCCTTTTCCACGCGTCCATGTTGAAAAATAGCATCCGCCGGAATAATTTATTGCTGTTTATTTTTGAGAAGATGCGAGAGCCGGCGCAGATCTTAAGTGTGATGCCATTCGGAATGATGGCATCCGAACGTGATTTGCTTGCTGATTCATGCGATTAGCGCTGAAGAAAGTGAGTCCCGGTTTGCAGAATATATTACATGCGATTAACCTAAGGCGACATACCGAAAGCAAACTCGCATAACGACCATTTAAGATTTCTGCTCGAAGTGAAAGTGAGCTAAATCTCTGGACGCCGAGAGCCATCTGTTCATCGCGAAAACGACACATTTAACTAAAAAAAAAGTCCGCACAATTGCGCAATTCGACGCAAATAAAGGCAGATTGGCTTAAAAAATGCGACGATAAGATCTCGCTATCTTCCAGCGGACGATTGCGTGATCTGATTCCATAAAAATGTTTCCGGCCAAAGAAGCTGCGACCGTAATGAGCCCCATGATGATTCAATTATATGAGGATTATCTAGAAAGTATAGTTACATTGACTCCTGTGGTCATATAATCTGAAGTGTTTATCAGCCATTTTGTTCAGTCACAGTAAATTCTTCCGATGGAGAAGTCGTCGCGCACTCTCATCTGTGCGATTCTCGTCAGTGCGAGATCCGATTTTTGAATTTGCAGAGCAATACCGCCGCGAATATCCATCGAAAGCTTGAGTTTTTTAATAGTTGTTATGTATAGATCTTACCTCTGGATTTCTGGATGACCCTCGTATTTGAATTATGCTCGCATCCGAAGCTTTCTAAAAGCTTTTTGTCGTCGTTCGATTTGAAGCCGATACCAAAAGGCTTTATTGGGCGTTTCATCATCGGCGCTGATTGTTGTGATGCCAAAAATATCAACGCTTTCCAAATCCATATTATTATTTGCAGTGATAAAATTTGCATAAAATGCATGAAAGTGAAATTCGACCGCAGCAGAATAATGTTGGCACTCGTGCGCGAAATAAACGCATTTTGAATATAGCCTTTGAATGATTACAATGATTCACAAGGACAGTCATTTCATGTACATCCAAGTGCTCATAACGAGAGCGACAAAATAACCGCGTAATTTTAAATTGCTTCATCTTCTTCTCGATGCGACGTTGTATGGACATCGACCGATTTTGCAAGATGGAAAAATTATTTTCGATCGAAAATTGTCAAATTGTGCGATTTCTACGACGGATTTGGCACGTGATAGTTTGTGTGAATCTTTTATAATGACTTATTTGAGAAAGCGGTGCACTTAATTGAATGATTTGGTCGAAAAGCGTGCAACAAACGGGATATAATGTACTAGGAAGGATCGAAAATTGGCAAAGCGATAATGGACATATTTCAGCGTTGAATTCTTTTTACGTGAAACTTTCATTCGTAGAAAATTTTTGTTAAATTTCTAGCAAGTGTTCAATGAAGATTGCGATACCGCAGCAAAATCGGTGTATTTTCCGTTCCGTTTCGATGTAGATTCCGGTATTTTATTTCCACCAAAAAACATTTAAAAAATCAAGCAAAAACCATGTATTTAGTCTTGTCAATGAGTCGTGGACATTTTTTAATGTCAACATTTCTGAAAAACGCCGTTGCAATATTTTTCTCTTAATTCTTCATATAAAAACAGATTTGAAACATTTTATAGATCTGCAAGAATATTATCATCATGATTTATCAATGTATCAAATCTTTTTTTGCAAAGCAGTGTTGGATTGTCCAATTTGTCGAACTATAGAGTACTTAAACGTATTCATGAACGGTCATCAAACGTATTCCATCTCTTGTAAAACAACTTTGCTTTCATGACCAATATGCGCTCAGAAATAGGCATATGTCTGTATTCTTCCCGAAGAAAACACATCTACAAAGCTTCCTCTGCCTCTGGATAAAGCTAAAGCTTTCTTGAAAGTTTGCCTCTTGCCTGGCCCATAATCATACATATGTATTTATATTGGAATACCGGACTACAGGGGGTGCCGGATTTAATTGGGGTTGAAATATCGCGGATCTACTGTACATACATTTAATCATTTATTCTTGATATTTATTAAGAACGATGATCTATGCGTATAAACCGCAAACAGTTGATGCCCTCAAATACATAATAGCAAATTCAGCCAGATTTATTCAACAAAGTCATCGAAAATTAGACGTCCCGAATACGTGCCACCAAACCAAGTCACGGCGGATATTTGAACGATTTTATATTTCATATTTAATGCCATAAAATATTATTTCAAATAAAAGAAAATTGAGGGGGATATCTCATACGCACCTTGTTTTATTTGCATTTAAAAATCAAGCGTCCTTATTATAATCGTGTGTGTTATTGCAATGTGATATTCTCATTGCTTGTCCTACGATCTCGTTAGTTCAATGGCGTGTCCAAAGACTTGCGTGATTGAAATCTGTCTTGTAAATTCCTTGAAAAATGAAAACAACACTTGGAGCATTTTACACACGGTTGATCTCGGAACGGGTAATTGAATCACAATTTTACTGTTTTATTCAAAGTATCCATTAGTTGCACGTGTACCATACGATGATTATCATTAACTCTGTCTTTCTATTTAAAAACTGGTACCAAAGTAATTCAAACTGTTCCCTAAACGAAATCAAGAGCATGGTAAATATACGAGGGGAAAGTACGATTGCAAAAAAAGGTATGCTGACAATCTAGCACTTGACCATCATAACATATATTTATATGTTCATAAACATTTTAAATTATACATTGGCTTTTTTATAGGTTTTCCATTTGTGATTCGGGTTAATGCATCTGTAGGCTGAAATAACACATTTCGGACGCAAATGAGCAGTCAGCCAAAGGTCACAAAAACGAACAAGTCTGCATTGCACATCGCTGCTCAATTAGTATTTTAAAATAATGGTCGTATGTTCGTTTAATTTTTTTATCGGCAATTATTTGTCTCCATCGATATTTATCGTTGCGCAGCGAACAAACGCCAATTTCGCAACTCGACGGAACGTCGTCCGACAAGACGCCAACTTAGCAGAAGTCATGACCTGACTCTTGGCAGAGGATTGTGCCCGTGGACAAGTATCAATTTGTAATTTTTGCACACTCTCCAGGCTCCGTCGGCGACCCTAAGGCGCTCCATCGGCGACGCAAGATTTATGGCGAATTATCCTGCGCAAACTGTGTGCATCGTATTTATGGGGTTCATAAAAGTTATTTGTGTTCTTCGGATGCTGCAACATATTTATTATGATTCCATTGAGATGATGGCTCTTGCATCATATTATTGATGCTAAAATCAACATGGATCGAAAATGCTAATCGACCGTCGAGGCATTGATTCGCGACTTAACAATGCGGACGATGGACGTAAATAAATGACCAATCATACCAAACGAGATTGTTTATGGATCGGACTGAAGAAAATTCAACATAATATTATAAATAGATAATATACTATGCATTCTGCTATAATGACATTATTATTATAATGAGCAAGCTTACAAAGACCAGTAAAACTTCAACGTTATACAAAATCATGATCAGAGCAAGTCCTTGCTCGTTTATAACCACTTGTTGCTCTAAATTCGGGGCTTCTAAGCTTTCTGTGATGTTGGCTTATTCGCGGTTATAAAAAGTAGTCAAAGGCGTAAATTAATTTTTTAAAAAAAATCCTTTATTATAGTAAACATATATTTATTAATAGTATAAATAAGTAGAGATTTAAAAATAAAAAAATCAAATTTTCTTCTTATAGTAGTCCTGGTATAGATTTACTCGTGTAACATATCACTCAATAAGTTCGTAGGATTTTACTCAATAAGTAATTCCGAAAAAAATAACCCCAAATGAAGAGAAAAAAGGGATAAAAAAAATTAAATTAAATCCTACGAACTTATTAAGTGATGTGTTAGTAATAAGATTTACAAAAAATATAACTACATGTTCATTGTTCAATAATGGTAATGTAGTGTAACTTCCAGGGGGCGCCGCCGACTTTACGACTTTACACCCCCAAAATCGGGAGAGGGCGGGTTCTTTAATCCTCGACGACGATTACGATACCATAGAGTGACGCCAAAAAAAGCGTTTCAGGGAAGGATTGGGGATGCCAAATTAAACTGGCGACGATCACGAGGCACGGGGCCTCCATTTGACGGCAGCGATCTGTCGCGGGACCAAAATGTACGTCTACCTCGTCCCAAGACTAATTCTCCACTCTGACTTATTTCTTCGCCCACCTTCCAGTTAATCCGGGCGGATTAAATAACAGAATATTTTGGCCCACGCAAAAGTAGCGTGGGAGATTTACCATCCCCGCGTAGTAGCGCTGTTAATCTGAGCAGATTTAATTCGCCAGATTAACAGCGACATCTTCCGTCTCTCTTCAGATGCAATGTGTTATTTTAACAGCGCCATCTCTTGTAGCCCTACGGAGACATTGCACCTGTATACCGACAGATCGCTTCTTGCGCGTGCACCGTTGCCAGTTGGGTAGTGACGCGCAGGAGGCGAGAGTCGGAAGAGTCGTCGGTTAGCCTTGGCTGCGGAAGGTCATCCCTCCTGCAGCCAGATCTCTCTCTCTTTCGTGTAGAATAAATAGTTATTTAAAGAAGAGAGTCTTTCTATACGATGCCCGCCCGGGGACTCACACGGATTACAGTAAATTGCTGGTCAAAATTATTTTCATCAGTATCTTTTTTTCATCCTTGAAAAGTGAGAAAAAGTTTCGACTGATTATTTACCCATTGAAATTGGCTTCGAATACATTTATATTTGCTGATGGTTCTTCAATCATGTGTAAATTTAATAAATACGCTGTGCCGATTGTTCAACAACCTCATTTCGATCACTATCACCAAATGAATGAAGTTCTAAACGTGTTCCGTCGTTCATCGCAGCCGACTCGTTGGTCGGGACCGTCGTCCACGAATCTCACCGAGGTGCTCCCAACAACGACTTACACAACTCTTAAAATTTTCATAGAAACGTAGATTCATTTAGATAAGGACTATTTAATATTTTCTACCTTGGCTCTTGGCATCTCTTCTCTGCTATGATAAATAGTGCAAATATAGTATATATGGTTTAAGTTAATTTAAAATTAGCTCACTAATCAAAGGGTTAATGACAAACACTGACACAAAACGTGATAGTAAATGTTGAAAATTAACGTTTTCTGCCGTTCATTTTAATTTTAGTCGTTAAAGCGAGCCGTTTTTAATGTTTTTATCTTCATTTGCCACCATCGTGGTTTCAGGCAAGTCATTCAGACTAAAATTAGAGGCATGCGGGTACGTCCAGCCCTCGGACTGTCCCCATCGACAAGTAGGCCAACGCTACAGAAGCTAATTCAGAAGCTAAAAATCATCACCACGAGTATAAAATATTAAATCTGAATTCTTCGACGAGTTTCGCAATACGGATTTATATTTTGCAATTTTGTTCAATGTATAAAATTCAGCATGTAATTCGAGTAAAAACATATCGTCGCTAAAAAAATACTTTCACGAGATTTGTTAATAATCCGTGTACATTTTGAGTGAAAACTATTCGATAATTGTGTGAAAATATATCTATTTCAGGTTTTTTTCCGCAGCACGAAATGAAAGTATCATAGAAAGTACACTCAGACAAATGAACCAAATAAATCTATGTTTTGCAGATATTTAATAAGGCGAATATCTGCGCTTAATCTCTCATAACAGAGAATGGAGCAACGGCGGAATCGGGTCAACAAGAGGAGTGCTGCATTCTGTATCGAATTCGACATACTGAAAATTTAAACAAATATCATGATGCTCTTAGATTATGACAAAGAAACTCATTTGTGAGTCACGGGCGTTCGCGTGTCTTTCGACGAAATCATGCAGAATCTCAAATTGGCGTCGGGTGCTCGTTTGTAATTCAAATCGTCATAATTAGCAAATTGAAAAATAATTGTTGAAATCCGTGCCAGAGATTTAATTAAGAATAATCGCGTCGTTTTCGATTCTTCGGCTGGTTTTAATTGGTCGCGGAGTTGAAGAGGTCGGCATCTTCGTATGGGTGTTTGAGCAAGCAGGTCACTGTTGCACCAATGCTGGGCAGGTCAACAGGTCGCCTGGCTGCCCACCGTTGCATACGCAATCATTATTAATTCGATTCTTCATTACGACATCCTTTTTGGTCATCGCGTTTCAGCAGCCAGCGCACAAGTCTCGTGGCCTCCCATGGCATCGCATAATCAGTCCTAGCATTGTTCCATAAAATCACCAATATAATGACGCAAAACCAAGCAAATTTAAGCACAATGTCGCTGATTTGATTATACGTTCATAAAATCATTTGGGCATTTCGCAAGATCATCATCGTAAAATATAACGACATAGATAAATTACATGATGGAATTTGACGAATTTCATTGCAATATAATTCTTCGAACTCGAAATATTTCGTTTTTAAGACACATTCTTCGGCGATCTTTCCAGACAGTCTTACTACTAATTAACCACTAATAACCACCCGGAGCTAGTTCTTGTGTATAATGCGCGTAATTATTTTCCAAATTGACGTAATAACATTTTTTTCATATCATTGAAGAATGCGGAGATCCTTCCATTGAAGCTTTTGATTCATTTTTATTCAAAGAAATGATACAGAAATATGGAACAATCTAAGTTTTGAAAAAGTTCTTCAACGTCTGAAGATGATTTCAATCAGAAAAGCAATCAACAAATACATGCAAATATGCATTTGCTGTCCTCAATTATTAATACAAAGTTGGTGATAAAACGATTAATAAAGTCAGACGGGCAGTCAATGAGTGATTGACTATGCAGAAATCAATAGAAAATCTCCATTTAATTTATTAATCGCCATTTTAACACATCTTGAGCGGGATGAATAGTTGTAGCCTTTTCACATATTTAATTAAATACAGCATAAAAAGTAGTTCTGCTCGCCATTTTTTGTATGGTTATTGCATGTTTTTTTTACAAAGGTCCAAAATATATTTTAATGCTAAATAAAGTACATTTTTTGTTGGTTTAATACGTTTTTTAACCCTTTGATTACTGAGCTAATTTTTGTAGCACACACTTTCCGGGAGTGAGTTAATTTTTTTTTATTTTTTAAAAATTTATATTTATATTTAGATTCAAGAAATTGTAACAAAACTATTGATTTTGAACCAGAAGAGTTTATTAACTTTTTTTTGCTGTATTTTATTTTTTATATACCTAACCTAATTGTATAAACATAAATTATAGTAAAATAAAATAATTCTCAATATTTATGACTTAATTACTTATATTTATAAACGACCCTGTATTTATCGCGCTTCAATGGTTTTTACCCACTACGCGTACCGATTGCCTCTAAATATTAGCCGCATAAGAAGTGTTAATTTAACAAATTTCAAGCATAATTTATCCTATATAAAACGGAGATAAACCGCTATATTTGTAGGAATGAAAACCAGACTTGACCGGTTCGGAAATATCGCTTTTTCGGTTCGAAATACACTCAAACCTCTTTTTGTGCGATTTCGAAGTTATGCGGTTTTTTTAAAGCATTTTTTTCAATTTCATAAAATTTACGTATAGAGATATTTTGTATAAAATAGGAAATAAATCATCTACACTAACCGAAATTTTCCAATTTTTCCACTTTTAAAAATCTCAAGTTTTAAATTATTAATCTACTTCAAACTGGGTACGAATCTTTTCTACATAACCCTCTATTATTCCTGCCAGATTTATGTAAAAAATTATTTTGTAACAATTTAAAAAAAATTAAAAACTGACAAAATAAGGCCAAAAAAAATTTTTTTAAGCAGTCGCCATTTTGTATTTTTTTTTTAGTTAGGTACTATAGGCCTTTAAATGTTACCAAAAATGTTATTGTTAATTTCCTTATTGTTTTCCTGTTTTTTTTTTTAAATTTTGGATATATTTTATCTAGTTGTTTCAAAATTATGCGGATTTTAAAAGCCATGGAATGCATCTTCACTTTTTCTATGTAAGTTATAGCTTTTTTTGTGCGATTTTCCGCGGAACGCATCTACCGCACAAAAAAGGTTTACGTGTACGTCATGTGTTGACATAATATGTGGCCATTCTTATGCAGAAATTGTTTGGTCATATTCATCTGATTATACATAATTTCTACTCTTTTTTCATCATAAAAATCATTCCTGTTAACTCAAGACTTCAGATAATATTCTTATCAACCCAAATTCCAGTTTTCAAGCTTATCTCTTTCAATATATTTGTTTTATATTTAGACTGGGACACCCAAAAATGAATTTATTTCCTATTGTTATGTACTTTTACCCGTTGATTAGTATTTACTCATATATGCGTTCAGTTTCTTATTTCTATAAAATGTTCTATACACTTTTGGCAATGTTAATGTGTTAAAAAAAGCCAATTGTTAATTATTATAATATGGAAGACATTCAGTAGTTCTTCGCCTTTCAAAAGCTATCAAAATAAATATTCAAAATCCGATAAATAAACGATAATATGTAGGAAGCAAACAATTTTATCTACGACGATTTGCATGCTAATAAACGAGCATAAACGACGTGGGTGTTGTGACATGGTAGTTTATTGGTTTTATGGCGATCGTTTCGGTTCTATTCCAACGTTAGTCAATCGACATGAGCATCGCTCGGTATTAAATTCTAACAAAATTATATTCAAATATATCGTTGCAACAAAGTAGTAAATAGACTGCTTTGAATGACCTAAATACGTTTCATCCTTTCTACACAGCGAAGGTTGTAACAATGCAAATAAAACCTTTTTGATCAATATTGTTGCGGATGGATTTCTTCTTCTTTCTTCGTCAGATCGATGGGGTAATTGCGGACAATATCTAGTTAGCATTTGAGTTTGTTTACATCGGAAGAATATCGCACGTGCTATTTAATGATGTGCCGCGGGGTGCAAAAGATGGCGCTTTGATTGACGTGCACGCAATTGGGTTGCACACACGTGCTACGAGCAATCACGATCTATTATCACGATATACTGGATCTACGTAAAACCCCTCAACAAATCCATGCTAATAATGTCGTCAATTTGATGCCATTAGCGGGTTCGTGCGCTTTTAACCCGGGCTCGCCGGAGGTGGGTCAATTTAGACCCACGCAACTCATTTCATGCATCAGCTCATATATAATTATATTATACTTTTTTATTAATTTCTGCTGATGATATTGTAACGTAGAGGGTGCAGACGCCGGACAGTCCCGTAATCGCACCCCACCTTCGGTACATTCGCTTCCAAACAGGAAACTTCATTGGGTTCGTTCTTTATAGGTTCATAGAAGAGGTACACATATAAGAGAGACCTACGTGAAGATCAAGCCTTCCCGCGTCCAAGACGATTGGTCGGATCCCACTTTTTATAACACACAATATTCGTTCATTTCTTCGCGTAAAAATATCCAAAAAACATGTATCTTCAGTTTTAATAACTTCAGGCTGTCTATTTATTATGAATCTAATAAAACCACCAACTATCTAAGAAGACCCCATACTTAATAGTTTTAAACCGGTTCAATGATACGGATAAATTCTATGAAAATTAAGCGCTTTAGATCGCTTTAAGCAATATTTAGACGTGTATGGGTACCTTTACAACACGACCTTACCATCGATATACGAGTAAATGAGATGCAAGACACCCATCTCTGTCTCCTATTCTTGCACTCTATGTGCGAGAATGCTCTTTCTGTAATCACTTGAGTCCGAACGCAAATATGCCCGATTATTCATCAATGCGTTTATATTCACATTCGTTTCAATAACGCTCTTATCGTCATAAGGAATGTTATGGCCAAATTTTATTACCCGTGTTGTTTTGAGAATAGGCGTTTGTTTAGGTAATTTAACCACGAGCAATACTCTTATCGATCTGAGGAATTTTGTTGATAACCTTGACTGGCGCTTATATGACGCCTCGTGTACTGTACTGGAGCAGCGTCATTGTTCGAGTATTTACCCCTATTATTCAAAATTTACGTTGCAAACTACCAATAATATAAGAAATTCTATATTATACAAAATAGGCAATGTTTATAAAAGATCATCAATCGTTTTTAATGGTACCAGCAGCATTATAAGGATACCCAAAGGTATCGTTCCGTAAAGGTACCCCTACACGTCTAAACATTCTCAATAACTCCTAATCTCGTTAATGTTCATACTGCGCCGGATTAGTCCTATGCCTGCCGCCTTCAGGGACACAATAACAAACCATTTACAAAACATGGATCAAACACTCCCAAACTTTTCCGAGTAAGATAAATTCATTTTGGTTAATAATTCGATTTTTGTGATGCACCGACTTGGAGTAGATAGTAGATATTTTATGAACATCGCCCACGTAAAAGTATTATGTACTTACGTTTCGGATTACCAATTTCGGCAAAATCACATAAAATAATGTTTATTCCCAAAATATTTTTACGTAAATACAATTTTTTTTCGCGGATCACAAGGTCCGATCAACACCATGCCCGGTCCGGTCAAATATTCTCATACCAGATTTTGGTTTTGATTTTACATCTTCAGGAATAAAAAAAGATATTGGAGATACACCTATAGAATTTTTTACAAGTATTTGGACTGGGGAAGTTAAGATATTGTTGATAAAATGTACGAATGCTTATGGAAAAAAGTTGTCGAAAAACAATTTACCAAAAACAAGATACTGCATGGTGACCAAATTCAATGAAATAAATTATATGGAATTGGAAAAATTTTT
The DNA here is from genome assembly GCA_008973525.1 of Stenopsyche tienmushanensis. Classification (NCBI taxonomy): domain Eukaryota; kingdom Metazoa; phylum Arthropoda; class Insecta; order Trichoptera; family Stenopsychidae; genus Stenopsyche; species Stenopsyche tienmushanensis. The sequence goes on along the minus strand of WACJ01000052.1, from coordinate 1,040,151 downwards.
TGGACTGTGTCTGCTCGGTGGGCATATAGGCTTTCCAACACTAAGAAAAATGTTTTCACGAGCTTCATTGTATTATCATCCAATATTTTCTTATATTATGTCGAGTGGAAGATTCGAAAAAATATTGAGATGTTTAAATTGCACGATAAATAACAATGACAGGATGTCAAAAATAAGCTCACTGTTGACATCGTTGTTTCAAATTTTCAAAATATATATTCTCCATCGGAAGAAATTTCTTTACATGAATCTCTTCTTCGTCGAGGGCGACTGTGGTTACGGCAATACACGAAAGGGAAGAAAGCTAAGTATGGCATCAAATTTTATAAATTGTGTTCCCCAAATGGATACATCCATAATCTAGAAATCTATAGAGGAAGGTTATTTGATAACGAACCTAGAGGAACCAAAATTGATGCCTTTGATTGATGATCGTACTTAAATTGATGAATCCATTTCTCCACAAAGGTCATCATGTTTTTATGGACATTTTTTTTAAATAACATTTCATTATCTACTAAACTATTAGAAAAAAGGACGCATACAACAGGGACATTGCGTGCAAATAGAAGAGGAAATCCAGCAGAAATAACAAAGAAGAAGGTTAAAAAGGGAGAACACATATGGTTAAGAAGAAATAATATATATATTTCAAAATGGCACGATACTAGAGACATATTAAGCATTACAACCAAATATCACCCTCAGCTCATCGAAAAAACTAACAGATATGGAATCATAAAAATAAAGCCCATTGAAGTTGTGGAATACAATAAATTTATGGGTGGTGTTGACAGGTCAGGCCAACTCATAGCATACTATTCTTGTCCCCGAAAAACAATTCGGTGGTATAAAAAAATGATATTCCATTTGTTAGACATGTCAGTATTTAATGCGTGGATTTTATACCGCATTAAAATGGAAAAGGTGATAAGTTTTCTACAATTTAGAGACAATTTAATAGAATCCTTATTAGGTATTGCCTATATAACAGATGGTAGAGAATTGGTAACTGTCACACCTATTCCAACAATAGGCAATACTCTAGTCATTTTTTTGGAAAAAAATCCTATTCCAAAAAATTATAAAAAGAAAATATGTTATTTGCGCTGCAGGTGGTGTTCAAAAAATAATAAACGCACTGAGACTTCATGGAGATGCCAAACCTGCCCAAAAAAATCCTGCTCTGCTTGTGTGCTTTCGACTCCCGTTACTCTAATACAATAACACGAGACAAAACGATCGACCTTTCATTGTGTGTATTAGCGATGGTTTAAATAGTTTTATTATTAAAGAAAATACAATGGTTGAAAATCACTGAAAAGTGTAAAGAACATATTAAAAAAAACGTGTGGATCAATTAATTTAATGATGAATGGTTCGACGGCGATAAAACTTCGGTCTTATCGCTGGAATGTTATCAATAACAACGATTAGTGAAATCAAGAGGCAAACACGAAACAGAATAACTGACTCATTGTTTGTTTTGGCGATTGCTTATAAGCACTAATCGGTATTCATGAATATTGTCGGCAATCGGATTCACGAAACCAATTAAAATGACGATACCGCGCGCGAAAGCGTTAATCGTCATAAAATTTAGGTATAATTAAGTTTTTTCAACAAAAATAAGAAATAAGAATAAAACAGCTTTCCTTCGTGTTGTCTTGAGAGCAGACGTTTGTTTTGATAATTATGATACTCGCATCATTCTTATCGTTGACCAATTTTGTTATTACCCCTTGACTGTTCTGGAGTGGCATCATTAGCCAAGTATCATCACTTCTTTGCACTCCTTCAAAAGTAAACTAGCAGGCTTGCACGTTAATCCTGTCCTTTTATTTTCGCAACACATTAATCGGCGAAAATAGCTCATCTTCTTATAATATTTTCTGTAAATCTAATCTACTAACAATTCGGAACAGCAAGTGGCTATGAAAATAAGAAATTGCTTAGGGCTTGGATTAAACAGCAATGCACGCTGAAGATTTTTGTCTCCCTTTAATTAGTAATGTAAGTTAATTACATGCAGATCTTGTAAATGTCGAATTTTCAATATAAATTTATTCTTCAATATGCATCTATGCACCGTTGCATTCTAGCATTTAACTGATGAAAGCTGCTACGTATAGACTGTTTTCAATCAGCGTCATTCAAAATTACGGTTTTAATGGCAAAAAAAGCATCAAAATTACCTTTAATTTGGATTTGATTTGATATGCTTTCTTCAATTTAGCTTATCAAATGGATTCGTTTTGCCTAGAGATTCCAGATTGGCCATTACATACTTGTCCAAGATCAATGTTTTCTATATAATATTTTAGCAATCACATGCGAAATGTATGATTACTTGATTGGCTATGCCTCTTCATCTACTATCCATAAAACGTGATTTTGATTGCTTTTAGATTCGTCTATTATTGGAAGGGTATTTGAAATCTAAATGCATTTGACATGCTCGATGACCAATATTTACGGATTTATTGTATTGCGAAAGTACGCACATTAGATTTGAGTGATTGAATTGCTTTATTGGCACTTTGATCCCACGTATCCGAAAGCATAGCGTTTGTCGCAGATAAAATGCGTTGCAAAAGCACTGTCATCTCGTTACATAAAAGGCAATCGGCAGCTGACAATGAGGATGGCGAAGGTTAGTGACACCGCGTTTTAAGAGAGAATGTCACTGACACGCGAAGGCTGTCGAGGAGGCCCTTGACAGATTTAGCAGAAGCGTCACCAGATGGAGCACCCGAAGTCGGCTCTTCTCTAATTTAATGTTACGTGACATTTGTATTCGATGGTCGCACGCCCAAGGAGGCCAATGCGAAACCGCCTCTTGAATACATATCGACTCACTTAGCACCGACGATTTAGATATCCGAAGAGTTTATTCGATTCAGCAGGCACGCGACATTTGACTGCACCCATAGCTGAATGAGTTGTTATATCCAAACTGTCACTCGGCACTCTCGAGGGTTATATAAGAACTGCCGATGGATACTCTCAAATTCGGCGATAATGGCCTCTCTAAATTTATTGATTTTTTGCCGCATTCAATTATGAGCGGTGGACAAAAAATAGGCGATTATTTTGAGGTCTTAAAAGATCCGATTCGAACCATAACAATATATGAAATTATCTTGGATAGAAAATATCTTGGATAGAAAAAGTGCGTAAAACTCTTGAGTAATACAAGTGAAACTGTTGTCAGATACCCTTTGCACTCGAGAGGTGACTCTCACTCACCATATGATTTGATGCCGCAACTCGAGAGGCGACACTCGTTCACCACTCGGTTTGATGCAGAAACTCGATGTACGGCAATAATTATTTACATTTAGTTCCTTTGAAACTACGCTCTTCTGTATATTATCTTATGACGTGTAACATGACACCCCTTCAAATAGACATAAGATTTTACTTATGTGAAATTACTCCGCAACCACGGACCGGACTGTATGTTCGGTACTAGTTCGAACTTGACAGTCGTGGAAGAAAGACTACTAAGTTTTTGATCCCTAAAAGCATTGAACAGGAGTTACGATTTTGTGCGGTAGATGCGTTCCATGGATTTTAAAATCCACATAACTTTGAAAAAGCTATACAAAATATATCCAAAATCGCATAAAAAAAAGTTCGCATAATAAGGCAATTAAAAAATAATATTTTTGGTAATATTTGAAGGATGTCTTGCATCATTGGTAAAAATTTAAATTTAAGCAAAAATGCTAATTATTTTAATTACAAAACTATAATCGCTGTATGATAATTTTCTTTTCGATTTTCGATATGACTCAAAATTGCTCTCTTCTTCGGAAGAAATAGTATACCCAGTGTCAATATCATCATTGTTCTCTGTAGATTTTCTCTTTCCAACAATGTAATTCATATTTAGTAAAGATATCACTATAGTCGCTAATTAAAAAAAAACACAAAATAGCGACTGTTTAAAAAAATCAGTCAAGTAATTTTTTAGCCTTATTTTGTTAGTTTTAATTTTTTTAAATAGTTAAAAAAACATTTTTGACATAAATCTGGTAGGAATAATAGAAGGAAAAGATTCGTACCCAGTTTGAAGTAAATTAATCAATTAAAACTTGAGATATTATGTAGTTTCGAGAAAAACGCGTTAAAAGATTTCATTATAGTAGGACCGGTCAAATTGCCGCCTCGCTAAAATAGCTATAACTCCGTAAGTAGTTGGAATTTTTGGAAATTCCTTTGGAGAATATATTTTTAAAAGTGGAAACATTGGAAAAATTTAAAAAAACAAAGTTATTTTTTTTTCAAAAATGTAAAGCAGAATAAAGGGCGTTTTAATTCAATGATGGCAGTCGCAAATTATAATATTTTTCCAAATTTTGGTTAGTGTTGATGATTTTTTTCCTATTTTATCCAAAACATTTGTCGAAATGTAGTTCTTGTGAAATAAAAAAAAACAGAAAAAAATGGTTTAAAAAAACCGCATAACTTCGAAATCGCACAAAAGGATTGAGTGTACTGTGTGTGTAATGATTTTAAGTTAGGAGTAAGAAATTGCCAAAAGGGCTGCGAAACGTCTCGAATTACTGGTTCACCGCGCGAAAAAGGGTCTCGAATGCAAAGGGCTTATAGATGAAGCTGTATTTTATGTAATCTTATTGTTTGTTCGTATGTAATGCGCTGCCATACCGTTCATAAAATTGCGATAAAACTTTGCTCATTTATTGCTAAGGATTGCGCGAGTAACATAGACATAGTTTAATATATAAAAACCAATGTTTGTTTGTCCGTATTTAATGCACTTCCATACCGTTCATCCGATTGCGATAAAACTTTGTCGACTTACTGTTTACGCTTACGGAAATAACATAGACATAGTAAAAATATTGTATGGATACACCGTGTTGGCGCATATTGGTCTGGTGAAATGAAGTTTGGGTTGTGGAATCATTGATTAGATATTTGGCTCTGAATCTTTTCGGTATTCCACTTCGTTTGACTGTATTGCATTATTATTTCAGCCCAAAGTGGACAGCGTAATTAAAAAAAGAGAGCAGCATTTAATCTACGATACCATAAAAAATATATCGATTATATTGCGCAAGGAAATTGGGCGATCCGTAAGCCGGTGCGGGTTATGAGATCGGCGGCCCCATGCGGTGCGGCTTACGAGATCGCTCCTTAATATGCAGCTATTAAGCTACTGGTGTTTTCCATCATTGATGGACCAGTTCGGCGGCAAAAAAGCGTGGTAATTCATTTTTTAAATGCCTTTAAACTGTGACTAATAAGCGTAACCCGGTAGGTGTTGCGTGCAAGGAGGGTTACGGCCGTCGAGAAATGCAAACTTGAAAAACGGGAATAATCTCTTAAAACGCCAACTTTCTCGGCTTTGAGGCTTCGGACTGGTTCGACAGATTTTTCAAAAATACGTTTGAATTCAATTTCTGCAGTTAACACTAAACCTACCTCTGGAATTCAACGCGGCAATCGGTGCTACAATGGCCATATATGTAAATCGCTATCGACGAAAAATTTTCCAAATGGAAAACATATGACATATTTTTCAAGTAAATTGTAAAAATTAAAAGAATTTTCTCTAAAAGAAGTATAGACATGATTGACTAAATGGCAAGAAAATACGTCTAGGCGTCACAGTTGGATGACCATATTGGTTCGAATGCGCATTTTGGATCGACACCATAATTTTACCACAACGGAAAAAATCATTAAATTTAATCAAATTACATTTACATTAGCAAATTTTGGCGTTACATTAGAATGTTGATTGTAGGCTGTCAATAAAATTTGCCATTTTTGAGCTCATAATTGTAAAACACATAATAATGTGTAATTAATGAAAGCAAATTTCGCTAATAAATTTTGGCAATCGTTGCAAATTTGTGCAGGCCACGTAATGTATGCTCCATTTTGGCATTTGACGCTCGAATCAAATAAATTTGTGTCGATTTTGTATTGAATAATAGACGGGCGGCTATCATCATCATTTGATGCGTTCTTCCTGGGCAGTTTCAAAATAATTGAGACACAAGCTCGCGCCGAAACAATGAATTGTCGTTTCTCAACGCATCTTGCCAAATGTTAAAAATGAGACAATTCATGCGGTTTCGAAAGATTGCGTCAAGTCCTCAGATGCTACACATTCCGTAGGAAGTTCACATTTGGACTTCACGCACGCCCCCTGGAGCGTGTCGTTGATGTAATGCTAAATTTACGGGATGATTCAAATGAGAGTGGAGAGAGGAAGACCTCGCAATCGATGCTCGACTGGGCAGATGATGAAAGAAGAGATTCGCTTTTGTACAAGGTGGTTACGCTTCAGAAACCAGTACAAGAGGATTAGTCTCGAGAGAGTGATCTCTTGGATTAGCAAGGTTAGTTCCATTATGGGAGAGATTCTGGTGCTGATTGCTTTTATCGGGGATGGAATCGACGTTCACATTCTTATGGCCTTGATAGATTTTATGCTGGTTAATTTTGACCGTGATCGTGAAGTTTTTTTTTATTGAAACAGCAAAATGCTTCTCGTAGAATAGCCTTCTAATATCTAATAGTAATCTTTTTCTTCTTCTAATATAAAAATGAATTGGGTTTTGTTCGTTCAAAATGCGCTGCCATACCGTTCATCGAATTGCAATAAAACTTTGTCCACTTATTGCTAAGGATTCCGCGAGTAACATGGGCATAGTCTAATATACAAAAATAATGTTTGTTTGTTCGTATTTAATGCGCTGCCATACCGTTCATTATATTGCGATAAAACTTTGCCAATTTATTGTTTGCACTTTCTCAAATAATATAGGCATAGTACAATTAATTTACAGTAAGAAGTATGCAAAATTTCAATAAGAATGGATTCGTTTTTGAGAAATCGTATTTACTGAATTAAAAAATAGAGCTTTGAGAAAAAGGCAATTAAAATGTGATATTATATCCTATTCATTTTGCCGTTTCTTGCAATATCTTGCGAATCTTTGCAATAACTCCTCGATTATTTATCGTGGATCTGACTCGATTAGGGATTTTAATACAGTATTATCAAAATTTTACTCTTAACAAATAACAAAAAATCCTCTAATATATATACATATATAAATCAACTCAAGATTGATTAATCGAAAGATCCGTTGTATTGCAGAAGAAATCGAAGATGAATTTATATTTGATTTTTTAACGCTTTCAAATGGGTCGCTTGTCAGTTTCTAATCGATAGATCATTGATTAAATTCAAAATGTCAACATAAATTCAATTCCTTCTTAATGTCATTGGATGTGTACGCTCCATACAACAAGAAATTACGGAATTATCCGTTCTATGCAACGTGTATATGATGCATTTGACATCTTCGCTGCATTTATGTGTGACACTATTTGATTAACGATATGATACTCTTTGCTATTAATAGTATGATCATTTATTAGCATGACAATCATTGGGCTGGTGCACGTTTAAATGGCGTTACTTTGACTTTCTTTGCATAGATATTTTCTCACGGACCGAACCCAGTTTTGAAATATTCAATATTGAACACAGCATCCGCTCCGCATGGCATAGGATGTCCGTAATAATTTCTCGATAAAAAATATTATAGCACAAGGATTTTTCACCAAAATAGATTGTTCTTATACAAGCCTTGTTTAATTCAAGCGTACATTTTAAATTGGTAAATTATCCCAAATTATCGATTATATAGTAAAAATTAAAAAGACTGTCGAAAAATATTAACGAGCAGTATGTTTGGTCCCGCGTGTTTGTCAGCCATTTTGTATAGTTACAGTAAATTCTTCTGACGGATAGGTCGTCGCGCGCTCCTACGAGGTAGATTTGATTGTTCAGAGAAGGCCGTACTGATATTTACGATGAAGCAAGGAGTTCTGAAGAACTTCAGGAAGAATTTCCTGACATTTCTCGAAGTCTCCATAGTGATATTGTGTCGAAAAAACTTGGTTATTAGGAGTTGTGTGCGAAATTGGCGTCCAGAATGCACACACCGAAGCAACGTCAAAATTGCATGACCGCCGGGCGTGAAATTTTGGATCGTTTTGCACAGGAGGGAGAAACTTTTCTGGACTCTATCGTGATGAGGGATGAGATATGGGTGTTTCACTCTACACCCCGGAATCCAAAAGACAATCTAGAGTTTTCGGCAGAGATCTATGACACGTTGAAAAATTATCATGTACATAATGTGCTAACTAGGGAATCCAATCCCGGACAGTTTTAGGTACTTAAGAATCCCGGGATTAGTAAACGTAATCCCGAAAAATCCCGGGATTTAAATTTTTATCTAACAGGAATAGTACACCTCACCAACACGATGAAGGCTACTAAATCGAGACATTCCCGACGAAATCTGGACGCTTGGAAACAGTGACGTATTTACTAATTGGCGAACTTAGGCGATGCCTAGGGGTAGTTACTATTTAATCTATGTATGCGTATAGCATATAGCGTACATGTTTGTTTTTCAAATTGTTATAGTAACCTTTCCCTACCGGTGGTGTATTTACTACACCTCGACTCTAATAATGGGAATATCGATATGAAATATGATAGTTCAGAATTTTTGTATTCCTCCATAATATAATTACGAATTACATCAAAGTATTATAATATATAAGTATTCATCTGCAGCGACGGAAATAAATAATTTGTCGAGAAATCGGGAATCTCGCGAGTTTTAGTCCGTGTCTCGGCAGAGAGGAATTTTATCAGTCACATTGATGGTGTTATACGAAAATGAGAATTAATGCGGTCATCAAATCGAACTAGCATTTAAATATCTGAGCGTGCATTTTCAGCAGCAAGTTTCCAGACTTCCAAAATCAGATCCAGACTAATTAACGATGGTTTAATTTTACATCGGGCATATTTTCAAAAAAATATTTGAATTTGTTAGTGTTTTATTTATCTATTTTTAAATTGTATTTTTATACTTTCTTAAATAAAAAAAATCTTTGGCCTTTAAGTTATTATTTATATTGAACAAATGGACTTATTAGTAATGTTTGAACAAATTTATCAATGTAATATCTTTAAATATTGAAAATCCCAATCCCGGGATCCCGGAACTGATCCCAAGGTTGTCTAATGAAATCCCGGGATCGAAATTTTGGCTCGGGATTGGATTTCCTAGTGCTAACCCTATCGGATCGGAAATCGTCAGACAGAGACGGGTGTCTTGCGTCTCATCATACACTCGTGCATCGATGGCAAAGTCGTGCCGTAAAGGTACCCCTATACGTCTAAACATTCTCAATATATATATTTTTATTGAAACTCTCAAATGTGCATTCTTACTATTCAACAAAAAATTGTAATCTTTTAACCGTCATAAAATTTAGGTGTAATTAACTGAAATCGCTATCGTAAGCTATCAAGCTCTTTCAACAAAAATAAGACTACTTTCCTTCGTGTTGTCTTGAAAGCATGCGTTTGTTTTGATGATTATCAATTCGCATCATTCTTATCGTTGACTAATTTTGTTATTCCCTTTTGACTGTTCTGGAGTGGCATCATTAGCCGAGTATCATCACTCCTTTGTACTCCTTCAAAAGTAAACTAGCAGGCTTGCACGGTAATCCTTTCCTTTTATTTTCTTTATAAAAATGGAGTACTGCTTCAAGCTAAAATTCAAGGGATGACTTTTACGCTTTCAGTGACGATTGTGCATTACTGCATCAATATAAAATTACAAAGGCTCATATTTTCTTCATTAAATGGCCCAATTGTGACATTCGCGATTCGAACCTAAAGGTTGTACAATCGTAAACGACGCATGATGATACAAGCGCCCAAAAATAAATGATTAGATAATTATCTATACGTAACGAGATTAAATCTCGAAAGTCCGTTTCGCAACGCTTCATACGACTTTTTATCGGCAAAGCCGATTTATCGTCGGAATTTCACGCTTCGTTATTGCACATTCCCGATAAATCAATTAATTCCGAATTATGCGTCCCATAATGAGAATCATGCTTCCATTTCCTCTCGATTCCATACACGTATGTGGCATTTTGCAACGGCATACTTTGTGGATATGCCAAATTTAACAGATGTTATTTTGCATAAATTAATTTTGGGAAATCACCTGTAGGTGATTTTGCGCTCGATGCAATTTCATTGTGATCCGAAAGCGAATTCAATTCTCTCCTTCGTTTCAAATGTCGGATGTGTGTGATGGTGCATTTTTTGTCGACCGATGCCGATAAATCGGCCCGCAACACGTTGTTGTTCCGCCTAGATAGGTGTTGAAAATGAAATAGATAATAGTGTGTAGGTCCACCTCATCCATATTAAAATGCCAAGCGATACTGATCTTCCTCGATTAGGTTGTGGTTGCCGCACCGGCGGATTCGAACCCGTGACATTTGGATGTAACGGCAACGCGTCACACCTCCAACAATTTACGATGGTCCGATTAGAGACTGTTTGGTAAGCGCCGGATAAGAATCTGCAATATAGTCATTATTAATTGATTATAAAATATTTGATAATTTATCTTTTTAAAAGCTTGTAAAAAATCTTGATCGTGCGACCTATTGAGAAACCTCATTTGTTAGCAGGCGATGATACGCTGTAAAATACAAATTATTTTTGTATGCTTATTAACGCCCATCTATTTATTTTTTGATGATTGAATGATAATATTCGTAATAAAATAAAATATTGGGTGGCAGAGTTTAAACGAGGCCGTACGAGCTGCCAAGACGAATGGACTGCGTGCTCAACCGGTCCGCCTTTCGAACCATTGATACGACGAATGAGCGCCTCAACAAAACAATGGACTGAAAGAGGAGAATCGGCTTAAAATAAGACGAATACTGTTCCAATTGTAGACAAGGTCATGGCGTCAGTCATTTTTATGCGCGTGGGATTATTATCAAATAATGGTATTTTTCATTAAATTGTTCATTGATAAATTGGATCCAGTTTCTTCTCCAATCTATCCGATTGTTGACAATACGTCTAAAGTAATCGATTCATTATTTGACAGCAATTCATCATTTATCTTGGATGCAACTCATTTCAAGCCTGTTTTTGTGCTCATTATGCTTTATTCGTCCATTGACTGTTGCATTTATTGCTTGAAAGACCTGGATTTTACTCCACCAAATCTCATACAACATCTTTATCCGGCAAACCGCTATCTGCACTTTTCTGCGAAAATTGTGCCCTTCCAGACAACCATTTAAACTTATGCCTTACTTATTATTACATTGAAATAAAAACACGGCATTGAAAATATAGCACTGAGAAGTGCTGCACATCACATTCTATCTATAGATCGCTCGAGTGCGCACTCAACATGTGAGTGCATACTCATCAAAGGATTAAAGGAGAAGAATATATATATGAAAACATTTGTTTCAATCCCGTAATTTGGAGTATATACAATAGAAAGCGCATTAAATTGATAACACTAAATTCGGCAGATCCGGTATACATAATATTAGATGAATTACATTGAGTAAATCAATCCTGAACGTTGCTTGCTTGATTAATCATCAACAAAAAGCATAATGTCAAATCGATTAAGATGCATTATGCGCCCAGTTATTCAGATGTCCAGATCGTTTATCGAAAAAGAGAAACGATGAAAAAGAACGTTCAGCTTCCGCAACGACACAATGCTTTCTTATCTTTGGCATTTTGGAAATCTTTCACTTCTTTTATCTGCTCTTTAATGTATCTTTGACTTCTTTGTCTCAATCAGATAGCCGGAAAATGCTCGATTCAATATATATATTGTTCGAAAACATTCTCACAAGCGCCGAGATATCTCAACGACCCAAATCTTACCGCATTACAATACAGTGTCTGAAAATGATAGTTGACATACAAATGTATACATCATCAAATTGTTTTTGGGGGATCTATTATTGCGGATCATTTGGAATCGCCTGATTTTCCAAAATTTAATCACGTTACTCAACGGTACTCATTTTTTTTTAATGATAAACTGCCCGAGTACCAATAAATTGTGATCAGATATGATCATTGATTTATTTTTATTAATCCAAATTACTTTAATTAAAAATCGTGATACGTGTATTTCAGACTGCTATCGTAATATTTGGGTGAAAAAATAATAAACGGATTTAAAATTATATTAATTTTAAATTTATAATCGAGAATATGACTTTTTGCTTTCGTTTGCAATTAATAACGGGTCAAATGTGAAGCATTTGCGAGCTGGGGCAATTTTTTGAAAATATGTTCCATTTTAATTATGGTATTAAAAATGGATTTAGATAGTTGCGAAATGCTATTAGATTTAAATTGCTGCGTAATTTTAAAAAAATATTTTAAAAATAAAGTTTGTATCTGTTACAGTGTGCGTTCAACTGCTTGGATTAGGACTAAAATTCGCAAATTTCCCGACAAATAATTTATTTTCATCGCTGCGATGAATACTTATATACTATAATACTTTGATGTGATTCACAATTATATTACGGAGGAATACAAAAATTCTGATCTCGTATGTATTATATTTCGTATCGATATTCCCATGATTAGTGTTGAGGTGTAGTAAATACATCACCGGTAAGGAGAGATTAATATAATAATTTGAAAAACATATATGAACTACAGCGGCGTCAAACCGGTCGATCATGATCGACCGGTCGAGCATGAAGCAATATTTTGTCGATCCCGGTCAAATTTGGTTGAACTTTCGTGAATTAAAAAAAAAATTACTTTATGTAAATATATTTATAGCCGACAATGAAAAATATAATCCCGACTATTTGGCTATCGTATTTATCTACTAATTTAGAGTATTAACCCGTAAGAGAGGATGATCGCAAGATTGCGGACGCATTCCAGTGATTCAAAAAGAGCACTCTTAGGCCTGATCCACACTATGGTGCCAGTAACGGTTCGATCTCGCTCCGGTCTCGGTCCGATCAAATATTCTTACACAAGAAACAATCAGAGTATTCACACTATCGGATCGTTCCAATCCCGTTTTTTGTATGAGAATATTTGACCGGACCAAGACCGAGAGCGAGATCGAACCGTTACCGGCACCATAGTGTAGATCGGGCCTTATACGTTGAACTCGGATAGAGACCGAGACAGAAAGAGAACGTAATGCAGTTCTTTCCTGATTGCAGCACAAAAGAAGAAAAACTGAAAATACTTCCTATTAAAGGAACATGTAAAGGGGAATGATTAATGAGTACCCAAAACTGTCCGGGAACCGGGGTACGCGAAAGAAGCTTTTCTGGACTCTACCATAGCGGGGGATGAGACGTGCCCCAACTACAGAAATGTTCCAATCTCGACGACGATCATGTCGAAAAATAGTTTAACCTTTTAACTGCCAATGACTCATCAGTGCATACAAATTCGACGCCGGTGCTTCATTGGCAGTTAAAAGGTTAATATATTTGTGAAGTATCCTGTGAATTTTAATAAAATACAAGCATTTTTCGATCACAGATAAATGTTGTAACCTTTCTCTCTGGGTGACCCTCTTACATAAATTCTCCATTAATATATATATATATGTATATGTATTGTGTTTTTTTAAATTTATACGTGGTTTTTATGCGAAAGATACGTTCACAGGGAGCCGCATATAAAAAATTCGCATAAAGAAGATTTGAATTACATAAAAAACTGAGATAGGTTCCATTATTTTTAAAAACCACATAACTTCAAATAGTGTGATTGAATGTACCAAAAATCGCATGAATAAAGTTAATAAAAAATGCATATAAATAAAATCACAATACATATTTATATTAGAATTGCTCTATTAAAGTCTATTTTACTCGAAAATCGTTACTTATTGAATTGATATTAAATAGCCCTTAATCTCTTAAAGAGGATTAAGGGAATTCAGAAAGAGCATTTTTACACGTTGAGCTCGGAGATAGACAGAGACGGAGAGTGTCTTGCGCGTGGAGAGAAACAGAGAGACGAAGAGAGTATCTTACGTACATCGTACGATTGAATAGATCATTAACCCAAATTTATCTGCTAATAATATGTGGATAATATAATGAATTTAAATACAATTTTCATACACGCTGCGACGGTCCTGACAGATAAGTGAATTTATATGGATGATAAATGGCGGCTCACTACTCAAATGGTTAAACATAATTTGTTTTACGCAGTTCGTGATATGGAGACACGCAATTTTTAAGCTTTTGAGTAAAGTTGCCAAATTTAAAAACAATCCCGTTCGCCCATTGCCCTAAACACATTCGCGTTATAACGGTTGTAACTTACACTAGTGTTAATTTTAGATTTTTTTTATGTCCTCTATAGAAAAATGAGGTATAGGTTCCATTATTTTTGAAAACAGCATAACTTCAAAATCGCATTAAAATAATCCGCATAAAAACAGACCCAAGTGTGTTGCAAAATCTCTAAGATTAATTGGGAAGGAGGATTTGCACACCTCCAAGGATAATCAATTATTCAAATAAGTTCTCGATGAATGCAACGAAATGGCTATAGATGCATAAATGCGACTTGACTTGAGGTTGGATAAATTCTTGATTTTTAACATTTGAACGGGTCGCGTTCACATATCAGCATTGATCATTTGCTTGATTAACTTGTTTTAAAACAAACACCCATTGTCCCAATATCTACCGGCACAACGTTTCCAGACTTTCGAAATTAGCGCCGAACAAATTGGCTATTAATCAGAGTCTGCTTAAGATAACGATCGCCTCTAAATTTATTTATATTTTAATGGAACATTGAGTCGGTGATCAATGATATCCGTGACACGATTCCCAAGAATCAACCGCAGAGCCTACTGACCATCTAACAACCGTTTGCGTACTCGATAAATCCGGATTTCTGCAACGAAAATGTCAATTTTTTGCGAATCTCCGCCCGAACTTTGCGAGCGATCTTTTATTTTATGTAAGAGCTCCGTTTCAAAACGCTCGGAATTGGATCGGACCAACGAAAGTTTGGAAGTCGTTAAAGTGACCATAAATCTATGCGGAAACTCATTTCTAATAAAGTCAATTTTAATTTTGGCTCGTCATAAAAAATAATTCACATATCCGCCATTTAAACGTAGAAAGCGTATTTTTTTAATAAATATTCAACAACTTTTGCTTTTAGTTATCTTCAAATTATTATTTCATAACGTTTTTTTTAACATTTTAATACATAATAGCATGATTTAGGATGTCAGACATCTTTAGGAGGCTCAATTTTTAACATAAACTATTCGAGATTGAGTTCAATTTCCATATTAATCTGACAGCACAGCACGCCAGCGAGCAAATTAGCTAATGGAAATGGCATAAAAATACATTTTACCATGTTATTAATTGCACATTATCAATAACGATTATGTTGTATTACATTTTTGTACGCGAGACAGAACAATTAATTATTCATATATAAATATTTGATTAATATTAGCATACTAATAACATGTAATCCATGACCCACACTGTTTTTCGATTGAATAACCAAATGTGCCCTTAACGTGTTAAAAATTGCTATGTAAACAAATTAATAATGATTTTGAATTAGTAATCACGTGATTTGTCCCGAAGTTGTTTATTTGTCCAAAAAGCGGGATTTGCGCAATTTCGAAGTTGATTTTAGGATTTAACACTTTAGAGTCCAGGCGATTTTCGCTAGGAGTTCTTAAATCAGCTATGTAGAATGTAAATCAGGACATCTAATATATCTTAAGAATGTTCGCGATTTGGCAGCTTCTAAAAGAAGAGCGAGCTATGAGCAAAAATCGAAACTTGATTTTTTCATAAAAAATAATTTTATGTTTATGTAAATCTAGATGAATAAAAATAATTCATACTTTCTCTGTCAAATATGTTTTTTTTCAACCAAAGTAGTCCATGTAAAAATAGTCCGTGAGCCCAAAAAGGTTGCCGACCGCTGGTCTATACAATGTTTTTACTTCAAGTTGATTCTTTTTCATTTCAAGTTAAACCAGTCTACAAATTGGAAATAATCTTTTTTTTTACATATTTTCAATATTTAGACCTATAAGAATATATTCTCCAAAGAAATTTCCAAAATTCCAATTATTTATGGAGTTATAGCTATTTTAATGATGCGGCAACTAAGCCACTCCTACCAGAATGAAATCTTTTTTAAACATAAAATTTTATAAAAAAAAAATTAAACGCGTTTTTCTCGAAATTACTTCAGTTCTAATTAACCGATTTACTTCAAATTTGATGCGAATCTTCTTTATATATACCAAATTTATGTCATTTTTTTAACTATTCGTATGACATTTTTTCAAGCTAGTTATGTCATTCTCATCACACATTGATGAGGAATCCCGTATAGGGGTCCCAAATATTCGTAAAATCAATTATTCGAATATCGAATGTGAAATTGGTAAAATATTCGAATATTCGAGTATTCGAATATTTTATATATGTAGACGAGGGTGATTCAAATATAACCCGGAATTTTTCATTAGTGTTATTATATAAAAATATAAATTGAGCATCTTATTTTTCTATAAAGTTCCCTTCATTAGAAATAAATTTATTCCCTCAGGAAGGAAGGTTCTTGATCCCATCACACAAAGAGGGCGAGAAGTATCATCTTCTGTTGCGCAACACGTTTTCTCGTAGACAATGGCTAGAAATCAAGTGAAATTTTGAGGTTTTTGGTTTCAACGAAATCAAAAGGATCAGAATTTTATTTACTTTTCAGCAATACATATTTTTTTTAAAAAAAGTGTATTGAACGTTCTACTTCTAAGCTTGACCGTAATTTCATTTTTATTGAGCCTGCTGTTTGAAAAAACCCTCTCAGTTGTCATTGAGTTTGGTTTTATCGACAGTATCTAAAATATCACCCTTTTTTTGGCATGATTGATATTTTTGAATAGTTTTTTAATAAGCTTTACACAAATTCAATAAAATAATTTCAATAAACTTGGCACTTTTTTGCATTTCTTTGTTGCTATTTCGATTGGCAGAAGAACATCGAGCAATTGTCTTAAAAAATATATAACGAATAATATTCGATTAATTTTACCAATATTCGAATATACGAATATTGGAAAACGGCCAAATATATTCGAATATCGAATATTCGAATATTCGATTGGGACCCCTAATCCCGTATATGTTCAACAAATTCATATAATGTGCTAACAAAAGTGTTAAGGTTTATTTATTGATATATGTACAAAATTATGGAATCCAATTCCGGAATCCTGAACAATAACTGTTTAATCTATCTATACATATATACAATACATACATGTTTTTCAAATTGTTATATTAAACTTTCCCTACCGGTGATGTATTTACTACACCTCGACTCTAATAATGGGAATATCGATGTGAAATATAATAGATACGGGCTTCAGAATTTTTGTATTCTTCTGTAATATAATTACGAATCACATCAAAGTATTATAGTATATAAGTATTCATCTGCAGCGACAGAAATAAATAATTTGTCGGGAAATCGGGAATTTTGCGAGTTTTGGTTGTGGCGACTGAGCGTGCATTTTCAGCAACAGGTTGCCTGGCATCAGATCCAGACTAAATGACGAAACACTTGATGCTTTAATGTTACTCCGGGTATATTTTCAAAAAGCTCTGGCACGGGCTGTAAAGTGTTGAGTAGATATAAGAGGCATAATGGAATATTTGCTCCACCCAATAAAGTAATGCGTTGCCGAGCGAACGCAAAACAGTGCTAACGTAATCTCAAATTGAAATATCGTACAAAGGCACAAAGAGCATACGGGCTATTGCAATGAACACGAGGTCCTATGCAAATTAACAATGATTATTCTCAGTTTTGCCTGCATTCACAGAAAAAGAGAAACACTTTTTCAGTGAGTGGCAAGTGGAGTTACAAAAGAGATATCCGCATCAATTATCCACCAAGGTGGCTGAAAGAGCTGGACTGGATAATCTCTAGAAATGATAACGAACGAGAGGTGTTTCGCAACGGCAATTAGATTTACAGATTTTTTTAATCGATCGAATATTATTTATCGCTCGGCTTCGATTATAACGTTGTAGCTAATTTATGGCGTTGTCACGCTTTGGAATTATTCATTATACGAATCAAATAATTAAAATGATTTATTGGTCGCATTGAGTGAATAAATTTGATCGTGTACTACTCGTTTAACCAATAACTTTTTTTTGTATGGACCGAAAGAGGAAAACTGTATTCGGGCTGCGTTACACTTTTGATGAATTTGATTGGTTCATTCAAATTACTTGTTCCGCCTATTTTAAATTTTCGACCAATGAAAAAATGTTTCGTTATTCTCATAGATTTGAATGCAAATTATCAGTCATGAACAACTTTATTATATGTATAAAATTCAGCCAGATTTATGCGACAGTCATCGAAAATTGGACCTCCCAAATACGTGCAACCAAGCAAAGCCGCGGCGGACATTTGAACGACGTTATATTCCATACTTAATGCCATAAAATATGCTTTCAAATTTAAAATGAGTGGAAATCTCACACACTACTTATTTTATTTAAATTTAAACATCGAGCGTCCTTATTGTAAGACCATTGTGGTTGATCTATGAACCATTATGCCACATACACCTCTCACCTCGAAGATCGACTCTCCTATGAGCGGAGTTCATTGGCGCATATTGGTCACTTCACCGGACTAATATGCGCCAACATGGTGCATCCGCTAAACGTCTCGCAAAACAAATTACGTACACAAACAATGCGTGTACTAATTCAAAAATATTCACGAAGGTGCGCACAACAACTCCTCAGAGTTTCATTGCAATCTGATAAATGTTATAGGAACGTATACAACACATACATACAGACAATCATTTATAAATATATAGATTAGGGTCATAAAGGTGGTTGAATATTTTTTAAGCCCATTTGAATAATATCAATTCATATTATGTAAATCCAGATAAAATACAGTATTCGTTAGATATTGAAAAATATTTGTTTTTTTATGAAAACACAGCGATTCATCAGTTAAGTGATCATGAAAATTAGGGATTGATTTGTAATTCGTTCCTTTGATGCTCGTTATAACAGAGGTCGACTGCATAAACATAGTTTATAATGTCGAAATAATCATTTTTCCGTGGAAATCGATAAAATTCCACATCGTCTCACATTTAATAGATTTCCTGATGTCAAACCGGGCATATAAACGTCCGATTAGCACATACAATTTTGGTCGAATCTGCGACCATAAATCGATATGAACTCACCAGCAACAACAAAAGCATTTACGATCAGGTATTCTCAATCTATTCATAATGGCGGTCACATCCATACATATATATTTATATAAGACAGTGTCCAATAAACATTTCATTACAATACGCCGAGCGTATTTATAACTATCACATCAAAATACCACATATCATTTCGAAGCCCGCCAACAACCTTGCCGTTTTACAACCTCCTAATAAAATTGCGCAACCGCTGACAATGTGCATAATTTCGCAATGCTCTTCGTATTCGGATGGTTTATTGTTCTTGTGCGTAAACATTATATTTTAAAAGTGTCTCGATGGGGAACAATTCGGCGTTGTGGAGGTGTAGAATTTCACATGGATGTCGTAAAGGACCGCTGCTAATTAACGTGTACAAATACATCTAACCGTTGCTTCTTAGAATTATATTCCAAAATATGCATCGTTATTTGCATGTTAAATATGTTTATAATGTGTGCGCAAATTTAATGACATATTTGCGTTGTTAATGAGTGTTTATGCGACCAAAATGTATTAATTATTGGATTGCATTCGAATGTTCCACGCTTCTTAATGCACGCATTGTTTTTCTCGCTGAAATATTAAGTTGATGCATAAGTAACGTCGTATTTTTACATAGACTATAATATATTATTTTTATATAAAAAAGGGTTTCTTCTAACTTTTTTCAGTCTATCGTCAGCGATCGGATTATACACTTGATAATTTTTAAAATGTCAAAGAAAAAAGGGCTTATTCGACACTTTTTGAATTCAATAAAGGCAATAATGCAATAGTGTCAACCAAAAACATATGCGATGTGTAAGGCAGAGCTGCTATCAATAACTGATGAAAAAAGGGCGGGGCGCCCTTTAACCACCGATTATGATGTACTGAAAGCCACACTTGAAGCTGATCCCTGCCAAAATACCAAAGATATCACAATGAAGATGGATATCAACCAATCTATGATGGTGAGGCATCAGAATCGCATTGGAATGGTTTCCAAAATTATTTAAATGGAAAAAAATAATACAACAGATGAGGGTGAAAACACCATTTGACATGTTCTTTGCATCGAAACCCAAAAGTTATTATTCTAATGGGATTAAAAATTTGACAGAACGATGGGAGACAGTCATTACTAATAATCGGCTGATTTAATTTAAGTTTTTCCATTAAATACGACGTTATTTATGCATCAACCTAATGATGGTATTATCGCCTCATCAACAAAAATCTTTAATTAATCACCGCCAAAAGCATTGTTCATTCAAAACGCAAGCACTTTCCCACAATTATACGAATATTTATCAATTAAATCTGCAAGATCCTGGCACATGGTTATTATGCCATTATCATCAGAACCTTCACGACTGACAAACGAACAATGCGATATGTTCAGGGCTGTCATGAAAATTTGATTAATACCATAAAAGATAATCATTCATTGCTCTAATCAGCCTAATATTTTTTCCAGTCGAAATGGACGATTTAGTAAATAGTCAAAAATATCGTTATATCACGTATTATAACATGCACGAACGTGACATCTAGTTCATAGCCCACTTATTTTGTTTTCATACACAATGCTTATTGTTAAAAAACGTCTTCATATTTGGCAATATAAATCATTTAAATACATAATATCAACAATACATAATATAAGAAATTAATATAATCGACATACCATTTTAATAATTTATTTTAAAAAAATCCATTGAATTGCACTGTAAAAACCAATAATATACTGTGGCACATCAACCGTGCGTTCCTTCGGGAATCGCACAACAAACACCACCCCTTCTTCCAACACTCGCGATCAATGCGATTTTTTTAAACGACGATTTACTGTCATAACACGTGGATCCGAATTCAGTAAATAAAAGAGCGACGAGAGAGTTTGGAACGCGGCCGACGCGATTGAACAATCGCTTGTGACTAAACGCGCCGGTACAACAATTCGAATCCCCCTGAAGAAACTCTCTCCGGACAGCGGTTGCTCCGAATTGGCAACACAAACAAGCCATCAGCAACAGCTGAAGCCATAAAAATATCTTTCCGCGTGTAGAAATGTTAACCGGCTGCCGAAAATTCGCGGCGATGGCGCTTATCGCAGGATCGGAAGACCGCCAGGATGCCATCGTCGCCAGCTCAAGGCAAACCGCTGGAAAGAACACCATTCTTAACTGTTGTATATGTTAATTCGTATTTGGATAAAAAAAAATATCAACATGTAGATGCAAATGATATCTTTACCACCTTACGAACAAGGTTTAAGAACAGAATGAGTTTTTTGAAGTCGAAGCTCGGTTGTTCGGGTTGTCTTGAGAATAGGCGTTTGTTTTGATAACTAAGATACTCGCATCACTCTTATCATTGACCAGTTATGTTATTCCCTCTTGACTGTTCTGGAGTGGCGTCATTAGCCGACTATCACCACTTCTTTGCAAAATCTACTCCTTCAGAATTAAACTGACAGGCTTGCACGTTAATCCTGTCCTTTTATTTAGGCAACACATAGGCAAAAATAGCTGATCTTCTTATAATGTTTTCTGTAAATAATTCTACGAAAATATCTTGTTCAAGTATAGATATTTTTTTTTATATCTTCGCAGACCCCTGACAATAGCTTCGCGAGCCCCCAGGGGTAAGCGGATTCCTGTCTGAGGACCGCTACACTAGAGTGACCATCATCTTTGCCCCTTGGGCTCATCAAACATCTCCTTTTTCTGCATAACGCACGATGTGTACTTGCTCCACGCGTTTCCTACCCTAGCATCTGTGGTAACACAGCTGTCCCTGTTTGTTTTTATTCTACTCTTCCAGGTCTGTGATCAGTCGGTATGTCCACTGTCCTTTTGTGGAGCTATTCCATCGGGTCTGCCACACCGCCATGGTACTTTATCTGACAACCTTCTTTGTTGTTACTTTTTAGACAGTCTGTCTCTTTTGGGTGAGCAAATCAATTGGCGATGCGGCCAGTCAGTATCAGAATAGCGTCTTCTGACACTGTATAGTATGCAGCAGCCACTTTATTGCGCTTCTATGCTGTACCCTGGCTATGTTGAGCTTAGTCCTTCGGGTTTGTAGTGCATCGTCCCATGTTGGGGCACCGTATAATAGCGCCAAATGGACTACTTCGTTGTACAATTTTCGCCTTAGCTGTCGTCTTTTCTGTGTAGTCCGTGAATCGGAGTTTGTCACCATTTTTTTTTCTTTGTTTGTGAAGGGAGGAATCTTCAAAAGACACCACCATTCTGGAGGTAGAGTAAGATTTTTACCCACTAAGCTCCCCCCTCGTCAGCTGCCACCCAGCTACTAATTTAGTATTGCACAAGAGTGGCAGCGATGTGTCCCTCACGGGCTCTCCGTTTGTATCTTTCTGGATGTCATTCTACTGCTATTGTTCGTCGTTTTGTACGTTCAGCACCCTCCTTCTGCCGCATAGCGCAAGTCGTATATTTGCACCACGCATTCCATGCCCTAGCATCCATTAACATTGAAGGTATCATGTTGCTAGGGGAGAGCGAGGTACCAAAACAACCGTGCCCGGTGAAGACCTGGGTAGAGTGGTAGCACTGTTGACCGTGCTTTCTGACTACCCAGATTCTCAGGTTCGGTATTAGCTCGTGCGTCCACCGCCCTTTAGCGGAGTTGTCTCATCGGGACTGCTACACCACCATGGTTTTCACCTTTCTGTATTGCCTGTCTCTCATAAGTGAGCAGGTCGATTGGCAGTATGGCAGTCAGTGCCAGGGCGGTGTCAGTTTACACCCTCAGGTATCGGAACGACCTGGAGAATTTTATTTCATGCTAGCTGGAGATTCCTCCGGGTGCTTTTGTAGCTGCTGCAGAATTAGTCTCTCTAATAATTTCCCCAGTCCTACCAGCGTGCTCATAATACCAGCTGATCTCTCCAAAATACCTACGCTTGTAACCATGGATATTTTGCTTTAGCATCAATGCTTAACCCATAACGCTTGTCCCCCAGCACAGTTGTCCACACGCGAAAAGAAGTTTTTACATATCTACCGTCTTTTGTGTCATTCTCAATGCTGTCAGACGTTTCAAAACTGTTTTTCTAACTACTAATTATTTTGCAAGTTCAGATTATATATGATATTACTCTTTATTAAAAAAATGCTTTCAATTCTTCGTCTTCAAACTTTTTTGGTCAAACATCAATATGATTAAACCAATCTTTGCATACTCTTTCCACCAGAGCGTGATCACCATAGGTCTCCACAAGGATTCCATGCGCTTCAATTGCAGATTTTCTTTGGAAAAAGTAGTGCAGTAAAATTCCCCGTAAATACAGTTTACTTGGCACAAAATTCGACATGTTTCACGCTACGAAAAAAAAGTTGTATACACATGTTACAATTTTTTTAGTGTACATGCTCATAATTGTTATTCCAGGTGGTGAAACGGCAGGAACTTATTCACACACCCAATAATACAAATAGAATAAAACTAATAACACATCACTCAATAAGTTCATAGGATGATATGTAGTTGGCGCCTCTGTTGACAAATCCATATAATAATTAGGAAGTATCAACCTTCAAATACAGGTTTTTCATTTCAAACTGGACATTTTACAAATCAAACTAGACGTTTTACAAATCAAGTTGGACGTTTTACAAATCAAACTGGACGTTTTAAAAATCAAGTTGGACGTTTTACAAATCAAACTGGACGTTTTAAAAATCAAACTGGACGGTTTATAGTATGTATTTTATAAAAAAGTTAGAATTTAAAAAATACTTTTTTACCTACCTTTTCTGGCGATGATAATAAATCAACCCATAGTTAAATTCAACAATTCGTCAATATCATAGTCTTAAATATTTTTAAACATCAGAAAACTGTGACAATTATTTTGTTGCGGGCCATGAATCACGCTTTTACTTTACAGTTAGGTATTGAACGGAAATAATCGTTTCATTTCTCGAGAGGTGTGCGATTCTCCCGTTTAAAACGTGTTAATTTAACCCGGTATAGGTTAAAATTTCCTTTTAGGTATGACTTTTTATATAGAACACGAAAACAAAAAAACGACTACTAACGTTTTTTTAATTTTTTTATTTAATTTAGATTCAAATCTGGTTAGGTTAGGTTTGTTTTTTTTTCATTGTGTCGAAATGAACGCGTTTTCAAATCGGTATACTTAACGGAGAACACGAAGGAGGAAAATATGTATTTATTGAAGCATTTGCGTATCTATTATATTTCATATCGATATTCCCATTATTAGAGTCGATGTGTAGTAAATACATCACCGTTAGGGAAAGGTTAATATAACAATTTGAAAAACATATATTTACTCTATATATGTATATATAGTAGTGTTATGTTTATCAGCAGTGCATCCCACTTCTGACAACAAAATTTATGTTATGGATTTCTTCTTCATCAGTGGTCTTCAAAATTAAAGCGTATTTATTGTTCTGATGTATCTTTATTCTTCTTTTAGTTTACAACAAATACACAATTGCGATAGTGACCCGAAGTCTACGTGCTATCGCAAAAGGCAGATAGAGGTTGTATAAAAGGTGTTATCTTGACGAGTGAATAGAGAATAGTCTTTTTCTTATACTTAGGCGATTGGGCGTTAAGGGCTTATTGGTGGGGAGCCCGCTGACCAATCATCGGTGACTCGGCGATGCTTGCGAAGTTTTTGAAAGACGATGAGGGATGATGTTTATTTTATTCGAAGAGCACCATGTTTGCAAATGAACGTAAATCAGACGCTCTAAAATGGATAGGAGAGCGTGGGAAAGGATATGAGACAAACATAAATTAAACGCTCTGAAGTGGACAAAGGAGAGCGTGGGATAAGGATGCGTGGAAAAGGATGCAAAAAAAGGGATGATGTAAAACAGATGTGAAGCAAGAACATGGTCTCAATGATATAAATTTCAATTTTAGAAATACTCATGTCACTGAACAGGCAATCCAGAATGGCGAGTACGTAACACTAGTTATGTCACTGTTTCCAAGCGTCCAGATTTCGGCGGGAATGTCTCGATTTAGCAGCCTTCATCGTGTTGGTGAGGTGATGTTGGAAAGCTTCTAAGGTCCTCTTCTACCTTGAGCTTGTTTCTATATTTTGATAAATATTTAGCATCGGTAACTTCCGTATTTTGGTGTAGAAAAGAATTCCTGAAGTTAGGAACATACATGTGTATGTGTATGGAGTAATGATTCCAAGTGACCTGAGGCGCTACACCTTTAATAAGAGCAATCGATACAGTTTTTGCTTCTGACATTATACGAGTCCCATCAGTGCAAATTCCAAAACTATTAAATATAGCCTCAGCTGTAGCACACGAAGTTAGTGAATCACAAAATAACAAATCTTCATTAATTTTATATTCAAATTCATACTTAATAAATGCTATATTATGAGCTTTTTCGGCTTTTGTTATAAGTAGGGATACTTCATACGATGCTTTTACTGATATCACTAGTTGTGATTTTATGCATTAGATTTTGGCTTGAATCAAGTTCTCGTTTTTTTATTTTAAAAAAATCGTTAGACTTGCAGAAGGGTTCACTGCGGTTTGTTTGCAAATGACGTCGGAATTTGGCGGGTTTCATACATTCGTTTGATAAACTTAGCGAAATGGAACACAGACTGGTCTATCTATATTTTTATTGCATAAGTAAATCCAAATGATAAATACTCATCACAATATTAAAATATTTCTATCGTTCAAAATAAATTATCAACGCATATCTGTTTTAGTTTAAGATTACAAATACACTGCCGATAATCTTTCAACCGTCATAAAGTGTAGGTATAATTTCGTCGGATATTAAGGTTTGTCAGCTTTCTAAGAAAATATACATATTTTTATGACGGATGGAATGCGTTTGGCGTACCTATTGTTACTTAAACAAAGACCGAGGAAGAGCTTAAAAGTAAAAAAAAAATTTTCGGCATTAATTTCCTTCATCCTTCTCAGTCCCACAATCATTTTTTTTCGTGGATCCCCAAGGGTCCGCGGATACTTGTTTAAAAATAGCTGGTCTAGACATTATGACGATCGCGAAAAAATAATGAAAATCAGATTCACCAGAGCAATTTGGACCCAATCTATTCATCCAATGTCGCATGTTAATGGACTTTCGATGCATATTTTTTCATTTAATTTGGTTTCCAACATCCACAACGAAGTGCATGGGTGACCTAGTGAATTCTAAAACGTGAAAACCCCAATGACGAAATAGGCAAAGTCCGAAATGTCAGAAACGGCCGGCAACTTTTGGACATTTACGTGATGCCATTTGTCAGCGCGGCGAATGCGTGGGCGATCGCCTTTTAAGGGATCTCCATTAACAATGATCACGATCTGTGTTTTGCGAAATTGCACCACATCGCGCAGGATGACCGACGTGACGATGAAGTGTCTCGGTGAGCATCGCGTAACATCGCCTCACCGCCGAGAATAAAACCTGATGCAAACCGAAAGAAATGAGATGTGTTCGATCGGCGACGGAGACTTTCTCTCGTCGGTGGCTCTCATACGTGACGCCCGTTTCGGGATTCGTAAAACGAAACAGGTTTCTAAGCGCTTTCGACGCCTCCGACGATCCAGATCCATATAAAAAATAAGTGTGTCGCGATTCAAGCAAACGTCTTATAATGCCATTATGATGTTCGCCCGAAATTAGCATGCAAGCTGGATGAGATCATCCCGTATTTAGTTGCAAATTGAAAATTATCCATTAATTTCGACCAACTAAGTAGCGATTCATTGCGCCATCAAGGCGATAATAAAATGTAGATAAATAAAAAAGCATCGCTGCAAGGTGATTCTGACGAGGTATTCGAGGTATGCTGGTCGAGCCGCAGCATCCAAATTCACTTTCACAACTTTCATCTTCATTCGGATTAAAAGAAGCATGCCTGCTTCAATATTAAGTGGTGAGATTTGTGCGCTGATCGTATGGATGCATGAGCAAAATTTTGCTCGGATCTTGAAATATACTGGACAGACATACTGGAGAGCCATGGTTGAAGAAAACCCGCGATATACTGTTCGCGAAATAGCTAACAAGTTAGAAATTCCACAAACTTCAGCATATTTCAACATGCGATCTTCTTCTCCGACGACATAATAGCCAATCTTTTTTGAAGAGACTTGTCACTGGAGATGAAAGTTGGACACTCTATGAGAATATCCAACGTAAACGGTCTTGGACCAAGCTTTCATCATCATAGTGCAAGCCACTGACAGTCCACTACAGAACTATGGGCCTCTTCAATATCCATTCATAGGGAGGGGTTACATCCATTTCGTCTGTACCATACATTCACCTCCTCATTCGCTCGATATTGAAGGTAGCATTACCACCGAGTTTTATTTTGAACGCTCACCCAACGGGTATCCTGAGTGAACGTATTGACGGACACTTTCGCAAACGTCTCGATAAGGAGTTTGGGGGATTTGTAAAGACTGAGTAGTTTTCATAGGGAGATGGTGGAAAACTACTCTAGACGACCTTTTTGACTCTACTGGAAAGGGCTTTCTGGAGTACAAGGAGTCCAGTCCCCCCTTTCCTCGCTAGGGCGTTGCCGGGGTAGGGTGAAGACATACGTGACGCTTAAGTGCATCTCGGATTCGCTCCTACACCAACTGAGGGTGTCTCCCCGTCACCGTACAACTTACCCGAGCGAATTCGAGACTGAGTGGTTTCGCCATTTTTTCAGGTTGCCCCTCTCAGTTCGGCGACTACAAAACGATATAGAAGTCAACGGAAGACATTGTTGTTTTTCGTTGCAAAGTAGAGATCATCATATGCATCTCCTCGAAGCCGTCCCCTTGGTGTTCTTCTTGTTCCTGCTCCGTTCCTAGAGCCTCTCGGATCCGAACCGGTGAGGTTCCTCGTGTTCCATACTGCTAAGTAGGGAAGACCATGCAAGAGACAACGAGCGACATGCAAGTCATGATTCGTATAAAAAGCAGTAAATAGTAGATAAACTGGGTATCAGCTTGCTGTTAGAAGAGTATTTAAGTATCTACTCTGTAAAAAGGTACTAGTCAAGTGGCCAATAGTTAAAATACATAAAATCGTATAAGTATAATAGTTAGGAGTAGTCAAATGTGGTTAGGCCGTAAAAAATATTAGTCAAATTGTGTTAGCAGTTAGTAATTATGTCGCCTCGCAGTATTCGAACTTTGACGCTTAGTGCCTACCGGGCACAATCAAATAATATTTAATTGGTCAAACTGGGAGTAACTGGAAAAAATATATAGACATAGCTGGAACGAATAGGTTAAAGTCAGGTATCAAGTAATATCAAATAGTCAGGTCCATATCAAATAGTTTCATAGTCAAGATTGTATTATGGGAGCAGTCGAGAAAGCATTTTGCTCCCAGTGTTCCCACGTTTGTGTGAAATTGTGTAATTCTTAGAATTTCAAACTATTTAATTGTAAGAAAATCAGTGACATTCTAATTTCCAGGATTCATAAAATTGATTGCTTATTTAGGATTAAAAAAGATAGGATCTTAAATTTATTCCAGGATTTTAGAGTGCAATTGAGTAATATTTTTAAAGGACGACAATCAAAATAACTGACGTTGATATTGTAGAAGAAAGGAATGCATGGTCTACCCCTATATTGTATTATATAATTAAAAAGTTTTTCTATAAAAAAATAAAATGCTTGAAAGTCCCCGAACGGCGGATTAAAAATCGTGTGAATCGATTAAGTTGATGATAAATGCTTCGACGGCTATAAAAGTACATATGGTCTTATCTCTCGAATATTATGACCAAAACATCATCGACTATAGGAGGAAAAAGTGAGTATAATGTTGATTATAACAGGGTCGACTGGTATACATATATATATACAGTATGTACATATATACATGTTTTTCGAATTTTTATATTAACCTTTTTCTACCGAGTAGATGTGACTCAATAGGGATATTATTAGGGGTAGTAATTGTCTAATGTATGTATACATATATACAGTACATATATGTTTTTCAAATTGTTATATTAACCTTTCCCTAGCGGTGATGTATTTACTACACCTCGACTCTTATAATGGGAATATCGATATGAAATATAATAGATACGGGGTTTAGAATTTTTGTATTCCTCCGTAATATAATTACGAATCATATCAAAGTATTATAGTATATAAGTATTCATCTGCAACGATGGAAATAAATCATTTGTTGGGAAATCGGGAATTTTGCGAGTTGTAGTCCGTGTCCCTAATCATAACAAAACATGTATGTAGTTATTTTTGCAAAAAATAGCTTGTATCTAGTTGTCGTTTAGAGAAGTTATTGAAATAAAAAAATTCGTTCTCGGAAAACACAATACATCAATCGATCTGTTTTTTTTTATGACGGTGATATTTTTGTGACAATATTGAAGTAGGATTTTTTGACTCGTTTTAATAATTCTACTTTTTGAAGCAAGTGCTATTTGTGAAAATAGTATTAACTAAAATCTTGTAAACAAAATAATATTTACTAAATCGAAATATGATATTAGTGGGCTCCGAAAAAAATATCCTGATTTATTGCTTTCGTATGTTATACTGCAAACTTGAAGAAAGAGACTCGCAGTATCTATGAGACCATGTGCTCACAGAATTGCTTGAGGATCGAGCTTTATTTTTTCATTAGTATTGAGCACCGAAAAGAAAAAAGGTAATAATTTATCCCATCGTGTCTTTTATTTAATTTATGGTAGCCATGTGGAAATAAATGCTTTTTCTACGCATTTTAAATAAGCAATAGTTTCAAGACAACACATTTTTGGATCGTTAATGACGTACATTTCAATGTCTTTGATTTTATGATTCAGATTTAAGTGCATGGTAATAGTGAATGACAATGACAATGAAAATTTAATTTTTATATTCAAACTCAGATCAAAAAACCGGTTTTCGAATGTCACAATTTTTGCCTAAAAACCGGGTTTTCAAAACCGGTTTTTGAAAACCGACAAGCCCTAATCCCAGCATTGCTTACATCTACGTCCTTTCGTCTTATTTCCATCGTCTTTATCATAAAACTTCGGTAGATGTATCTTCGTCCTTGGTTGCACAATTTGTCGCGGAATCGACGATGCAAGTTAACCTAATAATTTTCTAATTATTTTTTGAGAATTGTCTGAATTATATGTGGACGCCACCTTGTGTTTGAACACTATTGTAAAAATTGTCCATATATACCGAAAAACCGACTCCCGTCTTCCCTTTCAATATTTTTTAACAACATTACTAGTGTGATCTTAACCACCTAACAATGTGTACTAATGTAAAAAAAAAACTAACAATATCAACAGTGTTAAGGTTCATTTATTGATATACAAGCTTCATGCACGCTGTGCGGTCCTGAGAGAAAAGAGATCTACATATGAATACACTAGGCGTATTACAAGGTCTAAATCTGTCCTAATGCCGCACAATACCGAAATCATATTAGGAAAGCGCGCATGTCGAGGGCCGAATGGGTCTTGGGGGCTTCTAATTGCGCCAAGGGCCTCTCGAGTGCTAAATTTGCCACCGGTTATATCATGAAAGATGTGATCGATGGCTTGTAGAAACGCAACAATTGACATTTCAGTAATGAGAGTAAACAGCGTGTTCGACCCAAATTCCTCCAAGGCCCAATTAAGCTGGAGGTGTTGCTAATCGGCGATTTCAAGTTAATTAGGGTCTTCACGAGTCTGCGACGGTACGCGAGTTCATTAAAACGAGATCACGAGCGGAAGTCGAAAACGAAATGAAAACCGCCACGAGCAGGATGCCGACTCTTCCGTCGCCCTCTCGCTGCCGAAAGAGAAAGCAGCTCATTAAGACAAGGACGGTTGACATTCGCGCTAATATCTAACATCATTAGGTGACATACTTCTAATGGCGGAAGTCTCCAGCCGAAGGTAAACATGGCGTTGGACGGCTTCTCAATACCATTCAGAACATACAAGAGATAGGCCCCCTGAAAAATTGCCTGCACGTTGAAGAAAAACAACTATATTTTAGATTTTAGTCGTCTGAGAGTCACGCCATTAAACCATTTTGGTAACACGTCAAATACAATGCAAAACGTACCACGGCGTCAAGTACGTCTATATATCGCCACGCCGCACTTTTGGCGCAAATATATGCACTCAACCGGTTAAATCGGGTGATATATACTTTTAATATTAATTGTGTTGTTGCGTGAGTGGAAAACGCATGGCGGCAAATATTTTTTGTATTTACTGACGGATTGCTAGACGCATATCATCTGGTCATTTTGGAGCGTTTCGAGCAACCGTAATTTGAAAACAATAGCGAGGCAGAGAATAAGATCGGACCTTCAGCCCCGCTTTCTAAATAATACAATGGGATTGGAATGCGGCTTCATCCTGGAGGGTAGACGAGATTAGCGCCGCAATTAGCACAACGGCCGAACGGACGCATCATGAACTAAAACGCGCGCGAAATAATGACGAATAGACGTTGAATGCTCGACGATATAAAAAGAGGTTTGATTCATTCACGCCGCGTTGTATCGGCGCGATAGAGACATCAGATTGTGCGCACAGGGTTGCCACAAATGTCCGCGATATATTTTCGGGGATCAAAGTAACGACTTCGAGAGTGCAGCTTCGCGGAGCCGGACAGATCAGATCAGAATTCGGAATCTGATTATTAATCGGGCGTAACTCTATTAAACTTTGAGCTATCGCGAATATGATCACGGCGTTGGATTCTTTGAAATCCAAAGAATCTAGTTGAGATAATTGCGGGATGAATACGAGCAAGTTGTATTGCATAGATGGGAAACTTGATCGGCAGATCTTGAAAGCCGATTTACTTGATTTTACGAGCCCGATTGCGACAAGATTTATATCTAGAAGATTATCTATTCGTCCTGGACGAAATCTGTGAAAGTTTGGTGGAAATAACACGATTAAGTTGGGAGATAGGGAAACGTGGATTCTCATAGACGCAATCGTAAGGGCGGCTGGTTGGACTTCCGTCGATCGGCTTCGACAAAATCACAAGACATTCTTCCGGCGCACCCCTTCCGCTGATTAAAATCTTAAATTCATTTCTCACGGGCAGAAAATTTCGAGTCAAAGTCGGGGACATTTTCTCAACCGAAAGAACGGCAATGGTCGGGGTCTCTCAGAAATCAACCCTGTTGCTGATCCTCTTTAGCATATATACAGCGGACATCCCAAATCCCAAAAATGTTAGTACAATCGTAGCACTTTACGCTGATGATATTGCTATCACGATCATTAAATGAGAAAGTGATAGGGAAAAACTCACAGCACTAGCGAGTGCAGCCGCGAATTTATGGATCAAAAATCATTTAATCCCCCTGACCATCAACAAAACGATGGGGAAGCCGGGAAATCAGTCAACTTTGAAAGCCACAAATGATGACCAAAAGAAGGAAGGATCCCGGGACCGATGAATAAATGCTTTGGCCCCGCCCTTTTTGCAATTTCATGTTTACTCCTTTTCAGAATAACAAACCGTCGCCATCGTAAATGAGCGCAATAAGTCGACGGTTAAATAAGTAAGTACATACTGACACACTTAGAACTCTTCCTTGCATATTCAAGGGATGCTTCACAAACTTATCGATTAGGGTTTCCGTGCTTTAATCTCATTTTTTTGACCCTATTTTTAATTTCTTTTTTATTTCAATGTGAAACACAGAGAAGACACAGAAGCATAGAAATCATGAATTGATTGTTTTCATCATAAATTATCGAAGATTTCTCTCAATTTCTATTATTTTTTTTGCGGGTGCCATATCTATTATCAGACTTAGGCAAACTCCATCAGAGATAATCGACGGGATATAATTTTTTTATCCTTTGATGTGCATGTACGCACATGTTGCGTGCGTACTCAAGTGATCCGCAGAGAGTATGTCCGCACAAGTGGCGTGCAGCGTTCCTTAGCATTTTATTTTCAATGCCGTGCTTCCATTTCTAATAGAATATTATCATTTATTTATAGACGTTTTCATAATATACAAAAAAAAACATAAAAAGGTATAGGTTGGTAAAATGTAGAGGCTAAAAAAAGGGTCCTGCTTGACATGATTTCAATCCTTCTAAACATTTAAAATGCATTACAATTAAAGAATATTGTATCAACAGTGTTTATTTATTGATATACAAGCTTTATACACGCTGCGCGGCCTTGACAGATAAGTGGATGGACCTTTACCTGTACTTTTTTTAAATTAAAATATGCATTATTGCATTCATGATGTACTGATCATTGAACGTCAACTATGTGAGTAGACTTTAGACTTTCTATCCGTGGCGGATTTCCCTAAAAATTACCGGCCGCCATTGTAATAGTGTAATTGGGATAAAAAAAATAGTTTCGTCAACCTTCCAGAATGAAGTCACCCCGGCCGCATTCCATCCCCATTGTTTTATTTGGAAAGCGGGGCTGAAGGTCCACCGCTTATCTTGGCGCGCAATTCTTCTAAATTTACCGTTACTTGAACACTCTACAATTGCCAGATGCTATGCATTTAGAAATACGCCTGATGAATTTTAACAAAATATTTGACGCTAAATTTAAGGGCCCACCAACAAATACAAAACTTATCGCCACTATATACTCTCCGCCCTGCTATACAATCAACAATGCTTCAAATCAGGAGTTTATAAACTGTGGGTCGCGATCCAAACTTGTATCGCCGTTGCTAGTGATGATGAAACTTTTTACGACCAATAATGAAAAGACTGAATTGAAGAGTGCTGATTACGGTTATTGCTTTTAGTGAAGAAATAGAATAAGGTTGAAATGAATGGAGTTTCTTGGGAAAAAAGAACAGCATTTGAAGCTAGGAAATAAGACTATTCATGGACGTGTTAGTCATACATACCATTGGTTTAGAATTGCATTTGGACAGTTAAAAAGTGCGATATAATGAAACGATGCGAAATCGGAGTTACCTGTAGTCAATAATGAAACATGAGATGAATATGATCGCTTTAGATTAAGAGCTGAAAGTCGATATTCTAGTATTAAAAAGATGAAGCCACATGCAATCGGAGAGGATTTAATCAAGCCGGCAGCAATAATCCATGATATGGTAATTGGTATAATTTAACAAGAGACTTCAGCCATCAAAGCTAGTTAGCAGTTTATATTACAACTGAATGGAACAACTGACAACGCTCAACTTTTAGTCTATGTACGCTATGTTGGATTTGCCAAAATGGTAAAAGAAACTGGTGTTTGGTTAGTCAATTCACAGTTCTAAAAAAGAAGATTTGTCTTGGAATCAATATCACATCTCCTATAATGATGCGTCATCAATGCTTTACTTGTGCGTGTTTACTATCGCGATTGTTTATCTTAAAAGAATGAAGATTAATTTAAGTGCATAAATAATTGGACTTCCCTGACAAAATAGATAATGTTGAAGAATTTTATAACACAGAATATTTTTAAATTATGATACATTTATCGATGATGAAATAAATCATTTTATCGGCACGTTAAATGCATCGATTTATTAGGTTGATGCATAAAAAACGTCGTATTTTTATATAGACCAGCGGTAAGTATGAATATTTTTTTATTCGTCTAGATTTACATGCACATATAATAAATCATTTTTTATTAAAAAAAAACAAGTATCGATTTTTGCTTAAAGCTCGCTCTTCTTTTAGAAGCTGCCAAATCGCGAATATTCTTAAGATATATAAGATATCCTGATTTACATTCTTCTTGCTTCTCAAAACATTTCATGGCAACATCTAAACACTGAAAAGCTTCAGAATGTATAGGACCAATATCTCCTCCCTCGCAATTTTTTTTTCGTCTTCTGGATCATGTTTTTCTGAGACTGATATTTCTTCATCATTCAAAATTTCAAATCCAGGATCGTTTGCATCGTAATTTAATCACTCGATTGCGCATTAAAGACTAGTGATTTA
The DNA here is from genome assembly GCA_008973525.1 of Stenopsyche tienmushanensis. NCBI lineage: Eukaryota > Metazoa > Arthropoda > Insecta > Trichoptera > Stenopsychidae > Stenopsyche > Stenopsyche tienmushanensis. The sequence goes on along the minus strand of WACJ01000052.1, from coordinate 1,004,988 downwards.
ATTTTTGTTGTACACAAAATGCATGATATTTTACAGCCAACCGATCAAACAAAAGGCGATGGGTTTTCCCTTTTTATTTGACGATCTCCGAACAATCGACGATAACATAGATAAGGTAAGCCCATTATCCAAAAATTTTGTGACTAATCACTAGGATTCCCAGAACATAAGCGATAACAGCACAAAGCAGACAATTTCGAAATCTATAAAAAATTCTTCAAAAGTAATCCTAAATCTTTAACAAATATGTATGTACTAAAATAATCACTTATAAAATACACACTGTTAGAAACTTTTATTAAAAAAAAAGAAAGATAAACAAAAAATCCAAATTTATGCACACTTTATGGAAATTTGCAAAGGTATTTCTGATTCCAAAATCAGTAAAAAAAAAGATCTATCCAGAAAATTATAGACCGATCAGTCTACTGTCCGCACTTAATAAGCTCTATATGAATACGATTTCAATATATCTTAATAAGACTTCAATATATGAATAGCTAGACTTAAGTATGTTTTAATGTAGTCATGTAAAGCTATTTTTATAAAGGGTTATTATTATTACTATACACTCAATGATATTGGAATAAATGCGCCATACAATGAAACAAAAAAAATCACACACGTGAGCAAATGTGAACATAATTCTCCACGTGCAAATCAATATATGGTATTTTTTATTTTGAACAATCCGGATAATCGAGGTTCGGATAATGGAGGTTCTACTGTAATTTAATTATTCAACACATCTCCCCCATTGCTTTGGCAGTCCTTCGATCTCTTTTTCGTAGAAACTTTCTGGTTTATATTTTCGATACAAAACAATTAATTGTCGACAATAAACTTGTGCAGTTACAGTTTCTCCCGCTTTCATCAATTCATAATGAATATCATCCCTCATATCGCATCATATGCACAAAATATGTATTTTTTTTGTTAATCCGGGCTACTTCTTCTTCTTCAAGTACCATCTCCTCTTCGAAGATTGGCTATCATCAGGGCTATCTCCACCTTGGAGACAGCAGCTCTAAAAAGAGACATTGTGCTCCTCCCGAACCATTGTCTTCAAGGTTTTTTAGCCACGAGGTGCGTCGTCTTCCGGGTCCACTGGTTCCCCTAGATAATAAGCTGCAGAAGCTCGTATCTGTCTCCTCTCATCACATCACCAAAGTACTCTAGTTTTTTGGATTTTCATAGTTTCTAATACTTCAATAGTTTTATTCATACGCTGCAATATCTCCTCGTTCCGAACTCTGTCCATCCACGAAACCTTGAGCATTCTTCTGTAAATCCGGAACTCAAAGGATTCTATTCGTTTTGATATAATCCGGGCTTGGGCGTTGTAATTTATTTAATGTAAGATTTTGTTTCGCCGCTCATTTTTGTTGTGTTCGACGAAGGTGTGCGCCCCAATGGGATCTCGGACTGAGATAATTCTTCGATAGTTTGCTGTGGATTTGCCTCGATTGGGGATTTTAGTGCATTGCTATAAAAAATCGGGGGCTGTCACATTTTCGGTTCATTCCTTAAGCCTCTATTGCACGATTTAAATTTCTGGAAACAATATTGTCATCTGCGGATTGTTACCACTTCACCAAAAAAATAAATAAATGATCGAACTCCAAGAATATTCCAAGAAGGGGTGATTCTGAAGTTTATGGTATTGCGAAAATTACACAAAGAAGAATTGAGTTTTTTTTCGATGAAGAACACATATTTTGAAAATTCGAAACAACGATGTGAACAAGTGATCTTATTTTTGACTTTCTGTTATTATTGTTGTACAATTCAAACATCACAATATTTTTTTGAATTTTCTACCCGACATTGCATAAGAAAATATTGGATGATCATTTCTAAACCTCGGAATCGTTTTACATGTGTCTGCATATGCGAATAGAATATGATGTAGTGGAGGTGAAATACGATTTTTTTATAGTAACAAATGGGTTGAGAGCGGCTGCTTTAGATTTTTGTTACTTTTTTGTGTGTTTGGAGTGTTTTACGCTCTCGATAGGTGGTTATTGAGCGGAGGCGTCACATAATGCATTTGTTTCGCATGCGTTTTTGCAGGATGAGATGACCAATCAATGTCGTTCATTCGAAACAATGTCAAGAGAAGCTTGTTTTCGTTTTCATAAAATGAATAAATAAGTTTCGTCTATATAAGTGGTCTTGAAATGTCCGCGAAGACGGTATGCGCAAACATAACAGGCGCAACGAGCAATTTTTATCTGCTGACGTTAGTATTGTGTATAGCATCTGTGTCCATGAATGTGTTAAAAGTGTCCTGTTCCTGATGTCCTGCGCATGCGCGAATTGGGGTGCGTACGCGCAGGAAAGAAGACGGCAGAGTCGCTCGATAGCCCCAGTCGCGTCGAGACGTGCGCCTCGCGCCACCATCGCCAGCATGGCCTCCCGCGCGCTCTTTCTTGTCGAAAGCTGCGCGTTGAGATATATCGGTCGAGATAGTTGTCTTTTTATCATCGCACGACGATCTTCTGCCACATTTTCGGGTCTTCTACAATCGAACGGAGACTGAAGGTGAGCGCGAGGCCGTCCGTCACATGGCGTCCGCGCTGGACGTCGAAGAGCCGGCCGCCGACACTTCGGAGGCTTTCGATTCAACATTTTGTCAGAAGAGCCGCTTTGGATGAAGATAAAGGTATGTTGATGCACGGGCGTACATCGAGTCGCGTCTTTTTTCGACCTAACGTCTTGTGTCCATCTTTTTAGGCGCCCTCGTCGAAGACGCCGAGAACAGTCTAAGGCGTCGCGCTTTAAATGGACGCAAAATCGCCATAAATGTACATCATCCGAGCCGAGGAAGAAGACGCGCCGTTGCGGAGGGCGCCGCTATCGGCCGGAAGACGTCGCCGCCACCGCCGCCGTCGTAGCTCGCTTCGGATCTTTCCGTACGACTTCGGCTACACTCGGCCGCTGCAACCGAATCATTTTCACGTGAAAATGACCAATTCGTATGTTCTAGATTTATTATCCTCGTCTTGCTTACATATGCATGCTTTATTTTCAACATTATATTTTAAAGTAAATTCATTTATCTAGGAAAAAAATTATACAAAACATATAGCCCCTTTGCGAAAATACTTGATCCGGACTTACAAACTAAAGCACGATGAGATTTTCGTTGAAATTTCGAACGCTATAACTTAATACTAAATGTTTGGTATCTTGCGTATAATTGTGGTTATTGTTTATCGATGATGTGAATTGGACGTGTATTATTTTGTTAATTTTTTCGGGTGTTTGATTCGGGATCGGACAAGTCGGGAGTTCGCCGTTGTCCTTCGACGGAAGCGCATGTGCGGGTAGGGCGCGTGCGCATGCGCGTGGACCTGCGCGGTTCCTTCTATTCAAACATTCGAGACGCTTCCGGCGATGCCATTTGCGCATGCGCACGCAATTTCCCGCCGGGACATGTCTACCATACTATTATTTTTAACACTTGCGTGGCGGGAACTTTTTTATTTTTCGGCGCATACTCGTCCACTAGCACTTTTTGTAGTTTTGTTCTATCGATTTACTAGAAACATTAGGGGTGCCCAAAAGATGTATAGATTACTAATAAATAATTTAAAATATTGAACTTTATTTTAGGAAAAAAAAAACATTCCTCGCATAGTCTATAATTGATTCAGGTCTTATTATGGACTCGCCATTTTGTTTGATGATTATATTTCTGATACCAAAATGAATGATTTTTATTCAAATATGGTGTCATTTCTGACGAAATATTTCGAACGTATCCTAAAATGAGGAAGAATATTCGCAATTTTGATGTTGGAAAATGATTTTTCAGGGTAGTTTTTTCCCCGGGCATGTTTTTAATATTGTGCCGTCTCTTTTCGGGGATATATGTTTCGATACCTATCGTTTCTGCTAGATTTTTTGTTGTGCATATTTAGTGAATAAAAAAAACCGACACTACTAACTTAGTAGTATCGGTTTATCTTGGATGTCCAGTGAGAGGTTTCCTGGCTCTGTCGCACGACGATCGGGACGATCCGTCACATGGATCGTCGGTGCGTTTTGAATTTTTGAAGGTTATTCTTCGAATGCTCCGTGGTCGGTCAGGGCCTGCGTTAATTAAAAATTCTTCCAAATCGCGTTGTAAAATTTTCTAGCAACTTCTATCAGTGGGAGGAACTTTTTGGTTGCCTTTTTTGCATCCTCGGCGCTGATCGAGGTCTGTCCCACAGTGAGCGGGCGCCTCTTCCTCCAGTGATGTGCGACCGCGTTGATCTGCAGCTGCAGGTCGCCTCGCTTGCCACCTCAAAACGAACTATTTGCCCAAGCCCCTGCCCCATAAGAGTAAGCAGAACGCTTCGAAAATTTCGTTCCCGTTCTGGTATACGACGAACCCGGCTGCCACTCCCACTCTTCTGGCAGGGAGCAGTATGTTTTACCGGGGCTCGGAGTTTGGAGAAGTCGATAACTCGGAGGGTGTTGCTGCTCCACCGTGGGTGCTGCAAGCTTATAGAGGGTTTGAACAACTCACTGCCAGCTCTGGAAAGGAGCTAGTTTAGTCCGGAAACGGAAAGTCTATTATTGAGTCCAGATGCCAGATAGTTGTATATAAGATTCTACATTTAAACGAAATCTACATCCTCTTTCCACATATATGGTGCCGAAACTAAACAAAATTTAGAGAGAGCGCCGAAAGAGCGGGGAGCAGCCACTAAGTCTGAGTGTCCAACAGGTCCTGAAGCGGAAGCTCTGACACAGCGTAGGAGAATTTCTCGATCGGTGTCCATGTCCGGGTGCTTGCATGGACATTCCGAAAGACTACTCAGCTCTGAGCGAAGGAGATGCGACTCAAACCGTCCGCGTCCCGCGAGGAACTGGGATGTTGCTGAAAAAATTGTACAGACGCCTTTCAGGCCCCCAGCTTCAAAAGGATCGCCGCCCACCAGGCATATCGAAAGCACCTATGAAATCAAGCTAACTTTGTCCGCTAAAGTGTAGACGCACCCGCAGACTGGCCGAGACGAATTTTTTTGTGTGAGCCTTGTCATCCGTTGCAGCGAGATGATCGTGACTCGGTTGGATGTTTTCGGATTGAAACATTTAAAATCCGCACTTCGACATTTATCGGGAATGGGAATAGATTCTTATAAAGCCTTTTTTATTTGAATGTTTCCGGGTTGAAACATTTTTAACGGCGCCGGGTCTAGAGCGCTTCGGGAGTATATTATTATGCGTTTGCAGTTTTTGCGTCGGTTGCGACCGTCTTTTGTTGCATTTAGGTTTGATTGTAGGAATGAAGAAGAAATAAGCTAGGAATGTATTAATTCGTTTTTCGAAATGATTTGATTCTATTAGCGTTTTTGGGGTGGTCCTTTTGGCGGGATGTGGGAGATCTATGTATTTTACTGGGGGCTTGGAGTTTTCGATCGTTGGGGAGGTGTGATGTTATGCTACTTTCTTTGACTAATTGGAGTTCGGCTATTTCTTTTATTTTGATTTCTAGCGAGATGATGTTTCCTATTGCTTGAGTTGAGGTTAGAGAGGCCGTCCGGTATGCCTTTGCTATCTTAATTGTGAATGTTCTTTGAAGTTTCTTTAATTTTTTTTTTCTATTGTTTTGTGCCAGAGGGAGCTTCCGTATGTTATTGCCGGCTCCACAGAGCCTAAGTACATGTCTCTGGTTATGCGTGGGCTGAGGCCTCGTGTGGCTCTAACTGTATTAGTTATTGTTTTTGTGATTCCTGTAGTTTTTTTGCGTTCCGGGCTCTGTCGTAGAATGAGCAGTGTAACATTAGGTGTTCTATGTTCTGTGGGGATGATCCGTCGCATGGGCAATAAGGGATTTCGACGCGTTTGAATTTATGGAGGTATTCTTTGAATGCCCCGTGACCGGTTAGGGCTCGAGTTAATTCGTAGCTAATTGTATTTGCATTATAAAATTTCCTAGCTATTTCTATCGAGGGAGGAATTTTTTGGTTGTTTCCCCCTTTGGGCTTTCTGTGTATGCCTCGTTCCATGTGCTTATGGCCTCTTGTCGGATCATTTTTTTTGCGTAACTAATTGGAAATAGGTCGAATTTATGTCTAACGTTGTTTTTGTTTTCTGCCGCGAGTTTTGCTAATTGATCTGCTCTTTCGTTTCCTGGTATGTCGGTGTGGGCTCGGACCCATTGGAATTCGAATTCTATTTTTTCCTGATTGCGTATACTTTCCTGGATTTCAAATATTGTGGGGTGCAGGGGAGCCGGATTCGCCAGTGCTTCCAGAGCGCTTCGGGAGTTGTGTGTTTGCAGTTTTTCTTTTTTATTGACCATTTTACTGCATATAGTATTGCTACGGCCTCGGCTTGATATACCGTGCACCGATTTGAATTTCGCGAGCTTGTCCGGTTGGGCTAAGTTATGTATGATTTAATTTAATTTTCGACGTGATTTGGTTTCGAGTTTTATTTAAAAACTTCCGATTTGACCGGTTAGGTTCAGTATATTTGATCATTGCGTGTCGATTGCGATCGTCCTTTGTCCCATTTAGGTTTAGTTATTATTCCGATTTGTATTTCCTTTATGCGAATTTGATTGTTTAGGTTCCGGATTTAATTGCGATTGATTTATATAATGCGTCGGTTTCGCGTGTATTTTCTCTGGTATACGACGCCCACGCCCCCTGACTCTACTTTACTCCCGTCGGTGAATATTTGATATGTATTTTCAATGTTTATGGGGGATGGAGGATTTTTGGATTTAAGTTGCGTCTTCGGGGTAGTCCTTTTCGCGGGGTGTGGGAGATCTATATACTTTACTGGGGTTTGGAGTTTTCTGTCGTTGGGGAGGTGTGACGTTAAGCTAGTTTCTTTTACTACTTGAAGCTCGGCTATTTCATTTATTATAATTTCTAGCGGGATGTTCCTATTGCTTGGGTTGAAGTTAGGGAGCTGTCCGGTGTGCCTTAGTATTTTAATTGTAAACGTTCTTTGAAGTTGCCTTAGTTATATTAGGTTATTTTTCTTTTGTATTGTCTTGTGCCAGAGGGAGCTTCCGTATGTTATTGCTGGCTCCACAGCGCCTAGGTAGATATCTCTGGTTATGCGTGGGCTGAGGCCCCATGTGGCTCTAACTGTATCTGAAATGGTTTTTGTAATTCCTGCTGTTTTTTTATGACCGCGTCTAGATGGCTATTCCATGTGAGTTTGTCGTCTATTGTTATTCCTAGAATTTTTAATTCCCTATCTATTGTGATTTGTATTCCCTGCATTCTGATTAACGGTATCTGCGCGTTCATTTGTCTAGTTATGAAGATGGCTTTAGTTTTGTCCTGTGAAAATTCTAATTTAGCTTTTTAGCTTTAATCTCCCCATTTTGTTATTATTGAAAGCGTTTCTGTGGCTATTCTTTCAATTTCACTACTGTTTTTGTGCTTGATGAGCAGAAGAACGTCGTCAGCGAAGGCTTGGATGTGGGCGTTGCTGTCTAATTTGATGCTTAACACTCAAGCACCCGGGCTTGGCGGGTCCAAATTACGCGTGATACCGCACATTTTTCGCGATATCACTATTCCGCGCGGCATTGAGAATTATGTTTATAACTTTTTTATTAGTTGAATAAATTGGACGAAGTAAGTTGTGTTGGGTAGCGTATAGTATCCTTTGTGTAATTTGAAAACAATTGGTTTAAAAATAAAATTATCAACTGTAAACACGTAATTTATTTATAATTTTGACTCAAAAAGCAAAACAAATATTTTTTTTCCATTCATAAACATATAAATGTAATGTCAAATTCTTCTGAAATGTGATCGGCCATCATTTTACACAATACAATTTTTCCGTAAAATAATTTACAATGTATTGCACTTTGCACAAACGTCCAGAATTTGGTGTAATTTCTTCATTATTAGAGAAATGCAAAAATGTCAATAGTTGCAAAAATCGATTGCGAGCCATCGTTTTGGAAAAGAATGGCGTTTCAATCATCGGATTGGTGGACCAATAATCGGACAATTTGTCTTTTCTCACCTGGCCCATTATAATAATGAGAGCAAAAAAGGTTTTTATTTCTCCCACTGTCGTGTCGATCCATTTTTTGGTTTTGTTGGGTTCTTTGTATTTTGTTTTATTTTGATGGTGGTATCTATTTGTTTCATCGGTAATGTGTTGGAACAAGTCATCCCCCATAAATAATGAGGCCACTTCCTCAATATTTTGTGCATCCTGCGGTAAGACTTTCACTCCCGAATTACCCTGAAATGCTTGGTTCACTCTTGATAAAAGTCTATCAGTCCAATCCATGTCAACGTCTACGTCATCTTCAGAATCACTGTGTAACTCCATAACTCGAGGTCTTACGCGGGCACCGACCTCCATTTCAATTTCGGTATCACTACCGTCCTCAACATCACTCGGTACATCTGACATATCGTCATATATAATTTCATCAATAGGTGCTTCCATTTTCGTTTGGGGTAAAGTATATTTATTTCACAAACACGTAAATTTGAAAATGTTTTTTCCGTAAAATTATAAAATTACGCACACACGTTTCATAGAAATACGAAATAATTACAAATACAAAATCAAATCGCGGAGTAATTACAGGGGATGTACTCTATTCGACCGGTATTTTCAAACTAAAACACAATTCTTACACAGAATATGGGGATGGTCAACATTATATTGTCTATGTAAAGACTTCACTGATTGGTTAAAAAATACAATAAGAATTTCGAGAAAGCTATCCCTACCTGAAACATTTCCGGTATTTGGGTAAAGTTTTATGAATTATGTATTTTTAGATACAGGGCTCTGCAATAAATCTTTAAAAAAACTCTGCGATTTGCCATTCATACCAATTATGCATGCGATTGACAAAGCTATTCATCTTTCTACTGAAATTATTTTATTGCTCTATTTTTAACCATTTAGACCCAGAGTATGTAAAGAAACTTCCTAATAGAGTTATAAATCAAAAACACTAATTCGTTCCCGTCCATGTGTAAATGTAAGAAACTTTTGGAACAATAAATATATTTTATTTCAAGGACATTTTTGAGCCATAAATTTGTAATAAAGTTGAATGAAAGACACATGAATCTAATAAAGCAAACAGTAATGGGTCATATAACAATAAAAAAATGCCCAAAAGCTTCATGTTACAAGCAAACAGATGTTTATAATGCGCGTGACTAAAACCCGCGCGAACGCGGGACCGGTTGATAAGGGATAGTGAAGATTTCCGCGCGAACGCGGGACCGGGTGTTTGAGTGTTAATAGGTCGTCTATAATTATGTTCCATAGGAACGGGCTGTACGTTGATCCTTGGACGCAACCTTTGGTTGGCGGTTTGCAAGCTGTTGCTCCCGCGTGATATATTTTCACCGTCCGTTCGTTAAAATAATTTTGTAATATCTCCGTGATATTTTTCGGCGACGATTTCTTTTTGAGTATACTGATAATTAGGGGCCACCAAACGTTGTCGAACGCTCCTTTTATATCTAGTGAAATGGCTACAACTTGTTTGCAGCTTTTATCTGGTTTATCGCGTGGGTTAGAGCATCTATGGTGCTTTTTTGTGGGGTGAAACCGTATTGTCGGTTGTTTATTTCTCCTGCTCTGTGCAGTGTCCATTGGAGGCGGTTTATAATTAATTTTTCTAGTACTTTTCCGAGTATTGGGAGCAGTCCGATAGGTTGGTATGACTGAATTTTTGTGACGTCTTTCCCGGGTTTTGGTATTATTTTAACTATTGATGTTTTCCACGCTTTGGGAAAGTGTCCGAGTCTTAATGCGGCGTTCATTGTGCCGGTTATTGTTGCTTTTGCGAATTCGAATGTATTATTACATATTATGGGTGTGAAGTGATCGTACCCTGTGGCCCCTTTTTTGTTCATGTTTTTGAAAATATGTTCTATTTCCTGTTCCGTAAATTCTGGATCGTTGTCTGTTATTTGTTGCTGTGAGGCCGTTGTGACCGAAGGTCCCCATCGACCATCCATCCATTTAGTCTGTTCGCGGTACTGTTTGATGATAGCGTTATATATATTATACTTTCAATTTTTTGCCCTAGTCTATACGTTTTGTAATATGGTTGTAAGACGGTTTCAATGGTTTGAATTAGGGATATTTTTCCTGGATTATATGTACGAAAAGCCAACCTCCCTCTCCAAGGAATGACGCTTTCATCCAACGACAACTCTTGTGTCGGTTTATAAATATTTAAAAATTTTGGAATGAAATAATCTAGGATCGGTTTAACTTTAGTTAATCTTCCACCATTGGTTGTGAAGGCATTGTCTGAAAAATGCCAGGCTTGCCATATTTGACGGAATCTATCTGCTCATTGTTTGTGGGGAAATTAAAGTAGCGCAACCCGGATCTGTCGTTCAATAGTCTTCTATCCTATCTTTTTGCACCCTTCCCATCATCAAAATCAGTCCGATGAATTTCTTCATTTTTCGAAACGTAATATCGGTCCATTTTCTTGTCTTAGGGCCAGTCTTAAATAGACTAAAGGAGCTGGTTTAGTCCGGAGTCTATTATTGAGTCCAGATTGCAGATAGTTGTCTGTAAGATTCTACATTTAAACGAAAATTGAGAACGGAGTTATTCTCCGTAGAATCCTTCTTCCGCATATATGGTGCCGAAACTAAAACAAAATTTAGAGAAAGCGCCGAATGTGCAGGGAGCAGCCACTAAGTCTGAGTGTTCAACAGGTCCTGAGGCGGAAGCTCTGACACAGCGTAAGAGAATTTCCCGATCGGTGTCCATGTCCGGGTGCTTATTATACTTAAACAATTTTTTAATAATTTTAATCAGCAAATGTGCAATAAATTCTCAAAGGTCACGGGGTATAGGGCAGGTGGGTTGTTTTCTAGGTGATTTATTTCTCTGATGGAGCTAGTAATTATTTCTAAGTATTTTATTATATGGGGTCTCAGTTCCTTGAGTATTAAGATTTTATGCGGTTCTGTCAGTTTTATGTTTGGGTCCGTGATTTGATCCGTGAGAGCGTTCCGGGCTCTGTCGTAGAAAGAGCAGTGTAACATTAAGTGTTCTATATTCTGTGGGGATGATCCGTCGCATGGGCAGTACTATTTGAAGCTCGGCTATTTCCTTTATTTTAATTTCTAGCGGGATGATGTTTCCCATTGCTTGGGTTGAAGTTAGGGAGGCTGTCCGGTATGCCTTAGCGATTTTATTTGTAAATGTTCTTTGAAGTTGCCTTAGTTTTTTTAGATTATTTTTTTGTCTATTGTCTTGTGCCAGAGGGAGCTTCCGTATGTTATTGCTGGCTCCACAGCGCCTAGGTAGATATCTCTGGTTATGCGTGGGCTGAGGCCCCATGTGGCTCTAACTGTATCTGAAATGGTTTTTGTAATTCCTGCTGTTTTTTTTATGACCGCGTCTAGATGGCTATTCCATGTGAATTTATCGTCTATAGTTAGTCCTAAGATTTTTATTTCTTTTCCCTGCATTCTGATTAACGGTATCTGCGCGTTCATTTGTCTAGTTATGAAGATGGCTTTAGTTTTTTCCTGTGAAAATTCTAATTTAGCTTTATCTCCCCATTTTGTTATTATTGAAAGCGTTTCTGTGGCTATTCTTTCAATTTCACTGCTGTTTTTGTGCTTGATGAGCAGAAGAACGTCGTCAGCGAAGGCTTGGATGTGGGCGTTGCTGTCTAATTTGATGCTTAATAGGTCGTCTATAATTATGTTCCATAGGAACGGGCTGCACGTTGATCCTTGGACGCAACCTTTGGTTGGCGTTTTGCAAGCTGTTGCTCCCGCGTGGTGTATTTTCACCGTCCTTCCATTGAAGTAATTTTGCAATATCTCCGTGATATTTTTTGGTGACGATTTCTTTTTTAATATGCTGACAATTAGGGGGCCACCAAGCGTTGTCGAACGCTCCTTTTATATCTAGGGAAATGGCTACGACTTGTTTGTTTTCCTTGTTTGCGGCTTTTATCTTATCTATCGCGTGAGTTAAAGCATCTATGGTGCTTTTGGGGGGGGGGGGGGTGAAACCGTATCGTCGGTTATTTATCTCTCTGAGAGTAGGAAAAGGACGAGAAAGAGAAAAGCAAGGAAAGGAAGAGTGTAAGTCAGCCGCGCGGCCGCAACGCTGTGAGTGTGCGCACATGACGTAGATCGCTTCGTACGCCGTGCTAAGGTGCTTCCCGCTTAGTCCCCAGCGAGTCTCGTCATTTTTCCATAGGCTCCCTAGGACTCGCCCGCTAGGACTGCGTTCCTGCCGAATGTGCAGCCCCTCTGGATGACCACCCCAAGGTATGTTGTTTCGGCCTGGAACGGTATCCTCGTGCCGTTTAAGAAGAAGCGTGGAAGCGTCCTCGTGTATCTCACCGTATTGATGTTGGGACCGCCTTTCAACACCGTGGCCGTGGTCTTTCCCGGCGCGAAAGATAGCTTGTTCAGCTGGCTAAAATTCCAGAGCAGGGCACAGGCCTCATTGGCTCTCTCCTCGGCTTCCTTTATAGTGTCAGATCGTACCCGAGTTTCCTGTGTACGGTTCTTGTATTAATGCCGCGTCTATGTTGTTTATTGTTAGTTTCAGTAAAAAGTCTGCTGTGGCTAGGGCGCACCTTTGGAGGTTTATCTGTACTTTTGTTAGTGTCTGGTCGGTCTGTCTGGGTATAGTAATTGTGTGGGGTGTGTTTTGGTTGTTCTTTCTTCTTTGCGGTGTTGGCTGGATGCGGTCTCTTGCGATGTTGGTCTGTTCTCTTTTGCGTTTGGTTATTGTCATTTCCATCGACGTCGGGGGAAATAACAGGGTGTTTGTACAACTCACTGCCATTTCTGGAAAGGAGCTAGTTTAGTCCGGAGTCTATTATTAGCGAAAGCGCCGAATGCACGGGGAGCAGCCACTAGGTCTGAGTGTCCAACAGGTCCTGAGGCGGAAGCTCTGACACAGCGTAGGAGAATTTCTCGATAGGTGTCCATGTCCGGGTGTTTGCATGGACATTCCGAAAGACTACTCAGCTCTGAGCGAAGGAGATGCGACTCAAACCGTCCGCGTCCCGCGAGGAACTGGGATGTTACTGATAAATTTGTGCAGACGCCTTTCAGGCCCCCAGCTTCAACAGGATCGCCGCCCACCAGGCATTATCGAAAGCACCTATGAAATCAAACTAACTTTCTTTGTACCCGCTGTTCACATGATGTCACCGATCGTAGAGGGCCCGGCGGCGAGGGGATCTTGAAGTGTAGAGAATTTTTTCTAGCTGTTAACGGGACCCTGAGAATCGAGGTACTTTTTGATCGGAAAGATCCACTGCTGCGTCATTTTTGGTTTGTCGATCTCCCGTTCCCGTCTATTTTTCACTGTATCATATTCTATGGTATGTCTCACAACAATATCTCTGATATCTTTCCATTTTATCACCGTTATATATTTTGTTTTGCAGCTATCTCAACACGATTTTTGATTGGTCACCTCTTTCGGCAATCCTTTTCTATCGATTCTTATTGTACCGACAGAGTGTGTCTGCTTATCTAATCGGTTATTAGTTAAGTTTAAACTTACCATATGACCCTTCCAAAATAATGGATTTAATAGGGTCATGGCGATAAGTTCGACAATTCATGTATTGCCGAAAAGGGATTCTTTCTCGAAAAGGTGTGATACTTTCGTCGACACAGACATATTTTTCTGGTTCGTAATATATTATATGATTAATATTGAGCCGAGACTGGCCGGGATGTACTTTCTCGTGTGGGCATCATCTCTTGTCGCGAGACGATCGTGACTCGGTTGGATGTTTCCGGATTGAAATATTTAAAATCGGCACTTCGCCATTTATCGGGAATGGGAATAGATTCTTACAAAGCCATTTTTTATTTGAATATTTCCGGGTTGAAACATTTTTAACAATTTTTATGTTTTAACCCCTTCGCCGTCTCCCGGGGTTGGAGATCTTCGTAATCCTTTTGTGATTAAGATCAACTAGTGGCATACTTTTTAAAGCGCGTCCATTTAAAAAACGTAAGTCGTTTGCGATTTCTTGCAAAACTGTAAATCTATCATTGAGTTGTATCAATATTCCATCTAACACTTCACACAATTGTTTTTTTGATAATGCATTCAAACGAAAATTGAAGAGGTACGGAATTATTCTCCGTAGAATCCTCCTTCAGCATATATGGTGCCGAAACTAAAACAAAATTTAGAGAAAGCGCCGAATGAGCGGGGAGCAGCCACTAAGTCTGAGTGTCCAACAGGTCCTGAGGCGGAAGCTCTGACACAGCGTAGGAGAATTTCTCGATCGGTGTCCATGTCCGGGTGCTTGCATGGACATTCCGAAAGACTATTCAGCTCTGAGCGAAGGAGATGCGACTCAAACCGTCCGCGTCCCGCGAGGAACTGGGATGTTGCTGAATAAATTGTACTGACGCCTTTCAGGCCCCCAGCTTCAAAAGGATCGCCGCCCACCAGGCATATCGAAAGCACCTATGAAATCAAACTAACTTTCTTTGTCAGCTTAACCTTCCCCTTACTGTGATAAAAGCAGCCGCGAGCAGCGGTGATGGAACATTTTTGTTGTTTATGAAAGTGATTTAAAAACCGAAAGAAGTGAATATTTTTAACTATATTGCTTTTAATAACTATATTTGAGGTTGAAATGTAACAATTTTTGTAATGTTAGCTCTGAAAAGTGTCTGAAAACGAGAAAAAACATCGTAAATAGCCGTCATCTTGTCCCCTGTGTCTACCGCACCTTTGGTTTTATTATAGTGAAGAATAATGTTCGGTTTTTTATCGTTACTTTCATCTATTTCACTATTGTGAAATTTTGTAGTAAGGAGTATCACCGCCTTTTTTTTTTGGCACGTATGACACAAGAGTTGTGTTAGGCGTGAAGCCAAAAATACTACTATATACCTCACGTTTTACATCAGGCAAAAATTCTTTTGGTATCTCTGTTTTGTTTTTCCTAAGAGTACCGGTCAGGGTCAATTTTTTTTCTAATAATTTAGTTGATAATGGTACCGATGTAAAAAAATTATCGGTCGTTACTCCCCTATTGGTGAAGGGCCTCGACGAGAAGCGAGGGGGGCTCCGCCCTCAGGGGTGAAGGAGCCCCGCGGCACCGAGACAAACTCGAAGCATCCGCGACGGAAAAATGCGTATACCTCCGCCGAGGGGGCGATTCTTTATCCTCGACCGCTCATATGACGACACCAAAAAGGAGGAAACCTCAAAACGAGAGGGAAACAATTAAAACTCAGTGAACTTCAATTAATAATGTTTATTTACCATATTGATACGGCAGACGATCACGACGCAGAGGCTTGATGATTGGAACGTAGCGCGAAATTGGCGGCAAATGAGCCGCCAATAATCAACACGACTGGTCCCCAAAGCGTCCAGAACGGAATAGAACGAAGTCGCTCGGCCTACAACCCTCATTGCAGCTGTATGATATCTTCATCTTGATGTATCTGTCTTGCATATCGCCCGTGAATTCATCCAGATATCGCCGTTCTAATCGCATCGCCGATAGACAATTCCGATCGATGGTTAAGGCAATGCCATAGAATAATATTTGGAAACATTTGCAGTACGCGCTGGCCAACACTTCTTGCCAAGCATAACACTTGCATCGTCAGCAGTCAAAGCGACAAGATTTCTTCGAAGGTAATTTTCATCGAATCCATATGCAGGCGGAGGCAATCTAGTAAGCGTTTAGTTATTGTGCTCGCTGTCTGCTCGTATAATTCGATTAAATCTAAGAACACAAAGTGGGGGTCTTTCGATGTATCTATGTCGCATTTTATGTATATCATCAATGTCGATTTTCGACTAAAAGTGGTAGACTCATCTATCAGAACTGACATCTTTCCGTTGGTTTCAATAATTTTTTGACATTTTGTCCGATGTGATCTAGTATATTCGTTGCGCTGAAACGTGAACGTAGACCCATTGGGAACTTTGGTTCTATTCAATTCTTGTAATTGTAACAAATCAAAATGGTCCGAATAGGGTTTGTTGTTTTTGCCTATGTAGTATGCGGTTCGAAATATTTTTTCGGTGGTTTCGAGCTCTGATTCATTTAGAGTGTACAATTTTTTCGATGTCTTGGATCATTAGCACTTTCGAGCAAAATTTTAGCATTCGCGTGTGAAAATGATTTTATCTGCAAAATAATTTTCTTTCGTAAAGATTTGAATTGGATAGATCTAATATGTCCGTTTGATGATACGGAAATTGAACTCCACTCTTTCCAAATAGTTGATCTTGTGTTTTAAGATAGTGTTATGAACAGCGAGCTGGACAGGGCAATTGCTACCTGCTACCAATTATATACACAACCTTATGGTGATAAGGAAAATTTAGTTACAAATTGCTCTTTAATAAACTTGTTTATGCACTTTTCGTTAGGTTCATTTTTATTCAATATCACGTAATATGAATATACTATTTGAGCACATTCATTATTATAGATATTTAATACACTTGTGCACTCACTCACATTATTGACCGACATCGAACCCACTTTTCCCGAGTTTTTTCGTGAAAAATTGAAATAGTATCTCATCATCTCTTCAATCAATTCGCCTGTGCCCGTCGTATCCCGACCTGATCTTTCTTGCTGCCATGATGCATCGGCTTCCTATTCTCCTTGTCGGCCTTCCAGTGTCGTCGATGTCGAGGATCCCACTTCTGACACCAATGTTGCGGTGGCTCGCCGCGAGGGGCGTCTCGAATCGAACTCAGCACGTGCGACGGAATACGTATAACCTCTGCAGAGGGGGCGATTCGTTAACTTCGACCGCTCACATGCATGAAACAATTAAAACATGATTAAGCTTTAATTAATAACTTTATTTACCATTTTGTGATTCGCGGCGACGATCGCGACGCAGAGGCTCCGGATGAATGGAACGTAGAGCGAAATTAACACGACTAGTTCGCGAGGCGCCCCAGAAAGGAACAGCGAGTCCGTTTGCCCTGCAACCCTTAGAAACGGTTGCAAGTCCGAACTTCATAATAAATGACCCGCTTTGACGACCAAAAATCGATAATTGAAGATGAAATTAATTCATTTACGTTTATAATTAATATAAATAATCGGTAAATTATTCTCACGCTACCACATATATTGCCGAAAAGCGATTCTTCCTCGAAAAGGTGTGATGCTTTCGTCGACGCTGACATATTTTACTGGTTCGTATTTTATGATTAATATTGAATTCATCGACGATATTGTGAATTTTTGCTAACCGAACTTCCGGGTTTGCAGTAGAGAATTATCTGCGAAATGTAGCATTTGGAGCAAAATCTTTTTCTGCTCATTACAGTTGGTGGAAATGTCTTTTCCTTCGATTTGATTCGACTGCATTTTTTTCTTCAGAATATCGTCCGTTACTGAAAGTTGGTAAAATTCTTGCGGTCTTCCTTTTTTACACGAAATCAACAATGTCAATTTAAATTTAAACATTGCATATATAATAATGACAACTGTTGCGGGGAAAGGGGGCGCCGCGCTTCGCGAGCCCCCGATGCCGCACCATCGCCCGTGCCGCCGCGGCGTATCTCGGACGGCCCAGACGGCCGCAGCGCCGGCGTCGGAGCCCGAACAGCGGCGGACGCGCCCCCCTAACAAGGCGAGGGGACGCAGAGTTCTTTGATCCGGTTCGACAACTGGTTTGTCAGGGTGTCGAGCGGCGACGAGGGGAAAACTCCATGGAGGGATGATGATAATGAAAGTCTTCAATTATTGAACACGACTTTGAAGATTGTGAGGCACGTGGCCTCCATGCGGTGGCGATCTCTGCGGTCCAAAATGTCTGTCAACCACCTCTCAAGCTCGGGAATGGGAATCGCTTCGGGAGTATATTATGATATGTTTGCAGTTTTTCTTTTTTATTGACCATTTTGCTGCATATAGTATTGCTACGGCCTCGGCTTGATATACCGTGCACTAGACGATTTGAATTTCGCGAGCTTGTCCGGTTGGGCTAAGTTATGTATGATTTAATTTAATTTTCGACGTGATTTGATTGCGAGTTTTATTTAAAGACTTCCGATTTGGCCGGTTAGGTTCAGTATATTGGATCATTGCGCGTCGATTGCGATCGTCCTTTGTCGCGTTTAGGTTTTTAGTTCTTTCGTATTTCATATTTTAGGATTTGAATTTCGCGAGCTTGTCCGGTTGGGTTAAGTTACGTATGGTTTAATTTAATTTTCGACGTGATTTGATTGCGAGTTTTATTTAAAAACTTCCGATTTGGCCGGTTAGGTTCAGTATATTTGATCATTGCGTGTCGATTGCGATCGTCCTTTGTCCCATTTAGGTTTAGTTATTATTCCGATTTGTATTTCCTTTATGCGAATTTGATTGTTTAGGTTCCGGATTTAATTGCGATTGATTTATATAATGCGTCGGTTTCGCGTGTATTTTCTCTGGTATACGACGCCCACGCCCCCTGACTCTACTTTACTCCCGTCGGTGAATATTTGATATGTATTTTCAATATTTATGGGGGATGGAGGATTTTTGGATTTAAGTTGCGTCTTCGGGGTAGTCCTTTTCGCGGGGTGTGGGAGATCTATATACTTTACTGGGGTTTGGAGTTTTCTGTCGTTGGGGAGGTGTGACGTTAAGCTAGTTTCTTTTACTACTTGAAGCTCGGCTATTTCCTTTATTCTAATTTCTAGCGGGATGTTTCCTATTGCTTGGGTTGAAGTTAGGGAGGCTGTCCGGTGTGCCTTAGCTATTTTAATTGTAAACGTTCTTTGAAGTTGCCTTAGTTTATTTAGGTTATTTTTCTTTTGTATTGTCTTGTGCCAGAGGGAGCTTCCGTATGTTATTGCTGGCTCCACAGCGCCTAGGTAGATATCTCTGGTTATGCGTGGGCTGAGGCCCCATGTGGCTTTAACTGTATCTGAAATGGTTTTTGTAATTCCTGCTGTTTTTTTTATGACCGCGTCTAGATGGCTATTCCATGTGAATTTATCGTCAATAGTTAGTCCTAAGATTTTTAGTTCCCTATCTATTTTTATTACTTTTCCCTGCATTTTAATTTTTGGTATTTGCCCGTTCATCTGTCTTGTTACGTATATGGCTTTGGTTTTTTCTTGCGAGAATTCTAGTTTGGCTTTAGCTCCCCATTTTGTTATGATTGAAAGCGTTTCTGCGGCTATTCTTTCAATTTCACTAATATTATTGTGCTTGATGAGCAGAAGAACGTCGTCAGCGAAGGCTTGGATATGGACGTTGTTGTCTATTTCGATGTTTAGGAGATCGTCTATTATAATGTTCCATAGGAACGGGCTGCACGTTGATCCTTGGACGCAACCTTTGGTTGGCGTTTTGGCAAGCTGTTGCTCCCGCGTGGTGTATTTTCACCGTCCGTTCGTTAAAATAATTTTGTAATATCTCCGTGATATTTTTCGGCGACGATTTCTTTTTGAGTATGCTAATCATTAGGGGCCACCAAGCGTTGTCGAACGCTCCTTTTATATCTAGTGAAATGGCTACAACTTGTTTGCAGCTTTTATCTGGTTTATCGCGTGGGTTAGAGCATCTATGGTGCTTTTTTGTGGGGTGAAACCGTATTGTCGGTTGTTTATTTCTCCTGCTCTGTGCAGTGTCCATTGGAGGCGGTTTATAATTAATTTTTCTAGTATTGGGAGCAGTCCGATAGGTTGGTATGACTGAATTTTTGTGACGTCTTTCCCGGGTTTTGGTATTATTTTAACTATTGATGTTTTCCACGCTTTGGGAAAGTGTCCGAGTCTTAATGCGGCGTTCATTGTGCCGGTTATTGTTGCTTTTGCGAATTCGAATGTATTATTACATATTATGGGTGTGAAGTGATCGTACCCTGTGGCCCCTTTTTTGTTCATGTTTTTGAAAATATGTTCTATTTCCTGTTCCGTAAATTCTGGATCGTTGTCTGTTATTTGTTGCTGTGAGGCCGTTGTGACCGAAGGTCGGTATGAGGGTCCCCATCGACCATCCATCCATTTAGTCTGTTCGCGGTACTGTTTGATGATAGCGTTATATCTATTATACTTTCAATTTTTTGCCCTAGTCTATACATTTTGTAATATGGTTGTAAGACGGTTTCAATGGTTTGAATTAGGGATATTTTTCCTGGATTATATGTACGAAAAGCCAACTTCCCTCTCCAAGGAATGATACTTTCATCCAACGACAACTCTTGTGTCGGTTTATAAACATTTAAAAATTTCGGAATGAAATAATCGAGGATTGGTTTTACTTTAGTTAATCTTCCACCATTGGTTGTGAAGGCATTGTCTGAAAAATGCCAGGCTTGCCATATTTGACGGAATCTATCTGCTCATTGTTTGTGGGAAAATTAAAGTAGCGCAACCCGGATCTGTCGTTCAATAGTCTTCTATCCTATCTTTTTGCACCCTTCCCATCATCAAAATCAGTCCGATGAATTTCTTCATTTCTCGAAACGTAATATCGGTCCATTTTCTTGTCTTAGGGCCAGTCTTAAATAGACTAAAGGAGCTGGTTTAGTCCGGAGTCTATTATTGAGTCCAGATTGCAGATAGTTGTCTGTAAGATTCTACATTTAAACGAAAATTGAGAACGGAGTTATTCTCCGTAGAATCCTTCTTCCGCATATATGGTGCCGAAACTAAAACAAAATTTAGAGAAAGCGCCGAATGAGCGGGGAGCAGCCACTAAGTCTGAGTGTCCAACAGGTCCTGAGGCGGAAGCTCTGACACAGCGTAAGAGAATTTCCCGATCGGTGTCCATGTCCGGGTGCTTATTATACTTAACAATTTTTTAATAATTTTAATCAGCAAATGTGCAATAAATTCTCAAAGGTCACGGAGTATAGGGCAGGTGGGTTGTTTTCTCTGTGATTTATTTCTCTGATGGAGCTAGTAATTATTTCTAAGTATTTTATTATATGGGGTCTCAGTTCCTTGTGTATTAAGATTTTATGCGGTTCTGTCAGTTTTATGTTTGGGTCCGTGATTTGATCCGTGAGAGCGTTCCGGGCTTCTGTCGTAGAAAGAGCAGTGTAACATTAAGTGTTCTATATTCTGTGGGGATGATCCGTCGCATGGGCAGTACTATTTGAAGCTCGGCTATTTCCTTTATTCTAATTACTAGCGGGATGTTTCCTATTGCTTGGGTTGAAGTTAGGGAGGCTGTCCGGTATGCCTTAGCGATTTTATTTGTAAATGTTCTTTGAAGTTGCCTTAGTTTTTTTTGTCTATTGTCTTGTGCCAGAGGGAGCTTCCGTATGTTATTGCTGGCTCCACAGCGCCTAGGTAGATATCTCTGGTTATGCGTGGGCTGAGGCCCCATGTGGCTCTAACTGTATCTGAAATGGTTTTTGTAATTCCTGCTGTTTTTTTTATGACCGCGTCTAGATGGCTATTCCATGTGAATTTATCGTCTATAGTTAGTCCTAAGATTTTTAGTTCCCTATCTATTTTTATTTCTTTTCCCTGCATTCTGATTAACGGTATCTGCGCGTTCATTTGTCTAGTTATGAAGATGGCTTTAGTTTTTTCCTGTGAAAATTCTAATTTAGCTTTATCTCCCCATTTTGTTATTATTGAAAGCGTTTCTGTGGCTATTCTTTCAATTTCACTGCTGTTTTTGTGCTTGATGAGCAGAAGAACGTCGTCAGCGAAGGCTTGGATGTGGGCGTTGCTGTCTAATTTGATGCTTAATAGGTCGTCTATAATTATGTTCCATAGGAACGGGCTGCACGTTGATCCTTGGACGCAACCTTTGGTTGGCGTTTTGCAAGCTGTTGCTCCCGCGTGGTGTATTTTCACCGTCCTTCCATTGAAGTAATTTTGCAATATCTCCGTGATATTTTTTGGTGACGATTTCTTTTTTAATATGCTGACAATTAGGGGGCCACCAAGCGTTGTCGAACGCTCCTTTTATATCTAGTGAAATGGCTACAACTTGTTTGCAGCTTTTATCTGGTCAATCGCGTGGGTTAGAGCATCTATGGTGCTTTTTCGGGGGTGAAACCGTATTGTCGGTTATTTATTTTGTGCAGTGCCCATTGAAGACGGTTTATTATTAATTTTTCTAATACTTTCCCGAGTACTGGGATCAGTCCAATCGGTTGGTATGATTGGATGTTTGTTGTGTCTTTCCCGGTTTTTGGAATTTGGAATCTTGCGGTCTCCCCTTTTTACACGAAACCAACAATGTCAATTTAAATTTAAACATTATTACATATATATATAATAATGACAGTAAAAAAATACAATCATTAGCAAAAGTGTAGGCGCACCCGCAGACTGGCCGGGATGTATTTTCTTGTATGGGCATCATCTCTTGTCGCGAGACGATCGTCACCCAGTTGGATGTTTTCGGATTGAAACATTTTAAATCGGCACTGCGCTATTTATCGGGAATGGGAATAGATTCTTACAAAGCCGTTTTTTATCTGAATGTTTCCGGGCTGAAATATTTTTAACAATTTTTGTTTTTTAACCCCTTCGCCGTCTCCCGGGGCCGGAGATCTTCGTAATCTTTTATGATTAAGATCAACTAGTGGCATACTTTTTAAAGCGTGTCCATTTAAAAAACTAAAGTCGTTTGCGATTTCTTGCAAAACTGTAAATCTATCATTGAGTTGTATCAATATTCCATCTAACACTTTACACAATTGTTTTTTTAATAATGCATTTAAACGAAAATTGAAGAGGTACGGAATTATTCTCCGTAGAATCCTCCTTCAGCATACATGGTGTCGAAACTAAAACAAAATTTAGAGAAAGCGCCGAATGAGCGGGGAGCAGCCACTAAGTCTGAGGCGGAAGCTCTGACACAGCGTAGGAGAATTTCTCGATCGGTGTCCATGTCCGGGTGCTTGCATGGACATTCCGAAAGACTATTCAGCTCTGAGCGAAGGAGATGCGACTCAAACCGTCCGCGTCCCGCGAGGAACTGGGATGTTACTGAAAAAAATGTACAGACGCCTTTTAGGCCCCCAGCTTCAACAGGATCGCCGCCCACCAGGCATATCGAAAGCACCTATGAAATCAAACTAACTTTCTTTGTCAGCTAAAGTGTAGACGCACCCGCAGACTGGCCGAGACGATTTTTTTTGAGTGAGCCCTGTCATCCGTTGCCGCGAGACGATCGTGACCCGGTTGGATGTTTCCGGATTGAAACATTTTAAAACAGCACTTTGCCATTTATCGGGATTGGGAATAGATTCTTACAAAGCCGTTTTTTTATTTGAACGTTTTTGAGTTGAAACATTTTAAACAACTTTTGTTCTTTAACCCGTTTAACAACATAACAACGTCTCTTGTCTTTCTATGCTAGAACTATAATCGTTTTTGTATGGAATGAAGACGAATCTCCTTCATTTATTTTTGTTGAATGTTGGCATTTCGAGACGTTAGTTCCGACTGCATCGGTTTTGTTTTCGTGCAATTTCTGGAATAGTTTTGGGCTCGCAAACCAGCTATCGACATATAATGTATGACCGACGCCAAAATATGGGGTAATGAGACATCGACTTGAGCTCCAACTCCCATATCAGAATGATCAGGGTATTCTGAATTTGATCCTGTATATACGATTATGTCTAGCACAACTTGTTTTGCAGTCGCGCATTACAAATAATTTTATACCGAAACGACTGACTTTTGATGGTATATACTGTTTAAAAATTCGTTCAGACGTTCAGGAATACTAGATTTTCATTGATGTAAATGTCGCATTTTTTGAATAATAGGCTTTATTTTTGGCAGATAATCAGAAGTTTACCCTCGTTTTTATTTTGAGTTTTAAGATGAACTGGGGGTTGCTCTGCTTGGCTCTCTTGGAGTATTCCGCTTCTGACACCAGTTTCTGTGGTATTGTAATTTTTTGGAGAGCGACGGATAATCATTTCTGTCAGAACACACAACACAATCTTTATGCTTTCCTTCTGTGTGCAAATATATAAAGCAGTAATTATCCTCATAAGTAACATCCACCAATGTAGATTGTTCGTCATCTGGAATATTCTGAACATCGTTTTCGCTACTGGAAATTCTTCGAAGTCTTCGTTGGTGATAAAATGGAAAAATCACATCGGACTTCACGATAGCTGCAAATAGGGTCTTGGATCTGAGATGCTGAGCCCTCTAATCGTTAATAACTGAATTGATAAAATGCTCGTTTCACGTTTATATGACAATTGTCTACATCGTAATACATCGTCCAATTCTCTCATATAGTTACTATCGTCACCACTATCAAATTCATTATCAAATGTATTTATTTTTACGCCTGTAGTTTTACACACATTTCGCTTTCGTTTTAAATTTCTTTTTTCGCGACATTATCGCGAAGGGTCCCAACTTTATAAAATGCTAAAATGCAGCACAGATACACTAAATGCATTGTCGAGTGTCACTCGACATTAGAGCTGGTGAAAACATCGCGTGTCGAGTGACACTCGACATTGGAGTGGAAAGGAATCAAAACGAGGAAATGTTACATGGAAGGTAGTAGATAGAACCGGGAATGTTTTATGGATAGTTTCTGACTCTAAAGAACCAGAATCTAATTAACCAAGTCGATGTAGTACGATATCCTTTTTGCTACATATTCATAGTAGTCAGGATCCGTGCAGATTTTGATGTGGTAAAATCTGACTATGGCTCATACCTCTACCTTCAATTATACATATCGACATTTCAAACATCTCGTCGTGCTAATAGTTGTCGAATAACTGACGTCGTCATAATAATAAGTTCGCAAAGGGGATTTATAATTTCATTTTTCCCTAATTTTCAATTATCCTCTTATTCAAGATATGTAAAATATTATAGTTTTCAGTTTAAATATGGGAAACATGATATATATAAGTATGTGAAATATTGTAAATATGTATATGAGCTACATATACACTAATTTGTGTTATTTTATTCAAAGAAAGGTTTATTACTGTTGTATGTGTCAATATTTAACATTTTTTTGTTTGCTTTATATTTGTAATATTGATTTATTTTGACTGTTATTTATGTTGAAATGTTATATGATTATTGTTTAGTTTTGAATGTAATAAAATACTTGAACTGAATAATTTTGTTTGATTTTTTGTATTTCAATGATCCTTTATAATAAACATGTGCACATTTGGGTTGCTGATATATTTAGTAATTCTATTAATATTCGTCGAATTAAATGGACAAAGAAAAACATTTGAAAAACAAAAAAATACACAATTTAAAATCAATTTAATAAACGACACAAAATAAGTTTGAAGGATTTTTCTAAGACATTTGCGAAAAAACTACCCCAAATTAAAAAAAATATGTAAATAAAAAATCCTACGAACTTATTGAGTGTTGTTTTATATTAAATAATTTGCAATAATATCGCATAATTGCAGCCAATCAGCGAACGATGCTTATTCACCTGTATGGTCGCTTATTTACGAGCGAATTCAGTGATTCAGAAAAAACATTCTTGCACGTTGAGTTAGGAGAGAAACAGAGACGGAGAGAGTTTTTTGCAGATTGGAGATTGCGAATGTAAGACAGAAATGGAGAGTATCTTGCGTACATCGTACGATTATATAGATCGTTAACCCAATTTTATCGACTTATAATATTTGAATAATATAATTAATCTATTTCAAATGTATTGTTTATGTTTACTTGAAGAAATTACCGAATATTGCGTACTATCGACAGTTTATTTATTTAAATACAAGCTTCATACACGCTGCGACGGTCCTGACAGATGAGTGGATTTGTGCGGATGATAAATGGCGGAAAAGCAAATACAGCATCTAAGATTTATGATGAATTTAAATTAGCTCATTATTAAAGGTTAACATAAATATTCAGTGAAAACGGAAAAAATACATCTAATGAAAGATATTTGGTATCATGGGTCAAATTTGACTCATATCTTAGTTCCTACGAAATCCACAACTCAGCATTCATATTATCCGTAAGTGCGCTTTTAGATTTTACTATGTAAAACACTATTGTGTGCTAGTGGGAAAAATAACAATATCAACAGTGTTAACACGTATCGTGCCAAGGACATTTTTCAAAAATGACCCACCAGGCCATCATACAAATTTAGTTCTATATTATATATTTATATATAAGGATTATAAATTGTGGTCAAAATTAAAAAAAAAAATTAAATAGAACCTATTTTAGGCCATCAGTCACCGGTGCCCGACGCGGCCTGTGTGGTCCATATGGGATGCAACGCATATTTTTTTTTTTTTTTTTTTTGTACATATCTTTTTGAATAATACATTGTAATGATACATGATGGTTTATATATTTTTTGGATAGATTACATCTTATTTGTGGTATCAATCACTGACGGTTGACGTAGCGTATTACTTCGCGTACAGATAATTTATTCTATGATTCAAATTTACTTTTTCATTATGAAAAACACAAAAGTCAAACGGCACATAACTATTCAGATATATTTTTTGATATGTCTATATTGTAACAAATTACATCGACCTTTTTTTATTACATGAAATATGTCATCTGTGACAAGTTTATTTTAACGATGAATGGAATTAAATGTTTGAAAAGATTTAAGTCTAAGACAATGCAATTGAGAAGACTCTTTTTTATTGCTTTTTAGAACATTTATTTTAAATACTATAAACAATAGAGAAGATAATTCCACTTTTTCACTATTTATTCAATAGAAACGATTGTTTTTACTTTTTTCTGTTCATCCCCCAAAATAAAGAGACGTTTTCTATTGGTCTTATTCTAACCAATATTATTGGGTCAAAATATCATGCTTTCAAAGTATAAGTCATACTTAGGCCTGATCCACACTATGATGCCGTTGACGGTTAGATCTCGCTCCGGTCTCGGTCCGATCAAATATTCTTACACAAGAAACAATCAGAGTATTCACACTATCGGATCGTTCCAATCCCGTTTTTTGTATGAAAATATTTGACGGGACCGAGACCGAGATGGAACTGTTACCGGCACCATAGTGTGGATCGGGCCTTACTCTTTGCATATGACTTATTGGCATATTGATCACGGTTCATTTAATGTCAATCAAATCGATATGCTGATCAAGTGATTGAAGGAATAACTCAACGAATATCATCCAGATCACGTTCTTGATCGCCGACAAATAAGTTGGAAATGAAGAGGTTTTTTGATTTAATTATTTGGATCGTCAAACTACACAGTATTTATTTATATTGGAGCAAAGACATTCATTTCAGGCAGAAATTTCCACAAAGTATAATGATTTTGCTCCAAATGATACATTTTGCGGATAATTCCACTGCAAACCCAGAAGATCGGTTAGCAAAAACTCACAATATTTTCGATGATCTCAATATCAATTATAAAAAATATTATGAACCACAAGAATATGTCTGTGTTGACGAAAGCATGATACCTTTTCGAGGAAGAATCTCTTTTCGGCAATATATGAAATCCAAAAAACGGCATCATCTATCATTGCAAGACGATCGCGCCATGAACTTTTGAAAAAAAGATGATTCATCTCGAAATGGCAACATTGGAAGAAAATTTTCAAGGAATAGAACCAAACAGGTTGTAACGTATTGTGGGGGGTGTAATGGTTTTCAACATCTATGTTTAGCGTGTTTCAATATAGTACATAGAAATATTTAATTCATTTATACAGTATCTTATACATAGAGCCTATTTTTTTAATCATATATTATTTTAAATTTATTATTCTATTGTTTTGTATTATAAAACTAGCAAATAATGTTCATGATCTAATGTGTGTGTCGAAAAAAAAGAGTTAAAAAGTTTTAGGTTAAAAAAGAGTTAAAGAAACTCTTTTTTAACCTAAAACGTATTTATAACATGATAAAATATGCATACATTCATCTAAATTAGTATATTGTAAATGTTTAATTACAAAAATCTCGTAGAAGAAGAACATGGAATATACCTACCGTTTTTTTGGATATGGCTTTTTAAAAAAAAAAGTTCGGGTGTTCCGCTTGTTCAGGAACACCATGTCTATCAGATTATATATTAAAAACTGTTAAATGTGTAACTGACGGCGCACAGAGACTATTTTACTAAATCGAGTGCCATCAGTCACCGGTGCCTGCCACGGCGCACTGGTAACAATCGTCATCGGGCACCGGTGCCCGACGCGGCACGATACGTGTTAAGGTGCATTTATTGATATACAAGTTTGTTTTACGCTGCGCGGAGCTAAGAAAATAATGGGTTTACATAGTCGTGTTCTCTTCATAGTATACAGTGCATTTTAGAAAATGATCTAAATACATTTTGGACATATTTAAGTATAAATAATATAAACATAATAAATTTTTGCTTACAGCCGCACAGTGTTACTTTGGTAATTTTTACGCACACAAAAATAATTTTCCAACTTTCAGTCATACTGTCAATTATTTACATGTTGCTGTCAAGCTTGCGAAACGATTTCAAATTAGATAATCTGCGCTATTTGCACTAAACATAAATCATCCCATGCACGCTGCAAAATTTGACCCCAGCATGAAATAATTGGTTTTGCCATATTATTAGCTGTTAACATGTTTAAATCCCGGATCATTATACGCATGTCACTACACGTCAAGACTTATGGTAATTTCTTATGTTATTTGCGTATATTTCCTTGTCATTCAATCATTGCATATCTGCATTGTCGATCCGGTTCAGGGTCGCAGCAGATAATTGATCTTCTGCGCGAGTTGGAAGCTGGAAATCGACTTCGTGCTTTCTTCGCCTAAATACTGAGATAAACGCGAGCTTCTGAAATTGCCACGATCTTTTGAAATGCCAAGTTGCAATATGGAAAGCCGCTTGGAAACGAGCATATTTTTCCCACACGCGTGGAGCTCATCAGCGTCCCGTCGAGATGTCGTGCTGCTGCAAAAATATCTTCGCCGCCGCTTCGAGACCATGGGAAACTGGTTTTTGGATTTTTTGAAAAATGCCGACGCTCAATTCGGAAGTCAGCCATGCACGCGACCTGCCGAATTTAAGATTTAAAAGCATTTTTGACACAACAACGAAATAACGAAACAGGAAGAGATATCATCAGAGCGCTTCTGAGCGACGAAACATCCTCGAATTACATTCGCAGCAGAATCTGGCACACCGATGCAAGTCAATCCATGGAATAATAGCTCTTGCAAAATCCTATAGATAAACTCACTCGAAAATTCCTCGAATCTGGTTGACATCGTGCATCGCATAAATGCAATCCTAATGCAACATCTCGAATTGTAAGATAGCATCGATTCAATTTTGAAATCTTTTCAAGTCCGCGAAGAAGCGAATCTAATTAGCAATCGCGCAAGAACTGCATCTGTATAGTTATTCAATCGATCGTTTTAGGGTTTTGCATTTGTTTCTAATTGCAGCGTACAAATGAAAGATCGTTGGCCATCGTCGTGCTTCTGTCAGATTTGGATCTTCGACTATATTTGTAACACTTATTTTAACCTAAATATATTGAAAACCTCCATTCATAGCATGAGCATCTGCCATCGGGCGTACTAACTAATCTTACTACTTTGACGAACACAATCGTCAAATCCCGTCTTGCGTCAGCAGATAATACTTGCTTTTTGCGCCAGGTTTTCGTATTGGTTCGGTCGTTTGTATTACCTAGCCACGGAAAAAAGTCGACGTTCAGCGCGTAGTGGTGACGCCTTTTGCACAGATTCCACCTACTTCTGTAATCAGCAGTTCCCCTTTGTGAGTACACAGCACAGCATGAGCTCTTAGCGGGGTTACCCCAGCAGCGTTTGATGAGCAAACCGACGAGGCTCATTTCGCGCACCTCTACTCCACATCATTATCCCAGGGGGTTGATCGTTGCCCACAGGCGTAGGGTTGTCCCCCTTTGGGGTTTTATGAATGGGCATCGTAGAGTCTAACAACACCCATCTGGGCAGAAGAAGAACAGCTCGAATCGACTTTCTTCGTCTTTTGTTAGGATAAGCCGCCACGAGAAAACGAATAATTCCACGTTGCGCAACAGAAGATACTACTTCTCGCCTTCTTTCTTCAGTGACGGAATCAAGAAGCTTCCTATTTGATTGAATTATTTTTTATAAAGAAAGGAACTAGTAAGTAGAAAAATAAGATACTCCATTATATCACTAATAAATGTATACAGCAAAATTCCAGGTTATATTTGAATACGCCTCGTATTTGACCAGAATGTCTCACTTAACCAAACGCTTATGCAAGGTCCAAAAAATTGCAAAGCAGCGTTTTTACAAATTGAATCCAAACATTATTAATTATACGTGACTGTTAAACAATGGTGTGATTTTAAATAAATATTAAAGTGATATTTGGTTTATAATATTCTATGTCTTGCGGAGGTTTTTGATTTTGGGCATTTCTTCCATGTCTATAAAAAGAGATAGGTCTTTCTGTAGAAATTAAGACCATAAAAAGTGTCGAAAATGAGTCGAATTTTGCGGTCTCAACCGCATTATTTCTAAAGTTCCACAACAGAGTGTATTTTGTAAAAGGCGCCCCGGGCGACGGACCAGTGGTGTGGCGGACACGAATTTTCGAACAGAAGCTCTTTACATGGCTCTTTTTTTAATAACAGTCATATATTACTCGTAATTAGTCACTTTCACGCCAAATAATTCATCTCGCCGTCCATTACACAACTTGGACATTTTCTTCGGGCACTTTCTATCACGTTTCTGGCGCCGGTCATTCTTCGTGCTAGATCGGTCGTGGTCTAATTATGGGACGCCGATGTGAGGAACGTGGACGAATCTTTCATACGAAAAAAAGCACTCAGCTTGCGACACCGTGTCGTACCAAAAATTCAATTAGAAATTCTCAAATGTATACGAAAAAATGTTTCAAGCCGCATGCAATTTCGAATGGATGCAATCGATGATGATGCGTATGATTTCTCATTACCTCATGACTCCAATGTCGAGATGAGCCTAAATGTCAAACGGAGAGCTTTTTCATTTTCAAAATTTAATTTGTGGTCGGAAGAAATAAATGAGCAAGTCGAAAACATACCATTAAGACTGAAGGAAATGTCAAATCGTGATTGTATATTTGCATATGAGATAATCCCCAATTATTCACGCGCATATTAACACTTCATTTTTGCAACAGCGTTCAGACATTTGGCTCCTAACTCTAGGAGCCAAATGTCTGAACTAACTACTAGGTTAATGCCTGCACAAAATGAAATGCTTAAAACGAAAAAATACCTAATTAATGCAGTTGAACTCTTCAACTTTTCTCTGCGGGAAGCCGCCAAAAACTCAACTTCGGTATGGACGCAAAAAAATTGAAAAAGATTCCCTGGGCAAAACAATCAAACAAAAAATTGCAGAAAAATGCAAAATAAGAAAGATATGGCAAGAACAGAAGAAAACAATCTAAAAAATGCCATCATTAATAGCAAGAATGAATCAATTAGCAATTATTTCAAGAAATTTACCGCCACTGAGGCCACATTTTATTAATTGTGGAAAGCTATAAATTACCCGAAATGACCCCAAACAACAGCACTAAAAAAAAAAACGGAGAAAAGGCTAGAAACATAATAATATGGATACTTCAGAAGACAAATTTTTGAAAAACAACAAACAAGAAATTTTTGAAAAACTACTACTGAAGGGAAGCCAATTATTGAGAAAAAGAAACTATTATCTAATCATCAATTTGGATTTCGTCAACGACATGCGACTATTGAAGAAATACGCTGGATCTTAAACAGAATTTACAAGGACTTGAAGGAGACTGGAAGGAGGAAAAGATAAAAAAATATTGTTCAGCAGCATTTCTTAATGTAACCCAGGCATTTGACAAAGTGTGGCATCCGAGCTTGTTGTTTAAAATTAGAAAATTATTGCCTTTAGAGAATCCAATCAAAAACAAATTCAAATATTATTTTGAAAATATGCCCGAAGTAACATTAAAGCATCGAGTGTTTCATCATTTAGTCTGGATGTAATTTTTGGAAGGCAGGCAACTTGCTGCTGAAAATGCACGCTCAGCCTCCACAACCAAAACTCGCAAAATTCCCGATTTCCCGACAAATTATTTATTTCCGTCGCTGCAGATGAATACCAATATACTATAATACTTTGATGTGATTCGTAATTATATTACAGAGGAATACAAAAATTCTGAACCCCGTATCTATTATATTTCATATCGATATTCCCATTATTAGAGTCGAGGTGTAGTAAATACATCATCGGTAGGGAGAGGTTAATATAAAAATTTGAAAAACATATATGTACTGATTTCGGCCGTAATGTCTCGATTTAGTAGCCTTCATAGTGCCAGGTGGTTCAATCCCGAATTTTTCGCGATTACGTTTACTAATCCCGGTATTTATGTGCGCCTAAAACTGTCCAGGTGCCTTATTTTAATATAACAACCTAAAGAAAAGCTTTTATGGACGAAGGCTTCGCATGTGCGTTGCGATTTTCCGCATAGGAAAATCTCATCGACGCGCATTGATTTTGTATAAAAACGTGGGAACATCGACGCCACTTTTCCGCTCTAACGAGCTTATGTAAATCGTAAAAAAAGTCATGTCGTTTTATTAAGAACCGGTTATAATTGATTTCATCCGTTATTAATATCTCAATATGTGTTCGGGAAAAAATATATATCGCTTTCTACTGCTGTGAAATGAGTTTCTTTGCGGATGTGTTTTAGAAAAATACTCACGCTTATTAGATTTTGATGGAGACATGCTTAATTCGCTTTGAAAATTATAATATCTTCATGTTAAATATGTCGAATCATTATGGCATCGTTTTTGAGATCAACTGGACATAAGAGGGGGATTCAAATATAAACGGGATCTTATTTTTCTACCTAGTTCTTTTCATTAGAAATATACGTATTCCGTCGGATAGGAAGTTTCTTGATAAAAAAGGCGGCTATTCCGAAAAACAGTTGCGCACGTATTGTTCGACCGCAGCGTCGTCTTGAAATCGTTGCCCTCCTAATGCATCTACAAACATATGATAGTCACATGGTCAGTCTAGGCTGTAATGCGAGCGTTCCCGGTATAATTGGGTGAGTTGAAATGAAACATTGGAGAGTTTTTGCACGCATCTTCATGAACATTTTTGAATTAGTATAAGCATTGTTTGTGCATGCAATTTGTTTTACGAGACGTTTAGCGGATGCACCATGTTGACGCATATTGCTATGGTGAAATGAAGCGTTGGCTGCGGGGTCGGGGAGAGGAAAGATGCATGCGCAATACAATGGAGGGAGGGAGACAGTCATGCTTCGAGGCGAGAGCGAGCGTGCGCATGCTTTTGGATCTTAGCCCTTCAGCTACACTGTGCCCGAAACAATAAATCACGTACTACCCTATCTAAACCAATTACTAAATGCATGTGGCATTGCAACGCATGTCAGGTATTAGCTAGTTCATAATAAATTACTTCCCGCATATCTCATCCCACCCTAGTTCAATGGCACATAAGATCATTTTTATAGTCAATTCTAACTTATGGGTTGGACTTGGGGGTTCTTTTAGGGGCTTAATTAGTTATTTTTAGACTTCTCGGAAAGAAAGTGTACATCAAACAGTATAACATACACTGGATGTGTTGGGCTTTTAATGGTATTGATGGTGATTGTTAGAAATTCGCAGCTACAGGGCAACAATCAATCGCACCAGTCACCGTTTCGCAACAGCGTCCTAACCTCGCAACAACGCTAATTCTGGAACATTGCAACCGAAAAGAAATAAGCTCAAACATTTGAAACCTAATGCGAGTAATTAATAAAACACTAATGGCTCTGCATAGCGTCGGAGGAGGCGGCTATCGCCGATGGCGAATATTTCTCACCTGCTTAACGCAATTACAGTGTATGTAACGTGTAATTTTCACCTGTCATTGTCTTGAGCTGCAAGAGTCAGTAACTGTGTCATTCTTGGTCCACTTACCAGCTCTTCGTGCCATATGACTTGTGGCTGCAGCCGACTCCAACAAGATGCATTAATTGCTTTCCGGATAAAATCAAAAAATGCCAAGAAACACGCTTTGCTCCACTCGAGCTATAATTCTAAAACAATTATTGAACCTAATTGAATTTGCATGTTTCTTGTGTGATTTTGAAAGAATTCGAATTGTTTTCACACGAACACGAAAAGCTACTATGCACCGTACTGCTATGGAATACGGTTGATGAATGCTTAATTAAATGCTACGATAAAATCATTTAATAATTTAATTGCACGCCAATTAACTTCAGACAATATACAAGCCAATAATGATCCCTTTGGATATATAATCAAAAACAATTTTGTATGCCACATTTACCGTTATTTCGCCAGGCTGTATCAGAGATCTGATTCATTGGAGGGTTGTTGAAATTTGCCATTCTCATGATTAATGCATTTAAGTTGCTATTATAAATGATCGATTTCATCAGCATCGATCGATCGAATAAATGCTTTTGCTTTCAACCATTTGCTCGAAGTACAAGCTCAACAGTATGTAAAATATTTACATGATGGAATGCAAAAAGGAAATGAGCAAATTTTCTCGTAAAAAATATGGAATAACGGTGTCTGTTTCCACGACATGTTTATAGATTTTTGCAAGGTCTAGGCTAGCATCAACCTCAGAAAATGCGCAGCTGGCCAGAAATGAGCTCTGATCAAGTCTCATGTGAGTGGATGACATCGCACAAGGAAAGAAAAAACCTCCACAGAGAAGTGAAGGCTGCCATCCTTGTGGCCTACGACAACTGCAGAAAGATGGACCAAGCGCGAGAAGAAGCTAAAGTAGAGTGGAAAATGTTGTACCAACAACAAGTTTTTGATAAAACAGTCGCTGGATCAACTGCAGCAGTTCCAACAATATTTGTCCTCGGAGCAGAGGGCTCTGGAGGGTGAGGTGTCCCCTCCGTACCTTCAAACCTGCAGCCTGAACACTCAGAAGGAAGAAAAACGACAAAAAATAATACAAGCAAGAAGTGCAAGAAGCAGAAGCCTGCGCTGCCACAGCCGTCCCCGCCGCCACAGTGGCAGCAACAGCAATCGGTAGAAAGAAAAGAGACCCGAAAGTCGGGACGGGGAGCTCGAGGTATGAAAAAATTATCCTCGGACGGATGATTTTGACGTAGAGATGCGGCATGTGGTAGCGATGTGTAAAGGAATAGACAGACACGGCAAGTGCACAAAGTACTGCGAAGAAGGCCAAAAATCGACTAAATGCGAAACATCCGAGGCACGATGTACATTGTGCAAGGATGCAGAGATGCAGAGATGGAGCTGCCTTCAGAAAGCGGAAAGGTCAATAAAGATACCTTCGTTAGAGAAGGCCCCCTTCACTAGACAGGAGAAAAAGACAGTAGAAAAGAAAAGAGGGTTCTATGAGCCCGAGAATCGTGTCTGGCAAATGCCTACCGGTTGGGCCGAGCACGACAAGGGGAAGACAAAGAGGATTTTTTACACACACTACTGTTGGGTACATGCCTGGCAGTGTTTATAAAAATATTTTACTCCTTACGGAAAAAATGATTAACATCAATGAGGAAAATCTCCGGAGGACCATGTTGGAGATGGGAATCCCGGGTAAACCAGAAAGGGGAGTCCCTCTTCCCGATACTTTTTAATATTGCGTTGGGAGCGGGATACGAAAATGAGGGACATTGGCAGATCAGGACATGTAGACCCACGGAAAGAAGATACAGTGTGTCTAGCCTTTGTGGATAACATTGACGTCGTGGCAAAATAGAGATTGGAGACATTGACGGCGCTTACGTCTTTCGCTGGGGCTGCTGCTACTTTCCCCATGTCCATAAACTAGGTCTACCGCATGGTATCCAGCAAGAGCCTGCCGGTCCTGGCCGGCGTTCTTCTGCTGGAACTGGAAATTCGCATTTGACGCATCCGTCGAGTCCGCGTCAAATTCGGGTTGCCCCCCCTGATTATTTCCCCCCCTGAGTGTCCATGCGGGGATCCGTTCATGGACGCAGACCATGTTCCATGGATATGTTCGAACATGGCGTCCAATCACGAGGCGCTCATTCGAAGTATCAGCGATCTGAAAGGCAGACCGGTTGGACACACACACACTTTGTGATAATTCCCTCATATTTTAGGGAATTTAGGACTTTTTGTGTAAGTTCTCTCTGTCTCTATCCGCCTCGGAGCTTCAATGCGCAAGAGTGCTCTTTCTGAATAGTGGAGGGGATAACGGAGACCCTTTGATGGTACTCCCATAGGAGTTAAATATCTCCTTCGAATTCATACTCTTTGATCTTTAATCTGTCGCTTTAATATGGCATCTTTAAGTGTTGTGAAAAAGGGATGATCTAAAATAGCAATGAGGAAATTCAATTAACTGAAATAAATACAGCTAACATGATGAAGTAAGAGGTATATGGAGCCCTGCATTTGCTGGTACAGTTATAAATTATGATGACTACATTGATGCAAATAATATGGTAATGATTGTGAGCTAACTATAAAAAGGTATTATTGACAATTTACAACCATCATTAAGTTCGTCATAAAGCAATCTTAGCTTTAGAAAGCGAAGATGATGGTGGAGTTACATCATCAATAACGAAGAATTTATCTTCTTCCCTAAAGCACTAATCTTCTGGAATTATTATCATTATAATCATTTTTATAACGTGACTGATGAACTGTGGCAATAAAGGTTGTACCAGCTATCGGTTTTCGGTTCAGTTCTGGTTCAAAGCCCTGATTAATCCGGCTACAATTTATAAGTTTGTTTTTTTAAATTTCAGAGATCTACTGGAACTTTTTTATAGCGTCTTTCAAAAGGGATACTCAAAATTTGTTGGGTTTTACTAATTAATTCGTTTAAAAAAAAATAAAAAAAACTCCCCGGCTGGGAATCGAACCCCGGTCTCCCGCGTGACAGGCGGGGATACTGACCACTATACTACCGAGGATCATGCTAAAAGTTTCCATCTAAACAACCAGTTAAAACCTCATGTTTTTGAAATAATTTTGAACAAGATTCGATTGTTTTTACATTGTATTATTTTAAAATTACATCATCTGGGATGCGGGGGAAATGATCTTCGTTGTAATTAAATTGAGATTGCTTCAATAGTTCGGCGTTGTATTTATTGTATGATGATTGCCATTCGATTGTATCTGTAATCGATATACATATGATAATGTTGCGATGAGGAAATTCATATTTTAATTCGGCAGAAAATGTGACTCTGGATTAACTTATTAGGCACGCGTGATTTGCAGAAGTTGCTGTTCGATCGGTTCCGCTCTTGCATAATTCAAAAATTTTCAATCAGTGCTTCAATACATTCGAAAGCGCAATGAAAGATTGCCCAATTCTCGTATGATATTTTCGGACATAGATTTTGGAGAGGCCGCCAGACCAAGTGTTACCAAATCACTGGATTATCGGACTCGTCTTTGGTTTAAGCCATTGATTGGTGAGTCAATTTTAAATTGATTTAAACATAGATGCTATATTTGTATGTCGAACGATTATCATCCACAAAAATCCACTTTTCTCTCAGGACCGCACAGCGTGAGTCAAGTTTGTATATCTATAAATGAACCTCAAAACTGTTGATAGCAAACAATATTCGTTCATTTCTTCTTGTAAACATAAACAATACATCTTCAGTTTTAGTAAAAAATAATGCATTTGTTGAAGTTTATAATCGATACATATTTGCAAGGTGAACAGAATGGATGTTTGGACACCATGTAAATTATCCACGACCAATAAAGAACCACGGATGCAATTCCTTATTATCATGACAGAAAATCCATCAATATCTTTATCAGATTTCAATTGAGGATGAGAAGTGAATAATTAACGATAATTTTAAACACTAAAAGCAGCGTTGCTTCGAAAGGATATATCAATGGACCCGGTTTAACCATGAGAAATATTCGTTTGTGTACTTGGCAAGATGTGCAAGAAATCATCCACCTTGAGTTGTTATCGATTAGAAAGGCGTGATTAAATTTAAAACGTCCTTTTCTATAAAATTTGGGGAATCATCGGTCCGTACTTCTTTTATTGCATGCCATAACCATCAACGGCAAGCGCTATAGATAGATGATAAGCAATTTCTTGTCACCTAAACTGGATGATATGGGTACCGACGACATGCCGTGATTAACATTCTGCACAAGCGATTTGAAGGCATGATTACACATGGACTGTGGGTCAAGATTTTTATTGTTTAAAGCTTGTAACAATTCTAAGAACCTTGCTTGTACCAAGTCGTATAAGATCGCTAGTTTCGTGGGCACTTAATTTCTCTCGTTTAAGTTAGCTGATCAATAATAGAAGGTCATCTGAATAATAAATCTCAGACTGTTATCAGATGTATTCGTTGCAGCAGAGGATGCAAATTCGGCATCAGCAGCTAGATTAGGCACATTAGCGGTTGTTTGGTCAGACAATCGGCGAAGATGTGGGGCAATTACCTAGGTTTGGTGGCACGATCTCCCATTGTTGCCACAGCAGAGGCAATGTCGTGTGAAATCGCTTCGTTATGGGTTAAGAAACCGAAATGAAACCGACTTCGGATCCGTTTCATAATATTGTAATAAGATCTCACACGGTTGCGCCGGGCGAAACCGACAATGAGTGGATCAAGCACGAGTCGACTCGTGTAAAGTGTGCCTCATGCAAAAACGAAACAGATTTGGGATCGGAATGCACGTTTACTTGAAACTACTTCGTCGTGAACGACTTTTTGATCAGAGGAAGATCCTCAAAGCTGTGGATAATCGACGAAACAAATTTGAAGCTTGTGCTGAAGCAAAAAAGCAAAGGAGAGACCAAACCCTTTCAAAGTCAAATTCACAAGACTTGTGCAATTAACATTCTATTGATAAGTATTTAATGTGTATTTGCCATTTAACTAACATTCTAATATCATAACATGAACACTAAAAATACAAGGGACATCTAGAAAGTAAGGTTACAACATTTATATAGGATCGAAAAATGCTTGTATTTAATCGAATAGTTTTTTTTTGTGCATATTTTCACAGTTAAGACATTTAAGAATGTATCCTCTAAAAAAAATCATTTATTTACAGAGTATTAGCTATTTTAATGAACTAAGTCGATCCCTATTAGAATGAAATGTTTAAACGTGTTTTTCTCAAAACTACTATTTTCAACACGGTTGACACGATATCTCATGTTCTAATTAACTGATTAACTTTAAAATTGGTATGAATTTTATCCATATAATTTTCTATTGCTCCTACCAGATTTATGTAAAAAAATATTTTTTACTATTTAAAAAAAATTAAAACTGAAAAAATAAGGTCAAAAAATGACTTTTTTTTCAACTGTCACCAATTTGTAAAAATAAAATTATTTTTCTTCTTTTATGGTAGGGACTATAGCGACATTTTTACTTATTAAGAATACATTTTATTATTTTTATTTTAGATGTGTAAAAGGGTTAAAATCTTGTCAACCAAAACTTTTTCATTAAAAAAATAAATATTTGGTAATAAATGTGTATTAAAAATGTTTTATTTATTTTTTATCGAGAAAACTTAAATTCCGTCGAGCATAGTCGTAACAACCTCCGTTCCCGGAAATTCAATTTATTTTTTAAACTTTACTAATACTATTATTAATGCAATATAATAAATACTATTATAATGTTTTAAAATAGATGCTACGTGTCTTTCGTGATCGTACAGATCATAGAAAATGTCGCAAAAAACCCTAAAAGAGAACGGAGTGGCCACAAGGTAAGTATGTCCAATCGGTCCGCTTTTCGGACCGCTGATGACGAATGAACGACCCGAATACCGGGAGAGAAGTGACAATCCAGCAAGCATTGTCATGCAGGAGGTCTTTCCGGATTAGCATTTCCTTTCTGTGGTTCTGAGATGATTTTGATGGCTATTCTGAGTTTATTTTTGGTATTGCAGTAAGCCTCCACATTAATGGTAGTCTCTTTGGGCATAAAATCTACCAAAAATGTCCCCCTTAAGATACCAGAAAAAATAGATGCCATGACTTTTGCTACAGTACGATCTTCTCTGAACAACCACCATCATAAATTTCCACGAGCTTCTGATGGAAATTTGCGGCGGTATTGCAAAATGGATATCGCACTGACGGGTGCGCGACGACCTCTCCATCGGAAGAATTTACTGTGACTGAACAGAATGGCCGATAAACACGCTGGATCAAACAAATTGACCGTTAGGATTCCCCTACTCGCTAAGTGCGCCTTGTAATCTTATTTTCTAAAAGATCCTCGTATCAAGCAGATACATTCGTAAATAATAACAAAATAACCAACCAGTCAGACATACAGGGTATGCAAAACGCAGAATACCAAACGAGTCTTATATAATTACTTGACCATTCTACTTTACATGAATTCCCTGTCTGTTTTTATAATATATACTAAGTTGTCTAATCCCTAATTTCTTCGTTATCGCTCAAACATTGAGCCAACCCAGCCAGCATACGCCCACAATAAAATGAAGACAATATTTTTATCGATTGTAAAATTTAAATAACGCACCTGATCATCTTCGGACAAGTTCGTTTTGTAATGAGCGATTGCGAGGCGCTCATTCGTCATGTCAGCGGACTGAAAAGCGGACCGGTTAGACACGCTAACTTTCTGGTTACTCCGTCCTCTTTTAGGGCTTTTTGCGCTAACTTTTTTCATGTTGAGGAATAGGGGCGCAAGCTAGATAGTTGTCACGGGCGCTTCATACCCTCGTTACGGCTCTGGCTGGACGCATCGTCATGATGCAGCACCCAGGTAATCCTTTTTCCACGTAGTAGGCAGTATTGACGGTCTGTCTTTGATATACAAACTCTTTGTGGGTCACTTATTTGGTGTCAAATTGCTCATGCTGGCCATTTTACTTAGGCACTAAATCAGCCATCCTGATTCTACTGATGCTCGCAGCAGACTAAATTTTAGTGTTCTGTAAAGCTAAGAATTCCCCCCACTTTTTTCAACCAATAAGAACACTTTACGACTAATAGGGGCGTGGCAATAAAATTTATTTCATGACTTTTGGGACGCACCCTGCATGTTAAGTTTCTGCTCTTCATTACCATAACATACAGCATAATTTTCCCATTGATATTAAAAAATCATTCCAAAATATCACCGATCCTCTATTATTATATTAATATAAAATTTTATAAATTATAACATTAATTACAAAATATTTTCATTGCACATATTTGTCTTGGCATACTCAAACAAAAACATGTAATTATGCATATGAACATGATTTATAATTTAATTTTAATCGGTCAATAATTGGAATCTATAAGACATGATGATGTATGCATATATTTTTCAAAATAAGGTACTTGGGCACTATAAATAATTTCATAGACGCACCGCACCATAGCAAAATTTAATAGAATCTTCCATATATGGCGTCGAATCATCTTTGCATAATGCAATGCTGATCAAGCTATGAAATGTATTTAAACATATAGCAACAATCCTGCAATAAGCAAATGATTTCCGAAAAAGGTGATTCAAACGTCGTTATCCAATGTTTCAGCATATGCCATTTTAAGCAATAAACAACTATTTCTTATAAGGCAAATAGTTAAATCAATGAACATATTTCGTTTTTGTATAATCAATCTGAATAGTATACGACGTTTTAATTTTTGTCATTCAACGGTATGAGTTTGAAAATCGTGCCACTTTTTTTAAAGTTTTATGCCCTCATGTATTGTTGCATCTGCGATTTTATGTTCTCTCGTCACAAAACCGCAAAATTTGTCAACTCAATTTACATTGCTTTCTACACTGCACAAATGCAAGACTAAATGAGATATAAAATAGGTGTCGTTTTGTGTTATACGTTAATTATAATCTTGTTAAGTCGACTCGGTTCACGCTTTAAATATTACAAAGACTTAATTAATTCATTTAATATACAACGCTTAAAAAAATTCACAAGCGGATTAATAAGTCATCGTCTTGGGATTTCTATAGCGGACCGACGACTATTACAAATTCACGCTGAAATTTAAACGCTGTATATTATTCGATATAAATATCGATCGTGTATTGCTTTGTATAAAATACGGCTTTGTATAAATGTTTCGGTATTGTTGCATTGCTTTGATTCGTTTAAAGTTTCAACGACGACGCTAAAAAGTCAAAATTGTAACGTCAAAATCTCAACGGCGATGATTAATATCTCAAATTGGAAATATCACGCCCGATCAAACAAACGATCCATTATTTGCCTAGTATTGTCGTGACTTTGGTCAGATTTTGCTTTCGAAAATGTAAAATTCAAAGGGACTCAATACGATCGAGTTGTGAAACGTATACGCTAGAATTGCTCTTTATGCAGATGTAATAAATGTTATCCGAATGATGAAATTGAACCGATTTGAAGTGATTTATTTTGGATGCTTGGATCTATCGATTAAATATGAATATATATCAAATTTGGACCATTTAATATTTATGCGTTACGTAGGTCACAGCATTTGTATAAATGCAACGTCGTCTCAACGTCTAATAATACGTCTTATTTAGTCTTCTTGGGTTGATTTTTAGCAATTGCCAATCAATTTTACATGGTTTTTCATGGCGAATATATGTTTTTAAAATGTGATGGCCGGACGAACCTGCTGTAGATTTGAACCCGTGACGAGTCACATTGCTTAACTGCGAGAGAACCTGCGGATCATTTAATCACCATTTTGAATTGTATATAAGTCTAATAATCAATTTAAAGAATATTTCCATTGGTAACATAATTAAATCAGTTCTATGTTCATGTAAAACATTTTATTTAACAATGACTTTTTTCATTAATTTATAAATAGTATGAATTGTCACATTTTTTTTTAAATATTTACACAATTGCAATAATACAAAAATACCTTTTTTCTAATTGATAAAAACTATATTTATTTATTTACACTTCTTCCTAGATTTATGCCGTTAAATAACGCATGTATTGAATTATTTTTTGCTATGAAAATTTTGCACAGAATATGATATTATAAAACGTTTATATCTTTATGGTTTTGCTTCAATTTAAAATTTTATCCACTTAATATAGTCGGTATTTTTGGTCTATATTGACATTTATTTATCGTACATTATTATATTTAAGAGTATTATTCTTTAGTGATATAAAATGAATGGAACGCTAAGTTCACATCACAAATTTTTTTACTTAACTAAAATATTAAAATAGCAATAAATTATCTACGGATAGTTCACGAACATGGTAAAAATTATATAAAAAAATCATCTGACGGGCACACATCTTCACATCTAAAAAACATTCACTATAAATATTTATATATCAGACTCTAATTTCATAAAATATATCCTAATAGTGAGGTCAATCAACCGAAGTTTTCAAAGTGGTGGATGAAATAAGGCCACTTTCTTCCCTTATTGACTTCTTCGCACGCCGACATGACGCTTTTAGTCAGAGGACGTGGTCCGCATGAAAATACTCCTATTTTAGAAACCTTAAATGATAAAATCACATGAATATAATGCCTTAATTTCTTACACAGTCAGTTCGAATATAAATCTACTTACATAACTATGTTTTTTCTGTACAAATTTAAGGAACGATGACATGTCCGGTCTTCCAAAATGATTAACAGCCTTAAGACCGGTGAACATTGACATCTTAGATAGCCTCTGGAAATGATTCTCACAGATATACTGCAAAATAAAAATATAATATTAAGTTTATAATATCTTTACGTACCAAATGTTTAGGGAAATTATGCATCATTAAATTTATATATTAATCGGGTACAAGACATATTATTCTTCATATTTATCTAGTAACACTTTAAAAGGCTGAGAGAAGAGATGTTAACGATGATGAGGATTATGTTCCTTTATCCTTATCCAATAAATTGGTAATATGCGATATAAGTGACATCGGAAAGGTCAGACGATTATAGCTATGAATTCAACGAGGAAAAGCAGCCAAAAATATCACTAACGCACTAAGCTTATAGAACTAGATTTTTTCTACAATATGTTGGATAATGTAGCATTGGGATCATTCATAGTTTATATGAATTTGAACCAGAAATTTAATCATAATAAAAATTTGAATAATTCCCATCATTTTCCATACAAAATGTATGAAGTTTCAGCCAGATTTGTTTCATTGACGGGAAGAAATTGAAATTTTCACAGACAGGAACGTTAATAGTTTTATAAAATGCAATAATACTAACCAACATAGTCGTTCTGAGATCAAATTTATGAAAGAATTGAGTAATA
The DNA here is from genome assembly GCA_008973525.1 of Stenopsyche tienmushanensis. NCBI lineage: Eukaryota > Metazoa > Arthropoda > Insecta > Trichoptera > Stenopsychidae > Stenopsyche > Stenopsyche tienmushanensis. Next base: position 960,741 of record WACJ01000052.1, on the reverse strand, counting down.
AATATATGTATTTCTAAAACGTTGGTAACGTCTTTCCGCTCGACATCTCTTAGCACGTCGATGAACCATTCAAAGTGTTTGTGCGATGGACATATCCACAGGAAATACACCTAAAAGCACGTCAATCATCAATTTTAAATATTTCCGATAAAATACCATCAATACATTAAGAAAATACGTACCTTTTTACAGGCGACACCCGAATATCTATTTGTACTAGTGCCAAATACAAGATCGTTCAATATGGATGCGTACGGGGTAACGCCTATTCCACCTCCTACCATAACCGCTACCTCGAATTTATACCAATCTTGATTACCGCCACCAAACGGACCTTGTATCCTATATAAAATACATTTCATCAAAATCACAGTCTTATTACAAATGCATATTTATATCAAATTTATACCTAATTCTGGGTTGATCTTCCGGATTAAAATTGCATGGATCGAAATAGTTTCTCAATTTCCACGTCCACGGTCCTTGAGCTTTTATATGACAACTCAAAAAGTTTTCATGCGGAGCCGACGTCAGCGTAAACGAATGGAATTCATCAGGATTGAATGACGTGCATGCCAATCGAACCCATTGACCTACATCACATTTTATGCTATGAATTTGCAAATATTACGCTTGGAAATGAAAATAAAACGAATAGAATACATACCTGAAAGATATTTTAGATTGGGTGGTCTATAAAATTTGATTTTGATGACGTCCGATGGTAGTAAATCAGTTTCAATGACGTCCAGCGCCATGTATTTAGTGCGAAGAGACACCACCTTAAATATATAGCGGCGTTATTAAAGATATTTTTTTAAATACAAGATATCTAATATCAGCTTATTTTAAATTTACCTTATCCAATACATATATAATAGCCGGACCCGCAAAGAATAGATAAAATCGTGGAGCGCCTGTTAATCTTGCCAATCCATGAACCAACGACAGTGCGTACAATAATACATAAAGACTATGCGCCCTCCAGAAGTAACTATAGGCTCTCTTTCGGATGATCGGATGAGCAAAGACAAATATTATCACCATGATTATAAATAATAAAACCCCCGTCACTCCTGAAATAATTAAATTTAATGTTATTTCAATAGATTCAATCAAATCTGATAATAAAATACATATTTCATAGATATACCGGTGATCGTCTGGAACATCCAATACGTTATTCCAGGTTTATAATCCGACGTGAAATGGACTTCTCTCGTAAGACATCTCAAATGCTCTATGGGCTGCGTTGAAACATGATAGAAATTAACTAAATGCCCGATTGTATGCAATAATGAGAAAAATAATGCAGTGCATGCGGCAATCTTATGAAATTGAATGTGAGAATCCAAAGGGATGTATTGCTGTATTGAAAATTCCTGCAATAAAATTACATTATATGTAAATAATTAATTAAAAAATCAAAAATATGATTATTTTAATACAATTTAAATTACTTTCAGCTTTGTGATCAGATTTCTAGACATGGTAAGCAGAAGTAAACTATAACAGAACGATAGGGACGCCGCAGCTCCCCTCGTTATAGCAATACCGACGCCCATTATATGCCGAAGATCCAAATGTTCAGCCATAAATGAATAATGGATAAACCTCTCGACAAACAATCCGATCGTTATCACATAAAACACAAACAAATAGAATATATTCTGTCTATTTTCTTCGAGGAACGTCGTTAAACTATCCCATTTGCTCGCCATCCAACTGCTGAAATATCAAATATACTTTTTAATAACATTTATGATTATAATGATATAAATTATTGATTATTATTTAACCTTCGCTGATCTACGGCAGGCTCAATATGAAAACTGGTCATTCTAGCGACGTTGGTCGACGTATCCAAGAAGTTCTGTTTGGCACCCTTACAATCTAAGCCGATTGCTACAAATTCACCCTTATATTCCTTCATCATTAATTTAAAATCTGAATATGTGAGATGATCTTTATGTTGTAGACCGGCATCCTACAAAATGGAGCGTTGAATTACGCGTACGTTAAAAGATTTATCATCAATCGTCGTACAAATAGTTACCTGGAACATTCCGTCGATCAATTCAGTGACGTGATCGTCACTAAGGCTGGTCGTTCTCGCTATTTCAACCAACGATCTCAACATTTCACTAAGTTCACCCTTGTCGATTACTCCATTTCTATCGTTATCGCACATATCGAATATGATTCTTAATTTATCTTCAGTCTTGCCGCGTGAAAACAAAACGACGGTATCCAAAAACTCCTGTTTATTAAACACAATGATGATTACATATTTTATTGGTTGATTGAAAATAATATATATAAATTTATATACAAAAACTGTACCTGGAATGATATTCTACCGTCTTGATCCTTATCGACAATGTTAAACATCTTTTTAACGAATACGGCATCGGATTTCATTCCTAATGCACTAGCAAATTCGCTTTTTGATAAAGAAGTCCTCATCACAATGGATACCTTAAAATTATATTGATTTATCAAATATTGATCTATGAGGGTAATTTCAGAAGTACACTACTTATCAAAGAAAACTTTTTTTTTAAAAATATATATATATGTATATAAGATATTAATTCAGAAAAAATCGGGTATTCGATCGCGTTTAAGCTATTTTTTATTCCGATATTTCGGACCACCCATCGGGTCCATTTTCAAGGAATATACAATATAGTAAGTTGTCTAATCCTTCTTTTATTCGTTGTCTCATGTTTATCATGCATCCTTTTGACGCTGTTTTTGTTCCATTGTGAGCAAACGCGGCACCCATCCTGCGCACAGCTTTCTCATGTCCAAATTTTCAGTCAATACGATCTCGTTTAAACTCTGCCACTCAATATTTTATTGTTGTAAGCGATGAAACACTGAGAATTTTCACTTTTAATAGCTGTCGAACCAATAGTAAACGACGTAGTATCTTCGAACTTGATACTACTAAGCCAACAACGACTATGTATACGACAGATCGGGTACTTCTGGGGTATCTTCGTATTAAAATGATATGCTATTTATATTTAAATTTTAATATTTACCTCGCCATCTGATGAATCAGATCTTCTTCTACGCTCACCGGGAGCCAATCCAAATGTAATAGCATACGCTTCTCTAAAGAAATGCTCTAATCTCTTCTGTCTACGCTCTCTAGTTTCTGCTTTGGCAAGAATATGATCACGATTTGTCTGTAATAAATAAGTATTATTAAGATTTAATATATTCTTGATTTGTTATACATTAAATTTGGCAAACGTACTTGTATACAATTCAAATTTTTCTTTTGTGCACTAAGGAATGATTCTAATTTATTTAGGAACTTGCGGCGAGAGGCCAAAGAGTCCAGCTCCAACAGGAGATCATGCTCCCTTGCCACTCGTAATAAAGCTAATGGTCGTCTTTTACTATTATTTTCCTAAAAATAAGCATATATTTTAATATCTTATCAATAAAATATTATTGAATTCTATATGAATCAAAAATATATACCACACTCTCTTCGACGTTTATGCAATCGATGTTATTGAACGATATGGTACGTAGCTTATCACCCTTACGATCGACCATATGAAGGGCTTGCTCTGGACCGAATCGAATTTTCACTAGCCTTTTATGATGAGCATGTAACCATTCACGTACGACCATCTTATCGACAGAACCTGAATAATAATCCATTATGAAAAATGGGATTTTATTATGACGTTATTTATATGATATAAATACCTTTGCAATATTGAGCATTTTTTAGTTCTTCTTGCTTGATTTTCAATTTTCTTCTTCTGGAATTCTGCAATTTAACAACGCCATATCCAGCACCGGCACATAATATCGGAATAAATCCGAGGAAAATGCAAGTATAAATGTAAGCCAATTCACTCCCCTAAAATAAAATTGAATACATTTTACGTTAAATAATGAAGATTTTGTATTGAAAATTGGATTAAATTCTAAATGTAAACCTCGAAATAATCATATCCACTGAGATGTTTGCACGGAGCCAAAAGAGACACGTTTAATTGAAATGGTTGCTGACAAGGATCACCTTCGTTCCAATAGAATACGTTATTTTGCAGTTCTTCAGCCTCGATACCAGTTGAATTTACAATCACATCCCACAGCGTGATTTTACGAATATCTTCAATCTCTTCAGCGGAAAAAATACTAAATTTAAAACAATATTTGTTGATTATTTTACACGCCTTAATGTTGTTTTTAATAATAAATATGATAAATACACACACCCGTTATCGACATTTTCAAACCAAAAACGATCAGAATCTCTTATTCGTCTGAATTGCTCTATGATTACAGCCGTAAATAATTCACCTGGACTACCGTCTGATTCCAGCATACCACCTACCATGGAAATTAATACAATTAGAATCGAATATCATTTGATATATATATTAAATCATATACGAATTATACCGATATAAACATCAACGTCGTTGATATTATCATCGTATGCCGAAATCATCATACTCAAAAGATCAGGCTGCTCTTCGAATAGCTTTGGATTTATCTCGTTCCAAGTTTTACGCTTCGGTAGTTTGAAATACGTCCTAAAATACAAATTTGTTAAATGAAAACGCATTCAAATCGCGTTAATATGATTGAAAAACGACAAGAACCTCGCGGTGTTATAATCGGGAAGACCGTTGTCCCTTCCTCTCATGATATTTAGAGCGCCCAAATCTCTCCTCGTGAATTCCATCGGACCGAATAATTTATCTCTAACGTCGGAACACAGTACGGTGTCTTCTTTTTCGGCTATCTGCGATGCCATCCCCATGAGAAATTCTTCGATAGATGTCTCAGTTAAAATATCCTATACAGAAAAAAGATCTAATGTCAATATAAAAGATGTAATATTAATCCTAGATTATGGGTGAATTCCACGAGCATGTTCTTATTTACGCTGCGGTGACCACGCGTTAATTCGGCACTACATGACTCGAGAGCTGCCAACTCTGTCGAACCCTCATAAATGACAAGTGCTTCAAAGAAAAGAAATATGTACAAAATACTTTTTGTATTGTTATGTAGCAAAGTTGTAATAAAAATAACCCAAAAATTAACATTTAAGAATAAGAGAAATTGGACAAAAAACTTTTAGAATTTTTAGTGTATGATAACTTTTTAATAAGCCAACGTATTACGACCAAATTTGAAATGTAGTTTTGTATATAATCTGTTTTAAAGTTATATAATGGTAAAATTAGTTAAAATCAAACTGTGGCTCGCGTACCAATGAATACATATAGGAATGTGCTTAGATAAACCGAATGTACATGGTATGTATTAAAAATAAAAATATAAACGATCATTAAAATATTTTTTTCAGTAAGAATAAGGTTTTTTGTTATGAAAACTCAAGCTTTGCCATTAGTAAACAGTAAACAATCATTTTCAACAACAATTGATATATTTACACAACAGCAAATGCATTCATATTGTACGACTCAAAATACCAACTGTAAATTATCTTACTCTTTTGATAGTTTAAAAAAAAATGTGAACCTCTTCATAATTTGTGGATTCAATTGAAAACCGAATATTTAGAATTAGCAAACACAGCAATGAATGCAATTTAAAAAAGCATTTTCTGCAATATCAACAATGAAAAACAAATACAGAAGTAAATTAGAACTAAAAACAAACCTTCGAATTGCATTAACTGAGATAGTATTAAATTCAAGATGTAAATTTGTAATTTAATTTGAATGTACACACACTTAAAGCTTTTTTTGTGCGCAAAAATCGCACAAAAAAAATGTTTGGAAATTCTTTTATATAATGTATTTTTTAAAGTCAAAACATTATAAAAATGCAAAAAAAACTAAATCATTTTTTTCAAAAATCTAAACCAGAATAAAGAGCGTGGTCGTAATTCAGCGATATCAGATGCAATATGATTCACACAGTCCCTAATTATAATTTTTTTCCAAATTTCGTTTAGTGTTGATGATTTATTTACTATTTTATCCAAAATATCTCGAAAAAAAAGATAAAAGTGCTTTAAAAAAACCGCATAACTTCGAAATCGCACAAAAAGAGGTTTGAGTGTATATTGTTTAAAATAAATAAATAACTTGATATTTGACTACACACGTATAGACGCGATCAATAAAGTTTGGAGACTGCTATATCCTCATAATGAGAATTTGAAATTAAGTTGTGAAACAGTTCGTATTAAAATTAAGTGTTCCATTTTTTTAGTGTGGCATGGTGACAGTACTTATTTGTTTATTGTTATTGTTTTGAAGCGATTAGACACATCATTTTTCACATTGCTTCGCCTTTTATTTTAGGATTAAATTTGAATAGATTTTGAAGCTGTGTGATGCTATGTTGGATTACAAAGTCATGATAAAAAACTTTATTATTAAGCCGTATTTTTATATTTAATAATTGCTATGTATATAGATTCAATTCATTTAAGCAACATTCCTGTGTGTATTTATTAGTAGACGAGCCACAGTTTGATTTTAACCAAATTTACCATTATATAATTTTAAAACAGATTATATAAAACTTCATTTTAAATTTGGTCGTAATACGATTTTTTTTGAGGTGGCTTTTAGCGATTCCTTTTTTATGGTATCATTACCAACCATTTTGACATGGTTTTTCATGGCATATATATGTTTTTAAAAATGTGGTTGCCAGTCACATCTCCTGTGGGATTCGAACCCGAGATGATTGGGTTAAGAGTCCAACCGCTTTTGTGCATGTAAATATTTTCTATGTACTGTGTATTTTAAGTATTGAATATTAGTTGGGCACGTCTCATTAGTAGTGCCGAATTAACGCGTGGTCACCGCAGCATCAAATTGCGCAATAAAAAGGCCACGCTCGTGGAATCCGCCCATTAATGATTAGCGATCTTACGTTGCTGTCCCACCACGTCGAACACAATCGGATCGCTTTAAAACCCATTGGCGTCTCTCTAAAATTACATTTTCCATCGCGTCTATATATTCCAGGAGGTATTAGCGTATGACCAAAACGAAATGCAGCTGCCGCAAAAACGTGCGATACTCCTGGATGTACATCGCTTGAATATCCATCGTATTCGGGTACTTCCATGCCGAGAAAAGCGGGTAAATATTCATACATTATTATATTCTGAAACATAAATTGATACGTTTTAATACGCATTGAAACATTTTATTCAATTGTAAAAAAATTAAATTTCATTAAATGATAGACCTGCAATGTTGCGATTACGATTCTTCTTGCCCTTTGAAAAACGTCTTCATCGTTCCAATCTGGATGCTCTTTGATTATCCTCGATGCAACAACGTTATGCCAACGGAAGAATAGTATGCCGAATGATAGGATAGCCGGATTTTGATTTGTGCGTGGATCACCCAATACTATAAATTTAATTTGAACGAACATTAATATGAATATTTAAAATTTATTCCTGCAAAAAAAAAGCTTAAACATCACCTTCTTAGCAAAGTATGACTAACGTTAATATTAAAAGCCATGACAGAATTTATGAATAAAATTGTACAATAGCATATATTTGAATATACTGTGTTTAAATATGAATAAGCATTAAATATTTGATCAGTATTTTGCATAGAATCGAGTGAAAATTCTGCCACAATGTTTACACACTTATAGTTACTTGTATGTAACTTTACTAATTCGTGAGTCAATACCAAGTGCAATCAATGCATTTTGATGTATTGTAGCGGCAAATGTTGCTATTATAGCTATCTGTTTATATTTTTTTTTAGGTATCAACACATTTTATATGGCGTATTCATTCATATTTACATTTCAATTGCAAACATTAGTCATAATTTGAAGGCTTTTGAACGTAACAAACAAACAGCCGTGACAAGGGGATGGCAAAGCAGGCGCCCGTCACGAGCTCAACTATGCTTGGAGCGTAAAACGCAGAATATCGACCCGGTCAAGAGTTGCACAAGGTTTTTATTCTACTTAGATTGTAGACACGTTGAGGTATGGCGTCCGATCGCGAAGCATTCGTCATATCAGCGGTCCGAAAATCGGACCGATTGGACACACATGCCTTATAACCGCTCCGTCTTTTTTTAAGACTTTTTGCGGCGTTTTCTATGATCCGTATGATCACCCCCATAAAAGCTGTATCTTATCTATAGGACGGACTCATGTTTCATCCTGAATTGATGCAAAAAAACCGATTACGTTACGGCTTTGACTAATAAAAATATTTTTTCAATATTAAACAATAAATTAATATATATTAAACATATTATTATTGATATCATTCAAGAACATGTTGTAATTTTAAATGTATCAATTACAAAGTACATTTTTATGATGATTGTATGTTTTATACTGGAGGCTGTGTAGCATATTAGGTCATCTTTGTCATGAATCAAATTGCTTTTTACAATGGTTTTTTGTCGATATGCGTGATTAACGTCATAAAAACATCCATTTATAAAAACTTATTCAATTTTGAGGATCATTACAGCTCAGCAGGATTGCTTGCTCACCAAAGCGAGCCCCGCTGAATACGCTTGTCAATTGACGACTGTTTATTGATTTCATAGTCTTGCATCCACATCTCGAACGACCTTCGCCTCAGCAGTGGATAGTAAGTCGAGCATGGGCTTGTTAGGAGACAGCTGTCGACGGAACCACATGTAGTCGCTTACACGCTGCGGCACTAATAATTGCAAAACGTGAAACACGACCTGTTATATCATTTATAATGCATTATTATCATCAGTCCTGGATGCAAAAAAAATGTCGACACTATCACGATTAGTTTTTTGCTCGACGCCGAGACTTTTTATTTGATGCTGACATCTCGTGCGTCGTGCTTATGCTACCATTCAGGATGGGCTCCGATGAAAAATGATTGTGAGGTGAAGGTCGGTCGATCGTGGTTTCATTTGGACACCCTGGGTCGATTTCAATGTAATTCTTAATCATAAATTTGCAAGAAAAGGATGTGATTCATCTGAAAGCGACGTATGAATACGCTAAAACATTTCACAGATTTGTCACCTGAAGTACAAAAAAAAAGGTTCCAAGTTTATTTGTTCGTATTTAGATACTTACAGAATAATCTCTCCGGACTCAACATTCTCATGTATTGAGGTACTGGATTATTGAACAAAGGTACTCGCATTGTGTTTCTCACTGGTAATTTGCCGCTGGGATCCGATAGAAAAGAACCATTCTGAAAGTAAATTAATACAAGATTTTAAAGACAATAGATTCACTTCTGTTTAAGCATATTTTGTATTATGTCTATAATAAATTTAAATGCATATTTATTCCCTTAAAATGTAAAAGATCATCCAAATGTGACGCCTAGATATCAGCACTATATAATGTTAACATGTGACATATTTTCAAATGATATAAGCCATTTTGTTTAGTAGAAGGTAGTACAATTTCAACCATGGCATCACATTTGGACGATCCTTCGTATTTTAGAATTTGCCATAATAATCATTATACTATTCATATATTTAGGCACCTGAAATGACCTCATAGCATTCACCCAAGCTTCGCTGGTGCTGTATATGAAGCTCCCGTCGATCCAGGATGTCATCGAGTTGATCTGCAAAATTAAAAATCAACATGAGATATGATATTCATCATCGAGTTCACCATAATTACCCGGAATCTCAGCAACAATAATTAATATTCATTTTCAGGTATGATTATCAAGAATTGTAGGATATGAAAAAAACCAAGTATATAATTAACACATCCTACAAACAAGCTATCCCTACAATGTATGGGTAAATTTAATGCCACCTAAATCTTTTAGTTACAGAGAGAAGCTGGCGAGGACGCTACGAGGCAAAAAAGGGTCTTGGATTTTGCAGAACACAGAAACAAGAATCGCAAATCGTAGGAATAGAAACAGAAGGAAGCAAAGCAGGATGGACCTGTCGACTTATATCCGTCATAATTCGATGGAGGACTTGAATTCTTAGAATTAGTCAATTTCTAGGAAATGAGCCGTTTGGAATTCTTAGAATTAGAAAATTTCGCTGATATTCTTGAAAAGTTGCCGCATTTTGGAATGCATGGACTTGGATGTTCCAACATATCCAAACGAGACGAAAAGATTGTCTTGCGTGTTGAATTTGGGGAAAGAGTGTTTTATACGTCGTCCCAAATATTCGTAAAATCAATTATTCGAATAACGAACTTAAGATTTACATAGTAGTTAAGTTCTACTATAGTATTTTTTAAAAACAATATCCAACATCTATACATCAGGTTGGGTACTTCTGGGACCACTCACGTATCGATCAGCATTTCCAGTGACAGAATTTCTAGTATTATCTTCGAAGAAATTTTGAAACACATAAAGGTTACTTTCTATTTAACATAAGACCTGACAGTACTGTTTGGGAGCTTATCTAAAACAAATAGGCAAAAAGACAACCACATCGTTCTATCATTGTCATCAACGATTATGTGACCTGTTCCGATTACCCTCGGACAGGTCACACAGGAGTGTCTTCCACCACTCTAAGTCTTCCAGGAAACGCTACGCGCAGAGCATCCAGGCGCCCACCCCTTTCGCTCCGCGCTCTCCATAGGAGGCTTAAAGAAGAAGAAGAATGATAAACGATGTCATACACTCGATCTTTCTGTACGAAGCCCCGGTATGGCATGAGCAATAGGAAGAAGCTGGCGAGGGTCCAACGGTAGGGGACGCTCCGAGTCACCTAGTGTTCAGGACAATATCTGAAAACGCAGCACGAGCAGAAACTGAGGGAAACCTGGCAACAAAGATGGAATCAGTGTAGCAAAGGAGGATGGACTCGTCGACTTATGCCGATCATAAGTCAGTGGAGGGTCCGAAAACATGAAGATGGTGCAGGTACTGATGGAGCGTGGCTGCTTCGAATCCTATCTGAAATGGATAGGCAAGAAATCAACCATGGCGTGCCACCACTGCCAAGCGGATGTTGATGACGCACTTGGGCGCCCCAGAGAAATGCGCTCAAGGTAACTAAGCTCAAAACTGAAAACATGATCCACAGCATGATGGTGAATAAGGAGAACTGAGATTTTGGCGGGAATGTGTAGAAGAAGCGATGACCGCCAAAGGGGGCAGTGAGAGAGAGAAGCGCAGAGTGGCTCTCCAATACTAGAACAGGGCTATATCTATGGCCAGATTACCTGTTCCTCTGAAACAATGTGATAAACAATACCAGGGGGACAGAAACCACCAGGGGATAAGAGAGGGATTTAGTCAGTAATAATCTGACACTACCCTGTGGTCCATTAGCTCCAGGGTGTCTTATGTAAGATTCCCATCCTACAGAAAAAAATACTACCTGTATCAGAAGGTGCATTGAAAGAGGAAGAAAGAGGTTATGCTAAAACGCAAAGGAACACTAGGTAACGAACTGAACCCTCTTCCCCATGGTTCGATCATTTGCAATACCTTTCGCTCTGTCGCCTTTTATACAGAGTCCTTCTCCTCCTGTAATCGTTAGCTTCATATTTCACTTTACGGGTACACAGCACAGGGTAAGCTGCGTACCCAAACTCATGTTAGCTAGGCTACCCCAGCAGCGTTTGGGTTTGACTGTTACTCACGAGCGCAGAGTCCCCCCCCCCCTCGTGGGGATTTTATATATATGCACCGTAGAATAAAATACTTGGACTGGAACCTTTGGCGGGAATTGTGGCGGAAACATTGATCACCCAGAACTCGTTCCAACACTAGAAGAGGTCTTATGGCCAGACTACCTGCTTCCCTGAAGCAATGTGACAAACAATACCAGTGGGGACAGATATGGACCAAGTGATCCATTAACCCCAGGCTGTCTTATGTAAGATTCTACTGGTTAACAATGTATAATAAAACAGCATTGTGGATGCAATAGAATTAATTTATCGTCCACATATGATACTGGTCTAGACTTCCGGTTGTTTGCTTACGGAACCGTGTTACTTTCACTGTAATAGCATATCGTGTTACATATAATTTGATTTTTGTGCTATGTCATTACATACAGCATAAATCTCAATGTGCAATCGCAGCATTATGCATATCGGACGTTAGACGATGAAATTAGCATATTATTTTCATTCGCTAGAAGACAGATTGCTGCTGCATGCAAAAGACAACGATTCATTCATCAATCAATAGATAAACATCTGAAAGTTGCGTTCATGTTTTTCAGCGGAAGGCATCGGATTCTAAGACTATCAAATATTCAAATTTTCAAACTACAGAGTGCGGCAGGAAAACTGCCTCATTTCAAAAATGAATAACACACACAGCGTAGGAGATATCAGCTTAAATCATCTATCCATGTTATATATAGACGTTTCTGGGATATATTAAGTCATCCCTAAAAATTCATTTTTTTAACGCGTATCTAATTGTCAATACGTTTAAGAAGTTCATGGTAAAACCTTATAAACGATTAATTTTTTGTCTCCAGTTATAATTTGCCATTCATTGATAACCGACTCCATTCAAATAAGGTAGTTTCTCTGCCTCTTTCCGAACTAAACATGCAAGAATGCTCTCTAAAACGCTGGGATTCGATCGCAAATACACGACAGTACTCCTCGAAAGGTTAACAGGTCATCAGATCTGGCACATGTTGTTTTATCTTAAATTCCCCCTTCGTTTTTAATAGCACTCTGAATATAATAAAAGCCAATACCCGCGAAATTTGTCTCAGCTTCGTAGATCAATCTCGTGTACAGAATTGCCTTTTAAAAATATAGAATTCGCTTGATACGGTACGTACGTGACATTTAATTTTAAATTACTGACAGCCGTTCCGTGTCTTTAGGATCTATCACGTACATATCTACATATGATTGTGGTATTATAATTCACTGGCAGCATGAACGTACCTGATTTAATACCGCCTGTAATCCCGAAAATGGAAAATTTAGAGCTCGAGGGCGTCTAACGTCTCGATCGAAATTCTACTAAATAAAATCGTTACATGCGGTAATATGCTAAAAACTATTAGCGTGTTGAGAAAATTGGTTTTAATCAAACACCCGAGGGCGGTTTCTTGAACCGGTGCACGCAAACCCGTAATTTGTCCGAGGTAAATGTCGATCGGTGGTATATGGCATGTGGCACTTTTGATGAAGTGCAATCCAGCTGCATACAGTTGAACTGCATTCCACTGCGTGTCCAGGATCGATCTTCTTTCTTGCACGTGTCTCTCTGATTCTACTCTGACTGTGAATTGAAAGCATGCAAGCTAGTAGACATGGTACACATTTCAAAAAGTGCTGTACATTGCATATTGACTGAAAATTTGGATATGAGAAAGCTGTGCGCAAGATGGGTGCCGCGTTTGCTCGCAATGGAACAAAAACAGCATCGAAAGGATGCTTCATTCGATTGTTTGATGATGTTTCAAAGCAAAAAAAAAATAAGTTTTGGATCGATTTATAAGCATAGATGAAACACGGGTCCATCACCGCACACCCGAGACAAAGAAATAGTCAAAACAATGGACTAAAAGGGGAGAAGGAATTCTTCTCTGAAATTCCTATTCAAATTATCTTATCCTAGTTTAAATTCATGTGGAAGACAATGGAAAACCACCCTAAAAAAATCTCACATTCCTGGGAGAGTCTCCTATGAAGATCGCCTACGTCTGATAACGGACATGAAGCTTTAACATATTTAAATTTATTCCTACATTCGAATTTTTAGTTGCACTCTCCAATGTAATGATTATGTCGTCTGCATATCGCAAATTATACACACCGACATCTCGTTTTACAGAATCACTTTCAACGGAAATGAAAGAATATAAACAGCAGGTATGAGAAAAAATGTATGATGATTGAAGATGTAGACAAAGAAATAAACATATTTTGCTTCGGGCTTTTATAGCGTGGGGTGAAAACAGACTGTTGTGAAATCGCTATTTTAATGCGCCGCGGGCGCAGATCTTGCGAGTCACGTGATCTGATCGTGAGATAATGGCGGCCGTCTCATGCATGAGATTTCAGAGAGCAATCATGAGTCTTGGCTTAAAAAAGATCCCTCGAACTGGCCTTGATCATGCTTTATGAAAGGCATGTCGTTTAATAGTGGGATCTTTCTTTCTGGAAGGCTTGGATTTTTTGTTTTTTCTGATCATCGTCCACTTTAGACGCTTCTTCTCAGAGTCGATAGCGAATAGACTATGTAAGCTTTCCTGATCCGAAATGTCATCTGGCTGTATGTAAGTGAAATATGTATAGGCAAATTGGCTTGAACGTCACGAAATATGAAACCCCAAACAGCAGTTGGTCGGAAATAACGAGAAAATCATTTGAAGTGTCTCCATATCGTCGCATCTGCTGTGTATGTGTGTATCTTGTATATTGCATAAAGCAACCATTAGACCAGCAGCGCGCCTATTTTATTATATATTACACAACACACAGTTTCATCATTAAGTTAATAGAGCTAAGACGTTTTACACATTTAAAAATCAGAGTGCTGAGTTCAATTCAGCATTAAAATTGACTTATATTTGTCACTGTCAAATTGCTGACTTCATTGTACATTACTCGTACAAGTTAATATTCAGTTCATTGTATCAAAACCGCATTATAAGCATTCTGTTCTATTTTATATTAATCTTAAAAATGTCCCAACCGGTTTCAGTTTATGAGCTTAAACATCTGAACTAGAACAAAATGTTTATCCATGGTAAGTTTCAATTTAGTTTCAATTCGTTTCAATTTTAATAGCAACATCACAAAGCACAATAACACAAATGAGGGGTTTTTTTTATTAAAGAGACTATTAAAAAATAAGATTTCCATCAAAGGGGCGTTATTATACCGTTAGAAGACATCAGGAGATTAGGACTTTGGACGACAGGAAAAGACCGGACCACCCAAAATCTCATACGGATAGCAACAGTAGGTTTATCATATGGGAAAATTTTTTCTTCAATTGGCCGAAAATATGAACGAAATCAGATCATTTAATATTATATGGGCGGTAATCAGGGTCGTAACAAGGGCGTGGCTAAGCAGGCGCCCGCTACGGGCGCAACTGGGTTTGGGGCGCAAAACGCAGAATACCGACCCGGTAGAGAGTTACACATGGTTTATATTTTACTCAACCATTCTACTTTACTGCGACAACACTGATTGACTCTGTCCGTTACATATACACTAAGTTGTCTAATCTCTCTTTTCTTCGTTATCGTTATTATCAGATATGACATCCGATCGCGAGCCATTCATTCAGCGGTCCGAAAAGCGGACCGATTGAGCATACAAACCTTAGGGCCACTCCGTTCTCTTTTAGGGTATTTTGCGAAATTCTCTATGATCTGTACGATCGCGGAACTCTAGACACCATCATACATTCTATCAATAGTAGCCGCCATCTATACGTTAAGTCGGGTACTTTTGGGACTATCTATGTGTATTATTTTAAAACATATAATAGTATTTAATGTATTGCATTTATAATAGTATTGGTTAAATTTAAAAAATAAATTGGATTTCTGGAGGAGGGTGGTAAGTTAGATATTTGCCACGGGCGCTTCATATCTTAGTTACGGCTCTGGCGGTAATCCAAATTTGAATATTTTGTCTAAAAAGAAGAGTTTCGCCAAACAAAACTAGTGTTCTGTCTAGAATTAAATACGAAGGTAAATTTATCATGATGTGGGGTTGCTTTGAAGGTTAAAATAATGAAGTTTTAATAAAAATCGATGGGATATTAAATAAAGAGGATTGCTTAAATATATTTTAAGAAAAAGCATAATTTCCAAGTCACCGAATATTAGGATGAAATTTCACATTTCAGCAAGAACATCAAAATTCAGTAATGTTTTTTAACCCATTGATTAGGAATAGCATATATATGCGTTCGGATTCGAATCGCAAGGTCGCACTGTAAAGTTACCCTTACACGTCTATATATTTTCAAATATTACAAAAAGCGATTTATAGCATTATTGAACAATATTTGAATGATTTTATTTTCATAGAATACAAAATAAAGAGTCGCCACATCAATTATCAACAGATGATGACAGAATAAACATTAAAGTTATAATGGATTTGTCCGTATCCAGTTGAAAGTCATCAGGTTTGAAGCCTTCTTAGATCGTTGGTGGTCTCCTTAGAATCACAATAAATTATATACTTAAAATTCAGCGTGGTACCAAAATTGACTCTATTTGAAAAGCCATTATAGAGTCCAACAATATCAACAGTGTTAAGGTTAATTTGTTGATATACAAGCTTGATTCACGCTGCATGATCCTGAGAGAAAAGTGGATTTTTGGGGGTCAATCAAAAGGCTAATGCAGAAAGAATGATCCAATTGAAGAGAGCCCACTAATAATTTAAAGCGGCGATTGTCCATGAAAAAGCGAGGATCTGCTCCGGTCACGATTCTGGTCGAATTGACCGCCGAAGGTTGCCTTCCGCTTGTGTTTTTGGATCAAGGTGTACAAATTAATGCACATTATTAATATGCATTAAAAATGTGCTCACATCCGTATCCAGGATCTAATTCATGACGGAATTGAATAATCTTATTGACCAAAGAGCGTTCTTAAGACGATATGAATGAAACTTATCAATCACCAAGGAGGATGTGACTTGGGAAAATATATCATGACAAATCACAGGCTTTATCCGGTCTTTAAGATCATTTTTTTCCGGAATGGCCTTCAACTCAGCGTGGAAATTTTGAATTTGCACAAAGAGGTTCTTGTACCAAGTGTCAATTTATGTACTTGGACATTTTATTAGGACTTCGCAACGCGAATATTGCGATTTTGAGGCAATTTTTGAGGTCAACAATTGAATCCAAAATTTAGTCATGAACAAATCGCTATGTTTTAATGCTAATTCTGTAGTCTTAACCCTTTGAATAGTGAGTTAATTTCAAATTATCATAAATTTGGATGCTACATTTGTATGTCCGCTACTTTACATCTGTACAAATCCATTTATCTGTCAGGACCGTCGCAGCGTGTATGAAGCTTTTACATAAATAGATAAACAGTCGATAAATTTGGGTTAAAGATCTATACAATCATTCGATGTACGTAAGATACTCTCTCCGTCTTTGTTTGTCTCCGAGCTCAACGTGTAAGAACGCTCTTTCTGAATCACTGGAATATGAGTAATGGATGCGGTCGTAAAGGAAGCGTGAAAGTGACCAAGTAATTTATCAAAATGTCTTCGGTCTACTAACGGCGTATGATTTTAAACTTGGATCTGGTTTTGTGAGGTATAAATCAAGGGATTGTTGAAGCAAGCTCGTGGTCGTGGGAGTTTAATGGAGGGTTAACAAACGTACAATAGTTTATCCTCGAGAAAAATCCACATGTTTGATTCGGACCATTGTATTTGCTGTTCGGAAACGACTCTTCGTTTATACCACATCTTACGAACATAAAAGGTTTCCCCGAAGCAGAAAGTCGTGATAATTTAAATCGGTGGACGTTTACGAGCTCGCAAACCTCGGTAATGAAATTGCGGGTCATTAATTGGGATCCAAGGTTGGGGACGCAGGTGTGAACCAGACCACTTATCCACTGGACCATGGAGGCGAGAGATGCTCAATTGCTCCGTATGACTCCGATTATGGCGAAGAATAAACGAAACCAGTTTCGTGAGGAATTCCTCGGTTTGCTGCAATAGTCGTTTAAAATTGCATATCTTGTCGACCAAACGATGCGTTCCTCTCTATTAATGTGGCAGACCAGGGATGCGAACTTTGTGCCAACATTGCATACGTGATTGAAGCCTCGTGCACCGTTGACTTGCGAACAAAAAAACAGTAAAAAATGCCGTTGTAGAAATTCCTGCAATTCCAGGAAATGCATGTCGAATTAATAGTCAAACTGCTGATAACAACACTCAATTTTAGCTAAACATCAGATTGATATACAGCATCGTTTTCCAAGGCAGTTTTATAAAATTGAATTTAGATGACCAAATACCTAAGAATTTTCGATTATTTTTTATAACAATTATCTAATGTTTTATGTACAAAAAAATTATCTTTGTTCATCAATCAATTTAATCAGATTTTTCAGCTATTTACAAAAAAGTGACTGTCGAAAATTAACGCATTCCGGCCGTTGTCGCTGACGAATGGATGGGAATAGACGTGCGTCGAATAGAATGACTCTCTTCTCGAAATAACTATTTATTCCACACGAGAGAGAGATCTGGCTGCAGGAAGGACGACCTCCCGCAGCCAAGGCTAACCGACGACTCTCTTCAACACCCGCCTCCTGCGCGTCACTACCCAACCGGCAACGATGCACGCGCAAGAAGCGATCGGTCGGTATGCAGGTGCAATGTCTCCGCAGGGCCACAAGAGATGGCGCTGTTAAAATAACAAATTGCAACTGAAGAGAGACGGAAGATCTAATCTACGTGGGTATGTAAATCGCCCACGCTACAGTGTTATATGTATTCAAAAATGTGATGAAGCATCAATATGCATTGTTTCTGGATTCCAAATAAGATGTATGTAATTGGTTTTGATACACGTGATGCATTTCTTCCTAGGCCTTGACGATTTAAATGAGCATATTTTAACCTCGTTCTGTCAAATTGTACCCAAGCGTTAGTTCCACTTCTTGTGGCGATCGATCAAATATATTTAATTCAGTCCTTATTTAAATGGCATTGCAAAAGGCAAATGACCGGTTGAACAACATTTATGCGAAGCTATTTTAATGAGTCTGCTTTGTACATATATTATATTGCATAGGTTCCGTTTACCTTCCACGAGAATCTCGCATAATTAATATCATTCATAATGTATACAATGAACGTGACTATGCACGTTGATGATATTTTAAGAATATGGTTCAACATGGAAAAATTACAACTTGGGAGGTGTTTTTGGATCCTACCGCATTATCTAAAGGTTGATGAAAATAAATTCGTCCGTCTGTTGTATAAGGGTAGTCAAAGAAATACCTGATAGCCATCGATAGTGAACGTTCACAATGATTTGCAAATTTATTTGAAAGGTATCAAATATCAAAACATCACTTTACCTGGGTACGTATTTATCACTGAAAATGTCGCGAAAAGGTCTCTGTGTCCAATCGGTCCGCTTCTCGGACCGCTGATATGACGAATGAACGCTGCGCGATCCGACATATACATGGTTGAAGCTATTGAACATCGCTGGGAAAAGTGCATCTAGCTGAGAGGAGACTATGTATACACTTTCGAATGTTTCTGCACTCGGTTGAATCACCGGCATTCTCACGTGCAAAATAAATCAAAGCATACGTCATTCAACATCCTTCGCGAAGATTGCATCTGCATTTACAACGAATTAGCAAATAGCATAAGGATCGATCCGGTAATGTATTACATCCTGTTGTCTTGCATACTAGACGAGCGTGCATTTCGATTGTTCTATTTTATATGACGAATGATGCAACGGACGTAATAACTGCATAAATAAGATATGACTTGTCAATCATTCTATTTCCATTTAAAATAGCAACATTTTCATCGCTTGTTTGTGTTAAAACCGATGGAATTACCAGCAAAAAGAAGAACATTTCGAGATCATGCGAGGGCAAAAAATGGATTTATGATAATTGGTTTAATTTATGATCTACCATTTAAGGAATTTTGTACAAATATTTGAATGTGAGGAAGATATGAAGGTTTAAAGTAAATTTCGCGACAATTGAAAACTGACCTAACGCAATACCTGTTTATAAGTTTACTATTAATAATTCCAAATGACAAAGATCTAAAGTCTAAATGCTGTTAGAATATTCAGTCAACCCTCCTATAGCGCATATAAATGTTGCATGGGTGCCTCACTTTCTATTGCGTGGTCTATATTTCGACGCTATAGAAGGGTTGGCTGTATATAGGAAAGAATGACGTGAGCCAAATTATCTTATGGAATACATTGATGTCACCAGAAAATAATGATGCAACATGAATCATATGAACTTTAAGACAGATACATAATGTCAATACTTCAAAACGAAATCGAATTTGCTATGATCGCATTCGATCAGGAATGAGATCACTCTGACTCTTTAAAAATATTTCTTCATGATAAGCAGGGATTAGAGTTTCATTCATTACATAAACGAATTTTGTTCACGTTGAATTGTTAAGGAGTTATGATATTTTCAGAAAATTCAAGATTTTATACAAATTCTCTTAATTATCATCGATGGGGATTATTGCGTTAATCCGTCTTAGAAGATGAAAATGCTAATCATGACCGAAAAGGCAACCCTTCTATAGTGTTGAGATAGGGACCACGCTATAGAAGCAAAACATTATAGAAAGTTTGTTACTTTCTATAGCGCAATCCCTTTTTTGACACTATAGAAGGGTTGGTTATATAAAGTTGTTTCCTATCAAACCTATAAAATAATAATGATAAAGATGCATAAAAAGTGCGGACAGGGAAACTACCTTTTTAAAAAAATGAATAACATAAACCACATACAAGATATCAGTTTAATTATTTTTCCATGTTACAGAGAGACATTTAAAGATGCATGATGTTGAATCCAGAAAAATGTCGGTTTAGGGCGTGCGTTTAAAATAAGGAAGTTTCCCTGCCGCACCCCGTATAATACACCATGACACATTGCCAAATCTATAAAAAGACTGTTCTCCATGATGTGACTCTTTGATTTATTATCCATAATTAAAGCACCCGGACTCTTAGATCACTATGCTCAGGTGTATAATGAAAAGTTTAATTGAACACTCCACCATACAAAGAATCCATTGACCGAGTTCCTAGTAAGGAAATTAGCGCTGATAGCTAGAGCGCGCCATATTGCTCAATATCCAGATTGCGCAATAGCGCAGTATCATCACGCTTTTCTCTATTTATGCAAAATTCACATTATAACAAATCTAACCTGTTCCCTGGGACTGTTTGGACTCTGCCCGGTGTTGCGGTCGTACGCGGCTCTGTGAAACGGGATGTGTCTGTCTCCTCGGCAGTCCTTGTCGTACATTTCATCGCATTTTTCCACCTCTATGTGATGCATCTCTATCGGGCATCCTGATTCCGAAGCCATCACGATTTCGCCAGTCACCAATTGACCTGCAAAAAAAAAAATCGCGTTAAACATCCCAAATATGGATTCAAAGAAACCGAAAATCCGTCAATGGAATACTAATAGTAAAGCGTTATTTGTGTAGCTGTGCCTGTAAATAAATATGTTGTAGCGGCTTATAATAAATATTATATGTACTTAATATTGCAATGCTTTGAGATTTCCCGCGCTAAAATTTTAGCCACGTCTACCGAAGCTTTAACCATTTTGTATCGGAAATATATGACGCTTATTTAACAATAATTAATGTAAACTATTTGTGGACAAAAAAGCAGATTTGTGGATTTTAATTTAATGCCGGGATATATTAAAAAGCATACTGATATCATATTATGTTCATATTTTGGGAGCAGAATGTATGAAATTCGCTCCAAAATATTTACATTGCAAATCAAGTCGTATCGAGATCGTAATTCATGGCTCTCCTTTTTAGTGAAGACTTTCTACGGATTTCGATTAAAATGCAAATGAAATGCATGAAATTTGGATCAGAAATCCATTTATATGCTTGTATAAATGATACCGATCTTATTGAACGTTCAGGGCTATGAACGGTTTCGGCATCCAAAAAGGCAAAAACTGTTAAAAATTGCAAAAAAATGGATATCTTTGATTACGTATGAGATGCAACATTTTTTAAATTACTATTATAAAAAACCAAGATTTAGCCATGTCTATCAGGGTGACAGTAGCGCTGTTAATAGCGATATCTCTCTTCAGGTGCAAACGCGAGAGTCGTCGGTTAACCTTGGCTGCGGGATGTCGTCCCTCTTGCAGCCAGATCTCTCTCTCTCTCTCTCGTGTGGAATAAATAGTTATTTAGAGAATCTTTCTATTCCCATCCATTCGTCCAGCAACATTACGGCCTGTGCGCGACCATCTCGACAAGAACGGAATTGGGGGGGGGGGGAGCCGCCCGGAGACCCCTGAAAGCGCCTCCGCCTAGTAGACCTTTAAAAAAATATTGTTCATCGCATATTGACTGAAAATTTGAACATGAGAAAGCTTTGTGCAAGATACGTGCCGCGTTTGTTCACTATGGAACAGCGTCGTGAGGATGTTTCAATCGAGTTGTTTGGCGATGTTTCACGACAATAAAGCCAACTTTTTGCGGTGATTCATAACCATGGATGAAACATGGATCTATCACTTTACATCTGAGACAAGAGAACATGGGATCCTCCTCTGACACGAGCGGTTTATTGGTTCCGCTATTCGGGACCATGCCAACTCGCTCACAAAAAGTAGTAATAGTACTGAATTTAAATATCAACAAGGCTATAATACAGCTAAAAATATATAGGTTTTATAGGTAGGGGTAAGTTTAGTCTCACTCGCAATCTCATTTGGCGCTTATGTAAATTAGCCTTTAGGGTTTTTCATGATCGTACAGACTATAGAAGGCCCCGAGTACGCATTTATCCTCGAAAATGTCGCAAAAAAGCTCTAAAAGAGGACGGATTGATCAGTGTGTCCAACCGGTCCGCATTTAAGACTGCTGACATGACGAATGAACGCTTCGCAATCAGAAATGTCTATCCGAACATGTCTACAGAACGATTACAAGCTCTCATTACAAAATGATGTTGTCTGAAGAAGATTGATCGAGCAGGTGGTTTAAATTTTGCAATCGATCGAAAATATTATAAAATTATAACAAAAAATTAAAATATTTTCGGTTTCGGTTCAATTATTAAAATGGACAGAGTTAATCAGTATTGGTTCACGCGAATTAGCAACTCTTGACTGGTATTCTGCGTTTTGCGGTCCAAGCCCAGTTGCGCCAAGTCGTGCTGTAAAGGTGCCCTTACACGTCTAAATATTCTCAAATATCGCATCACATCAAGTATTCATAGATGACGAAAAAATAAGCATTAAAATAATAATGGAATTTGACCGTATCCGGTTGGAAATCTTAGATCGTTGGTTGGCTTCTTAGAGATCATAATAAATAGCAGAAAGCCATGTACATCAATTAGTTACATAAAACTCAGCGTGTTAAAAAAGTGAAATAGGCGAATATTGTGTGCTATCAACAGTGTTAGGGTTCATTTATTGATATATGAGCTTCGCTCATGCTGCGCGGTCTTGAGGGAAAACTCAATTTAACTCATGTCTAACTCAATTTAAAATTAGCTCACTAATTAAATTGTTGACCTTTTGACACTTTACACCGATTACTTTCTTTCTGTCAGCTCCTATCAGCGTAAGACAATTTTCAATTCGATGCGTATATTATTTGCGTAAATAAATAACAAACTTGAAATCGAAATTATTATTTGTCGATACATTTGGGCTAACGATCTATACAATCGTGCGATGTATGCGGGGAAGCTCTCCGTCTCTGTCTCCCGAACTGCGCTACGTTCTCTCTCTGTCTCTGTCTGTCTCCGAGCTCAATGTACAAGAATGCTCTTTCGGGTAAGTGGAGGGGGGATCCCAGGCCCTGGGATAGTACTCCTTTGAGGGTTAAGAATCCCTATTTTTTTCCCTTAAACCGCAGTTGAACATCGCCTTTCAACTGATGCACCCAAACGCGCGAAATTTTCACAATACCACAAATCGGATAATAATTGACAATCGGCAATATCCGCATTTTGTGTGCAATAAAATGCAATACACTAAAAATACGCGCCTTGCATAACGACGATTTGTGGTTGCGGTGGTTTAATACGGACATCACTTTGGACAATTATGGAGTGCATGCGGTTGCAGCGACGGTAAATAATGCACATAATTGATTTACGATCGAAAGAAAATCGACAAGACCATTATTGAAACACTTATTCGAATTTATGGCGATGCATTTTGTACAGCGACGATGGGCGTTTGAAAGTAGAGCAGTCAAATTATTCAGCCGATTAGCATTATCTTTACATTGAAATCGAAGAAACCTTAACACAAATAAGAGTCTATATAAATATGTATTTTATTTGAATGGTGTTTTAATGAATTTGTTCGAATTAGGGTCTACGGAAGCGCCGCAAAATGATTGAGTAAATTTACATCAATATTCTTATATTGCGCAATGATTTATGAATCGACCTAATAATATTATAATCGCGAAAAATTAGTCATCCACACTTTATCGTCCATGAAAAATCACTTATTAATATTATAACTCTTATGATAACTCCTCGATTGTTTGCAGTGAATATGACTCGATTAGGGATATTAGTAGGGGTAGTAATTGTCTAATCTACGTATACATATATACAGTGCATATATGTTTTTCAAATTGTTATATTAACGTTTCCCTACCGGTGATGTATTCACTACACCTCGACTCTAATAATGGGAATATCGATATGAAATATAATAGATGCGGGCTTCAGAATTTTTGTATTCCTCTGTAATATAATTACGAATCTCATCAAAGTATTATAGTATATCAATATTCATCTGAAGCGATGAAAATAAACAATTTGTTGGGAAATCGGGAATTTTACAAGTTTTAGTCCGTGTCCATCCAGACTAAACGATGAACCACTCAAGCTTTTAATGTTACTTCGGGCATATTTTTAAAATATTGTTTGACTTTTTTAGTGTTTTATCTGTTTTTGAATATATGCTTATGTTTACACGAAGAAATTGACGAATATATGCTATCAACAGTGTTAAGGTTCATTTATTGACATACAAGATTTATACACGCTGCGCGGTCCTGAGAGAAAATTGGATTTCTGTGGACGATAGATAAGTGGTGGATATACGAATTTATCATCTCAATTTAAAATTAACTCACTAATCACTAAAAGGGTATCAAATTTAATTAACTGCAATCTGTTCTTATTGTTATATACGACTTGAGTTGGATATCCATTTGTGCTTTTACCATATTTTAACATCAAAATCAATAATTTCAGAGGAAAAAAAGCTATTTTTTTAAAAAATTCTTATCTCATTTTGAACATTAAAACAACTTTTAAACTACATTAGCATCCAGTTTAAAGGGATTTCTTTTTTGTGCGTAATTCCAAGCGACAGTGAACGTCTCATAAATTAATGTCGATGATTGAATTAACATTCGAAAGCTTCCAAATGGAAATTTGCACGCCAAAAAATTCGATCAAGCATTCCTGAGGAGTCACAGATCGCACGACTTTAATACGTCTAAGGGTGCCTATGATGTAATCGAAAGCTTTTAATTAAACATCGTGGCTTCTAAAATTATCCAGTATTTAAACGGCACGATTCCTCAATTCGCTTTTTGTAGATCCAGGGACGCGAAAAAAACGCGGATCATCAGCGTGATTTTAAGGTGACCCCTCGAGCTTATTACGTGTGATTAGAGCACTATGAATGAAGTTGATTTTAATGAACAATTTGGGTATTAGTAACCATGTCCAAGGTTGCTATGAGGCATTCTTCGGATTATGCGAATAACTAGAACGATCGTTCACATGGCAACAGACGATGCATTCAACTATCAATCAATGCATCAAGGTCCATCGCCAGGATCAAAGCCTTGCGAACGAATGCATCCGTACAGCTTAAGTTCTTGCAATCCAGGATGTGCGCTATCCACGGAGCCATCGAGGGCACCGTTCGAAGATAACCGGTTTCAAAAGATCAGAATAAATGGGACACATCGGAGTTTATTAGGTGAACGAATTTCTTGCCCGACAAATTAAGACCTTCCTCAAGGCGTTGCATAACTGCGTACCGTTAAGCACTAAAACCTCCGATTTTTTCGGAGCAGCCTTCGCATAATTACGATCATCAGGGATGCGATCTTAATTGATGCGGCGATGAACAAAAACATGGTCAAGGATGTTACAGTCCGATCAAAGCGAGATGCCCATAAATCGGATGATAAATATCTAGCCGTACGTACGATATAAATCGAATTCAAATTTATGTTAATTATTTAAAAAAAACGGCTAAATTATGTTATTAATTAATCTATGAACAATGAGACTTCCGATCGCAGCAACGAAAATGGGATCCCTTTCATTAATGTTTAATGAGCGAGAATAATTGCATGACTTAAAGTTATATACATATTTTAATATGTTTTTTATATTTTATAATACCGCGATTCAATGTCACGATGTACATAGAAATATCCATAAAAAGTTGTATTTAGATAAATTATTAACCCGTTGATGAGTAATCACGCATATTTGCGCTCTCCAAAGCGCATTTTCGCACATTGAATGCGGAGATTAGTGAACCGGAGATAGAAATGAAGAGCGTGTCATCGCGTTAACCCAAATTTATTGGCTATATATGAATGATATTGTAGCGTATTTATTTATTTATGTACAAGCTTCATACACGCTGAGATGGTCCTGATAGATAAGTGGATTTACACTGATGATAAGTGACGGACATACAAACATAGCATCTAAATTTATGATGATGTCATGTTGAGGCGGGGGTGCTCTTGGGAGTCCCCGGGCGGCTCCCCGCCTTCACGTGCTCGTCGGGATGGCCCCGCTAACGCATGAGTCTGTTCTTCTTTCGGGCCGTGATGTGGCTGGACGAATGGATGGGGGGAATAGAGGGGCGTCGAATATAAAGACTATTTTCTTTAAGTAGCTATTTATTCCACACGAGAAAGAGAGAGAGAGATTTGGCTGCAGGAGGGACGATCTCCCGCAGTCAAGGCTAACCGACGACTCTCCTGATTCCCACCTCCAGCGCGTCATTCCCCAACTGGCAACAGTGCACGCGCAAGAAGCGATCCTAAAATACCTTCCCGCACACTCAGTTATATAAATTTAAATATACAAAACAAACATTAAAACTATAATTTTAATGAAAAAATTTGTCCGTATCCGGTTCATAACAATTAGCCATGGGGTCTTTTTTATATCAAGTGGTGGACATACGAACATGATGAAGCTGTGTTTGTGTAATATATAATAAAATACGCAAGCTACAGGTTTATATATTGCTTTGTTATACGCATAGACACCGTAAGTACATTAAGGCGCATGCGCGTAGCGTTTCTATGATGTATACAGCCAGAGAGTACAAACGATTGTTCCTCTCTTTCCGCTTGGAGTTTCACTTTTCGTGACACGTTCGCGCCTATACAAGTTTCACTCTAAAAGGTTTTCATAGGTCGTTGTCCGATTAACGCCCGGTCATACGTTCGCCATTCTTGTTCCTATGCAATCGGCGCTAATATTTCTGCTTTTGAATTCTTTTGCCTATAATGGTTTTGTTTCGGTCTTACACAATCGGACATTTCATATGTAAGCACCGGACATTAAGAAACATTTTTGAATCATATTTTGAAATTACGTCTACATTACTCTAATTGCTTTAATACATATTTATTCAGTCGATGAATTCGGGCCCTATGGTGCGTAATTTAATAGGCATTTTTAAGCGACTGGATACACAATTTCGATGCAACCGCAACACTATTAAGGCAAACACTTGCATGTCTTCATTGTTGGAACTGCGAAATTATGCTTGCGCATACATTTGTAGGACAAGACCATGCACAAAAATGGCTCAATATGCGGCGAAGCTTTGTACTTTCGATGGTGATTTAATGCAATCTCTTCATTCGGATTGTTGTTCCAATATGGTGTAGTACCAATGGCATGGTCGAAACCCCAAAATTGTATTAATATGTTTGCAGTCATTTGCACTCATACTAAATGCATACAAATTTGTATGGGTGCCTAATTTTTTACAGCGTGGTTCCTATCTTGACGCTATAGAAGGATTGACTGTATCATGTTGTTTTACTTACCGAAAAAAGCCAAGAGTGCCGTTCTGTTGCGAGTAGATTTCATCCCATCCTGACCACGCATGAAAAGTTGCGACAGTTTCCTAGGACTGGGTCTATTCTGGCCGGCCATCATATACACTCCGTCGGCATAGGCTGATGGCGTTTTCCTCGTGAGATGGTTTCCTAAAATGTAAATCAAGCATTAATAACGATCGATGTGGCAATCTGCAGCTGCGTTATTACAACATTTGACAAATGATCTTTATGATCCATAGAAAGATATGGAGCAATGTACATTTAGAGTCATGGATCTCGATACGTTTTCGTTCGTCCATTTGGCTCAAATTGGAGTTATAAATTACGCCAAGAGTGGCCATCGATCAAAGTTGATGTCTGTATTACATTCTTTTGTGAATATGCTGTCGATTAAAAGAGCGTTCGTTCGCCTTCAGCTCAAAGAACTTCACAAATGACGCTTTAAAGACTTTATCCGGCGAAGAAAAATATAATCGCTTTTAAATAAACGGCAGTTTCAAATTGACTTTTTAAGACTGGCATGACCATCTTCAAAAATATTAAATTTATTATAATATATGCAGGATTCGCCAGAACAAGTGTCATCTACTAAGCTCCAATGCAGCGATCAAATCGCTTAAAATACTGTACAAAACAATCAAATTTTCCGAAAACGATTCATCAGATGAAGGGTCTAATTAAGCGCAAGCAGAGTCTATAAATTGTCTACAATACTTTTATTTGAAATTGAATGGGTATGTTACTCTACGGTAACTCAGGGGGGCGGGTGCCCTACAACCATGAGTAACAGTAAAACTCCTAGGGTAAAGATGTGAGTAGATGTGAGTGAAGGCAGCTAACATGAGTTGGGTGCGCAGCTTACCTTGTGCTGCGTACCCGTAAAGTGGAGCTGCCGATTATAAAAGGAGCAGGAGGACTCTGTGCAAAAAGCGACACTATCATCCTCATCAACAGCCTGGTACATATAGGGGAGAACGGTTACGGCTGCTACGTTGAATTTGGAGAGAAACAGAGACGGAGAGAGTATCTTGCAGATCCGAAATTTATATTTACGCAAAGAAATTACTGAATATTTTGTGCTCTCAAGAGTGTTTATTTATTTAAATACAAGCTTCATACACGTTGCGACAGATAAGTGGATTTGTACGGATGATAAGTAGCGGACATACGAATATAGCATCTAGGCTTATGATGATTTTAAATTGGCTCACTAGAAAGGCGGATGGATGGTAAAAGGGTGGACGCACGAGCTAATACCGAACCTGAGAACCTGGGTAGCCAGAAAGTCAATTGTGCTACCACTTTATCTAGGTCCTCACCGGGCACGGCTGTTTTGGTAGCTACCTACACAAAATAGGCAAAGAGACCAACCCGGAGTGTCACCACTGCGAAGCGGAGTACGATGATGCTGCACACACGACATTTATCTGCCCAGCATCAAGCACCGAAAGGGACATCCTACGGGAGGAGCTGGGAATCAGCTGGCTATCCCCTAACAACATGGTACCTTCAATGTTAACGGATGGTGCAAATACACGACTTGCACTATGCAGCAGAAGGAGGATGCTGAATGTACAAGACCACGAACTTCAGCAATAAAATGACATCCAGAAGGAAACAAAATGTA
The DNA here is from genome assembly GCA_008973525.1 of Stenopsyche tienmushanensis. Taxonomy (NCBI): domain Eukaryota; kingdom Metazoa; phylum Arthropoda; class Insecta; order Trichoptera; family Stenopsychidae; genus Stenopsyche; species Stenopsyche tienmushanensis. The sequence goes on along the minus strand of WACJ01000052.1, from coordinate 931,292 downwards.
GAGCCCGTGAGGGACACACCGCTGCCATTCTTGTGTAATACTTAATCAGTAGCCGAGTGGCAGCCGAAGAGGAGGGGGGGTTTAGTGGGTAAAAATCCCACATCGCCTATGGGGGTTACGTTAGATGATTTTAAGCCTTTAAATAAAGTAAATGGGAAGTTAGCCTGTAGTTGGTCTTTTTCCTGGTGCCTCGCCTCACCTGGAAGTCGCGGAGTGAAAGTTGTGGGTACCCGAAAACTCTGCGCGTAGCGCGCTAGTAGGATCCCAAGATCCTAGGATCCTAAGATAAATGGAAGCACTTTATGTGGCAAGTCCGAGGGCGCTCTGAACAGAACGCACAACAGCGCAAGGCATGGACTTTATCTTAAAGCGATACCAAATCCGAGCTAGATTCTACGTTAGTGGATTTTTCTCCTTCGTTTACAACAGTAAACTATTGAGCAGCAGAGTTTAAACGAACGGCAGTACGAGTTGCCAAGATGAACATCGCATCCAAATGAGGTGACCACGCCAGAAATGGCGAATAAATGCGTATCGCACTAATCCTACTATTAGGCTGTTGAGGATAGTGGTGACGCCTTTTGCACAGACTCCACTAACTTCTGTAATCAGCTTCTGTACTACTTTATGGGTACGCTGCACAGGGTAAGTAAGCTGCAATTCATGTTAGCTGGGTTACCCCAGCAGCGTTTGATGAGTAAGCCGGCGAGGCTGTTTGCGTACGACTTCTACTCCACATCATTACCCCAGCCGTTCGACCGTTCGGCGTAGGGTTGCTCCTCCTCCCTTTGGGTTTTATGGGCGGGCATCGTGGAGTTTAACACCCACCCGGAGATAAAGAAACAGTCAATACAATGGACTGAAAGGGGAAAAACATTTTCACTATAAATAGGGTAATGAAGCTATTGAACATCTATTGAAACTATGTTGATAAATATACATATTTTATTCCGACGACGTTAATATTAACGATCGTTGCTTGCAGTTGTGGTTATCTTCACAAACGACGATATATCGTCGATTAGCATCCAAATGGTTAAATTTTCCATAAATGTAGCATTTGATTTTCATTTTTGACATGATTATGATCAAAGGGACGATACCCAAGTGTACGTTCACACGATGTGTAATCCGCATGTTACATCGATCCTAACAATGGATGGGGTTCTTTGGCTTCTTGTATCCTTGAATGAGATCATAGCTTCTTCAAAAGCCGACCGATCGAGAGCACATTGCATAATTTAGCATTTTCCACGCGGCCAAATTACATGTTCTATTTACGAGCGCCGTTCTTCATAACAGTTAGGGCACGATGGAATCCGCGTCTTCTCCATATCGACTATCTTGCCTGAGAAAAAACAATGACGCGGGCGGAACTATTCTAACCCTCGATCGTAATCGATTTTTTGTCGTTGTAAATCTCGATTTTTATTGTGCCATAAATTTACAACACTTAATTGAACAAAAACGATGCGCTCGCGAAAAAAGAGTTTTACAATCGCTGCGTACTGAGCTAATGTTTGTAATTTATTTATTAGCAAAATCAACACTTTAAGTGCGCCCGATTTTTTGCACGAATTCGATAAATCGTGAACGTTCTTCGATATTTGGCAGCATTTTTTTCGCAATCGGTTTAGAAATCGTCAATTTTGTTTGGATACCATCTACCAAATAGGGATAACTTATAATTATGATCAATTTGATTGATTGTATTTGAATTTTTTTTTGAGTGAAATACGACAAGGTTAATTATCACTTAAGTTGTCAAAGTGTCCGAAAGCAATATCTCTTTGCCGTCTCAAATTCGTAAACAGGAAGACTGATGTAATCTGTACTTTGACGTTGAAGTTTGAGCATCTTCTTCGAAGAGAGCCTTGATCTTCCTCTTACGGTAAGAGTGGAAGAATTCGAAGAGGCACAGGTGGAACAGACTGAAATGAAGGCCCTCGGGCTCGATGCACTCGTCGTGCAATATAGCGTTGCACTCGGCTCTCGATGATGCAATCGCTCAACAAAGAAGAGCCCGATGGTGCGATATGAAGATGGAGCAGCGACAAAGAGACGAAGATGACGTAAGATCCGCAGCTCCACGGATGATTGATGAGCCCTATTGTTTGTAAAGCGAAATAGAAGGATGTTCTTTCGGGGCTCTATAGATCATTAAAATTTAATTACGACGATAATTCGAGAGTCGTTAATAAACTGATTACACGGCGTAAATCTTTTGTGCTATTAGGCTGGGTCTTTAATACCTTGGGAAACATCAAAAACCCATCTATCAAATTTATATGATCATAATTTCATACGATTTTCCTTAAAACCCACAAACCATCAGAAATAACAAACTATTTTTTAGGACATTCGATTATAATATATAAATTCCGCAACATTTTTTTTGTATCACAGCGGACCCGCGATAATCCGACTCCGGTCTAATCCGGCGCCTCCTGTAGTCCGACATCTAACGTACTTCCACCAAAACGAAACTGGTATTGCCATAATCGTCAATGGCGAGCGTTACATATCGATAATAAGCAACTTCTTGTCGTCTAAATTGGATGATATAGATACTGATGATTTGTTATTCGTTACATGCCACGATGGACATTCTGCACGAGCGATTTGAAAGCATAGACTTCTTCCTTACGTATAAACCCCAAACAATTAATGTCCTCAAAGTCAACATAACGAACGCTATTCATAAAATTCAGCCATATTTTTGCGACAGAGTTATCAAAAATGAACCACCCGAATACGCGCCAACAAGCAAAGCCGCGGCGGACATTAGAACGACGTTATATGCCATACTAAATTCCATAAAATTCAGAAAATTGACATTGAGCATCCTTATTGTACCAGTTTACACAAAGAAATCCATTGGTGTCAGATTTGGAGACCGCGCGAGACAGGGAATAGGGCACGTCCCAAAACAAAAAATTCATAGCGCCTATGATTGAAACATATCAAAAAATGTCCCTAGCCCCCCAAATTTTTTTGTTGATCCATGTGCAAAACACCCTGTATATGTATCAGAATTTGGAAAGTTTGAAGTGGCAAATCTTTTCAACGAGATTCTTGATTTCAGTCCCGCTCAAGACCGTATCGAATCATTTTTTCAGCTGTCGTTAGATTCAAAACGTCGATTAATCGATCTCACAGCCGTCAGAAGTAATTTTCATTCGCTTTTCTTCGCATTGAGTGCATTAATCACGATTCGGTTCGAGCTTAGATAGCATTGAGGAGACGTATTATTGGCAATAAATAATGAGTCAACGCAAGAAGCCGTTGTCATGATCCAATCCAAACAAGCCTGTAATTACCTTTACAGGTACTTTAATTAAACCGAATCCGTGACTCGCCAATTAAGAACCGAAAGTGCTCAACAAGGTCTGCTCATTTATTTCGGATCACGAAATATAACACCAAGTGTGATATTATTCAGAACCATATCGCATGATGGGCTTCCGTCGAAGACATTGAGCAATATTTAATCAAATCGTCACTAATTGTATCAATGAATAATGGCTGACTTATTGTCGCCTCTTGCACAAAATGCAATCAAATGCTACAAATGGATGTTGCAATCGGCATTGCTCAATAATGGCAAATCGATACATATAGTTACCTTTGTTGTGTGTGTCAAACGTAGATGTTTTATTACAGGGACGCTCAGGTCGTGAAGAATGTGCCAATTATGTGTAGCAAAGATGAGAATCGACCGATTACGAAGCAAAAGACTACCGTTTCGACGAGGCCGATTGTGTAACGATGAAGGATTCATGGCTCGAGATGGAAATCTTGCCCGTGGGTTGCCGTTATGGAAGAAGTACCAGGACGTAGTCGAAGCCTCTTTTGATCACGTTAACACTTTACAGTCCGTGCTGTATAGTTTTGCTTGGTGTGATTGCTAATATTCTTGTCCATATGGGCGTTCCTCAGTAAAATTGTCTCAGGTCAATATTGTATGAAAAAATATAAATTACTAGCTGGTACCCGGCGCGTTGCTGCTACACAAGTAATAATTCTAAAAATATCGTTTGAAATTTGAAAGAGTCTTGATTCTTATACATATACAGGGTGTTTTGCACATGGATCAACAAAAAAATTTGGGGGGATAAGGGAGATCTTTTGCTACGTTTCAAACAGGCGCTATGAATTTTTTGTTTTGGGACGTGTCTCGCACTGTCTCCAGATCTGACACCATTGGATTTCTTTGTGCAAACTGCAACAAATTTAACGACTTATTGAATGATTTGTATTATATGTAGCATATCGTTAAAAAGGATATAATCTAGAGAACTTTTCATAACAACTAAGTAAACACTAAGTTCAAAATAGTTGAGTTTTTTGTTTAAAGAATTTAGAAGTCGACATCTCTCAATTGTTTGAACATTTTATGTGAATTTGGAAGCTCAGAGGTAATTTTCTTTAAACTAATTGCATAAAATAATGATTTATTTAGATCAAAAATACATTTGAGAATACAAAAACAGTTATTTAAAAAAATGTTATGGCGATTTAAAAGTGAAATTTTGGGTTTGACTGTAAATGTTTTTGACAAACGAAAATGCTCATTATTTTCTAAAGAAATGGAAATATTTAAGAATCAATTTTACTTTATGCATTTTGTGCTAACTCGCCCGGATCCATGACGAAATTTAATGCGAAACACTCGGACTGTTAAGTGTTAATAAGCGTTAAATGCAAATTCGGCCCAAAGGGCAATCGCGAAGCATTTTATATTTATAGGCCCTTTATTGTTCTGCAAAATGCACTTTTTAGCGCATCGAATTTAAATAAAACAATAAATTTTTGACTGGGTTATAACGGTTCAGACTTCTTGATGCGGTTCGACACCCAAACAAAATAATGAGAATCGAACTACTGAAATTCCTTGGTTTCCCTAAACCTCAACATGTACATATAAGCAATGTCCTGAGAGAAAAACGTTTCAAAAATTCAGCTGAAGTTGTAAATAAATTATAAATAATATAAATTAAGATAAATTTGGGTTAACGATCTATACAATCGTACGATGTACGCAAGCTACTCTCTCCGTCTCTGTCTGTCTTCGAGCTCAACGTGTAAGAATTATTTTTTTGAATCATTGGAACTCGGACACAACTCTGTGTCTTACTTCTTTAAGGGGTCAATCAGCGATTTCATTTTAAAAAAGACACAGAAGAATGACGAATATTTATTTTATTCATTTATTTATATGAACTGTTTATAATTTTTTTTATGCGATTTTTGGTACATTCTATCACAGTGATTTGAAGTTATGCGCTTTTTTAAAAATAATGGAACCTATCCCTCAGTTTTCTATGTAGTTCAAGTCTTTTTTTATGCGATTTTTTTACGTGCGACTCACCGTGGAAAGTATATTCCGCATAAAAATAGACCCAAGTATATAATGATTATGAATTATTATTTTAAAAGAGATATTATAGATCACCCCATACACGTTTGCTACATACAAAATCCGCTTGAGAATTTATAAATTACACAATTTTTATCGTGTACAGCTTGTATTTTTAAATACACTGTGCTCTCTTTGCGCTTTTTTATATTTACGATTTCGGCCTATTGAAAGGACGTATCATTACGCCTCGTTACCTTATTTATTGGCACCCTTTTATCTCGTACAAGACACCTGAACGTATAGATATCAAAAACAGGACACGGACCAGCTGATAAAATATAATTATGTTTCAACAAATAACTCATTGTAAAACGACGTATTTGGAGAGCGGAAATTTTTATTGCCCGACTTCATTTTTCTGCATATCTAGAGCACAACTTTCGGCCATGACGCTTCGCTGTACCGGATATTTAAAAGCGTTTCATAGGAATAATATGTGTTTCGCTTCGAATTACATCGGCGAGGATGCGAGAGAGATTAAATTTAAGCAAAAATGTTGATTATACAGAGCCGCAGACTTAATTCCAAATTTATCGTTTTCTGCCCACTGGTACATGTATCCCTTAATTGCTTACAGCATCTTCGATTGCCAATAACAATTATCCAATACATTCTACGTTGTTTATTGTCTTATATATTGAATTAAAAGTATCCGTAACTATTCCATAGCGTTAATTTCTTAATACGTCGTCTCGAGCAATTATCGTGTCCTTATTCATCCGTTTTGGGATTGTCCAACGTAATTTACGGCGATTTTTGTTAAGTATCATTTATATGCAATCACGATGAAATATTGCACTTGTTGTAATCAACCGGGATGAGATCTTATCAACTTTGATAATAAAAAAATATTAATGAAGAAATTATCATTAATCTTGTGTCATAACTTTGGCTGTGAGATTTTGAAAAAATCGCACGAAAACACGACTGCATCCGTTGAACGTGTGGTCTCACACCCAAAAAAATATATTTTCAATCTGGTACGGATGAAAAAATATTGCCCAAACAAATAAGTGATTATAGATCACGAAATTGATTAATTAAATCATGTTTATTAGGATTTGACATGTAGAATTCATTAGCATACATAATTAGCGCACAAATCTGTGCCTCGTTTAATACGATTATTAATTGCATACATATTGTTGTGCAATCGATTATTAATATACGCTAAATATGCAAACATGGTTGATATTAATTGAACTATAAATTGAATATTAAACATGTCAATACGGTTTACCTATGAATCAGATTAAATATTTCGGACTTATATTACACTAGCGAGTACCGTGGAGTTACGTGATTTATTGCTTCAGGCCACGTGTAATACGGGCATCGTCACACAAACAATGTTTGTACTAATTCAAAAACGTTCACTGAGATACGCACAATATTTTACCTAAGTTTCATTGCAATCGAATGAATGGTAAAGGAACGTATACGGAACAAACGCATCACAAACATTCATATTTATTCAGGATGTTTTGCACATGGGACAATTTTATTGTGTGCGTACCTAAGAAGGTTTATGAATTAACACAACCATTGTTTATGTGCGGAATTTGTTTTGTGAGACGTTTAGCGGTTGTACCATGTTGGCGCATATTGTTCTGGTGGATAGAAATTAGCAATTGCGAGATTCCCAACTAGGAAGAAGCAGAAACCAACATCAATGGATCTCATTCGAGCTGACGATGCTGTTGATGAAGAAATCATTATGGAGGGCCTCGTTCAGAAAATAAATTAAAGGAAGAAGTATATTAAATATGAAAAATCTCGTCACAAAAGAGCAATCGCTTGTAGCAGCTAGATCTGGGTCGCACCATAATTGCAGTTTACTCGGCATGCTCACATCCTGTACTTTAAAGTTCCTGTAAAACATGGACATGGGACTTCCTATGGCACTTTTGCAAAGAACCCATGGTCAGATTAAAATTTGATCATAATCACGATTGCATAATATGCAAAGAAGATGCGGTTTCGAGTCACGAACTGGACGAAGATCCTTGGTATCGCGCCGAAAAGTTAATCATTGGCATTCGAACTTGCATAATTGCATCGGATGCCGGTTGGCCAAATTTCGCAAACGTTCAAAATTTAAACGCCAAAGTTGACGGGTACAATTGACGACCGATACATCAATCAAAGTCGGCTAAGAACTGAAATGTATCCGGTGTGATTGGCAGTCGCGCGACGCGAATTAATCTGGTCGACGCATTTGGAGCTGTGTTCGGGCTTCATTAAAATAGTTGTTTCATGTACAAGTGTTCCAGGTGAAAGTTAAAACTCATGGGAAGACCTTCTGGTTAAAAATTCGAACTATGTCCGACAACAATGCTTGAATAATGATAGTGATGCGTAACGAAGACGATTGTTTGCGAGCGGACAGATTTCGGCGCGTTTAATTAACATTGGCCATGTAAAGAATATGATGATTATTTTGATATTTTGCATTAAAATGATTACCTATACTATAACCAATTAACTTGTAATTAGAACTAGATAAAAATAAATTACGGTTAAATATTTTTTTTTAATTTTATGGGTAAGGGGAGAGTCTAGTCTCACTCGCAGTTACTGGAGTTGCATTCGTGATCGTAGTGGTACCCATTTTTTAATCAAAAATCCATAAAAATACTTAAAAGAGGAGTACGTAACCTAAAACAAGGTATATGTGCTCAACCGGTCCGCCTTTCGGACTGTGACACTATAAATAAGCGCCTCGTGATCGGACACCACGCCCAAACATGTACACAAAACATGGTCAGTATCCATGATCGGATCTCCACATGGACATTCCGAGACTGGGGAAAGTCCAAACATCTAAACCGAAGCCCTAAATTGCACGTACCATGTGAAGAACTGGAAAGTCTAATAATCCGGAAAAATAAAGGAATAAGTTGAATTGAGATCGAATAGACAAAGACATAATAGAGTTTATACCCCACGCTATTGTGTGGTCTGTTTCGAATGCCATCGGACTAGCCACACAAGAGTGTCTTGCACCAATATTTTGATCACTCTAGAAACACTTCGCGCACAGCTTCCAGGTGCTCACTCATTTTATTTCGCACCCTCTAAAGGAGGCAAGGTTCCTGGATAAATGAAGTAATGCTCTCGATACTGTTGTACGGTGCGTTAATATGAGCCGAGGCACTCCAGATTGAAAAAACCAGGCTCAACATAGCCAGATTTCAGAGAAGAAGTGCGATCAGGGTGGCTGCAGCATACCACATAGTGTCAGAAGACGCTATCCTAGCACTGACTGCCATCCTGCCAATTGACCTGCTCGTCCAAGACAGATAGGCGTTCCAAAAAGAAGAAACAAAGAAGGCGACCAGAGAAACTACGATGGTGGTGTGGCAGTCCCGATGGAATTGCTTCACAAAGGGTCAATGGACAAACTGACTAATCATAGACCTGGAAGAGTGGAGCAGAAAAAAAACATGGTCAGTTCTGTTACCACCTGATAGGTCCTTACCGGCTTCTTTGGTAGCTATCTTTACAAAATAGGAGTAGGATCACTGTGGAGCAGGCAATGATGATGCCGCCCACACGACATTCGTCTGTCTAGCATAGAGCATTGAATGGAATACTTTTCGCGAGGAGCTGAGAGCAAATACGCTTTCGCCTAGCAATATGACCAATGAAAACATTTCCACCGAACTGAGATAACAACGAAAGAGCCCAAGACGGATACATTGCAAAAAAAAAGACTACTTGCACAAGAAGGTGCGTTGGAGAAGGAAGAAAGAGATTATGCTAAAACACATAGGAACTACTAGGTGGCGAGGCAACTGCCACCATGAGTCCAACCTCAGTTTTGAGGGGGGCAGTAGCAGATGACGGACTCTAGGGGCTCCCCCACCCCTATGCTTCGGTCATTTGTAGTATCTAGCCACAGAGTAGCCGAAAGCTGTACTTCCCTGTATGCTCTTGGCTGTTGAAGATAGTGGTTTTGTTTTTTGCACAGAGTCTTCCTTCTCTTTCTGTAATTGGCAGTTCTACATTCCACTTTATGGATACGCGGCACAATATAAGTTGCGTACCCAACTCATGTTAGCTGGCCTACCCCAGCAGCGTTTAATGAGCAAATCGACGAGGTTGCTGTCATGCACCTCTACTCTACATCATTATTCCAGGGCTTGGTGTTACCCAAGTAGGCAGGGTTGTCCCTCCTCTCCTTCGAATATCGAAGCTATTGAACATCGCTGAAAAAATGTATTGAGCTGAAGGAGACCATGTTGAGATTTAAAGATATTTTTTTCCAATTTTTTGCGTTTTTCTTTATTAGGTCGGGTACTTCTAGGACTCCCTCGATAAGAACTGAATCCAAATTTGATTTACAGAAATTCATGCATAAATTAAGGGGGGTCATTCCATCACCCCGACATTTTGCGACACGCGAGGTTCACCCCGCTCCAATTTATCACCGCGACACATGTTGCGAACTCTGTCTCTAAATGGACACACATTAATATATTTTCATTTCGGACAAAACGCAAGTCTAAAAGACTAAGGCTTGACATTTTCGGGTCAAATTTCCATTGAAGGTGCTCCTTTTATATTCGTAAGGTCGCACAGAAGTGCATAAGATAAATTTGTCAACGCAAAAAAATGTTTTATTACAAAATCATGACTCGCCATTCAATATATTAATAATAATCTTAAAGGCTTTTTTTTTCGCCATTCCGTACATTAGCGACCGGCATTGTTTACCGGACATGTATGGGTTTTTAATGACCCCAAATGGGCAACGAATAAAAAAAACTTATTACTTGGACATAACTAATGAGCATAGGTGCGAGCAATGTGCTAATAGCATTTTTCATACATTGGGTATATTTAGATTCTAGAACCTGATCGCACGAGTTCTTATTTTTTTTTTCTAAATTAATTAAACGCGATCTCATAGAGCGTTGACAACTCATTCTAGTACCGCTCGAGGGTGTCCACTTTTCTTTGAGGATTGTTGCTTCATCAGAACACGATGACAAAAAATTGGCTAACCACACCTCGCGACGATTAATTATAAGCAGGCATATCAATTTGAAAAATCATTATAGTTGAGACGTTAGTTGCATGTTAGATTCGTTGGAAAAAAACGTAATGAACTCTGTGGGTACTCTATTTATGGCGTATTGTGGACATATTTCAAAATTTTCATCAAAGAACACTCAATGCAAAGCATACAAATCGTGATTAACGAATTATATTCACACAGATCGGCATTCAAACCGAAAGAAAACCAAATTATATTCCTTACGAAAGAATATGGTTGCACTCATAGTTCCAATTTAAAAACATTATTAACAAAAATCACCATTTAGAAATGTGTATCGAGTGTTTTCATATGAAATGTCCGATTTTTGCCCTCCAACTTTTATACGCGCGATTGCTTATGGTGAAATGGTAACTGTTCGCAGATGTCAATATTGGTTCCAGAAATTTAAATCGGGCTATAGAAGCCTGGAGGATGAACTGAGAACGAGAGAACCTTCGAATTTTGATAAGAATGCAATAGAATCCCTAATCGAGTCAGATCCACGGCAAATAATTGATGAATTATTGCATAGACTGGGATCCTATCGGCAAAACGAATAGGATGGGTAGGATGGGTGCTATAAGATAGGATAGGTACTGCCCTTATAAAATCCTTTTTTTTAATAGTAATAAAATAAAGACCGAATAATACAGGATATTTGAATAAGGACCAGTGTGACAAGGTTGATTCCGTCACCATGACTCTTTAATCTAAAAACATCTTTAACAAGGCTTTAGCCGTTGCAGTATATGGCATATGTGTTAATGGCATAATCATTCATCTCATCTGATTTGCAGACGATACCATTTTAATTGCTGATGATGCTGCTGGTCTAATGAGTTTATTGCACAGGGTCAACGTTTCCATCAATAGTCATAGCTTGGAGATGTTGGCGAATAGGACCAAATTCAATCAAACCCGTTTTGCTGGGACTATATTAGAATTATGGGAATGATTTTGAATTAACAAATCGTCCCGGATTCTCCAAATGTACTTTTAGCGACACGCATTAACTGCCGTTTGGAAATAGTATGAATCTAGTGGGGTTGAATTGCTCTTGAAGGCACTCAAGACTATCGTCCGAATGTCCTCATTTTTAACACTCGGCATTCCGCCCAACAATATTTGCTTAAACCAAATTTTCACACGAATGGAATGCTGTACTTTAGTAAAAGGCCTGTTTGTTCAACTCCTCAAATTCGATATAACAAGCGCGAAAAGCTCCAGCGCCCGTATATGGCAGAGTTGCGACGACCGGTTCCCTATCGGCGAATGTGTTTCTAGCTCGTGCCTTATCAAATAAAAGACTGTCAAATTGAATTGATAAGTATGGCAGAATGAGATTTACGCGTAAGGATCGATATTATCGTAATGTATCGATACGCGAGCGAATTTACAAGTAAAAGTGGCCGTGGAACGATTATTTATCGGTGGCGCGATTTGAACTGGTACGACCCAGCAGGGGTCTAAAGCTACTATTGTGGGGCGATTATGCATTTGGAACAATTGGATGTATTTTCAAATTGAAAAAATGACTTGCACTACAATCAAAATGTGTAACGATCGATTAGAACATGGTTAAGAAATGTATTCGCGTGAATATTCTGATATTGGTTAACCACTTGGATTTATAGTACAAATCATTTTTTTCATCCAACAGCGATTTCAGTCCAATTTAAACAAATATATATGATAGTTGACATATTTTCACATGATCTTTATTAAACTTATAAGACAGAAAACATTAAGTTTTACTCTTTGCAAATGATCATCAAGTCACTTTGTTTGGAATAATTGTCGCTTTAGGGCATGTATTTCAAATAAGGAAATTTCCCTGCCGCATCCTACAATTCAAATCTGCAATAATTTTATATTTGTCTATAGAATTATTGTGGATTATAGCAACCCGATAGAAGAATTAACGTTCGTGTGAGTGCAACCATCTCGATGAACATTGGTGGACATAACATTGGTGTCAGAAGTGTGATGAGTTAGGTCGTAAGGTCGGGTACTTCTGGGACATGAGGATAGCCTCAACGTTTGCCCTGTAACGTTTGAGGCGGGGGCGCTCTCGGGGCAGAGTCCCCGGGCGGCTCCCCGCCTCCACGTGCTCGTCGGGATGGCCGCGCTACTGCACGGGTCCGTTCTGCTATCGGGCTGTGATGTACTGGACGAATGGATGGGAATACGAAGGGCGTTGAACAGAAAGACTCTCTTCACAGGATAACTATTTATTCCCCAGCAAAGGTAGAGAGAGAGAGGTCTGGCTGCAGGAGGGACGACCTCCCGCAACCAAGGCCAACGGACGACTCTCCCGACTCACGCTTCCTGCGCGTCACTACCCAGCCGGTAACGATGCACGCGCAAGAAGCGATCGGTCGGTAAGCAGGTGCAATGGCTCCGCAGGGCCACAAGAGGTGGCGCTGCTAAAATAGCACATTGCACCTGAAGAGAAGTGGTAGATGCCGCTACTATGCGGGGATGATATATCGCCCACGCTACACTTCGTAAAACACAACATTTTTTTTGTTTTTGGTTTTTGGGATTCAAAAACTATGTTCTACGAAGGTTGCCTGTGTTCAATCCAGCAGGTCCTGTTGGCATGCAATCGCCTCCATGTCTCAAGAAGTGGCATACGTCTCATTTTGTAATGCAACACACGCTAATTTTTAATCATTTCACGTCATTAATCATTCGTCATTAGAATGAAATATTTAATCTTTAAATCTAATAGAAATAATTAAATAAATAAATCGGACACCTGCACACCGCCAGAGGCTAATCGACGACTAGGATTATATTCATGACATGACAGTGAGAAAATCTTAGAATAAATTGTTATGGCTTGCGCAAGGGCACGAACCAATGCGAAAAAAAATTAAATAAAACACACAAGGTGTCGTTGTCAATTCGTCTAAGACGTGTTTATTCATCAATGCCGGCCCAGATTCGCATCAAAGTGTGATTTGTACCAATGCACTTAATTTGTGACTGGCATTCACACCAGCAACGTGTCGTAAATTCGACAAATTTGTCTTCCGATGTTTTACGAATGTTTCGCAAATAGTGTCGCATTTGTCAGTCTGTTTAATTTGCAAAATATGCGCATGTTCTTGTGGCCGATGTTAAATTACGTGCCTGCGAATTTCGAAGGCACATTTTATATATTTGCCTTGAAACACTTCATGTAATATTAAAATATATACATAATTTCGGAGGGTGATATGAGATATGCGATTGAATTCAGATTTATTTCCGAAAAATCCAATTCATTTTCATTTCATAATAGAATAAGCAAAGCAAATATGAAATACAGCCAATATGCTGATGATCCCACAATGGCTAAATAGCGGGATGTTCAAATTGCAGAACATTAAACGACCATTCCATGGTTCCTGGCTCTCATCATAAAAACAAGGGCATGAACGGTGTAATATCTTTAAATTTATCTGCTTAATCACTCTATGTCATTGAATTTTATAAAAACGCCATTTTTAGAATTTTAAAGATATAATGAGTCACGAATTTCGTGCACAACTCTACAAATTTCATTATTTTTCTCTTAAAGAATGATGCTAGATACAAGAAATTCGCATTGGCGGCGAAATATGGACAAAGGCCGTCATTGAATGCGAACAACCAATGAATTGATGAGTGGACGAAGTCATAAAAATATATATTGGATGCAACGAACGAGATTAAATCAGCGAATTCCAACAGACTGGTAAAATTAATTGCGACAATGTTGAATGCAGATCTTGATGATAATACATACATACAGCGTTTATATTAATTAATTAATTTTCATTTACAAGAGGAAAACGATAGGAGTTTAAATCCTGACCTGAATGGGTATTCATCTTATGATGCTCATACGAGGCGTATCCCGAAAGTAAGTGTACTGTGACATTAACGGGCTGTAGTTTTTTTTTTGTTTTTCAAGGATTGGCCATACTGATTGGTAGAGGGTAATCTCTTGATAAAATGAGCCTACACTAGTAACACGGTAAATTCACGTTGTAGTGTCCAGTTGCGTGAAAGATGTCGGTAAGAAATCCCGACAGAAATAAGAAGTGCAAGCAGGTCAATATGAAGGTAAGGATTTTCTGAGCTCTATTATGATTGGAGATAAAAAAGTGGGTGACTTATTACACGTCTAAGTAAAAAACATCACACAACGTCACAGTGGTGTTACAACAACTTCCCATTTGCCAAAAAAATCAAAACCCCAATATCGACAAAAAACATAATGGATTCAGGGTTTTGGAACCGAAAAGGCATCATTTTGGTCGAACTTCTACTTCAGGCTGACGTTTGTGCTGTGCTTGTTGCATGACAATGTCCGTCCTCACACAGACTTAGCCACCAAGGCGCTTTTAGATTTATTTATTTGGGATAAATCTAAAAGCCCTCGCCAGAATCAACGCATGGATCATGCAACGTGATCGCTGGAATACCCTCGCTTGATCTCCAGGCAAAGAAGAGGGCCTTGGACTACGAAGATCCTAAAAATCGCAACGAACTTGACCAAAAACTGAGGGAAGCCTGGCAACGGAGATGGGAACAGTCCAGCAAGGGAAGATGGACCCATCGAACTATCCCAGTCATAAGTCGGAGGGCACGGGAATATTGTGAAACAACCTACGATCATTAGCCGTTAGGCTTGGGCATCCCAGAGAAAACTGCTGAAACAAGCACTCGGGGTAGCCGAGCTCAACGTCGTCAACATGGTCCACAGCATGATGGAAAGCAAGAAGAGCCTTTGGCGCGAATACTTAGAAGAGATTCTGAGAGCCAAACAGGACAGTGAAGAGAAAGACGCAGAGCGCCTATCCAACAATAGAATAGGGCCAATCACATAAGGCCAGACTACCTGCCTCCTGAAGCGGAAAACAATACCAGGGGGACAGAGAAGGACAATGGAGGGGTTTAGTGGGTACAATCCTATACTACCCGCGTAGGGTGTCTTGGCTTGTAAGAGCTCATCCGTGGAATACCGTGGGTGCGAAGATTCCCTTCCCACTGGAAAAAAGTTGGGATGTTTTGAACCACCCCCCGTATTCCCCTGACTTGGCGCCTTCAGATTATCATCTTTTCCTCTGCCTGAATAAATTAAATTTTCAAGCAAGCAAGAAAGATAGGCAAGTGCAGAAAGAGCTTCCGAAGTGAGAGAAGGAGCTGGTGGGAAAGTTTTTCGAGGAGGGCATAAAGACGCTTGTACCACGGCTCATCAGATCACTGAACAGGATGGCGATTATATCGAAAAATAGTTAACAAGTCTATCAATATGTATTTTTACATTTTATTATTTTTAATATGTTTTTTTTTATATTTGTGCAACAGATGTTTTTTTACTGATGCTGTTTTTTTTATTCGGGTTGGAATGTCACAAAAGCCAAAAAGATATGTAAACAAATTTAACAATCATTGGCAAAACGAATAGGATGGGTGTATGGGGTAGGATGGGTGCCGCACGCCTTCATCGAACACAGTAAAAACGAGCGCTTGCTACGCCTTCTTCTGCAAATCAATGGTTTCATCGAAAAGAACCCCAGATTTCAACCCTTAGCCCCGGATTAACTATAAAAAAAGTTATTTTATCCATATGATGGGATATGCCAAAAATGTTGACTTTTTTTTCACTAAACATTCAAACACTTTCGGGTCCCCTAATATATTCTGCATATCTAAGTGATTCTGCATTTTTGGATACTACAGGGCTTCGGATTTAACGCATTATTAATGCAATTAAGCGCATACAAAAGACACGAGATCGGATCTTAGTTGAAGTTCTTTCCTCTCGGACCGAAAGACCGCGCAAAAAAAAAGCCTTTGAAGAAATTCGCAACATCAAAACCATCAATTACGAGCAATGAATGTCAAAAATAATCAACAATCATTATAACGTCAATTCATAATGACCGGCTTTTATTTAACACAAAAGACCGATGTACATTTAGAGTGGAAATAATTGGATTAGCGATCAATTTTGCAATATTGCAGAGTTTGAACTGCGACCTTTTTAAAATGCAATTGTCCTTCCAATAGATTTTGTCTGATCCCACGATAAAAATGCTGGAAATACTAAGATCGTGACTTATTTACATGGCGGATTGAGCGACTGGATGACCCACATGTTCTGGTGAAAATTCGCAACTGCGCTGATTTTCATTGACAAATTGGGATTTTGCAAATGCGTCATGAGTGTATTTGAATGATCGCTTCTGGGATCGGGATTAAATTCTTCGACGACCTTCGAGTCGTCTGACCTCAACGATCTGATCCATTTTTTCGCCGAAACTTTCCATGCTGGCGATGGTACCGGTTGACATTTGAGCTGGTTTCGAGCTGAATCCTCAAAACGTTAAACTGGATCTCATAAATCCGACTTTGGCCCTCGTCGATAGATCTTCGACTTTCCAGGCTTTCCAGTTCGGATATAATTTATGTCGCGCCTCCTTTTCGTTCAGGACATTTGGCTTGCAGCGGATTCGTAAATCGTGACAATCCATTGATACCTTGCGTAGGTTCTTCGAAATCGACATTTTTTCTACTCCGGCGTTGCATATTTCGCTTGTCAAGTTTGATTCGTACCGTTTATCCGAGAAAAAAATGATAAGATCTAGGTCCGATTCTAAGTATGTTTTTGTGAGTGCATTTCGCAAGATTGTTTGTGTAAAAGCGAACATGGTGTTACGGTATGACAGCGCGTCAAGCGTGTGTTAAGAGCAAACCTTCACAAAACGAATCCTAAGAACACCGGAATAATTAATGGCTCTCACCTGTCGAGTCCGGGTGAAATGTTCGGGTCGTGATATCCATTTTGAAATCTACGGAGGCTTTGAATCTATTAAACCGGTGCAAATTAAGCCTCGTGCATAATTGTAGTCTGATATTTTATGCGCGAATTTATGCCACAATTTAATACCCGAAAGCGCCGAGGAGCCTTCGAAATCGCATAGACAATGTTCATTTTTTTGCTTCTTGAAAGCCTCGATCACAGACGACTGTTGTGCATCTTCCTTTTGTATTATTTCTCAAATCATCATGCCTAAATTTAATTTTGATGTAACGAATATGCAAATAATAAATCAAACGAGATTATGATCAATCAATGTTGACTTATAGTTCTTATGACTTTTATTGTTTTTAACACATTCCCGTCGGGCTACGCATATGTGTGTAGCTATGTGATATCAGATATTGCGTAAAAAGTTATTTGACTTATATATTTTATTGTCTGAAGGCTTTCCATTCACATAATCAAGTTCTTCCCTGCCCAAAATAAGCCCAAAGCCCAGAGAAATACTAACCTGTTAAGTGGGCATGACGCATATATACGTCCAACTTAAACTGCATCAAAATTTATTAAGACGTATATATACGTCATAAAGCAGGCGGAACTTTTTTTTTGTTCAATGAATGTGTGAGTTGTCGATACATGTTTTGACATGAATTTAAGATAGGTACCAAATTGGTTACACTTCGCTATTGTGTTGGGGTGGACGTGTACTTATTAAGCGGCAACTAGTAGTATAAGGTAAGATCCTAAGGCTAACTTATACTTTTAAAATGGAAGGACAAAAAGACGACTTAGTTAAAAGGCATTTTCAAAGAACAAATTAAAGGGAACTTAAGCTAGAAAATGTCAAGTTTATTACAAAAAAGGTAAAGAATCTACACATTGGTGTCTAGATTGTGAGGTAGCACTACGCGTTAACAACTGTTTTAAAATATATCATACGGAAGTTGAGTTTTGAACTTATGTATGGGAATATTATATATTTTTTAAATTTGTTTATTGTTTTTTTTTTAATATAAGTTCTAAGTATCGCTAAATAATTAATAATATGGACTCATGCTAGGTGGGCGGGACGTATATATACGTCCTAACCAAAATGCGCGGGCCCACTGTATGTTGCGTTATTGAGAAAGAACTTCCCCGCTTAACAGGTTAATTATGCGGTCGTTTTCATTGAATAGTGAAATTGATCTGGTTTATTACATGCAGCATGCATTTACTGTATTAATACAGGAATTAACAACTTCAACACAATTTTAAATATAAAAATCTTTCCTTACTTTCAATAATGTGATATTGTCATTAGCATCTAGATAAGTTAATTGTAACTAGAAATACATTTATTCCATCGAATAGGAAGCTTCTTCATCACGTTACCGAAGAAAGAAGACAAGAAGTGGCATCCTCTATTGCGCAACGCGTAATTATTAGTTTTCATTAAAGTAGCCTTACAAAATACCGTAGTAATCACTTTTCCAGCAGACTGTTTTCCGATTTTCAGATTGTGTGTAGCCGGAAGGATGGATGGGCGTCGAAAAGAAAGACTCTTCTCTAGATGACTCTATTCACACGAGCGAGAGATCTGGCTGCGGGAAGGACGTCCTCCCGCAGCCAAGGCCAACCGACGACTCTTCTCAACTCCCGCCTTCTGCGCGTCAACGCGCCTCCCGCCTCCACGCGCAATAAGCGATCGGTCGATAATTGCTGGTGCAATGTCCTCGCAGCGCCGCAGAAGATGGCGCTGTTAATCTGGCAAACCAAGGGGATTTTAATCACCCACGCTACACAGTATGCATAACCCGATGGGAATGTGTTAACAATGATTGGCTAAAATATGAATACAATAATAAAGATGTGCTCCAATTTTAATGTTTATCAATTAAATCAGTATTAACTCATTATGGTCCGTTTATATTTCGTAAAATATTATTTTAAAATTCGGAAATTGTTTAAGAACAAACTAAAATTACACACAGACATCGTGTTTTTTACCATTTTACAGCTTTGAACATTCAATACGTTCGGTATTTCTTCTATCAATAGATGAATTGGCTTTTGATTCAATTTTTATACCAATTACACGTTAACAAATATTTAGAAGCCTTTTTTAATAATGAAAATTGCAATTTGTGTGGCAATTTGTGTGTGTGGAAAAGTAGGATACATCCTTTCTGAGACTTTACTGTTTGTTGTGTGCATTTTGAGCAAATGGAATAATTGGGTCACATTTCTTTGAAAGTGGTGCAGGAAATGTCGTTATTGTGAATGCTGAGCGATACCAATCAATGTTGAGTGACCACGATTGAATCATATTGATGTGCTTGATGTCTATTTCCAGCAAGACGGCTCTACATGTCATACAAATCGAGAAAACGTTACAAAAAACATCTAGGCGTCACATTTGGGTGACTTATATAAAGGAACACAAAAGAGAGATAGAGATTATTTGCCAGAAAATGTTCACCATGTATAGATCGTATGATCAATATGAATCGAAACTCCATTTTTAAGATCCGCCAGCTCGCTGATTGATCTTTAGTGATCATTTTTTTGCATCCGCAAAAAATATTGTGCAAATCTGAATCTAATAAAAGATAATACGGACTCATTACAAATCGAATGTATCAGAACGTGATACGAATGATTAATATTCATACACGATTTTGGCTAGCCGAATTGATGAATACGTTTCGATTTAAAACAATTTATAAGCACGGTGGTTAATTGATTAATAAATCTTACTACCGAATACCTCCCGTGTGTTCAAAACGAGATAAGATCATCGATCGAGATAGTTTTTTACTTTCGGTTTAATTTCGGAAAACATATGGTCTCGTGGAGCTGTTTAATTTTAAATATGCCAACAAAGACCGTATGAACATTTGCGTCTCGGAAAATTAATTTCCCGAGTGTTTTCATATGAAATGTCCGTTTTTTGATCAGTCTTTTTTTTTAAACAAAACTGTGCGTTTATTCATGACAAAAATTTGTTTTAACGTTTGCAAATATGCGTGAGTGATGTCAATTCGGTTAGGAAAACATTGGATCGCGAATAAATTCCGTGACTGCGTGCAAAAGTGGGAGTTGTACATTTTTTGCAAACTGATGAAACTATTACAGCAGACGCTTTTTACGGAAAAATTTAAATAATGAACATAAAATTTGCATATTTGCCGGTCTTCTCTAGTCTAATTGGATTGGGGTCAATATTTTTGCACAATAATGCAAATCGACACTAAATGTAGTATATTTTAATCGGTTTTTATAAAATCGGACATTTCATATGAAAACTTAACATTTTGTAAGTTTGCTTATTATATTGTTGTTGGATTGTTTCGAATGCTTTTTGTTCAAAGATTCTGATCGCAGTGCAAATTAATAAGTAGAAATATTGAACCCGGTATACTTGGACAGTTGGTGCGGATACAAGAGTTAGACAACGTCGAGAAAATGTGAGGGTTGGCTTAATAAACGCGCACAGAGGTACAGTATGTTATCATTTATATTCATATCTGGTTGAATTCGTTTGGCGACAAATCGAAATTGAAAAAGACTTATTCGAGTCAATTTTAAATTATTTAAAGAATGTTTGGGTTTCAATGTGTCATTTATAATAATGTTGATAGTCTTTTCGATACCAAGGGTGTGGTCCACGAAGAGTTTATACGTCAAGGGCAGACTTTTAGCGCTGCCTATTACGCGGATATTCTGGAAAGAGTGAAGAAAAAGGTCTACCTGGGTGCTGCATTACGCACTTATAACATATTAATGATTCGCAATTTTCTGACACCAGTGTAGTGCCAAGATGGCGATGGCAAAAGAGTTTATATCTCAAGAACAGACCATCAATGCTGGATGAAAAGGGAATACCTGGGTGCTGCATCATGACAATATGTTCAGCCGTGAGTTCCTGGCGAAATATTGTGGCAACGCTACTTGCAACTACACTATTGTCCCGACCTAGCTCCGGTCGACTACCCTGAAAAAAATTCTCGTCGAAGAATATTAACAATTTGTACCGGTATTGCTTAAAAAAATATTTCATTACTTTTGGAACACCTCCTGTATTATCGTTAGAGGGATAAGGAAATTGATTTTTTTATCTGAAGTCAACGATTATACGAGAAACCTCAAAAAACGACCTAACTGTTCATCAGAGAAGATGGAACATTTGTGAGTACCCCCAATATGATCCATTTTAATGTACGTAATCTAAAAAAAATATGTTAAAAAATTGGGGGTACCTTAATTTTTTTCTCCATAAGTGTATATCAAAGCTGTTTGATGTTTTTAACCCTTTAATGAGTGAGTTAATTTTAAATTGACCTAAACTTAGATGCTATTTTTGTATGTGCACAGCTTATCGTCTACACAAATCTACTTTTCTCTCAGAACCGCGCAGCATGAGTCAATATTGTATATCAATAAATGAACTGCAGCGTGGGTTATTTACCATCCCTATGCAATAGCGCTGTTAGTCTGAGCAGATTTAATTTGCCAAATTAACAGCGAAATCTTCTTTCTCTCTTTAGGTGCAATGTGCTATTTTAATAGCGTCATCTTATTTGGCGATGTGGGGACATTGCATCTGCAATTAGCGACCGATCGCTTCTTGCGTGTGCACCATTGCCGGTTGGGTGGTGACGCACAGGAGGTGGGAGTCTTTGGTTGGCCTTGACTGCGGGAGGACGTCCTTCTCGCAGCCAAATCACTCTCCCTGGTACTGAATTAAAGATTAACTAGAAAATGCAGTATTTTTTCATCCCCACCCATTCATCCAGCTACATATGATCAGAAAGAAAAATGGACCCGTGCGCTTGCGCGGCCATCTTGACAAGCGTGTGGGAGCGATAAATTAAGGTTATTATTATCGAACAATAGATTTACGTGTGTATGAAGAGATGCAAGACACTCTGTTTCTGTCTCTGGTTCAGCTAGTTCGCAGCATATGCGGGATTCCTCATCAACGGATTAATGACCGTGTCCATTCACGGCTACTTGTCAACTGGGCTGTCGATCATCATTTTTCAATCAATTTGCATGTTGATTATATTTGAAAGATGATCATCGCGGTAAGAACGTGATGTCGATTTGATTGCAATTAGTGAAAGTCAAACTGAGAGTGAAAGCGAAAGATGATTAGGTTCTCGCGCCAGAGCTCGTGCGCTATGATACAATCGTTGAGATGTGGGTCAAAGAAATTGAAATTCCCACGGAGGCACGTCGATAGGATGACGAGTGGCTTCAGCTCCATAATCATCATCGCAGTTTCATAACGGTGAAACCTGCTACCTCAGTTGGAACGCGAAGCCGCAGAAGTTTGGCCGCGAAGACGTGCTCCGCATTTTGAGCGCGCTTACGAAAACAACAGACATTTTTTGAAAGCTTCTTGAGCCGTCGTGTACCGTTAGCAGAGACGAGGAGCTCTCTAATGGATGACGCCGAAATAAATCTGCAATGTCACGATCGCAGCCGCTAAAATGGAATTTACGTAACAATAAGCCACGCGTGCCTTCTTGCACTCGGACAAGCCTCTCTTCTTATATACATGAGACTTCCATTAAGAACCCGAAATGTTTAACATTTCCTTGAGAGACAATGACCTTTGTAATTGGCCGAGTCTGAATGCACTTTTATACAATCGTCCATGCACTAATATTTTCCCTTACCGGTGATGTATTTACTACACCTCGACTCTAATAATAGGAATATCGATATGAAATATATTAGATACGGGCTTCAGAATTTTTGTATTCCTCCGTAATATAATAACGAATCACATCAAAGTATTATAGTATATAAGTATTCATCTGCAGCGACGGAAAAAAATAATTTGTCGGGAAATCGGGATTTTTGCGAATTTTAGTCCGTGTCTCAGCAGAAAGAAATTTTATCAGTCACATTGATGGTGTTATACGAAAATAGAGGCTTACGCGGTCATTAACTTAAGCTATTATTTAAATATCTGATGACGATACCTCCAATTAGTGTATTTTCAGATCCAGAAATGGAAATATATCACTTTTAAAAGCAAGTGCTATAAAATTATCAACAGAATTATCATCCAAATGATGTCATTAATTTTAGTCTCACGTATTATATATAGACAGTGTAAGTCGAATATATGATCAGTGATCTATGGTTAATGATACAAAAATGATTTTGTGCGTTTAGTGAGATTCAAGCAGTATAGCGATTAGTTAAATAGGAAGTTTTATCTCGTGAATCTACTTATCGATCTTGACAGGCTTTTTATTTCTCCATATCCCTCCAGCGTTTCATTGATCGATACTTCAACAACGAAGAACAAGTTTTAAAATACTCAGACAGTCAATAAATTCGGACTGTGAGCGATTGATTTGCAACAATAATTAAAACATCATTTAAAAATAATGATAAATTCGTCAATCACTCATTGATCTTATAATTTTTAATGCGTTGATGAGTAATCGCAGACTTCTTTGTGGGCACTTCTGTCGTGTAAATTAATTATTTTGCACATCCATAGACAAAGAAATTCGGTTGTGTCAGATCTGGATACAGTGCCACGGAATAGGCCACGTTTCTAGACAAAGAAATCCACTGGTGTCAGATCTGGAGAGCGTGCGAGTCACGGAATAGGTAAACATAGAGAACGTGAACCAATTGCATAAAATAATATTTTTTTTATATCAAAAATACATTTAAAAATACAAAAATAATTATTTCGTGCTATCATGACCACATATTAAAAAAATATGACCATTTAAAGGTGAAATTTTGGGTATTTTTTCAAAATGTTTTTCGACAACCCTGATGCTTTAGACATAGGGTCTGGTGTGAAACGTAGCAAAAGACCCCCCTAATTCTCAAAAAAAAACTTCAAAATTATTTTATTTTGTTGAATGAATATTGTGTGCTATCGATAGTGTTAAGGTTCATCTATTGATATACAAGTTTGATTCACACTGCGCGATCCTAAGAGGATTTAGATTTGTGATGATGATAAGTAGTGGATATACGAATATAATATCTATGTTAAAGCAAGAAAAATTAAAAATATAAAATATTGACCGATTTTCTTTGCGCCGAGGTGTTAAATCAGTTATTCCACATTAGTTAAATTAAATGCAAAATCAAGATTCAATAGCTGATTAAATAATTACTTATTCAGGTTAGCTTTAAAGAGAAAGGGACTCGTTTGTGCGTTTATCAAACGAAGGACCTGATGATGCAACACCAAAAACGGAAGGAGAGCAAATTCTAGTGCAGCCGAGGGACGTTCGATAAAGTCGACGCACGTCGTCGATTATGCCGTTTTTCTGATTAGCGAATATTTGCCCGCAGCCAATCGACTAATTTGAATTAATAACATATCAAAGGATGCTTGTCTAACTGAATTAAGCGTGTAATTGAGCTTTTAAGGCTCGAGGGTGTTTATACAAATAATAGTGATTGATGATGATGGCTTCACCTAAGGATACGGAGCGGCATTTATCGATCCAGGCCGATTTTATTTAGCATACCGACGCCAATTACTGTTCATTTGATGGACTTCCTCCTTCCTCCGGGTGAGTCACCGGATTTTCTGCCCGCATAGAGGTCGTCGTATGCGAAACGGATTGCATCAGAGCAGAATTCCTTTCGGTCACCTTCGCATATCGGATCTCGTCGGAAACGTCGTCGGAATATTGACCAGCTCGTATCGGATTTTTTAGCTATCGATCTGACGTCTTAAAAGCAACGAGCGAAAGACTCCGGCGATAATCGATCACCGGAGATATTTCATCTGGACGAATCGATTGCGTTATGCGACGCTAGATAGTAAAAAAAAGCCCCGTGCCTGCACGATTGCATCGATTTTGATTATTGCGGATCGTGATTTGAATACGAAAAGTATAATTTGCATATTTATCGACGTATAATTATAACCGGGACAGTAAATCAATATTTAGAGGACCGTCTCGAGAGCCATCCTATTAATTTTCAGCGCTCAAACCGTACTTCATACGAGACGGATATCAAGTGTTTTCATATGAACCGTCATATAGCCGGGAAGATGAGATAGAAGTGGACAGGCGTCGAATAGAAAGTCTCTCGTTTTAGATAACTTCTTTATTAATCGCGAAAGAAAGATCTAGCCACGGGAAGGTTGTGATCCCGCAGCCAAGGCTATCCGATGACTTCTTTAGACTCCCATCTTTTGCGCCTCAACACCGAAACGATAACAAATCGAAAAAAAGCAATGCATAAAATCAAAGAAACTGCGACCAATCCCCGTGACTTGCTAGATACGCTCGCGGCAAATTTAAATACCAGCTTCGCTTCTACAATCTACAATTTATGGAATTTCCAACAATCATGTATATGTTATTATCGATATTATGTTTAGTGCTTTGGGGCATTTTGGAATCAAAATAATTTAAATTCGCTTCTTACAGATAAGTGTTTTAGATTGAAATAAGATCGCTGTATGCTTGAGATTATGGATTGATATAATAGATTATATTGATATATAATTCGCTATGCTCGTCTTAACCCCTTGATTAGTGAGTTTATTTTAAATCAAGTCAAACTTATATATAATATAAATGAACCTTAACACTGTTGATAGCACACAATATTCGTCCATTCCATTTATTATGATTCTAAGAAGATCACCGACGATCTAAAAAGACCCAATACCTGATGATTTTCAATTGGATACGGATAGATTCCATTATAGCTTTAATTTTTATTTTGTCATCATCTGTTGATAATTGATGTGTTGACTCTATTTTGTATTTTATGAAAACTTTTTGCTATTATTTCACTATTTTATGCAATAAATCTATTGTTGCATGTTTGATCTACTTTGATATCTAGGCAAAATGATCCGAATTATGTTAAGCCATACAAATTAATTCATCTGCTTGCATTTTGCGTAGGTGTCGAACATGTTGTATTTAAAAAATAAATTAGAACACGGTTACAACATCACTGCCAAATTTGAATACAATAAATCACATCTCGTCCATGCACCGATGTAACTCGTAAATCTCGCCGCAAAACGACCGCAGAACTAATCGAGCGTCCCTCGTCTGTTCGAATATGGATATGGAATAAAATAGACATTGGCCTTAATCCAAATACCATCGGTATGTGTCTGTTGGGAGATTGCATCAACCGCGTTACAAAACGATACACATGTGATCTATTATACCTGTACTTCTGCGTAATGGACCACGAAGAATCGACAGACAAAGACGCGATGATTCATTCGGCCATATTTCAGATGGATGAGATCCCATTTTAGATATTTTTCGAATTTAATGGCGCGTTGGGCAAGAGTCGAAGGTCCACGATCGGAGGCACACAATACTCCATCGATTATGTGACTCTTGGGGGTCCAGAATCGATGTTAATTTTTCAATTCGAACACATGATCTCTTGCGGCTACGAAAATTGAAAATCATTACACGATACTTTCGATGCATTTAAAAAAAGCTCTGCAAGAATGAGTGTGCGAACCAACCTTTTGATCTCGTGACGGTGACAGTATTTTAGCCAAAATATTAATATCATGAAAGTCTATGGGTGGTTAATCTTATTCGTTTATATTTTTAGTTTCTGACGTGAAATTTGGCTCAGTTTTCATTTGAAGATCGTGCAAAAGAATGATGCTATGGGTAATACAAACGACATTCCACAAAAATATGTGGTTGCTGTGACAATGTTTCTTAATGAAAACCGTTATACACAACAGGAAACTGCCAATATAAAAATATAAGAAAAACCGTTAATAGAATCTAAATTCTAATAAATATGAATCGAGTCGAATACGAAAAATGTGAACGAAAATTTTATTTATTTAAAAAAAAAATACAATTAATTAATCTTTATATATATATATAAATCAATGTGTGTCTGTCCAAAATTTGCTAAAGTAAAAAAAGCCTTTTGTCAACTATGCCGAGAGGCGATAATGCTATCAATCTAATGTGTGTCTGTCCAAGCGCTGACGCGTCGTGGTGCTCGGCGGCTTGCCAGTCGCTATACGAAGTGAGGGAGAGCGCACGCATCCTAACCTCTTACTCCCACAGCAACACATCGCGTAGCTTTCCAACTAAGCGCGTGTTGCTAAGCAACCACATACAACATATGCCTAAACAAATGACTCATTCATGTATTCTAAAAGCGAGTTGGATGCATCTTCACACATAACAAATCAATCAATAGCCAAATTAACTCCAGGATTCAACACGATATGAGGTGCTATCATTGCCTTACAAATATATTAACACTTTACCGACCGCATGATTTCGCCTGAAACCGCATGTTTTTTGAAAGATTTGATTGAAACAATAAATTTCGTAAACTTAGCATAACATTTGAACCTTTTAACCGACTTGAATAAAAATTAAAATTTAGGTTCCTATTGATTTTTAGAACCTTAAATAATTAATTCGCTGTTTTTGGACAGGGGTTGCCACCTTTTTTACATTTGAAAAGGGAAAAGTTAAGAAAATCTGGCTTTTAGAGAATGATTAAATTCTCAAAATATTCCCATAGCCTTTGGGCGGTTGTAAACCTCGAAATATGGAATTTTTCTGGACAGGGTTTGCCAACCTTTTTTCACATAACCAACTTTTAGACGGAGATAAAATTCTCAAAATATTACCATCGTCTCTAGATTGTGTATAATTGTAAATCTGGAAATATGGGTTTTTATAGACAGTGATTGCCAACCTTTTTTACAAAGTATTTTTTTTAGAAAGATAAAATTCTTAAAATCAGTTTAAATAAATGCGGTCCGATATTCGCTTTACAATATATGCCAGTGGCGTATTATATTTAACGCATGATTTAAGCCTATGTTGCATTGACTTTTCGGACAAAATGTTGATAATAATTTAGTATTTCATTAAAAAAATACACAATTTGTACATATTTCGACTCAAATCCAGAAAAAAATTTCAAGTAAAACTCAAAATCTGAGAAAAACAGTAGAAAGTAATGAAGGAAATTATATTTTGTAAGATTTTGTAAACCGCCCTCCCCTGTGTGCCTAGGCTGTTTAGGATAGTGGTGAGCCTTTGACACAGTATTTATCAACTATTTTAATCGGCTGTTCCACACACCCCTTTATGGGTGACCTGCGCACCCAACTCATGTTAGCTGGCCTACTCCAGCTGCGTTTGATGAGTAACCCGACGAGGCTGCTTTCGCGCACCTTTACTCCACATCATTACCCCATGGGTTCAACCGTTGCCCACAGGCGTAGGGTTGGCTCCTCCCCCTGTAGTTTTATGGGTGGACATCGTGGAGTATAACACCCACCCGGGACGTAAATTGGGATAGTTACAGTCTACCAAGCTTTCAACGTGGCAGACATTAATAACAATTTTTCATTCAATTAAAACTTACAAAGCTGTTATTTTATCTACAAGTAGTTTACGTTAGTTATTTTTAAATTAACGCCATCTACTTTTGATACAAAATGACTAGGGCTTTGGTAAACGTGGCTAAAACTGTAGCGCGGGAACTTGATTGAAGTATTGCATATTTCAATGCATTGTAATATTAAGTACACATAATATGTATTATAAGTAGCTACAATATAGTTTTAGCCTTGTAAGAATAAGATATTTATATAATATAAGCGATTACCCGGCGTGCATTGCATTACAATAGTATAGTTACTACTCTCTCTCCTCACTTCGCGGCTTCACTTCACTTCACCAGACCAATATGCTCCAAAATGGTGCATCCGTTAAACGTCTCGCAAAACAAATTCCGCACACGGATAATGGTTGTGCTAATGTAAAAACTTTTTTAGATTCACGCCCAATAACTCATCAAAGTTTCATCACAATCGGATGAACGGCATAGGAATATATCTGGAACTAACATACTGCCGCCACGCCGACACACATTGTTGTTTGTTTTTATTTCAAATGATTATCATGTTACTAGATTCAAGAAATGCTGTTTGTAAGACATTGAGCTGAAGGGCTTGTGATTAAATCTGCAGTTGTGCAAATGCGACCAGCGTGCAAAGATATAAACAACAATATTAACCCTTTAATTAGAAAGTTAATATGTAATTAACTGAAACATAGATGCTTTATTCGTATGTGCACCGCTTATCGATCGCAAAATGAAAGTCGATAATAATTTGAATAAATAGTAATATTATATTAGAAATAGAAGCACGGCATTGACAATGAAGCACTATGGATCGCTATTGAAAATAGAGCGTTGGAGTGCTGCAGGCTACATGTGTAGGCATTATGCGCAGCATATGCGGACATACTCATCAAAGGGATAGATACATAGAATACCGACAAATTAAATCCCTTTTCAAAAATAGTATATTTTGCGCATTTAAGGATCATCACAGCTTACCTTGAGGGAAAATAAAATGTGAAATGATGGACATCGTCCAACCACGAAGAACGCAAACTGCATCGTCGAACGACGTCGCATACGAGCCGTAAAAGTAATTCGAGCAATTTCATGGCAAATTGTCGACGTCCCATAATAAAATAACAATTTTTACGCGGCTTAAGGCGCTCCAAAGTAAATAAGGAAGAAAAAACGATGTCGAAATTGAGACAAACGACCAGATCGATAACGACATTCGAGAATTTATAAACGGCCATTAACCACGACGAGCGCTCCTCTTTTGGGCCTTTATTGACGACAGCATAATGAGACGGGCGCTGCTCCTTATTTTATGAACGGACATCGCCATACGGACGTCGCCATGAGATGCGGACAATCGAAGCAATTTTGCTCGGTTATTCTCTTTTTTTTTTTTTGATAATAAATTGGATCGACCTCGGAGCGAAGATCGTGATGTCCGATCGAAAGAGTTTAACAGATCTCTAAGCGGAGTTTTCGTCTAAGCATCGGCCTTCGCCGCTGGAGCCACGCAGAGACAAAGATTTTCATCTCAAAAGCAGCTCCAAAGAAAGAAGAAAATCCAAATCACGACGCCGTTTTTTGTGATCATTGATCACTGTCGTATTTGCGTGGTAATTCTGGCGAATTTGCAGCCTTAAAGATGATAGATAACGACGTTTCATTTGTAACGTGGCTCTGTTAATTGCTGTTTTATTATATTTTACCAAAAATACGACCAGAAGAAGCGGCAAAGACTTTTATGGCCATCGACAAATGGTTATGATGTCATTCATGGTTTATGTCGAACTTTCGTCCAAGACGTAATGAGCCATTTGGGAACCATTTTAAGGATCCCAATGTATGATGAATAAAAAACGCGATTTTTTTACGTACTCATGCGTGTAAAGACCGCATAACAATCTGAAATGTAATGGCTTTTTCCAGAACTTCAATATTTAAAAATACGAGCAATCTTGAATTTTGTAGCCCTGGGCGAACAAATAAAATAAATCTCTCTGAATACGAGCAATTTTCATTATGTATGCCTACATCATTCTTCTTCGTCATTGATTTACAGCCGAATCCTCAGGGCGTTTTTGTTACGAATGTTAAGTATTAATCTTCAGCAAAATATTTTTTCAATTATCATCATTTTGGATCATAAATAATTAAAATCTCCATTCCAGCTTTAAATCCCAAGTCATTATTATACGGCCGTTTCTCAGTAAATTGGCCAAGTCGTCTTAAAAATTTATGCAGACGATTTAAGGCCTCTTTTGTTAGGTTCGGGCTTTCAATGACTTCGGATTGTCCATACGGAAATCCGATAATGGACGCAGACCATTTTCTGTGGATATATTCGCGCATGACGTCCGATCGCGAGGCGTTATTTCGACGTATCAATGGTCCGAATATCGGACCGGTTGGACACGGTAACCTTGTGGAGCTTTCTACGACCTCCACCGGGT
Source organism: Stenopsyche tienmushanensis (assembly GCA_008973525.1). Taxonomy (NCBI): domain Eukaryota; kingdom Metazoa; phylum Arthropoda; class Insecta; order Trichoptera; family Stenopsychidae; genus Stenopsyche; species Stenopsyche tienmushanensis. The sequence continues at coordinate 900,189 of WACJ01000052.1, read as the reverse complement.
CGTAGAGGCTCTTCTTAGCAGTCGATAATAATCAGTGGGATCGCACCATATATATTTATGATTTTTAATTGCTTTGTAGTAGTAGTTTCGAGAAAAAGGCGTTAAAAGATTTCATACCAAATCAAAGCACTAATTGAATAATATTGTTTAAACTCACCGACTGATCCCCAATCCGGATGTGCCCTATTATTGAACCATCCATCGTATCTCTGCTTCTCTGTCCGACTGTGCAATGAACCTGCAAACAAAAAGCACACATAATTACATTTTTTGCTCCATTTTACGATGTGTGAGAAAGAAGGATTTTTTGTATTAACGTTAAGGCGTCGAGATTGCATACAGGATTAACATATGGAGATTGTTCAGAGCATTCGGTCGTTGACGCCGAAAGTGACTCACGAATTATAGCTCCTGCCAATCATGCATGAATCCATTGTCCTTTTGAATTTTGCAGCATCATATAAGTTTTATGCGTATTTTTTGTGTTCGTTTAATTGCATTTTCAGTTGATTTCACCCGTACATGCAGATTTCATCTGACATATGCCAGTATTTCAACCGGCCATATCCATGGCATGGGAGAAAATCAACGATGACCACAGTAACATCAATGTATACAATCTCATAATCTACTCATGTTAGAGTAGGCTTACACACCCTGAAAAACACGCAGGACTAAACAAACTGACCGTTAGGATCTCCACTTAAATACCCTGTGTGCCGACTTGGCTGAATTCATTAAAGTGTCTCAAATAGGGTCATTGAAACTTGAACGCAACATTGAAAATAAATCGCTGCACGCAACATATGCGGGCGTACTTTCTCTGAATCACTAGAGTGCGCCCGCAGCATGTGCGTGTATACTCATGAAAATGTTAAGCAACAAAATATATGCTTAAACGAGTTCATTATATTATGACAATACATTTAAAAAATAGCTCCCTCAATGCTGAAGAACGATATCGAGACGAGGAACAGTCTGCTAGATAGCGATGGCTACGGTATTTTGGGATTCGATAGGTATTTTATTTATTGATTTTCTACATAACAGGCAGACGATGAATGTGACCTACTACTGCTAGTCATCTACTAGCAGTAGTAGGCTGGTTATCGTAATAAAAAATTAAGAAAACCGATTCGAGCTGTCCTTCTTCTGCGCTCACCATATAAAACCCCAAAGGAGACAACTCTACGCTCGTGGGTAACAGTCGAACTCCTGGAATATTGATGTAGAATAGATGTGGGTGAAAGCAGCATCGCCGATTTGCTCATCAAACACTGCTGGAGTAGCCCAGCTGAGTTGCCCAACATGAGTTGGGTGCGCAGCTTATCCTGTGTAGGAATCTCGTCTCCTTTTGAAGGGTGTGGAGTGAATGGGATAGGCGCTTGGTATCTTTCGGAAGATTTCCCTCCCGCATGAAGAAGATAATTCGTGCACGCTATAATAAAAACTTTTATTGTGCGGTAGTTGCGTTCCGCGGAAAATCGCACAAAAAAAACTATGACTCTGAAATGAAGATCCGTTCCATGGATTTTAAAAATGGCATAACTTTGAAATAGCCTAATAAAATATATCCAAAATCGCACAAAAAAACCAGAAAAACAATAAGGCAATTAAATAAGGCAGACAAAATGGCGACTGTTTAAAAAAAATTTAGTCAAGTCATTTTGGAAATTCCTTTGGAGAATGTTTTTTTAAAAGTCAAAACATTGGAAAAATGTTAAAAAAAAAATTAAATAATTTTTTTAAAATCTATACCAGAATAAAGGGCGTGGTCTTGGATTCAGCGATAACAGATATAATATAATTTACACAGTCTAATTTTAAAAAAAAATGTTTAAAAAAAACCGCATAACTTTGAAATCGCACAAAAAGACGTTTGAGTGTATTCAACTTCTCGTTCGTTCGATATAAGGTAGCATGACTTCCGAGTTTTATTTAGAACGCTCACCCAGATGGCCCCAATCTGGATGAATGTGTTGAAGGGCACTATCCCGACTATCTCGATACTCTAGCGACAGTGAAAATCCTACTTTCGGTGACTTTTTTGATTTTCCAGAAAGAGTTCAGTCCCCTCTTTCATTAACAATGTAAACAATTACATCTGATTGAAGAGTGAATCCATTCATAATTTGGAGCAGCGAGTGACATGTGAGAAAATTATGATCTACTCAGGTCATCAATTGATTTATAATAACCGATGAAAATCGGATTTCCAAGCGGATTTTTTGCATATAAATGCACCACGAAAAGCTGTTTAAAAATCACATTTCTGCTCGGATTCGAATGTATTTTTTGCATTGAAATATAATTGCATAAATAGCGAAATTTAATATTGTATTCGTGTAGCAAATTAGATAAATATTCAAATTAATCTCAATCATTCCCCCATTATATTCGAAATCTCATCTATTAATTACAAGAGGCGTTGCACCTTTCGTTCCAATAATACTTGCTTATCACACCCATAATTAACATGAGTGGCTCGATACACAAAATAACACGTTGCGCTCGAATATTCGTTTTTTTACAACACCTCAGGTTCTTTAAAAAAATGCATTGTGGGTCTTTAAGCAATCATCGAACCTATTCGCTAATGGCATGTTCGGTTAATTATTTCACCTAACGAAATGCTCGTAATTAACTTTTACCGTTTGTTTTTTGTTGCCACCAATATAACGCCGATGATGAAGCTACTTATGCAAAAAAAATACCTACAGAGTTACGCCAATTAGGCGTGATAATTATGAGTGGGCAACGTTTTAGAAACAGACACATGTGACGACTCAATAATACCTTGCACCGAAGAATAATTAGCCTCTGCAAGAAGACTAATGAACTATATTTTTCAATGGTGCAATCATTGAAAACCTACATGCTTTTCAATTAGTGCCCCCCCCCCCATGCTTAATTGGATACCTATGGGCATTATCGATCATTTACTTTGAAAAAGTCTCAAAAGTACGATCGTGTAAAGTCGTGAAAGTGAATTTTGAGCGTCCATTCGCTTTCAGAAACGGGTCAATGCAATCATTTTACGATCGGCGTTATAATGGACTGTTAAAATTGTCTATCGCTGACGAAAGTTTTTATTACCCCGACCCGAGATGACCGTTCTATTATGGCTTTATTTAAATTTGGTTGCGTGATCGAAATTCGAAAGACCGACACAATTCGAAGACCCTCCGATTGGACATCTGTCCGAATGCAAAATCTCTTCTCGGCTGACCTTCCCGTCGCCATATATGTCCATGTAGCTCAATCATCAGGTGGAAAAACAAATTTAAAAAAACATCATAGCTCATTTCGAAACGCTCAAATAGAAATGGCAGATTTTATCAGCGTTAAATCGGCTACATCTGAATTGTGTAAAAAGCAATCTCTATATATTTAATTGCATAATTGAATGTGATTTGTAATAGCACAATAACCGCTAGAATGCTATGCGATTCCACAGCTTAACCCTTAACTGGTGTCGTGACTCAGATTTGACCCAGGCGTATAATATTTTGCTTTATGCTATAATAACGGCGGGAGGCAGACTGGCAGGGTTGTAGATCCTGTAGAACAAACAGGAGAAGAATTTTGCGAAGCAATTCTAACTATAAACAAATCCGGAAAGAACTTTGAACGCGTTGTTCGAAATGCATGATGCGCGACAGACGCGATAAACACGATCTCATTCTATCGGCTACGGAGACTGACCATAGACTGCTCTAAGAAGAATCAGTAACATCGTCTTTTATCGTCGTTGCTATTCCTAATCGCAAAAGGGTCAGATGCAATTGGAAAAATGACCTAAATTGTAATAAATGTTTCAGTTTTATTTGTAAAATACATTCCGTCTCTAATATTATTTGTACTGATTGTCAAAAAGTATAAATGAAACTTGTGATATTGTCAGTTCCTAAGAAGATTTTTTGATCTTCGTTGTTGTTATTTTTTTTATTTAAAAGATATGAGAAGTATGAATGTTTATTTTTTGTTTTAAGTTTTTTCAATAAAAGTAAAGTAATATTAATAGTTAATATTTTTTGTAAAACTTGTTATCTTTTGAAGATCCTAAGATTAAAATACGATAATTTAATAAGAAATGCTTATTTTATTTCATCCCCATCAATATGTATTATTTCATCCCCATCCATATGTATGCAAATTATTCTAATATATGCTTGTAACTACTAATTTTCTGGCGTGGGTCAAATAAGACCCACAAAGCTTATAGTGTGGCCAAACATGACGATACCAGTTAAGGGTTAAAGTACGATTTACAACTGCCAAAGCAGACAATATGCTGACCGACTATATAAACGGACAATTTGGGCGTTGCCGTCGATAAAGAAGTGCACTATAATACCGATAAGTAACTTTTAAATGCGCCAGCAATCAAATTAATTATTTTACGCGTAACCTAAAAAAATACAAAAAGCTTGATCAGCTCATTTTCAATAGGGACAAGCGTAAGCATTTCAAAAAGTCCTGTACATAAGCATTTGACTAAAAATTGGGACATGATAAAGCTGTGCGCAAAATGGGTGCCGCATTTGCTCGCATTGGAACAAAAGCAGAGTCATAAGAATGTTTCAATCGAGTATTTAGTGATGTTTCACAGCAGTAAAGCTGAGTTTTTACGTTGATTCATAATTATGGATGAAACATAGATCCATTTAGAGAATCCAATCCCGAGCCAAAATTTTGATCCCGAAATTTCGGGATTGCATTGAACCATTCAAAGCATTCCCGGGATCCCGGGATTTTCAGTAATTCAAGAAATTACATTTATAAATTTGATAAAAAATTACTTAAATCTATTTGTTTAATATAAAAAATAGCTTGAAGGCGAAAGAATTTTATTTATTTAAGAAAAGATAAAAATACAATTCAAAAATAGATTAAAAAAACACTAAAAAATTAAAATACAATTTTGAAAATCCACCATCAATGTGACTGATAAAACATATTTCTGCTGAGACACGGACTGGAAATCGCAAAATTCCCGATTTCCCGACAAATTATTTTTTTTCAATCGCTGCAGATGAATACTTATATACTATGATACTTCGATGTGATTCGTAATTATATTCCGGAGAAATACAAATATTCTGAACTCCGTATCTATTATATTTCATATCGATATTCCCATTATTAGAGTCGAGGTGTAGTAAATACATCACCGGTAGGGAAAGTTTGATGTAACAATTTGAAAAACATATATGTACTATATATATATATGAATACATAGATTAGATAATTACTGCCTGTAGGCGTTGCCTAAGCTCGCCAATCAGTAGTTACTGTCTCGATTTAGTAGCCTTCATCGTGCTAGTGAGGTGTACGATTTCTGTTAGATAAAAATTTCAATCCCGAATTTTTCGGAATTGTTTTTACTAATCCCTTGATTCACGAGTACCTAAAACTGTCCAGAATCCCGGGATTGGATTTCCTATTTCCATCATCCATAAGCGTTGTTTCATCAAGGCTTTTTTGAGAACTGATTTTCTTTGTTAGGTCGGGTACTTCTGGGACTACTCTCGTAGTATTTATCCAGTCTATAATTTTTATTTCAATAGTATTTTAGTTAAATATAATATTGATTACATCTGTATACAGCATATTAATTAAACATGAAGTTTAAGCTGTTTTTTGGGTTTACAAAGTCGAAGTGATGAAAATCACAGATCTGTGCGAACGGTATTTATATGATTAATCAAATATAATTTAAAGCAAATTTTATATTTTAAAAAATCTATTTAGTATGTAGGTTTTTTTGCAACAGATCCTTAGCAATTGTTTAGAAATCGGCAAAATAGTTATAACGAAATGAGATCCACAATGGAGTGGACGACGTTGTGAAAGACATAATGGACTCGGTCCAGTCGCAGACTGTCGATGATAACGACGACGATGACGATGAAGCAACCTTCGCCGATTATAATTTCATTAGCGAAGCCGACCACTTAAAAGATGCGTTATCTCTTAATAAGGAATAAATTATGTGCTATGAGTCAATTCGATACTAAATTAATGGCATTTTTTTGGCTTTTAAGCGCGCATCGCAGCTTAATTATTTTATCGAAATGTAATATATAAGAGATAAAAGTTTGTAGAAAGCGTTTATTAATTAAATATCTTATCAATAATAAGATCCACATGGCGTTGGGTGTAGACAGCGCGGAATTTGTGGTGGAATATAGCACGGTACAGGCGGTGGTGGAGCATAACATGGAACACATTTAGGAGGCGGTGGAGGAGCACAAGATGGAGCCGATTGCTGTTGAACATATTGGGGCTCTGGAATATGTTGCGGTTCGGGAGCGTATTGGGCCTCTGGAACATATTGTGGCCGTGGTGCATATTTAGACGCTGGTGGAGGTCCATAAGATGGACCCGATTGTTGTGGAATATATTGTGGCCGAGGAGCTGAATCATGTGGTTCATGTTCAGGGACATTTCCATACGGAATACATGCGGAATTCTACAAAATTTTATAGCAAAATGTATCATAATACGAATTAAAATTCAAAGGAGTACATATTACACATCAACCTACCTGGATGATAAAAGCGACCAAAAGGCCACAAAGGCCAACTGATTTTCCCATGACAGTCATTTTAATCAATGGCACAAATGGAACTGTATAATTTATAAATCAAATGTAAGTATTTATAGTAATTCCATGCAAAAATTTGCTAATGCAATATGCATTTTTTTTTGCTTGAAATCACGTACTCATTGAGGAAAATAACAACAAATAACAATAACATAAGCGGAAAATTGTACATATTTATGTGGTGATATTGGAGAAAGGCACGTTTTGTTAATTTTCAATAATAAAAAATTAGGATTTACACACAGGATAAAGGGTCTTTCAATAGGGGCGCACTAAATTTATTAGGTTATAGCGAACATTTTTTTTTTAAGAAACAACTATCAAATTTATTATGAATTATTCAATAGTATATGGAAAATCATTATGGAAGGTTATAGCGTTGAATAAGGTATGTAAATCATCAAATTTCTTGTTGAAAAAACTGGATGATACAGATACCGAGGACATGCGGTTCAACAGGACGGCGCTACGTACCACACAGCGCATGCAACGATGTACATTCTGCAAGAGCGATTTGCTACCTTCAATATCGAGCGAATGAGGAGGTGAATGTATGGTACAGATGAGATGGATGTAACCCCTTCCTGTGAATGGATATTGAATCCAATATTTATATACGAGGAATATCCCGAAAGTAAGTGTATTATATATATATATATATATATATATATATTAGAAAAAGTGTATATCACACCTTTTATTTCGAATGCTTCTTTAGAATAATTTTTTTAGAGTCTCACAATATCGTTGTGCATTGATGGTATCTCCCTTAGACAGAAATTCGACCAAAATTATGCCTTTTCGGTCCCAAAACATTGAGGTTATGATTTTATTGGCCCGAAATTATGGTTTTTTTGAATTTTTTGGCAGAGGAAAACTCAGGAAATCCTCATATTCCAATTGAAGTCGCGCAAGAAACTCGCCGACGATGTTGACCCGATCGCACTTGGCGGGATTTCTTACTGACATCTTTCACGCAACTGCACATTACAACGTGAATTTACGTACTACCGTATCCCTGTGATGTTCGCTTTATCAGGAGATTTCCTTCTATCAATCAGTATGGCCAAAAATTAAAAAATAAAAAAAACAGCCCGTTATTGTGACAGTACACTTACTTTCGGGATATTCATCATATATATAATATTCGAATATTTTGGCGTATTTTTTCGAACACGGTATTATTTATGTAAACATGCTGGAATGATTTACGACGGAGTGCTAATTAATAGACTGAAATCATTTATTGAATGCAAGTGCATTACAGATGTTCATCAAATAAATGTTCGACGTGATTGCGAAACACACGTCGATCTCAATCATCGTGTCGGACGCGAAGATGGTATTGAATCAGCAAGCGAATAACTGCACCACGTCCTTTATGTGTCGCTGTCAATTTACATTTTTCGCATTGAGGACGATCCTTGGAGTGTTGTAGTAAAATACAAGAGTGAGATATCTTTTTGGAGTCCATAAAGTGGTGTTTTAAAGACTACCACAGTACATTGAACGGACTTTTATTGCCACACTTGAACATTCGACTCGCGGAACTGTGTTCATAATGGGATCCGAAGCAATTTTGTCATTATCCACATAAACACAGCGAGATAAAGAACCTCGATCGAGGACCAAATTATTCTGTCATACGTAATGATGATCATTGATGAGATTGCGGAATATGAGATCGAGATGTTGTGGCGGATGTGATCGCAAAATGTGGGACGGCAGTGCGATTTAAGACTTTTATTGCAAAAACTGCTTCGAATTTATTTAGAGCAACTGGTTCAGGATCCTATTCGAGAAATTCTGATCAATATCTCCATTGAGTGTGATTCATTTTAGTTCAGCCTCGTGATCCGAATTCGTAATTCCTGTATAATCTCAGTTCCGCACTTTTTTTCAAAGCTGTCTGGAACGACTTCAAAATTGTCACGATGCCATTATGTGAGAAGAATTGAAGGCCTTGACTGTAATATATGTCGACTGATGCTTGATAAATGGACACATCATAAACGAAGGTCCTACACTCTGATCAGGATCCGAAGCATCCAGACAATCAAGCTTTAGATCAAAAAATTACCACATGTCGATACATTTTCCCATCAGAATATCGCCAATATGCCATAAATTCCATATTTAATTGCATCATCGTCGTAATTAAACGAAGATCTACGCGCGTTGCATAAGACGGACTTGCATTAAAGGAAGAATTTATATTCAATCGCCGCCGTTCGATGTCGACCCGCAATAATAAGTAATGCAAATATTACAAAGTCGACACACTCAATTAGATAAATAAGAGTGAAAGGAATACAAACGATGACCCAATATTGATGATACTCTAATGAGCAATCTTAAATGCATCCAATTTGTGCCTTTATGGAAATAATTAATTACGACATGTTATTTGAACGCTCCGGGTGGCCTTCCAATCATCAAATCGCATGTTATTGCAAGATATCCATGACAAAATCGAATAAAATCAATCACGTGCGAAGACATAAAAAAACGACATTACATATGTGACAGCCTAATAGTATGTGCAATTAAATAAATGAAGCTCATTGAATCAATTTCATAAATCAGTAACAAGGTCGTACTGTAAAGGCACCCTTACACGTTTAAATACTCATTGGGAATTTGCTCCCGATTCTAGGAGCATAATCTGCAATAAGGATAACGTGATGTGTTTCAATCCCCGGGAGCACTACGCGCAAAGCTTCCAGCCACTCACCCCTTTTTCCCATGCCCTCTAAAGGGGGCAAGACTCTGACCAGAAGACCAACTTCAGACTATGTGCACCTAAATGTGCCATGGATAAAAAGGAAGGAAAGACCTAAACTAAATATCAAAAGAACTACTACATGCGGTCAGCAGATAACGGACTGCAGTACAAGTTCTAGCAAGCACACATCCCATGGACATCCTCGTCATGGAAAGGAATAAGAAAAACTCAGGAAAAGAAGAATCCCGGAAAGAATCAATCCAACAATGGCTAAAACGCTGGAATACCGAAACCAAGGGAAGATGGACATACGAATTTATTACCAGCGATACAAAAATGAACCTTGCGTAAATACGGAGATTTTATCTATCACCTGACCCAGATGCTGACGGGACATGGGTGCTTCAATGCTTAACTATTTAAAATTGACAAGGAGGACTCGACAAAGTGTCACTAAGTGGTTTCCAAGGGGTTCGGTGGAGAAAAAAGGGTGGGAAAAAAAGTGGGTAAGATCCCACACTACCATGGTTTTTATGCATGGTATCTTGTTGAAGATTTTCCCCTCCCAAGAAAAAAAACAAAGATGACGGACTGCAAAGGTTCGCTCTTTCCTATGATACTCGTATTGATTTCGGTCATACCCAATCCTAGTCCTGTACACCCTAGGCTGTTGAGGATAGTAGTTTCACCTCTACACATTCCATTTTACAAATGCGCAATACATGGGTAAACTGCGCATCCAACTCATGTTAACTGGGCTACCTCAGCAGGGTTTGATGAGCCAACCAACTAGGCTGATTTAGCTTATCTCTACTCTACATCATTATCCCAGGGGTTAGACTGTTATCCTGGTTTTTTTTGGGTGGGCACAGTAAAATGAATCACCCACTGCGACGAAGATAAGTGGACCATGAGAATTCAGCCAGGGGTTATACGTTACAGTATAAAATACCAAGAGTTAAATAATATCGTCTGGAACGCATGAGTGGCCAATTTTTTACCTCATCGTAGTATTTTCCTTCTACATGGATAATAAGCCAACATTTGATCTCCAAAGAACTACCAATTAATCTATCGACAGTTGTTTTTACCAATCATAAATTACCTCCAGCCTTATATTGTTCGTGTTGTTTTTAGAACAGGCGTTAGTTTTGATAAATAAGATACGAGCATTATTCTTATCGTCGTTGAATATTGTTTTTTTTTAATGTTAACGGTGGCAGGCGAGAAGATGGCCTCCTTCCCGCTGATTCCCGGGTGGTTGCCGATCTGCTCCTTTTTGGACCCGGTGAGATGTGGAGAACGGAATTCTCGAGGAGCAAAATAAAACACGATAATGGAGGCCACGTGTCGCGTGCCGCAAGGTAGAATTTTATTAGTAGAAGTATTTTTAGAAGTATGCGCGCGCTCGCTCTCTCCTTGCAGATTGCCTCCTGCTCCTTCTCGTGAGCAGAGCTCAACTACCACATTGCGCGCGCATCCTTTCCTTCCCCCTCCCCGCAATCCACGCCTCACAAGCATTACTCACGCTGCACGGTGCTTACATATGAACACACTAGGCGTGTTCTTAGTACGGAACGGGTTAAACGTAAAATAACAGGTGCTTTTTAAAATATTTGTTGTCAAACACAAAACAGCTTTAATTAAACAATAACGATCATGGAAACGATGTTTTAAATGCGTGCTAATGTATATTGGTGATTTCGGGTATTCAAACGCCGATTTAATCCGCTTATATCAATAGATTTGATAATCCCCCTTTTTAAAAATGATAAATTCAATGCTTTTGATGCTTACGCCTGAATATATCAATGAGCAGGATTAAATTTTGCTTATTATCATATAAAGTGCAATTTATATATCATTTTAATTATATGATGGTTTGTATTGATATTAAATCCGAAATTATGGCTGTCGAATGTTATTTCTTTTTTTGACGTTTTGCTGAAAGCCTGAAATGATGAATAGCTTCGCCCGGGGCGATCATTAAAAGGGGTTATATTTTTGTAAGCGATCTCGTATAAATTGCTTTCGTCAAATTTTATGTATTAATCATCCAAGCGTTTATATTAGCACACGTCAGAGACATTATTCGTCAACGCAATTTAAAATCATAAAAGGGAATATAATTTGGCCGTAATAACGAGTCTGCGGTCGTGCATATATCATTTAGGTATAAATATATTTTTTATGAAGCTTTTTTCTAGTTAATTGCATTCAGCTCGTCGGTACAGATTCGAAATTACCTATGCGAAACGAGTTTCCCTGTTGGCCAACAGGGTACCTGTTGGTGATCCGATAATTTATCGGATGGTATGGAAAGATGTGCAAGTTGCAAGGTCGAGGTATCGGGTTCGTTACCCAGAACGCCCTAGGGAAGGTCACAATTGCAAATGAATAACCATCATCATGGCCCGCGGTAATACTGAATATGGCTGCATATAAATATTCCTTGAAGCAAGATTACGTCTGCTCAATGAATATGTTCGCATGAATATTTCATTACAATGTATGACGCACTGGGAAGTTATCAACATTTAGAGTAAATCCAACGCTCGAAATTCGTTAGGATTACCACGTCTCGCATAACACACTGTGTACTCAAAAAATATTTTTACTGTGGCTATGTTATTTCCGCAAGTGTAAACAATAACTTGACAAAGTTTTATTACAATTGGATGAATGGTATGGTAGCGTATTAATAACGAACAAACAAACATTTATTTTTATATATTAGAAAACTATGCCTATGTTACTCGCGGAATTCTTAGCAATAAGTGGACGAAGTTTTATCGTAATTCGATGAACGGTATGGCAGCGCATTTCGTACGAACAAACAAGAACGTTTAAAAAAGTATGCAAATCATCACATTTTTTTAATCAAAATCAGTACTCCGTTCGAAATCAATTAATACCTCCAAAGCCAACATAACGAACGCTATACAGCAAATTCAGCCAGATCTCCCGAATACGTGCCACTAAGCAAAACCGCGGCGGGCATCTGAACGACCTTATATTCCATACTTAGCGCCATAAATAAAATTTCATTTAAAAAATATAGTACATGCCACCTGTAAATTTACAAGTGACATGATGCATCTGTAAATTTGTTTTTGAAGTGAAACTTGTGTAGGCACGGTAGAGCAAATGGCTTGAACATCACGAAAAATGAAACTCCCGTCGGCATTTGGTTAAAAAGAAAAAAGAGAGGAATTGTTTGTATTATTTTTGTCTCGTATGCGCCGTGCCGCTTCTACTGTGCGTGTGTGCATCTATATGTAGCGTTAAGCTATTTTATTATACATTACACAAATACAGCATCATATTTTAGCTAAAAAAAAACGGAAGAATTTACTGTGATTGAACAAAATGGTCGACAAACACGTGAGACCAATCAAACTGACCGTTAGGATCCCCTTGGGTCTGCTTTTATGCGATAGATACGTTCCACGCGGAGTCGCATATAAAAAAAATCGCATAAAAAAAGACTTGAACTACATATAAAACTGAGGAATAGGTCCCATTATTTTAAAAAACCGCTTAACTTCAAATCATTGTGATAGAATGTACCAAAAATCGCATAAAAAAAGTTTTGTTGGCTGGGCCCCAAAAAGAAATATCGTGGGCCGTGGCACAATTTTAGATGAAATTGATGTTAGAACATATTGACTCAAATATGAATAAGCTTGATTTTTTCAATGCAATGTCTCCTAATATGCTTTACTTCCACTTTGCTGACTTCCAATTTGAACCTGGAGTATATTGATGGATTCATGTTTCATCTATTGTCACATGTCGCAAGAAAAAAACATTTTTATTGCGCTGAAACAGCTCTAAACAGCGCTCTGAATTATGGAAGCGTTGTTTTTGATCGACTGTGAGCAAACGCCGTACCCACTTTGAACATTGTGATTTCTCATGGATAAATTTGATGTAAAATGGTGAATACATTGCCTTCTGATATTTTCCGATCATAATTTTATTTTACGATTCATTCATTTCGATTTTTGACCTTTTGTGTTGTTACAGTTTTAAAAAAACGCATGATACTTCACCACAAAGCGATGCCGCATGATACTCGACTTTCGTTCGCCCTTAATTTTTCTCGTCTGTCATTTATTATTACAAAACGCTATGGGGTCCAAATAACGGTCGACGGGCTTAATTAAGAGCTTATCATGCGGGGTCATTTAATATCAATTTGGGTCGGAACAAAGAGCGAACATCGAAAGAGAACACCTTTATAATTACGCGCCGGAATTTGCATATCATGAACGATAATTGTACGTGTGCGCGAAACATATCCACTTAAAAAACACAAAGAGGACCGCCGAAAAAAACGCAATAACGCCGCCGATAATTGACAAATAAAGTACGCCAAATATATCAACATTTACTGTTGTGCTAATCCATTATGAAAGTCGGAATGAATTGGGATACGGCGATAGAAAAGTCTTATAAGCTCTCGTTGCCATCGGAAATGACGTGATTATACGCCTTTGCAAAAAAATTATAGCATTTCATGCAAAAAATCGCATGATTGCACACATTTCTTCGGTTAATTGACTGATTATATGTACATTTGAGAGGCGCAAAAATATTGGGCGGGAAACGATTATTTGAATTATCGGTTTTCGGCGGTGCCGATGGGTTCCTGCGCCCAGGATGCGTTGAAATCTGAGACGTTTTTCTAAGAATATTTTTTGGTATAATTTGATTTTGATGATATAATAGCATGTATGTTTTAAAAGAGTGGATATTATTTTTTCCAAAGGCTACCGCTCGCCTTAACAAGGATGAATTGGGTTTTCCATAAATTTTTTGCCGTTTGAAACAACATCATCATATTCAATTATGTCATTTTTTGCGTTGATTTATTAAATGTCTCCCTCATTAAGCATAATATAAGTTTAAGGTTTTTTTATTGAGCGTATAATATGAAGTAAATTGCAGATGTAAACTTATTTATTTTTTAATTACAGGTTTACATCAGTATACTAATGCACAAATCCAAACGATTCAGATATATTTTTTAAATTCTGTTAAGGTATAAATATTTTCAAATTAAGGGAATTATTGAATATAGGTCAAATATTGAGGAGATCAAATAGTAGGGGGGATCTTAATGATCAGTTTGTTTCGTCCCGCGTGTTTGTCGGCCATTTTGTTAAGTCACAGTAAATTCTTCCGATGGAGAGATCGTCGCGCTTCCGTTATTTATCGTCCGTGCAATAAAAATTGTTTGTATATTAATATTCTATGAGAAAATCGAAAAAAAATCCTATGCACTAAAATCTTTTTTATGCAATTTCAAAGTTATGCGGTTTTTTTTAAAGATTTTTTTTATTTCATAAAGAGTACCTATCGGGATATTTTCGATGAAATAGGAAATAAATCATCAACACTAACCGAAATTTGGAAAAAAAATTATAACTTGGGATTATGTAAGTCTTATTGCATCGAAATTACTTTTTACAACATGGTTGTCATCATATTTCAAGTTTTAATTAACTAATTTACTTCAAACTAGGTACGAATCTTTTCTATACAAACCTCTATTTATCCTACCAGATTCATGTCAAAATTTATTTTTTAACTATTTAAAAAAAAAATTAAAACTATGACAAAACAAGGCCAAAAAATGATTTGACTATGAATTTTATTGTTGGAAAAAGAAAATTATTGTTTTCTTTTCAACTTTTTTTATGCGATTTCGTATATTTTTATATAGCTATTTCAAAGTTATGCGGTTTTTAAAATCCATGGAACGCATCTTCACTTTTTCTATGTAAGTTATAGCATTTTTTGTGCGATTTTTGGCGGAACGCATCTACCGCACAAAAAAGGTTTAAGTGTATTCCTTTATTTTATCTATTTGTTTATATGATATTTCAATTAAATTTGTTTTCTTGGCAATAAATGATCTTAAAAATCATCAATTATTTTCGGACTATCCTACATTGATGATTTCCTTAAGTAAAGTAATGTATTTTCGATTGAGCATTAATATAACCCAATAATAACTTCAACTGTAATAGAAGCTTAATTCGAATTGTTTAAAAAAAGGCTGTTAAAAAAATAGCTGCACTTTGATGAAATTTTGATGTAAATGATGTTGCATACGTGCTTTACGATATTCAAGGAGTGTCCTCTGCCAATCCTTAAGGCACATCAGCAAATTGACAGTTGGAAGGATTTACTCGTATAAACCGACTGACAACATGTAAATTAATCTCTGGAGTGTCACCAAACAACTACTCCTTCAGTTAGATCACAAAGACCAGATAAATAATACATAATTTTGTATTTTATTTTTTAAAAGCATTGATTCTACTAAAAATACCGGGTATAATGTGATATGACGGTGTTATATGCTACACAACGCATGCCATGATTGACATTCTAATATTTGAATGACATTATATTACATACTTAACCTGTATGAGAGGACGATCGCGTATTTGCGAGCGAATTCCAGTGATTCGGCAAGAGCACTCTTGTACGTTGAGATCGGAAAGAAACAGAGACGGATAAAACATTTTGCAGTATGGTAACTGTGCATAGGAGACATATACTTAATTTTCCTAAAAAAAAAACCTAAATCTTTCAAATTCACTACAAAGAAGTCAAATTTTGTGTGATCCATGTAAAATTTTCTGACTAGAAATGCATAAATATTTTTAAGTTTAAGGGTGTAAATCATTCAAATTGGCTATGATTATGTATCAAAATGTTTTTTTTTAATTATGCCCATTTTTAACAACGAGAATATCGCCCAATTAAGTTAATAATCAATGAAAGATACGTTTTCCCAAGGATGATTGTAGTGCGTGTCCAATTTGCACTGGTTTTACAGCCCGAGCTTAATTGCAGCAATGAAAGCTACCGTTCTTTCAGTCGTAATAAAAGATTATTGTTCTTTATTAAGGAACGATATGCATATCTCCAACGAAATGATTATACGGCATGACTCCGTATAAACGGCTCCAATTTGGGGTGGTCCAGGCGGTCTCGACTGTCAGCCTTAATTTTTTCTGGCATTCGTCGAGCATAATGTCTGATATTAAGATTAATTTATTCGCCAGATATTGGTAACCCGTCATTTGGGCGCAATAATGTATATCAATACTTTCTAAAGACAACAAAAAAACGACGTCCAAATGCGCGCCAAAAGCCATCGCATAATTGATCCTTTCCACACTCTTCCGCGATTTAATCCCGATAAGAGACAACACGTAAGAAATTAATAATTCAATGGAAGATTCGGAGTAAAATGCAATAAAAAAATATGTACAAAATCGTGATGAATTGTCCGGATACGTTCCAGCAGAATGAAATTGCACGCCCCGGGCAACACTCCGAAATACCACCCATCTTTCGCTATGGTTTACGTTAAACAGCTGCCTTTATCACCTCGTCTGGTTATTAAAGCTATTTTTAATAAAACTAAAGAAACCAACGATTAAATATAGCCTGTGTATTAAAATCTGAGGAATTCAAGCGTTGATAAATTTGCATAATGATCCGCGCTATATCAATTTGATTCGATTGAAATCGAACATATTGCGCTTTATTATCGTATAATCCCATAAAATTAGAAAGATTACTTGATATCCTTCATATTCTGATACTTTTATTGCGTTCATTTTGAAATTGGGTTAATTCATTTGCTCGGTAGGCGAGTCTAAAAGATTGGCGGGAGATTGATCTTTCATTGTCCGTTGACATTTAACTTAACAAAATGCCAATTGAAGTAAATGCTACTCAACGCGGCTTGTATTAATCAAATTTTATGCTATGGATATTATCGAAAACGGCAATTTAAATAGTATCAGACACTTACTAATTGAGTTCTAAAATACGTATTTGTCGGCCATTTTGTTCAGTCACAGTAAATTCTTCCGATGGAAAGATCATCGCGTGCTCTCGCTACCTTCGCGACAATGCGAATTTCCATCGGAAGCTCATGGAAGTTTATGATAGTGACGTGATGAGTCGATAGCATTCCACAAAGTAGATTAGTATCAAAAGTCGGCGTACCAACTGAAGTATACACGCACGTTGAACACATTAAGACTAAATACTATCACTAATACACGGGAAATAATATGAATAATGGGGTGAATCTTAGGTTTTAGTTGTAATTTTTTATTTTATAAATCCATCGCAATGAAAAGATATTTGATTGAAATCAGCAAATTTAAGTCTACTCAAATTAATCAAGCTCATAAACATGATCATTTGTTTTTCCATGCAAAGAGAGACTACAATCACGAGATTACAAACGGCTGCGGAAAGAATTCTTCTTCCCGCAGAAAAGGTCATCCGTCGATTCTCTCTTTTTGTTTTCTGCGTATCCGTATTGCTCCTCTTTTAGCGAGATGCAAGCTGAAGTGAATGTTAAAAAATATATGTCACTGTTAATTTGACATGCATTGCATCCAAAGGGAGGCAGAATTTGATCAATCGTTGAATTGCATTTGGTTGAAGACGCGTTCAATCAGTCATTTGGGAAATTAACTGACAAAAATAAACAAGGATCTATTTTACAAGCCTTCTTCCTCCAGTTGTCCAGGCTCGGACAGAATTGATCATCTCAACATAGCCGGGTCCTTCTGACGGATCAGAACTCACTGCTGCTATTCAGTTCCAGATCTAATATAGCTTGGGGGACTTCATCTTCGTCTTCTTCATCTTCGGTTCAGCATCTGCGCCATATCATATTTCCAATGGTGATCGAGTGGGTGTTCCGCACTACGGTTTTCACCCATAAAACCCCAGGGGAGAGGCCAACCCTATGCCCGTGGGTAACAATCGAAGTCCTGGGGTAATGATGTAGAGAAGAGGCGGGCGAAAACCTTGATACGCTAAATTCTGTTAGGGTAGTCCAGCTAGGGTAAATTGGGTGAGCAGCTTACCCTGTGTTGTATAATCGTAAAGTGGAATGTAGAACTTTCGATTACGGGAAGAGCAGGAGGAGTCTATGCAAAAAGCGACATCACATATTCTCAACAGCTTAGTGCATACAAGATAGGCCGTTCGTCTCCGTGGCTAAGTACTACAAATGACAGAACCAATACGATTACCATGGGGGAAGAGGAGCCTCTTTAGTTTGTCATTTTGTTTGTAGCATGAACTCTTCTTTCCTTCTACAAAACACCGTCTTCGGATCTACCCTTCTAAAGCACAGTAGCAAATAATGACTCCTTCTGCTGGAGGAGAGGAGGGTTATTTTTCGAAAGAAGCAAGAGGACAATGTGAAACGGTAGATAGTGAAAGCCTTCATTTATCATTCATGCCGTGGCTAACTACGTTAGAGGGGTGAATCGAGGAGGGCTTCTCTTGGGGTCCGCACGGGGGATCCTGGTACTCGGACCCTCAGATGTTTAGGCGCTCAGGTGCTATGCGAGCTCCTGGGCGAGGCTGAGGGACCAGCGAGGAGCTACAGGACTGGTAAGGGGCTGCGAGATGGATGGCCATCGTCCGGGCTGCGCGAGGATGCTGAAAGGTCTACGTAACTAACTACGAGTCCCAGGGCGGCTCCCCGCCCCCGCGTGCTCGTCGGGATGGCCCCGCTAGCACACAGATTCGTTCTTCTATCGGGCCGTGATGTTACTGGATGAATTGATGTGAATAGATAGGCGTCAAATTTAAAGACTTTTTGCTTTACATAACTATTTATTCCAAATATGAGATCTGGCTGCAGGAAGGACGACCTCCCGCAGCCAAGGCTAACCGACGACTCTCCCTGACTCGCGCCTCTTGCGCGTCACTACCCAACCGGCAACGGTACACGCGCAAGAAACGATCCATCGGTATGCGGATGCGATGTCTCCGTAGGGCCACAAGAGATGGCGCTGTTAAAATAACACATTCCACTTGAAGGGAGACGGAAGATGTCGCTGTTAATCTGCTCAGACTAACAGTGCTATTGGGTGGAGATGTTAAATCGCCCACGCTACAGTTAGATATGTATGAAGTCCAATTTGATGACGAACCTCCTGTTGCATTGCCGACAATAAAAAATAAATTAAAGCAAGTCGACCCGGATACAAAGAGGAAGCCCGCGGCGAAGATGAGACACGGTACAACAGCTTGATAGTCTGAAAACAGGTATCAACCGATAAGATGAAACAGCTTGGGATTAAATAAAGATAGGAAAATGTAACCCATATAACAGGTCCACATAAGACGCGATATAAATCAATTTCGTATCTGAACTTTATACTATCTGGCGTGCTTTTTGCGGCGCGAACACGACTTTTATGGCTGCATTATTCTTTAGAAAGCTGACTCAATTATATCGAGACACGATTGATTTTTGAATTGAAATCATCCATCGACGCTGATCGATTTTAGAAGTTGGACGTTCAGCACGCCATCAATCATCGGCGGTTCCGTCAATGGGAGTGAAGATCGCGAAGGTGCGCTTGCGATAGTCAATTTGCATGACTGTCATATCTTGGATTCCATGCGGCGAAATGTATGACGCTTTTAAGATTAAGGCTCTTTGAATTTGGAGCACATTGGCCTCAAGAATTAATTATAGGGCTCCCTTAAAATGCTTTTCTTGCGTGTTAAACGCTCTTTAGCGCTGACATTCGATTCGGAGCTGTGATCGTTTAAAACTTATAAGCATCGTAAAGATGATTAATGTGAATGTGGCCAAAAGACCGGCATTTATATCAAAACTTAATCATTCAATGTGTACAAAGTGAACGTATAAAATTTCGCTTTTATGCATTTACGAGGAAAAAGCTTTAATTTTAAATTGAGCTTCATTACAGGCGAAGATCTGCGATAGAGATACTGCAATTTTTGATATTTACGACACTTTTCAATAAAATTTTAACTCTTGAAAAGCGGTCCTGTTCGACGTGCTCAATAAATCTCGAAAGAAGTAACCAACAATCTGGTATTATAACCAGTGTTGTTTTTGAAGGCACATTCTTCAGCCGATAAAATGCTAAATTGACTTATCAATGAAAACATTATTGGTTTCAATTGTCCCTTTTTAAAGCGAACGAAACAACAAATAATCAATTACAACGATGATGCTATCCAATTTCCATTCAAGGTGCATTGATGTCATCCAATTCAGACCTTTATTGCAGTAGTAGTGAAACTTCTTAACTCCCAGTAAAAGTTTATTTAATGTATAGCTACATTTTTAAGGGACTTTTTAAGCTAATATGTGAATTTGTGCGTTGTATAATATATAATAAAATAGGCATGCTACTGGTGTAGTGCTTTATGTTATGTATACACACAGTAGAAGCGGCTCGACGCATGCGCGTAGCATGTCTATGATGTATATGATGGAAAGACTATAAAATTAATCATTTAAAAAAATCGTTTAAATATTGTATACCTTTTTGGACATACAAATTATTGAGCCCGAACGCGCATATGCGTGACTACTCGTCAACGGGATAAAATATTGATTGATTAAATTGATTTCTTAATTTTTTTTGTAATGATTTATATCATTTTCAATAAGTAGCATTCTTATTTTTTTTTAAAACCGATTAAATTACGTCAAATTCGTTAGAAATACAAGTTGGTCTTCTAATTTATTGAGCATGGAAATTGAAAACCTACAGTTTGCATCCCCTGTGCAGGTGCTTTTTGCAGTTCTGTCCATAACCATCCTGATCTGAACCACAATTTTCACATATTTAAATTTATGTTAATTGTACATTGTGTTGCGATAAATATCGAGCAGGGCGACTATCGCTATCCACATTGCTGCAACTGTTATTTCAAAATGCTTATTAAGAAATCTCAATTATCGAATCACTGTCACACACTGAGTGTCATGGCTGTTAAGGAAACACTGGTTCTGTTTGCTCGGCAAAAAAAGTGTTGACAGCCACTTTTCGTGTCTTTTAATCGGTAAAGTTTCATCAATGCATCAAAAAACGGCAATGAACCAATTTTGTGTATATTTGAGGCCGACAATGATGGTTATTGGTTTTCGGCAAGATCTTGTCTGCTCGAAGAATAACGTTCTTTAAGGCTCTCACTTCCGGAAAAAATATCTCTTTCCTAAAAGTCATGATTTATTGCTTGGACTTGTTTCTCAGATGCCTTATGGAAAGGTTTTGTTTGCTGACCCACTAACATTTACACAATAATTGTTAAACTGTTAACTGTAGATGATTTTACTCAAGCCCAAATTTGATTTAGTATATAAATCATTTATCTCACGAGTTTCTAAATCTTCGATTTTATGGATGAATCGTTTTTTAAAAAAAATATGGATTTTTCAATAACAACGCTTCATTTTTAAACGCAAATAAAATCAATTGTGTATAAGATATCTACTTAATTTTTATTAAATTTAAAAGAATATTTTATGGCATTTAATATAAAATGTAAAATTGTTAAAATTTCTGCCGCAATTTTGCTAGGGGGGACGTATTCTGGAGATTCAATTTTGGATGACTTTGCCGTATAATGTTCAACGTTCAATGATTTGTACTCGTTTTTCAGCGTGATAATCTTCTATAATAATTTGCCATATGCTGTTGAATAATTCACAATAAATTTGACAAATATTGCTTTAATAATATGGCCACTATAACCTAACAAATTTTGAGCGTCCAAATTGAAAGTATCATAACATTTATAAATCTTCTTATATATATTTAATTGCTTAAATACCATGTTATCAACACAAAGGCTTAGAATATGATATCAAGATGAAATGTCTAAATAATGCATAATAAATCAAACTTAACAAGTCTTGCATTTAAAATAAATCATAGAGTATTCAAACACCCAACGATTGACCTTATCTTCTTCTTGGTACAAGGTTAATACAACATGCCACAAATCAAAAAATGTAACGCGAAAGAAGATCATTAAGCTTCCTGATTGCATCTTCTGCATGCCCATCAATTACCAATATAAAGGTCAATAAAACCCGATGCATCGCAATGCATCAAAATAGCTCGTCCATCATCTTAATCGCATCGCCGATGCACGAATATGGATGCATTTCAGTTGCTGATCATTATGACGTTAAGGACCACATCTTCATCATGCTATCAAATCTCAATAATTTTTTTCGCCAATTACTCAACGAAAAACGAAACGCTTAATCGTGACTCGGCATGCCGAAAGAGAACAAAACGAATCGACCAAAACCCATCAAAAATTGAAGGCAATCCTTCGACATTATTAAGTGCAGCCTCATCCAAGATGTGCGGTGAATAACGACGAAAATATCCTGATGCACTGCTTGCAGATCATCGTGTCGCAGTTCAAGGCCGAAGGACCCAAAGGATAATCACCGTGTCGACCATGAGACTTCATTTTCCTACATTGCAACCGCAACGGGTTTAAAAAATGCCAAATGAATAAGCTGCTTAACTTTAATTCTTAACTGCTGGCCAAGTTCAATGTCTTGAAGCACCATGCGCAATACTTTACGAGAAATATCATCTCTATAAAGTAACATTGACATGTCAAAAGTGACGTGCCGCATAAAGTGTTGAGAGTCGCTTCTTCTTAACGCATTACGGTCTGAGCAACCTTATAAATTATGCCGGCAAAAGCACATCCATTGTGCTGGTAAAAATCATCAGGGATACAATAATAAAATACGAAAAGGAAATGTGTGTGATTCAAAAAGTCACGACCTGAACAGTTCCACGCATTATCATGGCCACTCGCTGTTCTGAATCGGTGAACTTTTTCTAAGATGATGTTTGGCTGTCGTTTAACTTATTATTCAAATGAATTTAATTTTATTCAGCAGATGGCGTATTTATATCGTCATTATAGAGTCCAGAAATGTGCAAAACGATCTAAAAATTCGCGCGCGGTGGACACGCGATTTTGATGGTGCTCAGATTTGAGCATTCTGGGTACCTATTTAGCACACAACTTCTTGAAACCAAGTTTTTTCGACACAATATCATCAAGGAGACTTCGACAAATATCAGGAAATTCTCCGTAAAGATCGTTAAGCATTACACGGCGATTATTTCATACTTGCTCTTCAATTTTTTGTTCACAAGTTCGTCCGAAATCATTGATGATTTTCCACTCCTTGCCTCATCATATGAGTACGGCCTTATCTGAACAACCTAACCCATTTAGTGATATGTTGTAGATTTATTACATCACTACCATAAAAATCCACGAGCTTATGATAGATATTCACGGCGGAATCGATGCCGGATCTCGCACCGATAAGAGGTGGCGAAAGCGCGCGACGATCTCTCCATCGGAAGAGTTCACTGTGGCTGAACAAAATGGCCGACAAACACACTGGACATTCACTTAAAGGGGATGTTCTATAACTTTCTGATTGTTATGAAGTCAATGTATTAGGTTGTCCCATAAGTTTCTTTCGCAAATGAACACAGATCTAATCATAGCCATGGTTGAAGAAAACCCGCGATATACTGACACGACATAATAGCCAACATTTTTTGAAGAGCCTTGTCACTGGAGATGAAAGTTGGATACTCTATGAGAATATCCAACATTAACGGTCTTGAACCAAAGGCACAGAAGCTTTAACTGTAGCTAAACCTGGCCTACATCCAAAAAAAGTTTTGCTATGCATTTGGAGGGACTGGAAGGGGGTAGTTTATTATGAGCTACTTAAGCAAGGTGAAACGATCAATTCAAAAAAATATTGTTTCCAACTAGACAATCTAAAGGATGCAATTGCCAGAAAACGGCCAGAATTAGCGAACAGACGAGGCCTTGTTTTTCATCACGATAACGCCAGGCCTCATGTGTCTTTGTCCGTCAGAAATAAATTATTATCATTTGACTGGGATGTTTTACCTCATCCTCCATACTCTCCGGACATTGCCCCTTCAGATTATTATTTATTTCTTTAATTGAAAAATTCTTTACGTACTAAATTCCTTACGTACTAAATTCCTTACGTACTAAATTCCTTACGTACTAAATTCCTTACTGCTACGGGGGCGCTCTTGGGGCAGATTCCCCGAGCGGCTCCCAGCTCCAACACGCTCGTCGGGATAGTCGTATTAAGGCACGGGTCCGTTCTTTTGATAGATGGGGATGGACGGGCGTCGAACGAAAAAAACTCTCTTCTCTAGGTAACTTTTTATTCAGCACGATAGAAAGAGATCTGGCTGCGAGAAGGATGCCCTTCCGCAGTCAAGGCCAACCGGCAACTCTTTTAGATTCCCAAGACGTACACAAGTGGGCGATAGGAGTAAAAACGTTGAAAGGCATGAGTCAAGAGTCACCTGATCAAATCGCAATATAATGGCGGCCCTCTTGTACGCTTGTAGGGAAGTGATGACTGCGATGGCATCGGGAGTAAAACAATTTTTCCAGGAATAAATTTTTTTCTCCTGCTGTTTTTTGTGTGAAAAAAAAGGAAAAAGCTTGTCGTAGTAGTCTCATAGTTACGTTTTGTTTTCGTATATCTTTTTTAGTTATTTTGTGTCCTCTTCGGTCCGATATTCAACGCACCGCGTGGGTCATCCAACTTAACCACCAAAGGAATCGCACTGGATTAATTTAGTATATACTCCCACCCGACGTATCTATATTTTTTGGACGTTTTAAATATAAAAAATGTATGAAGTTAATAAAATGATTGCATTAAAAAAATATATGGCTGCAGTTTATTGGTTGACATATTTTAAATACATCAGTAATTGTCCCAAATTATTTCGTCATGTACGGCAAAAAGACTTCTCAAACTTACAATTTTAATTACAAATAATTGAGTTTAAATGACACGACGTATCTTATATGTATCTTATTGAATTCAATTTATACGGTGAAAATTGCTCGTAAATTAGCAACCCCGTGCCAAATTTCATTGAATTATCATAAACGTCGGTTCTAAGATATTATAAAATGTTCGATTTAACCGCAATAGCTATGAAGCTATTGAGTAACGAATAGCAGTTGTTTTATGTTAATTGGATTCGCACTCTCGTCGCAAGAATTATTCAATATGACATAAAAGATTTTCAATGACGCAATGTGAAACTAAGGCTAGACATTAACAACTGCCGGTTTTATAAGAATTTCTACTCACGCCAATTCCAGCGATCTGATGAGTAGCATGTTTCTAAACGTGGATTTTTTAGTAGCGCCCATCTATTATTAAATTGTGCATATCATCAATTCATAAATACGGGATCGCTCAAAGTCGCCATCCAGTAAAATCAGCCAGATTTATGTGATAAAGTCGTCAAAATATTTAATAAATCTCATACATAACTTATTTTATTGCCGTTTAAAAATTGAGCGCTTTCATTGAGAAGCCCTATGGTGTTGATGATCGAATGCTGCTCTTTCTTGGAGGCAATGGAGATTGGCAATCTTCGCCCTAGTATATACTTTGAGGATCGTGAACATTTCACTGTAGATCGGCAAGGAGCATCTTGTGATGGGTAATAAATAATTGTCAGCTTGATTGGCAACGTCCAGCTTTGGGCGTAAACTCGACGCAAAAATTGAGCAATCTCCCCAATTTCGTAATCGTTTGCCCTTAATGCTGTTGAACTTCTGCTGGTCTTTCGGATTCTTCATTTCTTGACGCTGGCCTTCCGGGACCGTTGCGGGCATCGCAATTGTAGTCATTGCGGTAATTGCTTGCAATTTGATATTTCGGCAACACGCAAAGGACCGTCGAGATGCAAGAATGTACCAAAGCTTATGCGATGTGTTATTACATGGAAGAGGTGAGCTTGTGTTAATTCGATTTAAGTGCACGTAATGAGAGGCTTGCGACGCATTTTTTTGAGATCGTGACTTGATCTAATCGATATTGCTAGTTTGTGTAACATAAGTAGAAGAATATTAGTAATGGAGCCCATTGTTTTGCCTTGATGTCCCCAATACTGAACTAATCGAGGTATTACCATAAATAAGCTTATTTTAAGTACATTTATATTACAATGAGATTACATCTGTAATAAGCATTCATATAAGGAATATTTGGGAAGACCATTTTTCGATTTCTTTAAAGTTTTTCGCTTATAACGAGCAAAATATCGCAATAAATTTCAACATCACGTCATTGTTTACCATTTTTGTCTAATATTCCCTGTTTTTTTTAAATGCTTAACGATGCTCTTACGCGATATATTTTACAAGCTAAAATAGAAAATATTATAAATTTTGTTTATATTTCGATCTCAATTTGCTCGTTATAACCGTGATTTGTTGCGAATAACATCGTTATTCTGGAATAAATTGAATTCCTCTTGGAACATATTATGAATGTACGATCCTATTTTAAATTGATATATGAGAGTGTTGCAAAAAACAAGTTATTATGCAATATATTACAATAAAAAAAAATTGTATTGTCTAAGATTTTTCACACCATTCAACCATTGTCAGATTCATCCGACGTCTACAAATCAAACGAAACTCAAAATATACTTAAATTTGAATAAACAATACATTATTATCTGTTAAAACAACATCAATATGTGTGATTGTTCTTTGTATTATACAAAATAATAAGACTGTTGCTATGCTTTTGGGTGTTGAGAAATTTGATTAGGTTTTTCATTGCGATGGACCAGTCTGGATGATGTTATTATAAGTTCCAAAATTATGATCATTTGATTGATTGTTTCCACATTTTATTTTAGCGTCTAGCAAAGACTTTTTGTAAAGAATTTTTTCAAACAATATTGTGATCAGGTAATGTTGAGATGCATTTAATTGAAGCATCCAAAATGATAAATGATCTTTACGTAGAAGCATCCAAAAGAAGTCTTAGTGTAAATCAAGAAATATAAGTAGTTAAATCGGATTCACAGTAAGCCATTGCAGAAATATCAAAGATGTGTATATGAATAAAGCGAGCTGTGGGTTATCGGAAACTAAAGATAATATTGCCCACTGTAGGGACTGGATATTGCAGCCCGCGATGAAGATACTTAGGCGCTGAAATTTGACTAAGGGTATCCACGTTACAATGGTGTCAGAAGTGGGATCCGCAGCTAAACGTCAACCATGCCGAATTGAAGGACTGTTAATGAAATCATTCGTACTACGAATGACTGAACCGATATGAGTGCAACGGGAGAGGGGTTGAAGCCCCTGCAGCTTGGACTTTTCTATTTTGCAGCCCCTTTCAAACTGAGGACTGAGGTTGGACTCGTGGGGGCAGTGTATTCGTGGACAGTATTTCCCTTGATCTTAGCATAATCCGTCTCCATCCAATTCCCATAGTCCTTTAGTCCAGCGTACCTTTGGGTTCATGCAAAATCGAAAACTGTTCTCATTGCAGGGACCTCGCATCCTTTGGAAGAAGTGGAGTGGAATGGTCAAGCACCTGGAAGCTCTTGCGTGAGTGTCATCCTGCCGGGATAAAGTTCAGTGAATAATATTCTGTGTGGCTAGTCCGGGGTAACCTGGAACAAACCGTACAGCAGCGTAGGATAGTATGGAATATAATCTATGGGTGCCGTTAGTCGCTGTTTGTCACACGTTACACTGGTGTCAGAAGTGAAATCTATAGTTGAACGTCGACCCTGCTAAAAAGTAAGACTGTGGCTATGGAGGGATTCGCATCAATCATAGTTAGTCGTCTACGCCTCGTAGCCGCAGCTGATCCGAAGTGGATCAAATAAACATGCTGATAAAACTATCTCGTTTTTGAAAGTCAACAAAGGATATTAGAATGCAACCGTTGTAGTTCTGGGAACCGGAGTACCTAAATCCTATTCTAGCCATCAGATTTTTTCTAGTTTTCGTCAATCGCCATAAATAACGGTTTTATCGGTTATCGGTTTCGTTCCGGTTCTCAATTCTAATAATAATTCTAATTCAGATTGAAAAAAAATTGGACGCTGTTATGGAAGATTAATATTTTGAAAATTATAATGCATCTTTGAGCATAACACGATAATTTTCGCCCAGGCGAGAATCTCGCGCGAAAAAAGTCGTTTTCAATTATGACCGCATTAAAAATATTTAGCTCTAAATGTGTACTAATCTCGAATCGGTGTCGCCCAGGGCGACCGTCTGAATTATGAATTTGTACGATTTAATTCAAACAAACCGTCATCACTCTCGCGCGCAAATTAATTCAATCCGCAATTGAATAATTGCCTCTCGCGTGCGGAATTTAAATTGAAAATTAACCCCCACCCCCGCCAAAATCTGCCACTTATTAATTGGCGATGTTTATTAGGCACATTCGCAATTATATTTATTTACGGTGTGCGCTTTCTCGGTTGTTCTCAGCATCGATTGTAGTCACAATAAGCTCACTTTCTAATCACACAAAATAGTACCGCATCGATACCGGTTCGACATGGCGGACATTTTCAAAGTGCTATCACGTAATTAAAATTAAAAACTGTATTAAAGCAGTGTGTGGATCCGGTACTGCTAGTTCCTGTTATGCTAAACGTGTCCGGTTGGAAGTCCGATTCTTGGAATTGCAGCTATCAATATGTATCGTCGACCACATCTCGATTTGTTTTCGATTTAATAGTATGTATTTGGATAAATTTTTGCTACTACAATAGATAGTAGTAGCAAGAACGATTAAAAACAACGAAAAAAATAATGAAAGACAATGAGACGTTGCATATACACTGCGGCCTCGTATGTGTGTTCAACTGGTCCGCTTTTCGGATCGCTGACATGACGAAAAAACGCCTTGCGATCGGACGCCATAGCTGAACATGTCTACAGAACAATTAAAAACTCTCATTATGAAATGAAATTGTCCGAAGAAGGCTGATCGGGTGATTTTATTGCGGACTTATGACGGTTGGGCTACAAAATAAAAAGCACGTGCAACTCTCGACCGGATCGGTATTCTGTGTTTTGTCTGAAGTTTTTTTGGACTCTGTCATGACGGAGACTGCGACTTGGGTGTATCATTACACCCCAAAATTCAAAAGTCAGACCCAATAAGAGCTGGTGGTGGAGGTCTATGATACTGGCATACAAAAGCTGGTGTCGACTACAGAAATGTCTCGATTTCGACGCCAATTGCGTTGAAAAATAGAAACACGGATTACACGACGGTTTTTCGGAGCCATATAACTGTGTTATACAGAGCTAAGATTTAACATCTTTCATTTGCTAACTTTTTATGCAAAATTTTAATGCAAAATTCATCAAATTACATTACAAATCCGTACCAAATACTCAGAATCGATTCGATACAACATGCCATGCTATATATATTAGCAATCATCATAATAAATATACGTCTGTGGGTACGAAAAAAAAACGACAACATTGTCTGTCGTCCAAAACAGGTATTTTCGGATAACGAGATATTGGCATTGAAAAGATTCGCCTCGATATTTTATTAGCAAGACAGATGTTTCGGTTACGTTTCCTCGAATATCAAAACGAGATATCGGTACATGACAGACTTCATTGCGTGTACGTCATGCGAGCCACAGTTTATGAGCTGCGATGCGATTTATTTGATTGGAATTCCGCGAATTGGCTGATCGAACCATTGGGAAAAAATGTGGCCACCAAAGGACACATCAGAATCTCCGTATTGCTCATAGAAAAGATCGATGATGAATCTGTCGTCATTGAGCCATAAGAACGCTGTACGCTTTTGAAGTGTACTCAATACCTCATCCATCAATGAAATAAGACTGTCAATATCGAATGCTGAAAATAGTTGGATTCAGTAATAAGACATGTTAAGTTCATAAAATGATGTAATCTAATATATAAAAATGAAATGGGTTTTGTTCATGTGAAATGCGCTGCCATACCTTTCATCGGATTGCAATAAAACTTCGTCCACTTATTGCTAAGGATTCCGCAAGTAACATAGGCATATGTATATAAAAATCAATGTTTGTTTGTCCGTATTTGATGCGCTGCCATACCGTTCATTCGATTGCGATAAAACTTTGCCAACTTATTGTTTGCACTTTCTCAAATAATATAAGTATTCGAATCGGTTCAGTATCAAGATGATCAATCGGATGTATTACAATAATATTCTCGATTTTCCAAATTTGTAGTATATATTTAACCATTAACCAAAGGACATATTGTCTTATGAGCAATTATTATTCGACAAATTTTCAATTAGGACATTGAAACTTATCGTTCTTGGCGAACCATTCATACGTTTAATTACCTTGCGCATTGCATAAAATCGATCACTCATTTAGCATTGAAAGTGTGGGGAACTGCTTTGAATATAAATCGGTATTGATCTTTCAATAATGCCCGCTTTTGGACATTCCATTATTTCTTCGGTCCGACACAGAAGGCGTTTTTGTAGACTAAAAGCCTCCGGGCATACGAAACTAAACTTCCGATCTTAGAATATCGCACGCATTTGATTTACTTCATTCCTAGGCGCCTAAGGTCAGTAAGCCAGTTTAAATCCGCTATAATTCACGATATCCTTAGTAGGTATTCTAAATAGGGAAAGCGTATGAATGCATTTATCGCTCAAGGTTTCAAGCAGAGGGTTCAATGAGATGTGGGGAAAAAACAGGTATTTTAATAGGCATAGGAGAGCACAGGATCACATTTCATGGTCATCGGGATTCCACCGACTCAAGCGATTGCTCCGTTAAATTGAGCTCGACATGAAAAATAACTGGTATTTTGATATTGCTACTACACCAGAAGGCAAGGATGATACCTGAGTGTAGGTTTAAATTCACCAGTTTAAATTATGACATGCTGAAAAATTCATAGCACTTTCATCTAAATTTGGAAGCAACAATGGTTTAAATTTATGTTATTATTCAGAATAAAATTGTATTTTATATACAGGGTCATCTATTGAAATTACTATGTTTTTTTTTAATAGTATATGGCAAATCATCATGGAAGGTTATAGCGTTAAAAAAAATACACAGGCATACCACGATGGACATCCTGCACGAGCGATATGAGGGCACGATTCAGAACCGTAATAAGGGTATGAAGCCCCCGTGGCAAGTAATAATATACGAGGATAGTCCCAAAAGTACCCCCATCTAATGTATAGATGACGGTAATTGTTTAAAAAAAATACTAAATAAACATTTCTATGATATGTATTTGGTACACCATATGAAATTATTAAAAATTCTGAAGCCCGTATCTATTATATCTCATATCGGTATTCCCATTATTAGAATCAAGTTGTAGTAAATACATCATGGCGAAGGAAACGTTGGACGAGGCAGTACGAACTGTCAAGACGAACAACGCAGTGCTCGACCAAATAAGATAACCAACCAAGAAATGGTGAAGAAAATCCATAAAATGGTATTGGATGACCGTCAACTGTAAGTGCACGAGATATCAGATATGGTAGATCTTTCAAAAAAACGCTGTACACCGCATATTGACTAAAAATTTGGACATGAGAAAGCTGTGCGAAAGATGGGTGCCGCGTTTGCTCTCAATGGAACAAAAAAACATCGTGAAGATGCTTCAATCGAACGTTTGGCGATGATTTATGACAATAAAGCCGAGTTTTTGCATCGATTCACAATCATGGATGAAGCACTGGTCCATCTAAATGATTGAACTAAAATCAGTTTAACCAGTTAAAATATATAAATGTATATTGTAAATAAGAAATAGAGAGAGAGAGGGGAATCTGGCTGCGGAAAGGACGCCCTCCCGCAGTCAAGGCCAACCAGCGACTCTTTTAGACTCCTGCCTCCTGCGCGTCACTCCCCAACCGGCAACGATGCACGCGCAAGAAGCGATCGGTCGGTATGCAGTTGCAATGTCTTCGCAGGGCCACAAGAGATGGCGCTGTCAAAATAACACATTGCGCCTGAAGAGAGACGGAAGATGTCACTGTTAATCTGGAGAATTAAATCTGCTCAGACCAAAAGCGTTATTGCGTGGGGATGTTAAATCGCTCACGCTACAGATCCATCACTTCATATCTGAGACAAAACTAAAAAAACCATATAGATAAATATAGAGTTTTTATGTGGGGGGGGGGGGAGTGTAGACTTGTTCACGACTTCATTTGCCGCTAGCCACCTATGTAAGTTATCCTCTGAAGAGGTTGAGGGTACGCATTTATCCCCGAACAGTCACAAAAAGCCCTAAAAGAAAACGAAGTGGCCACAAGGTCTGTGTGTCCAACCGGTCCGCTTTTAGGACCGCTGACATGACGAATGGACGCAAATAACGATCGCCATCCAGCAAATTCAACTAGATTTATGCGACAGTCTTCGAAAATCGAACCTCCCGAATACGTGCCACCGAGCAAAACCGCGGCCGAGATTGTAACGACGTCAAAGGCACAAATTTTGGGTGTTTTTTTAATTTCGATAATAAAAAAACTAATAATATTTTACATATATGAAATATTTATTGACATTTTCAGAACATAGATGAATAAGGTGTGTCCTGGTTGACACGATTTCAACCCTTTTAGTCATCTAAAATAATTAATAAAAAAAAAACTTAATTATTAAAGATGTCGCTATAGTTCCTACTTCAAAGAAATGAAATTATATTATTTTTACAAAATGGCGACTGTTTTTAAAAAAAAAATTTTTTTTTGACCTTCTTTTTCATAGTTTCATTTTTTTTTAAATAGTTAAAAATAAAATGTTGATATATATCTATATATAGGGGGCGAAAAAAAGTTATATAGAAAAAGTTCATAACAAATTTGAAGTAAATCGCTCAATAAAATCTTGAGATATGATGTCAAACATGTTGAAATAAACGCATTTAAAGATTTCATTCTGGTAAGACTGGCTTAGTTGTTGCGTCACTAAAATATCTATAACTCCGTAAATAATTGATATTTTGGAAATTCCTTTAGGTAATATATTTTTAAAAGTCTAAACATTGAAAATATGCACAAAAAGCAAAATCCATTTTTTCAGAATTCGCATTAATTTGTATGGGATTTCATACAGGATTTACCGCATAACGATTATATTCACTTCCAAGTATTTGGAATTAATGCAATAATACGTTGATAAGCGGAAAAATGATATAAGCTTTGATTGTAAGCTTATATTTTTTTGTCCTGTGATGGCCTCCATCGAGCTGACGATGATGATTCTATCGACAGGCCGAATGATCATTTATAACATGTCTTCAATAAGAGGATTGCAGTGCATAGCATACGTTTTTTATTATTGTTTATAATCCGATGCCACCAACGACAGTGATGTATGAATTGTTTGTTCGTATGAATGCTGGAAGATTGGCGCAAATTTTTCGATTGTCTGCAAGACAGGTCCATTGTTGTTAATCGAGAGGCTTTTATGCATATTTTTTTTCTTAATCTCTTAAATTCACTTTTGCGTAACCCATGTGAACTCGGCTATTCAGTGGTCCATTGTGTGTTTCTAGGTTGCCTTCAATGAAGCTAATTTTAATTATTCATTCTGTATCACAGAGCGTATAACAGCATTTCTGCGATATTTTCATTACGAAACCGACGAGACGTGGATGAAGCACTCTCTGAAAACATTCAGCGATTCAAATGCCAATTTTCTAATTGGAATTATGTCATTTGAACAATGAAAACAAACAAAAATGTTTGTAAACAAATTTCTTGGTATCATACAACTTCCTCATTCTTGCTAAAAACCAGTTAGCTATGAATTTTATTTTGGCAATCGAAAATATTTCATAGCATTTAGACTTCCTTTTAAGCGTTAAGGCTGATCATAACTGCATACATTCAATTATTATGTATTTACAATATAAAAACTAAGTGCTCGCTTAATAAAGAGTCTTTATAAATGGCAAAAACGTGATACAGGGTCTGTATCATCGGACATTGGCGATAACATGGCACAAGTATCAACCAAGAGCGATAATCCAAGCTATGACACACATTTTACTTCTAAAGACATCATCATCGGCCGTTTGAAATTCGCTCTAAAACAACAAATTTTATCACAGATTTCCATTCATTTATAATTTGAGTCATCGCACTCCACGTTTGATGACTTGTTGACACGGTATTTGAGTGTGCAAAACAAAAATGAAGGTTCAAATTGGTCAATTTGGCCAAAACATTTAGATTGCAAATCAAGGACAGTTGATATCGCAATCCACTTCGCTGTTTGCATTTTTAATTAAGACTCTCAGCCAATTCTAAATGAGATACTTGTGATGGTCAAAAAAAATCCTGGGACCACCCAAAAATTGCTGATTAACTCTTTTTTCGAACAACAACGTCTATGTATCGCCGCGCCGCACTTTTGGCGGAGATTTTTCGCAAATATATAACGCTGCTTTGCACTCAAACGCTTAAATCAGGTGATATTCTAAGAAATTTAATGATGATGAATTGATTGACCACATTGGCACTTAATAGATTGTACACTTAGGTTTGTGTTTATGCGATAGATACGTTCCACGTAGAGTCGCATGTAAAAAAATCGCATAAAAAAAGATTTGAATTATATAGAAAACTGAGGGATAGGTTTCATTATTTTTAAAAACCGCATAACTTCAAATCAATGTAATAGAATGTAACAAAAATCGCATAAAAAAATATTTACTAAAAAATCATATAAATAAAAACAATAAAATTTCATCGTCCTTCTGTTTTAACCAGTTTTTTATGCAGTTCATGATATATGGAAACTCTTATAATGGGAATATCGAGATGAAATATAATAAATAGGCTCAGAATTTTTTCTAGAAAGAGAGAGATCTGGCTGCAGGAGGGACGACCTCCCGCAGCCAAGGCCAACCGAATTTTCCCGACTCTCGCCTCCTGTGCGTCACTCCCCAACCGACAACGGTGTACGCGCAAGAAGCGATCCGTCGGTATTGAGGTGCAATGTTTCCGCAGGGCCACAAAAGATGGCACTGTTAAAATATCACATTGCACCTGAAGAGAGACGGAAGATGTCGCTGTTAATCTGGCGAATTAAATCGCCCACGTTACACCATCCTCCAGCAAATTTAGTCAGATCTCCCAAATACGTATTACCAAGCAAAGCTGCGGCGAATACTTAAACAATGTTATAATACATATTTAATGCCATAAAATATTCTTTCAAATTAAATAAAAAATGAGTGCGAATCTCACACATAACGTGTTTTATTTACATTTAAAAATTGAGCGCCCTTATTGAATGATTCATATGTATTCATAATATAAAGGAAATCTTGAAAATTTAAATGGCAGACGACCTAGAGATCGTAGTTGAATCAGAAAAAAGGCGATGATAGATTTTGGCGATCTCGTCGTGGTCTATTATTCGCTTATGATAATATTGACTCCCATCACCTTATATAATGCCGATGACTGAGATTTGAAATTCGTCTTCCGGTTCTTCATAATACCAAGGTCGTCACCTGGTCACACGTCACGTTACCAGTTTCTCCCGAGCTGACGAACCTTTCGTCTGCCCGTCGATACACATATGCTAATCAAGGTCGATGACTTTTTTCTAGTCCTCTGGACCCCTCGACTCCTCCAGCTGAACATCTTCATCGGCGAATTCAAATCGTCGATCGCCATTTGTGGCCATCGCCTTTCACGTCTTTGTGGGTCATCGAGTTCTTGAAATGTCGTGCGACAATTCGTGGACTAATCGCGTTTACATGGAGATTTTCCAATACACAAGCTCAGGAACTCAATCAATTTGAATTTGATTTCAGCAAACATATTGCTTTTGACCGGATTCAATTTGCACAAAGGCGAAAATATCGCATTTACCTGCCGAATTTTCAAGGCGATCGAATTAGCTTTGGCTAAAGTGCCTCTAATGGCGTGCAAATTGATACAAATTCTTTCCTGGTTTCGATCGATCCACGTAATCAGTTCCGGTTTCAAGTTTCCTGGTCCAAAAATGAACTTGACCTAAATCATTAACGTTACTATCAACGTAATCATTTTTACGTCATTCGCATCAAGCATTTATGCGTCATCACATTTTGCTACCTTATAAGTATAAATCCAAAGTTTAACCACCAACCGCGGTACTAAATCGGTATAATAACAGGAAGGCATCAATTTCAATAGGCATTATTGTTTTTTGCTCAGTTCAACATTCTATTTTAAATGCTTCTTACATAAACTTCAATCAAATTTTGCATTTAGACAACACAACATTTAGACAACAGCTGTATGCTTATTTCATCCAATATAATATATCCAATATTTTTAATATACATTTTGTTTAATCAGTTATTTATTGATATTTTTAGAATATGCGAAAAAATTAAATTAAAAAAGTTATAGGCTTATAAAGTTGAAGAGGTAAAAAAAGGGTGTGTCCTAGTTGACACGATTTTAGCCTTTTTAGTCATCTAAAATTAAAAATGTAAATAAAATTTTCAATCAAAATAAATGTCGCTATAGTTCCTACCTCAAATAAATTAAATTATTTTATTTTCACACAATGGCGGTTGTTTAAAAAAAGGTAATTTTTTCGCTTTATTTTTTTCACAGTTTTAATTTTTTTAAATTAGTTAAAAATAATATTTTGATATAAACCTGGTAGAGACAATAGAAAGTTATATAATAAAGATTTTTATTAAATTTGAAGTAAATCAGTTGATTCAAACGTGAGATATCATGTCAACCGTGTTGAAAAACGCGTTTAAAGATTTCATTCTGATCTGGAAGTCGCGGTCGATGCTTCAAAAACATATTTAAAATTTATATAAATTTGTAAAAAATCAATAGTAGAATAACAAGGAGTCTTTTATAGTCAGTCTCTATCGAGACACGCTTCAGGCAACACACAACCAAGTGTTCAAGTAACTTGAATTGTCGCTAACCACATTAGAGTACCGAATAACAATTTGTACGTATTTCTTGTCCAGATACAAATCTGGAGAGCAGAGGTGTCAAACTCGCGGCCCAACCACCAAAATGAATACGATACTAAAAAAGTGTGGTGATATTCGGATAATTATGCCACGCTTGAACAGAATATGAGGCTTTATATATCATTATCGATTAATAAAATGATTCACGATCTCCGAATTCAATATGCAAGAATGCTCTTTCTGTATCACTTGAATCCGAACGCCTATATGCGAAGTTCCTCATTAACGGACTAAATTTTGTCTTGAGTTGGGACTAGGGAATCCAATCCCGGACAGTTTAAGGTGCTCAAGAATCCCGGGATTAGTAAACGTAATCCTGAAAAACTCGAAATTGAAATTTTTATCAAACGTAAATCGTACACCTTATCAGCACGATGAAGGCTATTAAATCGGGATATTCCAGCCGAAATCTGGAAAATTGATGAGCTTGAAACTGTCTAATCTATGTATACTAATATACAGTACATATAGGTTTTTCAAATTGTTATATTAACCTTTCCCTACCGGTGATGTATTTACTACACCTCGACTCTAAGAATGGAAATATCGATATGAAATATAATAGATACGGGGGTCAGAATTTTTGTATTCCTTTGTAATATGATTACGAATCAAATCAAAGTATTATAGTATATAAGTATTCATCTGCAGCGACGAAAAAAAATAATTTGTCAAGAAATCGGGAATTTTGCGAGTTTTAGTCCGTGTCTAAGCAGAAAGAAATTTTATCAGTCACAATCAATTTTAGCTAATCCCAAGTAGACGTTTGAAGTTGACTCGATGTAATGTTTTATCCATAGATAATGAATTAAATTATAAACTTGAAAGATAATTAAAAATAATATATATATACAAATATGTTAGATGAAAGATTTAAAAAATCATCGGTTTTCTAAGGACAAATGTACGTAAATGGAATATTGTATGTGATTTTTTGCGCCAATCGCTATACCTGTCATCCTAAATGACCCAGTTACACTTTCTATTCTCTTCAGACGCAGTTTCGCTTTCACCAAATTGTTTCAAATGCCTCAAAATAGTATAAATGTGTACATAAAAATCAACTCACCTTCCTGTCCGAATGCCGTGCCCGCAAAAAGAGAAATCACTGCCAGAGCTAATCCGAGCCTGACATTTTTGACACATTTTGCGCTCTTTCTCTCCACCGCGTTCATGTTCGATGTTTCCAAGCAAGGAGGTCTGTGAAAGAGTCTGATGACACCACCACTATACATGCCGAGGACACTTTTCACGGATTTTTCCGAAATCGACTCGGCAAACACCACTTTTTAGCACTATTCGAATCGTATCCGAGACACTAAAGGTTTACATACTTTTGGCACTTAGTTTCTCTTATTCATCGTTCACTTCGGGCTGACCTGCAGAAGGGAAAAAAAACACATTTAAATACAAAACAAGAACTTTACAATGTCACGAATCGTGTAAAATTAATCGACCTATTCAAAAACTATGTCGTTCTTCATTCCGAGATCGCGTTGATAAAACGCGTGCTTTAAAAACGCATTATTGAAAATGAGTCGAAGAATTTATACGCACACCTCTGAATAATCGTCTTCGCTCGTAAATATCAGGTAGTGAGAGCCGAAAACAACTTTTGTAACCTCGACCTCAAAATTACAATTGGTTAATAATAAAATTGGATCATTTAATATAGCAACGTATGCTAAGATCGTTACATAAACTCTTAACACTCGGGATTCCACTGTTGAAACGCCTGAATTCATCCAGAAAGTAAGGTTACAACATTTATATAGGATCGTCTAATCTATGTATACATATAGAGTGCATATATGCTTGTCAAATTGTTATATTAACCTTTTCCCTAACGGTGATGTATTTACTACACCTCGACTCTAATAATGGGAATATCGATATGAAATATAATAGATTCGGGGTTCAGAATTTTTGTGTTCCTCCGTAATATAATTACGAATCACATCAAAGTATTATAGTATACAAATATTCATCTGCAGCGACGGAAATAAATAATTTGTCAGGAAATTGGGAATTTGCGAGTTTTAATCCGTGTCCTCTCCATTGGAAGAATTTACTGTGACTAAGCATAATGGCCTATAAACACACGGGACTATTTGTAACCTTACTTTCTAAATGGCCCTGGTAGCATGCCTTTAATTTAACATATCTATTAGATAGATACAGTGTCTGTAACTTTAGATTAGAATGCATTAAATCGAATGCAATGTTAAATACTCTATTAAATCACAATAAAGTATATTTACATTCAAAGGCAAGAATATGACGATGAAGTGAAAGGGATTACCTATGAAATGTGCATAAATTACACCATAATTATATATTTTCTAATGTACGGTACCATAAGCTATTATAAACGAGTCTAATTTAAATTTACTACATTTGAATAACATCATAAAACGTCTTATCCGTTAGATCAAGATTTATAATTGTATCATTATATCAATAGATTCGTGTGACTTTTATCCACTTATTTTCACCAAACATATTGAACGACGATGTAAAAAAGGTATTCAACAACTTCAAAATATTTTTAGTCGTTGGTGTCTTCATAACAATGATATTTTTTAACGGAATCGATTACTAGGGTCATTTTACAAACAATTATGTAAGAATTTGCTCGATCTCAGAGCGTATTTGCATCGTAATATAATCCCGAGAACTGATAAAGCACATCTCGTTTCTTTAGTATGCATCTCAACTTTAAAATATTTGAATATTTAAATGACCATGATAGCTGAATATATAAACGAACACAAATGGACGTGATTCTTATCAAAATTTATGTCGAAATGACGCAATCCGAATGCGTGAAAAAAATATATAATATAAATATTGAATAGTTGGGCGCCCATATCGACGCACCTCGATAAATTAAGGTTAGGGAGTAATTAATGAAGATGAACGATGCAGCGGAAAATTTAATTGGTCGAAACTTTCTTTGTGGGCGTTTCCAAAAATAGTTGAACGCACTAATTAGATACTAGAATTTGATAATAACGCATTTTCTCTAATTATGTTCAATGATGGAAGCAATCAAAAATTATATACAACACGTAACTCAATAAGTTCGTAGGATATTTTGCGATTCTTCGCCCAGTAAGGATAATTCGAAATTAAATTATAGACATTATAATGCGCATAAAATGAAAGGTGTGAGAGCCTTGGAGGAGCTCAATTAAAAATAAAATGTGTCTTTAAACTGCACGAATGCAACGAATAGTGTCAGTGTGTGAAAAATCCCAATTTGAAAACCGTTTTTAAACGCATTTAAGGCAATGTGAGCCCCCATGCACAAGGTCGTTGAACCAACGTTTCAATAATTTTGCATTGACACCAATGTATCGTTTTCCGAGGAAAAGATCGAGTCGTACAATATTAATTATAATCGTAGGCATCAGGGCTGAATCGATTTTTTGTCGTATTTAACGCTTGGATTTTGGCAAATTAGCGACCGAATCGATCGAGCGAAAGTGATCGGGATTGTTCCGGATGTCACGTGGCGGTTCATCGGGTCCATTTCGGATGACACGCGAAGATATGTGGAGGTTTTAGAAGCGATCGTTGCGAAGGTCGTTCCATCTCCAGTGCAAGAGTTGCGACATGCGTCGTTCTCTCATTGTTGGCGCAAAAACAAATGGAAAAACGCTTTCGTTGGCAGGTTGACGTCCGCACGATTTGGCCGCTTTACCGCTATAAGTCATCGTCCTTGCCGTTTACGGGACATCGTGATACGTCACGTGAGGAATGCTTCGAATGGCACCGAGTCTTCGCCAAATGTACCACCGCTCCCATGACGCAAGTCCTCGAGACGGACGTCGATGACGTAGATCGCTCCGCTCGAGGAGCATCCGACGATCGGCAAAGATTGATCGTACAACTAATGCTTGCGAGATGTGTCATTGAACTATTCAATTCAATAATTGATACGCCGGATTTGTTTTTAGGCACATCGATAATGTTGCAATTAGAAAAAAACCCACTCAAAGATTTATGCGATATGGGTTTTTTTCGACTGGTAATTCATTAAAAGTCGGCTCATTATGGCAGGACGATAATATGGTATGCAGTGGCGGATTGGCGGACCTTAACCCGTATCAGACAGTGTCAGTCATCAGTAACTGACAGTAATCAACTTGGTGAAGTAATTAGGATCAACATTTAAAATCCTTATATATACAATCAAATTTATACAATGACCTGGTGGGTTATTTAAGGGGGTATTCCAATGTGACGGATTGGAAAAATCGTTATCATCGATAGTTTTTACCCTTTGAATTGATATCAGGTTCATGGTCCAAGAGAGGATTTTCTTCTCTTATAGTCATTGTATTACTGATTGGAAAATATTTCTATAAAATCTTGGATACCATCGTAAAATCGAGTTTCTGTATAAAGCATGCAATGCGTGAAAATCTTAATTAAGACAGCCTTATGAGAATGAATGCGAACCAAATCATTGCATGAACAGATCTCCTGTCAATTGACAAGCATATCAGTGATTTTTATCCTCATTTTTGTTAGAAGAAATAGTGAGTTTTGCAAGAAAGGCTGTAAATAATACTTCATCAATTCCAAGTTTGGATAACGAGGATACGTATGCAAATGAAGACCTTAATAAGGAGACGTTGGAAGCAGTCGGTGGTTTATTTGATAATATCTAATAGAACAAATTCACCAGCAAACAACCATAATTTACATGAGAACACTAGACATCTTTAGGGTTTAGCTTTTGATATTACTTAAAATGTTTCATCATTTCATCTAAAAAGGTACAATAACAAGGAAGATATTCGATACATATTCATGTTCGAAATAATTTGCCACAATATCAGTATCTTGCCGTGGCATTACCAATACGCCATGGCATCCATTGGTGACTGCCGATGATTGACTGTGAGAAAAAATATCCAAGCGTCATCAATCACTCGTTAACGAAGTTTCAACATGATGTATAATTTTCGCGGTGGTTTCACGTAAAATGCACACCAAAGTATTTTTATTTATTTTTGAAACATTCGAGGGGGATTCAAATATAACCTGGAATTTTGCTGCACAAATTTACTAGTGATATATATTAAAAAATCCACCTATTTCCTTTCATTAGAAATACATTTAGAAGTTTCTTGATTCCATCACTTTCGCACACAATTTATTTAAAATTTGGGTTGAATGCCACAAAAGGCAGTAAAACACTCATAGATGTTTATGATAAAGTTTCAACAGTGTTCAGATGTCTAATATTGGTTATAGAAATTCAAAGCTTAAGGGATGATGTGAAAACAGGAGGACCTTCGAATTTTGATAATAATGCATTTAAATCCCTAATTGAGTCACATCCACGGCAAACAATCGAGGAGTTATTGCAAAGACTGGGATCCTATCAAGACCATTTAAAATTTATCAGCAATAGGATGAGTGTTATGGGGGTAGGATGGATATGGTATGCTTTGAGAGAATCGATTCAAAAATGCAACTGAAGTGGAAATGCATTTAAAGTCGCCTTTTGCTTTTGAACCGTATTTTTTCATACAAAAAAGGGATTAAATGAATGCCAAAGCTATGGAAAGATGTGTTGAATA
This sequence comes from Stenopsyche tienmushanensis, assembly GCA_008973525.1. Classification (NCBI taxonomy): domain Eukaryota; kingdom Metazoa; phylum Arthropoda; class Insecta; order Trichoptera; family Stenopsychidae; genus Stenopsyche; species Stenopsyche tienmushanensis. The sequence goes on along the minus strand of WACJ01000052.1, from coordinate 857,501 downwards.
ATAAATTTGCACTTAGCGTTAATATTTATGATTGACGATGCAAGAAAATCATACAAATTTGTGATTAATGAGCGGCAAAAGGATTCCAATTTATCGTTAAAAGAGAAATCCGTACCAATTTCACCACATCACGCGTCCGATATTAAGCCGAAATTAAATTTACACTCCATCATTCCTTTTATGATCGTGGATCTTATTGCAATAAAAATTCGACGTTGTTGAATCGCTCTCTGATGATGCTCTTCATGTGCCATCGTCCAGGAGATCAATCACGAGCGGCTTTCTCTTAGGGATTCTGCGGATCTATCGATTGCGAAAAACACAATAACGAAACGGATCTTGAGACTGCAAGGTCGAAACAGTAGTTACGATCGATGCAAGTGATCAATCGGGATTTGAGCAATATTTTTAAGCAATTATTACGATGATCAAACCGATTATGCGTTTGAATTGGCATGGTAAAAGCGTTTGTTTTTGCATTTGATCGTCTCAAGATTCGAATTAAATAACGTTGTCGCGCTTATCAAATTTGTATCTTAAAAAAAAGGAAAAACTAGGCGCAGAAATTTGTCCCAGTTAGCGTTGTAAGGTCGTTCTAGATATCAATCTGATTAGAGTCAAATATTATATTAGTCGGACGTCCTTGGTTTCACTTTTTCGACGTCACCGAATTTATTATATATTATGACCATATTAAATTACGCCGCTATACTGACACGCGATTAGTATGATAATAAAAAAATATAATAAATATGAGGCTTTCAACACTTTTTTTGCGAGGCGCGTCCGATGGCTGAAGCCGATCTATGGAGTGTCGCAATCTGGATCGTCTTTGATATCGATCTTGTATGAGTTTTTCGTACAAAATCGATAATGATAAAGTCGTCGGTTGCGCAAAAAGAACCGTTTAGTACCCGCTAACAATTTTCGTTTCGACATCGAAAATTTTCTACGCCGATCTACAATAAATTAGATGGATTTTTTTGAGAAAAAATATTAAATCAAGCCGACACCTGGTTTGGTGTAATTCTGATCGATGTGTAATAACCGGTTAATAATGTAACATACTGTACAATTATCTTTTTTTGTATTTATATCATTATTGATTGCTTTTTTGTCGAACCACGCGATCAAAATGATCCATATTAATCATTGTACGTTTCTTCTGCGATGCATTATATAGAAAAAGAACTCGATTTGAGCCATTACAAAGTAACTTACGAGGGTAGTCTTAAAATCATGGATAAATCACGAATGAAAGGGAAGAATCGACAACAAAGAATGCGAAGATAGTTCTATTTGAAGGATATATATTCAAAATATTTTAATCGATGCACGAAATTATATTGTTAAACATCAATAATATATCTCATAAATCATAAACAACTCAATAGTTTGTCTATTGATAATCGATTAAATTATACAGAGCTTAATTGGATCTTACAAGATCTTTAACGTCGTGATAACTGGAATACTAAACGGTTTTAAATGTCTAAAGATCAAATATAAATATATCATTATATGGAGTTATTATGGTAGTTACCCTGCCGCTTCCCGTATTTGTCTACCACATGTAGCAAAATTAAGATAAGCAATATATAATATATGCCGCAAAAAGCCCTAAAAGAGGACGGAGTGGCCTTAAGGTTTGTATGCTCAATCGGTCCGCTTTTCGGATCGCTGATATAACAAATGAGCGGCTCACGTGTTTTTTTTTTTCACGTGAGGAAATAACATAAACATAGTAAAAATAAGCTTGGCTAACAATTTGATTGAAAATTAAATCATCAATAACAAGGGGAAAAAGACTTCTTTAAGTGTTATATAATTATTTGTATTATTTGTTCTCCTCATGCTTTTAAAATACCTCCCCAATCTCCAGATAACAATCCTATAGAATACCAATGGGATTTGTTTGCTCAAATCAAGTCTTGATAAAACAAAACCGCGAAAAAATGTTTGTGTTTGTTCTATTTTCATCGTATTTTTTGTAGACATTTCATGAATAAATATCACACAGCGTCTTCAAATAATACACCATGCTTTCATGGGAAAAATATGCAATAAATATTGATTTAATCTCTTCATTTCGGCTCTAAAGCTCCATAAATATCAGAATGGGCCAATTTAAAACGCCGCTTTTTTCACGATTGAAGCACATACGTGCTTCGCCGATTTCACGCTTCGATGTCGAACGATAATTTTGCAAAAAAACCCCCAAATTAAAAGATGTACGCCATGGAATATTTCTAGATAAACGTACAATAAAATGCTCTTGGACGAATATCAATAGGTTTTTTGCCCGATGCGGCCGCTTGATTTACGACCAAAAATCAGTGATATCGAATCACAGGTTCGCATATTCAGCATGTCGGACATTAAAATACGCTTAAACATTAAAAATGGCATATCCTGTTCGCTAAGAATCATTACCGAGTAGGAGTCGTATAATTGCACAATCCGTGTTGTAATTTAACAAAATTACACATCGACTATGCTAGAGTCTTTTCAAAAAGAGAAAATGTCTAATGTCTTCTTTACAATTAGATTGCTCATTTGAAATACCTGGGTAATTTGCAATAAAACACTCGACCATCGAGCATTGTTTTTATGCAACGGCAATAAGTTAATGTCAATCGGATATCCAAAGATTTAAGGTCGCCAGACCAAGTGTTACCGAATTTAGACATTTGTAGCCGATAAAATGGCGTTCATTTTTACATCAACATCAATTAAATGCAATGCCGAGACACTATTCAACATAAAAAATTGAATTCAAACATCATAGCGTGTTTGTGTTTTCAAAATACTTTCTAATTTTGACTTCTTTTTCTTAATACTCAGCGTCCCGGATGAATTTGGGTGATTTTTTATTCCACGCGGCTTTCACAAAAATGCTCATAACTTGTTTTGTATTAATGCTAATTAAATAAAATAAGAAGCATTATAAAGCTTATAATATAGTGCATAAATATATAAAATAATTGCTTCTTAAATAAATTTATCAAGTTGAAAAAACGATGATTTATTTATAAATTTGTCCGAAAAAGCAACACAAATTTATATTTTTGTATTAATTTCGCAATCAAAATATTGTCAAAGTCTTTAAAAAATGAATTTATATGACGCCACGTGTTTATCATATCCATCATGAAAAATGTATGCTTAAAAATGCCAAAACGCGATGCTGCGGGAGCGGTTCTTTGAGTGTCAAGATGCCATATGCGAAATCTATAAAAGATTTTAAGACAAAGTGCAGTTTAAATACAAATAAGATTAATTGATGTAAAAATTTTGTTAGAAGATAGGCTGGTAAAAAAAGGTTTGTCTTGGTTGACAAGATTTCAATACTTTTAGTACTCTAAAATTTAAAAATATAAAAAGATTTTTAATTATTATAGATGTGGCTATAGTTCTTACCTCAAAGAAATTAAATGATTTTGTTTTCACAAAATGGCAAATATTTTTTAAAAAAAGTCATTGTTTTAATTTTTATAAATTGTTAAAAATAAATTTTTGATATAAATTTGGTAGGAGCGATATAAGAATATATAATAAAGATTTGTACCAAATTTGAAGTAAATCGTTCATTTAAATTTTGAAATATGATGTCAACCGTGTTGAAAGAAGTAGTTTCGAGAAAAACGACTTCACTAAAATAGCTATAACTCGGTATATAATCAGAATTCGTTTTGATTCGATTCGAGAAGTCGATTTGACTGCCTAAAATATTTTAAAAAACGCCGGTGTTGATGTCCAATTAATATTACATTTACTGTAGTATTAAAAAAATGTTTTTTTCGCAATTGTCGTTGGTACATCCATGAGAATCAATCGAAAATCGTTTAGCGCTTTGAGGTCATTCCCACAGCGTTAGTGGCTTACTTGTCTTGGAATAGTTTGAAATTTAATCGAAATCTATAGGCGTACACTCGATTTTAAGATCTCTGACCTATTTGCTATGATTCCTATATTTATTTCGACATTTCTTCGCTGAAAACCGGAAAAACCTGCTCTATTTTTGTTGACTTTTGAACCTGATTTCTATGGGAATGGCCTCGCGATTTGCGACTTTCGTCCACGAGCCGCAATTATATAATCCGTTTTATTTAATATAAACAAATATTTATGCGCGAAATGTGATTTTTTTGTGTGAATTTGATCAATATGCAAATATCTGTCTTATTGTGCACGAATGCATCATGGCTTTTAGTGTCGCAATCGCAAAGTCTTCGAACAAAGCGAGATCGTTAATATTTGCAAAGAATATGTTATTAACCATTTATTTTTGCTTCGTCGTCCGGAATAATATGATAAGTTTGCGCAAAAATTGGACATTAAATATTGACCATGTAGGTAATATACTCATTTTTAGCGAAATGAGCACTTCTTTCTAATTTGTGTCCAAGACCTAATTGTTACGAATTCATGAATAATAATGTGAGTGCATTCGCGCTCGTTTGGTATGAAAGATATCATGTTGAAAATTTTGAGGATTTATCGTATGGAAACGTCGATGAATAAATGTATAATGTGTACATTTATTATGCTCATCAGATCGTTTGAGTCCATTGTAATCGAACGATTCAAAGAGAGTATGCACGCACATGTTGCGTAGTGCTTGAGTATAGCTTGCGACGAATTTTTATGGACACAAATAATCAATTTAAAAAATTGAAGCTCGCTGATCAGAAGGTTTAGATGGTCTTTTTTTCGAATCCCAAACCGCTTTTTAATTGGATGCAAATCTTGCATAAACGAAAAAATTGATATGCATCTGATTAAGGCAGGTATTCTAGTCTAGATGCACAATTTTTTAACCAAATATTTATTTGGCATTATCATATACAAAAAAAAAAATTAAAAGACCGATAAAGCGTAAGGGGTAAAAAAGGACGTATCCTGGTTGACACGATTTAAATTTTTTTCGTCGTTAAAAATTTTTAAAAATATAAATTTATCATTTAATAAACATGTCGTTATAATCTCTACCTCAAAAAAATATTAATAATTTTATTTTCATAAAATGGTGACTGTTTAAAAAAAATCATTTTTTGCTCTTATTTTTTCAACAGTATTGATTTTTTTTAAATAGTTAAAAATAAAATATTGATATAAATCTGGTAGGAACAATAGAGTAGATCATATATAAAAGTTTGGTATTAAATTTTAATTAAATTAATCAGTTATAATTTGATATATCATGTCAACCGTGTTGAAAAAAGTAGTTTCGATAAAAACACGTTTAAAGATTTCATTCTGTTAGTGCCGGCTTAGTTGTCGCGTCACTAAAATAGCTATAACACCGTAAATAATAAGAATTTTGAAAATTTATTTGGAGGATATGTTTATAAAATTTTGAGCTTTGATAATATGTAAAAAAAAACAAAATCGATTTTTTTAAAATAGAATACGCCCGTTAAAAACGCTCCAAAAATGATTCAATTTTGGGTAAAAAATTTTTCGCTTTTACAAATCAAAACCGCGTTCAACGAGGTATCGATCGGGTGTGTATTTATAGTGCATGAGCTGTTTTCAAACGAATAAATAAGCCATTAATTGTTGCCGAGCGCGCGCAGCCGGTTTCAATTATTTATATACTTCCTTTCTTTGGCCAAACGAATACCATACAAAGGACGCCAAAAAAAAACCTCAACAGCTGATTTTTTCGCGTCGAAACGCGGATGCAAAATTCCAAATGTTGATATTCTCGGATTAATCGATGGTTCCGGGAATAATCGTCGCGTTGATAAATACCTGGATTCGGCTTGATAGCGCGTGACGCGGATGTTATATAGACAATGGCAAAAATCACTATGTTTTTTAGCACTGACACTGTCGAATATGTTTTTTCTTGGGTGCTCGTATCACTGAATGTATGATAACACTGAAAATGGATAGATTAAATAGCTCTAATGTCAAACGACGACGAATAGTGCTGATCGTGCATCTTCGAATTTGTTTGCTCGGCGTTGAAAGATTCGTTTAATATGTCGCTAAATATTGTTATTTTGGATCGAAATGTGATTTGTATTGGTTTCGTGTAACAAAAATGATTTTGCTGCGGTTTTGTTGTCGCATATCGTACGTTCACTGACTCGAGTGCGTTTTGGATGCAAAAAATTGTTACAATCGTCGAAATGAATGTCACAAGAAGCGCACACGAAACTCAACACCGATTTGCAGATTTTGCTCGGGACGACGATAGAATCGGAGGGCACCGGGCGCAATGTGGGCGTCGGAATCCGGATGATGGATATGAATGGCGATTTTATGAGACAGTTAGATAATATAGGCTACATTGGCGTTTGGTGTCTTTCACTTTGGAGGTTTGGCGCGTACTCGCGCGTCGATGTGTCTTGCGACGCGATCGGTCCCGAATGGCGTTGGCTTCTTACTGGAGAAACCGAAGATTGCGGGCCATCGACACCGGCCTGAGCCGAAGAGAAAGTCTCGCTGCTTAGTCGTACCGATGCCTCTGGAGGGAGAACACGAGGAGGGAGTCCATGACGACATCAAACTGCATGCCTTCCTATTATCTAGCAGACTATAGCCAAAGGACATTCGGCATGGACACAAAACCCAGCAACAGGACACAGCATCGATCAGAAAGTCCCCAAGTGGGTAAGCCAAGCACACAAGGAAAATAACACATCTTAACCAATTATAGAGCATAATTATCACGATAAAAAATGCGTGTCCTAGTTGGCACTATTTCAAGCCTTTTGGTCATCTGAAATTAAAAAAAGAAAAAATATTCTTAATTAGTAAAGATATTGTTATAGTCCCTACCTCAAAGAAACAAATAATCCTATTTAAAACGCCGCAAAATGGTAAATGTTTAAAAAAAAGTAATTTTTCGACCCTATTTTTTTACAGTTCTATTTTTTTATTAAATGGTTAAAATTTAAATTTTAACATATAGGGACGATAGAGGGTTAAATAAAAAATGTTAGTACCAAATTCGAAGTAAATCGGTTAATTAATCCGTACAAATTCACTTATTTGTCAAGACCGCAGCAGTGCGCATGAAGCTTATATTTAACACTCTTGTTGCCCAACGTGAATCGATGTTGTTTCTCACGGCGCCCAAATTCGATAGTCGGAGTTTAAACAGAAGGAACAACGATGAGATTTTTTGAGATTTATTTAGATTTTACATACATTTTTTGTTTAAAAATATTTCTTGGAATTCTTGAGAAATTTCAGAAAATTATTAAAAACTCTCATTTCTTGACAGAATCATCGAAAAATCAGAATCCCCACGCATAAAGACAGTGCAATGAGCGCCGAGGTGTCTAAAGAAGACTGATCGGGCTAAATTTTACCTGTATTTATTTTATTGCGAATGGGAACGACCCAATGCTTAAGCGATAACGAATAAAATATAAAATAAAACGTAGCATATATTTTTAAAACGGACAGAATCAATCAGTGTTGATTCATGTAAGGTAGAATGGACAAGCAAAATAATAACCATGTGCAACTCTCGACCATGGCAGGCCTTAAAAGAGGACGAAGCGACTACAAAGTTTGTATATCCAATCGGTCCGCTTTTCCGACCGCTGATATGACGAATAAGCGCGTTGCGATCGGATACTATACCTGAACATGTCTACGGAACGATTACGAACTCTCATTATAAAACGAAGTTGTCTGAAATGCGTAAATTTTATGGGTCGGCCCAATGTTTAAGCGATAACGAAGAAAAAAGCGATTCGATATCTTAGTATATATAGTATAAAAACGGAGAGAGTCAATCAGTGTAGATTCATGTAAGGTAGAATGGACAAGCAAAATAAAAACCATGTGCAACTCTCGACCATGGCAGGCCTTAAAAGAGGACGAAGCGACTACAAAGTTTGTATATCCAATCGGTCCGCTTTTCCGACCGCTGATATGACGAATAAGCGCGTTGCGATCGGATACTATACCTGAACATGTCTACGGAACGATTACGAACTCTCATTATAAAACGAAGTTGTCTGAAATGCGTAAATTTTATGGGTCGGCCCAATGTTTAAGCGATAACGAAGAAAAAAGCGATTCGATATCTTAGTATATATAGTATAAAAACGGAGAGAGTCAATCAGTGTAGATTCATGTAAAGTAGAATGGTCAAGTAAAAATAGGTGCTAATATCCTATTATAGCTTACAGTCCTAAGAATGCACGTTGAGTGAAACTAAACCTAGTATTAAAAAAAAACTTGCAAATGTAAAACAATTTCAACCTTCACATTAACTGTCATTAAATAATTAAGTTAAAATTGTATTTCGTACCGTACATTTTTGTGCAATTTCATGATAAATAAAGGCTATTTGTATGTATATGTTGTTAAAAAAATTAAGATTAAGAGACTAAAAAGGTTAGGAACCGCTGTTATAGAAAGACGTTCGTAAATTTAACATTTGCAAGTCGTTATAGAAATACATGACAATGGATTCGCTTTAGAATTTGGAGACGCATATTTGGTGGACGCAGCGACGAACGAGTTAAATAAATAAGCATTGTCGATAGCACTAAATTTTCGGTCATTTATTTGCGTCTCTGTCTCTCATGCACAGTTACAGAACTCTCCGAGCTCAACGTACATGAGTGCTCTTTGTGAATCACTGGAAATCGCTCGCAAATACGCGATCATCCTATAATACAGGTTAAAACTTGAAATATGGCGATCTGAAAAATATTCTAATAGGACCGGTTTAGGTATTTAGCTAGGAAATTAATTAAGAATTTTTGATTGTTTTAATTTTTATAAATTGTTAAAAATAAAATTTTGATATAAATCTGGTAGGACCGATATAAGTATATATATCAAAGATTTGTACCAAATTTGAAGTAAATTAGTTAATTAAAACTTGAGATATGATGTTAACCGTGTTGTAAAAAGTAGTTTCGAGATAATATATATTTTTTTAAATCCAAAAACTGCTCTAATACGGGACACAAACACTGCGAAATCGGGTTTCTGAGTGTCAAATGAACACAGATAATATAATATCCCTCGTTTGGGATCGTTGCCGATTATTGTGACATGTTGTTCATGGTAATGTATGTTTTTAAAAATGCAGTCGCCAATCACACCCCCTGTAGATTTGAACCAAAGGCCAAGGCCGATCGCTCAATCACAGGATTATCGATTGCAGGTCCGAAATATCAATTTAAAATATTATACCTGAGTTCATCATTGGTCAATTTTTCAATTCGATTTTCAAGGCTTCGACGGAATATTTCATAATTTACAATCAATCGATGAATTTAATCGGATGGATGTATTATCAATCAATTTATCTTCATAAGAAATTTTGTCATAAGTATATTTTTACCATAACATATTAACACAGAAGCTGGAAAACGGGATAAACATGAATCGATCGGATAATATAATATTCGCAGATTTGTATCCCAAATCAATGCTTGGATCTTCTCTGATCTTTTCGGCGAAAATAACTCATTTAAAAAATGTTATAATTATAAAATACCCCCCAAACCAAATATCGATCTTGGATAATTTAACTGTTTAAATCTTGCCTTATAATGAATACTTCAACTGGCCAGATTATATATATTAAATATTTATCATATACTTATTTTTTTAATAATAATAATGACTTAATTTTTAACAATCATCATGCATCACAATCAGTGGAATATTTAAAGAGCGCAGATCATGAATCTTCACATCGTCGGAATCGCTGATCTTAAAATTTCAACCTGGAAATGACGGACGACGAAACATAAAAACTTCTTCAAATGGTGGATTTCAGAAATGTCTGATGTTCACACAGTGTTGTCGATTTTTTTGGTGTTTTTTTTTAGTAGGATAGAATTGTCCTTATCGTTCGATTTGCTATCGATTTGTGGTCCACTAGCGTTGAATAGGAATGCGGTCTGGTGACCCTGATGACCATTTAACTAGACCTCACCTCACTAATCCACCATTTTTATATATCAAAGGGCATTCGTATCGATGTATTTCAAACGACCATTTGATAAACCTTCGAAGTTATAGTCAAGATCGACCATATTCAATGAGAACGCTTCGCCAATCGATACCCGTGTATTTGAACGTATTCTTGATCGATGTATTTGTAAAAAAACATTAGGATAATGCTTAAATGCTGGTACGGTCTGTAAAGAGTTAACATCGATCATGGTTGTTTTGTATTTAAATTTAAATTGAATATTTTGAGTACATTTCCCTGTTGCAATTTTCGCATTAACCTCGGACGATATTCGTGTTTGTGAGAAATTTCATCGCCCCGGGTATTGTATCATAAATACGCATTTGGCATTATATACAGAATTTATGCAAAACATCAAATAATGTGGGATAAATTTGCCAATTTAATATGGACATACTTGTTATGTCGACTTGCAAAAATTCATATCCAAATGTTGCATAAATCTAAAATCGCTTCAAATATGCATAATTTATATACTCCGCGACATGTTATAATTATTTTGTTATAATGCTAGCAAATTTGCTTGTAATATGACAGATTGATTATGACAAATTAATTGTGCTATCGCTGCATAAATAGTTTGCATTTTGATGCCATGAAAGCAATTATTATATGATGTGTTAATTTATATTATAAAAAAAGCATGGAAAGTAGCTCTCGATTAATATTTTAGATGGATTTCCATGAATATCCATTGAAAGTGATACGGATATTCCAAAATGAGATTTCAACACGCCGAAATCCCATTAAATAGTGTTGTCGATCTAAAATTGAACTGGTTCGATACAACAATGAGCGTATACATCCTGGATTGTGTGGTCGTCATCCTCGCTAATAAACTGCAGGACATCAAAAGGGGCGCCCAAATCCTAAAATTGCAGATCCGCTTTTTTACGGCGCACTTCGCAGAAAGATTTAGCAACGCGGATGGACTGTGGGCGAACCAATAAATAACTACCGATATGTTATACAAGAGCTGCCGTGGAATAAATTAAAAGTTCTAATTTAGCAAATTGGACATGTGGCAATGAAATTGGAGCTCGTGATGCAGGTGTTGAATCGGACAATTTCGTGGTCTTTGGAAATGTTTCAAAGTTAACCTTCGTGGGGATCTTTGGAGAATGGGCCAAAGATCGAAAAAGTCGATAATCCATCAGAGCCAGGTATGGTGAATATGGAGAGTGTGGAAGTTCTTCCTATTTTGATTTTTTTAGTCGTCTTCTTCGCCTTATGGGGTCGTGTTGCAGAATCACTAAATTGTTCCTCATTAATTCTCGACTCATGTTTATCCTTTCCAATTGCTAAAAAATCACAACTGCAGTTATTGCTTTGCTAGGTTTCATAAATTTATAATGAATAATTCCTTGAATATCCCACCAAACGCACAAAAGAATCTTGCGGGTCATCAATCCAGGTTTGGGAGTCGGAAATGGTCTTTGTCTCAGCGAAAGCCATTAACGTTTACGATGTATGTTATCAAAAATAACTTATTTTTCATCCCCAACCAGAATTCGGTGCAAAAAGGGACAAACTTTTTGTCTTGACAACAAAATTTTGCACATGTTGCGTATACAGGTGTATACGCAACATGTGCAAAAAGCGATCTGTCGGTATACAGGTGCAATGTCTCCGCAGGGCCACAAGAGATGGCGCTGTTAAAATACCACATTGCACCTGAAAAGAGATAGAAGATGTCGCTGTTAACTACATGGGATGATAAATCGTCCACGCTACATTATCATCGGACAGTTCGTGCGGCATCCAAACCTTCATATGATACGTTTTAAATGCCCTTGAGCTGTTGACCACGATGAATGCACTATTTTAGTGTTGGAGAATTCTGTCTTGCCTTCTTTGGCGCTCATGATTTCTTCAACGAAATTTTGCCAAAGGTCCTTGTTTTTCTTGCTAACCATCGTGCTGTGGACCATGTTCTAAGCATTGAGCTCGGCTACCCCGAGTGCTTGTTTCAGCGGACTTGGATCAAGTGATAGGTCGTTTATCAATGTTTTTAGGCCCTCCACTGGCTTACGACCGGGATAAGTTGATGGGCTTAACTTCCCTTGCTGGACTGATCCCTCAACCATCTCTGTCAGGTTTCCTTCAGTTTTTGGTCATGTCTGTTGTGGTTTTTTGGATCTTCGAAGTCCAAGGCTCTCTTCTCTGCTTGGAGGTCCAGCGGGGGGATTCCAGCTATCACAAGTACCGCTTCTTCAGATATTGTTCTGTACGCTGTGGTGACTCTTGCCAGCTTCTTCTTGTAGCTGTCATATGAGTCTGAGCGACTCATGCCATATCGGGACTCCGTATAGAAATTTTTTTCTTCGCTGGTTACCTTCTACGCCTTCTACGCACTTGCTTCAATATGCTTACTGAAGGTCAGCTTGTTGTCCATGAGTATCCCGAACTATCTCAGCGTTTTGCTGTATTCAACCTCGTGATCGTTGACAACAAACTGTTTGACCCTCGGTCTTCTTCTTCTGTTGCAGAGCAACCAGATTTGTTGCCCATCGTCTCCATTTTCCATGGATGCCGAACTGTCACCAGCAATGCGACATCGTTCGCGAAGGCATTGAGTTCTTCTGGTACTTTCAACTCCAGCAGGCTGTTGTAGAGGACGTTCCATAGTGTGGGCCCCAGCATTGATCCCTGCGGAACGCCCATCTCCAATTTATTTGTAGCGTTAGCAATGAGCTAGATCCTGGACATTTGGAGAATGTCTTAAGCTGGATGAAAAATGTATCCAATATCAAATTGTACAGTATGCGGCAGGGAAACTACCTTATTTTAAAAATTAATAATATAAACTCTATGATGTATGCAACGAATACGGAGAGACTAAAATTGATTCTTCCTCTATTTCCAATCAATTGCCGAGTTTCATTTTTCGTGACGTTCCAGCCAATTTTCCCTAACGCACCTTTTAAGTTTAATACAAAAGAAAGGTTATTTGGTATTTGTCTTTATTTGGATAGGTTAAAAGTAATACCAAGCACTCGAGGTATTATACATACAATAAATACGTTTTTACAACCAAGAAGCCATTGAACATATTGAATTTATTGGTCTGTCGCAACTCAGAAACAAATCGATGATCTTTCTGAAATGTTGCACCAGGGAAATAAATTCACCTCAAAGCATTACAAGCATGCAATTTGCATCTATTTCGCAACACAGCCATAGAATATCGAAAGTGTTTTCTGATTTGTGTGCATTGCAAAGAGACCAGTCCGTATGCAAATCGGACTTACAGCTGATCCCGGCGGATGCTGTTTATCAGGCGAAGACTCTTCGAATCGGAGTAAGCTCATAAATTCGACGCGAAGGATATAAATCGCATCAAAGCTTAATTGCTTTCATTTATCAGGGCATATCAGGAATCGAAATCCTGAACATGCTGGTCTGACAGGTGCCTTTTAAAACTGCATGATTAGCAGCGTCCAGAGATATTTTAATACGCGTAATACGTACGATATCCGAGAGCCTTCAATATAATAACTGATATTTGGAACGAAGAATATCAATTGGCCAGTCGTGACAATTGTTGCTTGTGCAATATTAGCATAAGGCAGTGGATTTAAAGTGGTTAAAGTGCAAAATGCTGAAGCTTTTAATGAAAAAGAATCACTCGCAACCCATCAAGATCGAAAGAAGTACCCGAATGCGTGGGTCGAAAAAGATCCAAGATACTGCAAACGAGCACCTGCACTACTCAGAGCAGATAATATGTCAAATAAACGAGAATTATACGGTTTTGCGAGCGTTGTAAACAGATTTTAAGAAGACGAGGAAGTGAAATTCAAGGCGAAGCCTTTGCATGTCTTCGGGTAATATCGGAGAGGCGGTCGAAAAGCTTTGTGTTGGACGTGTGGACGAAGATGATTTCCCAAGGATAGACAAGATATCGAATGATGGATAATCCGACATCATTAAAGCAACTTTGACAGATCGGATGCGATGCGAAGAATGCTGTAGCAGAGTGATGCAAGCGTGTAAACAGATTTCGCAAACGACTGCTAAAATATGGATAGGAAGATGCTGCATTAACAAAAATGTTTAATATAGATAGAGCAGTGTTTCTCAACCAGTGCACTGCGGTGCACTGACACAGGGAGTACAAGTGAAAGAAGTATTAACGATATTACTAGACATCATACGTCTCATACAAAAGAAAATGTATCCAGTAAAATCAGAAAAAATAATCGACAATATTCTGAAGAATATTTATGTTTCGGTTTTACGTATTTTTACGCATTATGTATTTAACTCAAAGTATGAGTATATTTGAAAACTTCGGTATTTCGGATTGATATTGCGCTATTCGAAAGACTTACCTAAAACAAAGAATTTAAACATCCATTAGACCAAATATTTTGTGTGTATATTTTAGATGACAAATTAAATGATAGTTCAAATTTATCTTGTAAATCTTATTATCCTTACCTGAGAGCTCTTACTGCATGAATTTTGAAGTCCTGGACACCTTTGGAATTTGGCTTCTTTTGAACCACACTGTACAACTTTTCACAACGTCCATCTAAACTTAAGACTATTGATTGATCAAGGCTGGTCGATTTCGTAATCAAACAATTGCGGATTGCTTTTATATTAAATACGATTTCATACCTGAAATAAAATATTTGACACATTTTAGTGCAATTATTTAGCTGATGATATATTTTTAAAATGATATATGATGTATTTTCTTTAATCTAAGGAAAAATTGATGCTTAATGAAGCTTTTAACTATGAAATGCTAAATGAATCACTTCCGAATATCGTATTTTACATATACATTTGAATGTTAGTCGTGACTTTAAAAAAATGATACAAAAATCGGACCTAAATCCTACATCTTAAAATAGACATCTTGATTTCCAATCCACTATGAGTATTATTTCCGATCTGTGTTCTTGAAATCTCAATGCAATTGTTCAACATTAAACATTTCGATAATAAGCCTAATAATCGTATTACAATATACTTAAAAACTATGACTACTTGCCTCAATATTTTAGCTGCATGACGATCAGGATACAGTCTGGAACATGGATCACATTCCGGAACGGCACTGTATTAAAAAATATCACTTAACATACGCACATGCACATCCTAACCTGTGAAAATAAAATATAGCTCTGCACCGAATATTGTTGCATAGCATAAACTCGACGCCTAAACTGGACGGACAAATTGAAACGCATTTATGACAAATTATTAATATTTATAAGAAAAACTATTTTTTAAAAATCATGGGATTAAATAAGCTGCTGCGATATATTCCCAAAAACACTATTTTTCAAAAAAAATCACCATCCTTTTCGTTGCATAAATATATTATTTTTTAATGAATCTCAAATTTGATAAAAATATTTTCGGGAATACATCAAAAGAAGCTCATCTCAGAAAGAATCTCATGCATTATTTCAATCGTTTTTCATAATAATTTACATTTAGTATTAATACATTTATATTCGTACGCTCAGTTGAGCCGTCGAATTAAGCTAGGCGACAATCAGTGCGTGTTCGGTACTTAGGTTATACGGTTTGGCTTAATCGTCAGAGGGATATATCTTAATAAATAAAGTGCAGTGTTGTTCCAGAATGCGTCCCGTACTCCAGGATCTATCCTGAACGTCATGCAGCGTCGATACTCAGGCAAGTGTTCTTAGTTTTTTAAGTGTTTTGTACTGCGACTTATAGTAAATTGGAGGTCCTTGATGTCTATTTTAAGATGTAGGATTTAAAGCCGATAAAATATGTTTTTTTAAAGGCACGATAAACTTTTGATTTTATTGTCACAATAGACTCTTACATAGAGTGCGGAATAAGATATCGATGGTTGAATACAGTAGGATGGTTTCGATGGGTATCTGATGAGCTGTGCGCCTGGTCGTGGCGGAATCTTCAAATCGTCATGCAGTCTGACCGCTGAAGAAAGATTCATAATCATCATCATCATCATCAGTCTGTGTTCGTCCACCGTTGAACGCATGAGTCTTCATTCCTCTCGATCCTCCGCTTTCCGCGTCCAGCTTCATCCTGCTATTCTTTCGATGTCGTCAGTCTTACTCCACTGCAACACTTTTATTCCCCATCGACCGTCGTTTCTTCGACACATTTGTCTCCCCCATTGCCACTTAAATGTGTCAATTCTTTCAGTAGCGTCTACTACTCGAGTTCTTCTTCGGATATCCTCGTTTCTGATTCTATATTATAAAAACACTCCGAGCATAGATCTCTCTATGGCACGCTGGGAAAACTTTATTCTGTGTAAAATGCCTGATATTAGATTCCACGCCTTCGTGGGTTAACACTGGGATGATGCGTTGGTTAAATGCTGCCATCCCAGTGGTATTCGTCTGTCAATTTCTGTTGAGAAATTCTGTCGTCCTAGTTGTATTACTTATCCCAGATAAGTGTATTCATTTTCAACCTCAATTTGTGTTCCCCCAATGGATATCGCCCCGAAGGTCTGAGAATTGTGACTATTTATCATGGCTTCGATTTTATCCATGTTCATTTTCAGACAAATTTTACTTGACACTTCGTTTAGGTCTTGGAGCATGTCTTGAAGGTTTTCAGACGATTCGGCTATTAATACTATGTCACAATTTCTCCACTTGTGTGTTGTCAATACTGTGTCGGCACTTTTTCCAAGATAGCAGTTTAAACACATATTCCAAAGCGTTTATGATAAGCTCGGGAGATAGTTTATTTTATGTGGACATGCTCGATGATACTAAAGCCTTTTCTAAATCCAGCCTGTTCTCGAGGTTGAAATTTGTCAAATCGATCTGCCAGCCTATTAGTTTTAACTCTAGAGAATACTTTATATATATATGGGAGAGAAGCGAAATTGGACGATAGTTCTTAAGCAATGAATTGTCTCCTTTTTTAAAAAGTAATACACTCCAGGCCTTCGGGGCTTCCCTATGTACCCTGTTAAAGAGTTAAGATTTAGTTGTTTTTAATTATTAGGAGTACCAGTGAACCAGTGACCTGCAAACTATGCTGCATCTTTCAAAAACCACCAGTAATCAGAAAGAGCAATATATGGAGAACAAAGTATCCCTTGAGCGTTTCCAAATATTTTTTTACGAATTTCGCGACGTAAGATCGAGCGTTATCATGCAGAAGAATTACTTTGTAATGTCATTGTTCGTATTTCAGTCATATTTATCGTAAAGGACAGCTTAAACGAATCAATTCCGGCCGATTGCCCGTAATGGAATTGCTAGGTTGCAGCAGCTCATAGAGCACAGCCCTTTTGGTTCCACCAGATACACTGCATGATCTTCGAATCGTGAATATTTAGCTTCGGTGTTGATTCACAGAAGAAAAAAATTAAATTGTTAATCTTTATTCGAAATGAAGGTATGGATGATTTTTGTAAAACTTCTTCAGAATAATGATTGGTGTGCTAAAGTGGCATATTTAGCAGATATTTTCTATTACTTAAATAAAGTTAAAACAAGCGTTCTAGGGAAAAACGATTTTTTTAACATCCATTGACAAAATTACAGGAATTTTGAAAAAAATAACTCGAAAATAGAAAAAAATTAGATATGTTAACTTCACTTAACGAAAACATTCCCGAGGGAATTGTTTCTGTAATAATAGAACATTTGACTTTATTGGAAGAAAATATTTCACGTTATTTTCCTTCCTTAAATAGAGAAAATTATGACTGGATTCGAAATCCATTTGTTACGACTGATAAATCGTATTGTGAATTTTGAAGAAGAAGAATTAGTCTCATCGTCGACTGATCATGCTTTTTACTATGTTGTCTGAACTGAGCATCAATGCGTCCTTTTTGGTTCTTCTATTTTAAAACTATAAGTTTGCCATTGAATCTTACCCTAATCGCTGTTTAATAAGTACACGTCCACCCCAACACAATAGCGAAGAGCAACCAATTTACTACTTATCTTAAATTCATGTCAAAACAAGTATCCACAACTCACACATTCGTTAAACAACAAAAAAGTCCCGCCTGCTTTAGAACTCAACATGTATTTCGAGGACGTATATATACGTCCTAATCAATTTCGATGCAGTTTACATTGGACGTATATATACGTCTCGCCTACTTAACAAGTTAAAAAGAACTACTGTTCAGTACTATTAACCAGTAAAAAATATGTTATTTTTATTCGAGGTGAACACATGAATTTACGGTGAAGTTTTATTATTGCGACATATTAATTTCAAATTAGGTAACCGATTTTTAAATTTTAACCCCTTTAACGTTACGTTGCACTGTTAAAAGTGTCATCCGTAGTGACACGATCTTTTCGCCGCTAGCGGATACGTACGTCATATCTAGTATACGAAAATAGTATATTAAATTCTAACAAGTCAGTTTTCAAGATGAATTATTCTTACATTTAACGTACACAACACTGCAATCGGACACATCTATCATTTTCAATTGAGGTTTGCTTAACTTTTGTAATGCGCATATATCTGTCATATCCATTTTGCATGGACTTTGGTCTTGACGGATATATACGTCATATCCACTTAAGGGGTTAAAGTCGACATATTTGAGAGCCATATTGGAAACAGGTTCTCTATTAAGTATCGAAGAGCTATCGCAGAGGATGCATTCACTCAAATGCATTTAAAACCCATCAAATGGAGGTTTGGATGCCGCACGAACTGTCAAGAATTTTTGTAGAAGAAGAATTTTTCAAAAGAGAAATTGAAAAACCCGTAAATCTATGAGAAATAGCAGGTAGTAATAAAAAAAAAATCATGTTTTCTAGGATTTTGTAGATAAAAATGAAAAAATCGAATGAATTCTTTCATTGTTAAAAAATCGGCAAAAACTTTTCGATACACCTAATATTAAAATGCTATCAATTTTTGATATTCTAAAGATATTTTTTGTTATACAAAGATGAATGAAATCATTGCAGACGGCCTACATATCATTATAAACACATTAATCACTCCGTCTTTTTCTGATCTATTTATGTAGGTAGCGAAACATAACTTATCCTCGAAATTGCAACATTTCAATTCTTAATTCTTCTCAAGATGCCTTATCCGTTATTAAACGTAGGCGATCTCCATAAAAGATTTTCCCAGAAGGAAAAGATTTTTTGCGATGTTTTACCATTGTCCTATAGTTTAAAGATTAAATTAGGATGAGGTTATTAAACAGAATCAATGAGTGGCAAAAATATTATTGATGTTAAATCATTTTTATATGTTGTAAATCAATCACACATTTATGTATCTTTCAGATGCTGCATACAATTATGCGAATTTACGAAGAAACGATACCACATTCTGTTTAAACCATAAGCGCTTTCACTCAGTTATATAAATTACTTAATGCATACATGATCTTTTTGTTTAAACACCAGGCCATTTTTTGGCCGCAAGAGAACCAAATCTGGTGATCTGCACGATGAAAACGATGAAAGTTATTTTAACGCTATCGTTAATCACTTCCATGCCAACAATAGCAATATCTAACGTGATCTATTCATTGCTCTCTAATATATCTGCGTTGGGATCTGACTTGCCCATTACTCACGTCTTTTGATTTTTGTCGATTTTGTTTCGTAACCGGTCGCCACATTCAAAAGCCTTCAATCGATTGAAAATTGTATGAAGACTCCATCGAAATGCTCTGAAATAAATGAAAATATCACTATAAGTTCCAAAAAGTGCACGATCTCAATCAAATTTGTTGTGAAAAAATTGAAAATAACACTTAGTATTATGGATCCTATGGATACTTAATATTTATTCAATTTCCCCTTTTTTTATAATATGTAGCCTATTGAAGTCATTGGTTTTTCAAATTTCATATTTAATGCAGCAAAAGCATTTGAAAATAATAGAAGAGACATAAAAAAACAGGAGGTGTGGTTACCGCACGAGATTACTGATGACATCAAGGCAGTGCGTGTGAGTACATGTCGTGATTTAATCGATAAAGTGAAGAAAAAACTATTTTTACACTATTTTGTGTCAAAAGACAATGGCTTTTAAAGGGCAGGTGCAGAAACAACCCCTCGACAGGGATTAACAGTAAAAAATCGATGCAGCGTTATTTATTGTGAAAAAAGAAGAACATTGTATCGATGAAATTAATGAATACATTTTTTGTTTGAATTTAAAAAACGACATTTTCGATTGGACAATCTAATGAGCATGAATAATTGTGGCGCCTGTAAATTAAATTCAAATATAAATAATTTATTAGCGACATCTAAACGTGAAAAATATAATCAAAACCAGCGTTCATAGATGTCACTATAAATTTTTATTTAATTTAATTTTTATAATTGTCACAACGTACTAATTAATAAAATATTATTTTATTAAAATTTGTATTTTAATTATTTTTGGCTTTTCATTAAATACAGGGAAAATTTAATTAAATAAAATATATTGAATAATAATTTTGGCTATAAACATCGCTTCCTCGGTAGTATAGTGGTAAGTATCCCCGCCTGTCACGCGGGAGACCGGGGTTCGATTCCCCGCCGGGGAGTTTTTTTATTATTATATCATTACAACATTTAAATAATATTTCATCAACGAAAACGAATTATTATATTTTTATAAATAAAATATTTAAACTATAATTTATATACATTTTTAAAAATATGTAAAAAAAAAAACAAAAATACTCCCCGGCGGGGAATCGAACCCCGGTCTCCCGCGTGACAGGCGGGGATACTGACCACTATACTACCGAGGACAGCGAGTGAATTGCTTAAAATTTTGCATTTATATTTAATCCGCATATAAATTTTAATAAATGTGTTTTCATATTACGCGATTTCATATAATGCGATTTTCAAGTATACATACATTAAATTCATTGAGATATATGATGACGATGATGCACATACGATACAAAATATTATTTTATTGAAACAAAGTTTGGGAAGACTACGCAATAAATGTCATCGATTCAAGTCATCAACACGCTTATTAATATTAAGCATTGCCATCTGCTTTTTAAATCAACTCCAAACAGAATGATTCATTCAGCGTTATTTATATATTCAGAGAGGTCATCTTAAAGATGTGACTAACATCCGAAGTCGAAGATCAACATTCAAATGCGCAAGAAGAGTAGCGCAATTGATTTAGCATCTTTAGAACATCGCACCAAGCCGGAACGACTGACTTAAATAAATTTGATAATATTTGTTTTTAAATGATGGTTCTGCATTTTTGCATTGATAAAGATCTATAGATAAAAAAATCTTTCATGATTTCCTGTTTAATTTGAACAAATAAAAATATTTCAAAATTATTTAAATCTATTTTATCGAAAGATTTGCTTGGAATTCATTAATTTATAAACAATAAAAAGGATAATATAAACGGATTTTAATGAAGGTTTATTAATACAATTGAAATACGTTTTAATCAATTCTAGAACAATTTTATATTATAATTATTATATAAATTTTATAATTGCCCTTAAATCTGAATAACATTTCAAATATTACATCTCCGTTATCATTAATCACTGTTGAGTATGGATGCGATAGGGCAAATAGGCTTGAACATGGAACTTCAAAGGTCAGTCGGTCAGAGAGAGAAAGAGAAATAATCGTTTGTAGTGTGTTCATGTCCATCGCATACACAATACTGTGTGTGTGTATAAGTAGTATAAATCAACCACTACATAGCAATCATATTTTATTATATATTACACAGCCACATCTATTACCTCACAATTTCTCTTAATAAATGGAACTATTCTATCGCGTGAAATTGTCACGCATTTTATTTATATCTAAACTCTTAACAACTAAAAGTAAAAAATATTTCCATTTTTCATAGTTTATATACGAGGGTTATCTATAAAGTATGGTCACAAGGGCTTCTGAGCCAGGGAATTTTTTTTGTGTCAATGTTGGCGCACTTGATGTGTATGGGGGATCTTAACGGTCAGTTTGTTCGGCCACAGTAAATTTTCCCGATGGAAAAGTCGAAGTACCCGTGGCGTGTACAAAAAAATACTAAATAAAAAAGCACTCGCGCACTACCATATGTATTTGGTACACCATATGAACTTTTGAAAAATTTTGAATCCCGTATCTATTTGACTTCCATATTAATATTCCTGTTATTATAGTCGAGTTGTAGTAAATACATCATAGTAAAGGAAATATTAGACGAGGCCGTACGGGCTGCCAAGACGAACAGCACAGTGGTCAAACAAATGAGGTAACCACCCAAGAAATGGTTAAAAACATCCACAAAATGATATTGGATAGCCGTTGACTGTAAGTGCGCGAGCTAGCAGATATGATTGCTCTTTCAAAAAATGCTTATACATTGCATATCGACGGGGGATGAGACGTAAGTGTGTCATACACCCTTAGAATCCAAACCATTGTTTAAAGCATTTGTAAGAAAGTGAACAAATTTTCCCAAACTGGCCTTATCTTACCTGTTAATATTATATAATATGGTTAAATAAAGATAACACACTTGATCGATTTTTTTGATCTTTAGGAAGATATAAAATAATTCTAAATTCAAAAGATTAAATATTTGAACAATTAGATAGCATACAATGATGGAAAGACTTTTTTTAAAATCTGCAATCCAGTAATTGACCGTACACAATTTCCGTTTCGTTCAATCTCGAATGCATCAAACTTTTACTTATTATATCATCCTAATATACTAGATTACAAAGAAACAATTGATGCTTTTGATGTTTGAGAAACACTGCAGCAAATTAGTAAACTAATTAAGTTTCATAATGATCGTGAGAAGAAATTACACGTCAAGTGATGAACGAGATTTATACACATGCTTCCAATCGTCTCGGTTGTTTTTATTGCAACCCTCGTATTGAGGGTTGTTGCCCTTGAAGCCCTTTATATATAATTTTTAAGCAATGCATTCCGAAATTATAAATGTTTTACGTGTAGTGGTCATTTTAGAATCGTTAAATATCGCTGTCCTCGGTAGTATAGTGGTCAGTATCCCCGCCTGTCACGCGGGAGACCGGGGTTCGATTCCCCGCCGGGGAGTTTTTTTTTTATTTTATATATTTTTTTATATAACATTTATTATGCATATATTTTTTTTAATTTGTCATCCAATTAAATTTGCAAAGATAAAACATTGTTGAGCGGCTCAAAAAATATAATTGCAACTTATCTTCGTTCAGCTTCAACCATCCAGAATATCCTGCTTCAATAATAATAGATGTCTTTGTTTTTACAAAGAGGAGTTTACTCAACAACACTGACTGTTTTGTTAGTCAACACATTTGATGACAAATGAATTATGAAGCACCAGGGCCGAATCATATTCACAAGCCCTCATTTATTCCATAAAACTTTCAACATTTATTCCGTATAAATCCACTTATCTTTCAGGACCACGCAGCATGTATGAAGCTTGTATATGAATAAATAAACACTGCGATAGCGTACAATACTTGTTAATTTCTTAGCGTAAGCGTCTAAGAGGTCTGGCTTCTATGTTTAAAACAGTAAGATGTTGGGTGGCAGAGTTTAAACGAAACCGCACGAGTTGCCAAGACGAACAACCAGACCGCGCCAAAAAAATGATGAAGAAAATCCACAAAATGGTATTGGATGACCATCCAGTGTAAGTGCGCAAACTGGCAGACATGGTAAGCCTTTCAAATAATACTGTACATCGCATATTGACTGAAAATTTGGACATGAGAAAGCTGTGCGCAAGATGGGTGCCGCATTTGCTCACAATGGAACAAAAACAGCGTCATGATGATGTTTGAATCGAGTGTTTGGCGATGTTTCACAGCAATAATGCCGAGTTTTTGCATCAATTCAGGAAGAAACATGGGTCCATCACTTCACACCTGATACAAAATAGCGAGGCGGCGTTTATTGGTTCCACTACTCGGGACCATGCCAACCCGCTCAACAAAAGTACATAGCAAGGTGCAAAACCTGAATGTAATACTCATGTCCGCAATGACATGCTCAGTTCTTAGGATAGCAGCATAAATTGGTAGATATGGGCAAGTCTAGACTCGTTCACGATCTCATTTGGACGCGAATCCGCCTATGTAAGTTAGCCTCTGAGGGGGCTTCTGTAATCGTACAGATCATAAAAGGCTCTGGATATGCATTTATCCCCGAAAATACTGCAAAAAGCTGTAATGAGGACGAAGTGGTCGCAAGGTGTCCAACTGGTCCACTTTTAGGATCGCTGATATAACGAATGGACGCCTCGCGATCGGATGCCATGCCTGAACATGTCTACAGAACGATTACGTATTGTACGTTTTGCGCCCCAAGCCCAGTTGCGCCCGTGGCGGACGCCTGCTTTGCCACCCCTTTGTTACGGCCCTGCAAACAATACACTTAGTCGATAAATTCGGGTTATCAAGACAATATTTCCGTCTCGTCTCTTTCTCCGAGCTCAACGTGTAAGAATGCTCTTTCTAAATTACTGGAATTCGATCGCAAATACGCGACTGAACTCTTCAAAAGGTTAAGATAGCCACAAAGGAAAAATCCCTTCCATGCCCTCAAATTGCTCGTGCAGAATGTCCATCGTGTCATGCATTGTATATTCATATCATCCAGTTAAGACCACAAGAGATTGTTTATACTCATCGCTAAAGATGTTTTTTTTTTACGAAACGTTTCTCAAACGGATTTGCACGCGTTTGTAGTGTCTGTAGCGTGATTGTAGAAATTATATATGTTTTATCTTGTATTCATTACCTTTGTATGTTCTTATATAGTTTCATTCAATTTTGCGACCAACTAAAGAGCTGTGAAACGACGATAATGAATATATCATCGGTATCTGCGGCAGCGTTTGGACGGTCCGGTCTTTTTCTGTCCGCCAAAGTCCAAGTCACTCGATGTCTTCCAATGATAAAATGCATCCCTTCGATGAAAACCTCATTTTTATTGCCAAATAAAATCATCATGTCAGAATGTTTTTGTTTTGCAGCGATAAATTGTTATATTTTCGCATAAAACGCGAATTCCAAATTAGCGATTATTAGCGTATATAATATATTGCCCTAATATTTATGCTATTTAATGCGATACTATACTATAAATGATGATGATATACATTTGAATATTAATCATATCCCCCACAATGAATTTGGCCCTGGTCAGAATTGATGTTTTACTTAAATGCAGAGCACATTGAGAACTTTATTAGTTTGTTACAGCCCGCCGGAATGTTCGGTTGGGCGTCGATTGCGCTCTTGATTTCATAAAAATACCCATTTTGTGTTCGGTTTTTTGAATAAAAAAGATGGACGTTGGAATATTTCAAAAAATGACGGTTGAACTTAACCTCAAAGCGGGAAATAATGTGAATGCTATTGCTTGATTGTTATTTTTGCATCGATATCTATCTGTAAAAAATGGACTATTATCCGTCCTTTGGTCTTCATGAGGGCATCAACAATGTCACAAACAATAATTATTTCAATTCAGATAAGTGCCACGCTAATGCATCAATTTTAACATCCGTTCCGGTTAATAATGTTGCGTCTGAATATCCGGAAGACGGAATCGCCTGTATGGAGCCGACCGGAAAACAGAGAAATCAAGCTAACGCCAGAGAAAGGGACAGAACTCAAAAGTTTGTATTTTTATTATTAAAATCATTCATTTCAAAAAATACATAAAGGGGAGAAATGGTGAATTTTTTTGCTCAAAACAAATCCAAATATTATTTTATTCCGTCCAAGGATTGTGTCAATTATATTTTACACAGAAATCTTTCTCATAATCCATCGTGCGGGCTTCGGAACAGATTACTAAACATTATCTTTATGTTTGCGGTAGATCAATTTCAGTGCACATAAAAAGAATTAATTTCTTCCGTAGATTTCATCCATTATGGGCTGGAACGCGAGCCCATACAAGATACGGGACACTCAGGTGAGGCGCTAGAATCATCAAAGCGTAGACAAAACGGGGATAGAATAAAAGCAACAAGCTCATCGACGCACATTGAAGACGTTCAATCAAATAATGCATACAATTCCTTTTCTTTACAGTGTGAATTCCGCGTTTGCAACGTTGCGTTCGCTGATACCGACGGAGCCGAGGGATCGAAAGCTAAGCAAAATTGAAATATTGAGACTGGCCGGGAGCTACATAAGCCATCTCGCAAACAGACTACTAACAGGTGATATTTTATCTCAATATATATTATATATAATACACGATGATGTCCAATGTGATGGTTTTTAAGGAGCCGACGATCAACCCTGCGTGCAAATAACGGAATACGGAGAATGCGGATCGAGAAATCAAGTCTGCACCTTCTGCTGGTCGTCCAAAAAAGAAGTACGGACTTAAATCCGAATCAATATTTGTGCGCTCAATCGTCGAGGTTTTAAATATGCGTTATAAATTTTCAGAAGTCGGCGGCTCCCAACGTTAAAAACATCAATCTAGTCCAAGAAGAATTGTATTATTAAATTATTATATTATATTGATTCGATGCCCCTAATTAATCAATGTTCGTCGTCATTAAAAATATATGTATTTCGTTTAATTATTAATGCATTTATTCTGATTATTTTAAATAAATAGCACGCTTAGATTCATTTAAATTCCGGCTGCAATTCAATTTAATTGCACTGAATTGAAGAACAGCGAACGTCGTAAAAAGCTTCTCCATTATTTAAGTGGTATTTGATGTTATAAACAAAATACAATGGTGGAAAAAAGAGTTTTATTTAAAAAAGTATATTTGTATTTACATAGTTCTGGACGCTATAAATATTTAATTTTGTGTGGTAATATATGTATTTTTTAAATTATAACTCTTTCGCGACGGGCGATTCATATGCGTCTTTTAATTCTCAACGCATGGTACTCTTTAAGAGAGCGAATCAAAAGATTTGCATATGAGTCTCCCGTCGCAAAAGAGTTAATACGCTGTTTACATGCGCATCTTTCATTTATGACAAATAAAATTGTTATAACATTTGTGATAAATTACAGTATCCCGCATGCAAAGTGTTAAGAACGAAACGCTACCAATAACGTATTTAAGTGCTACACTAAGCTGTTAGTCCTAAATGAATATCAACTATCCCATTATTAAATTGCAAAATATCAGTATGTACAAGTATTCGTGGATGCGAACAATAATTCAAAATTAAAGACTGTAATCCAAATCCAAAATTTGCTTTGAAACAATAAGAAAATTACTACATTCTAATGATTTATTGATAAACATTAAATTCGTAAAAAAGTATCAATTTATTTCACTTCTCAAGCTCATCTATTTACAAGCGCTTTAAATATTCAATCAACTGTTACACGTAAAGACTATGCAATAAAATTGAAATAAAAATGAAAATTGAAACATATTAAACATCTAAAATTTATCACAGAACAAATTACTAACTAGGACAACATTCAAACAAACACATTCATAGTACATTCATTAAATCTAAAAATTTATATAGCATAAACATTTCCCATGAATATCAATTATATTTCATTCCGAACCTAAATATAGTATCGCCAGTGCCGAAAATACGTGCCGTTTTCAAACGTCTGTTTAGAAAAATTATTTAAAAAATAAGTGGCGTGAATTTTGTGACGGTTTTTATGCAATACGCTTTGAAACAGTCATTGCTTCTAAACTGAAGAATTTCTACAACAGGATAATTCAAAAATTGTTAATCACATGGCAAATTGTAATAGTTTTTATATTCTTACACCCATAAAACAGATATAAAAAACGGCACGTATTTTTGGCATTACGGTATATACAATCAACCCTTCTATAGCATCAGGATAGGGACCTCGCTATAGAAAGTCCCATACTAATTTCGTACGTGTTTAGTTTGTTAACAAGCGCATTGCCCGTAGATTACGTAAAAGACGCCGATATAAATAGGAAGAACTCGTTAGAAGTGGACGCTATAGGAGGGTTGACTGTATACAAAACCCACACACAGTAAAACATTTCATATATAAATTTACTGTAAATGTTGTTAATTACGTCTATATATAAATTATTAAAACAATTGAAAGTAAAACATTTATCCTGCTATGCAGGAATTATTCGAGACGGATTCCTAAATCTTATTATACTTACCCTGGATAACTAAAATTATTTTTAAATGCCATCATTCTATAAAGATTATCAATAAAACTTAATACCGAATGCAATCCGTTCAAATCCAATCGCATAATATAT
Organism: Stenopsyche tienmushanensis; assembly: GCA_008973525.1. Classification (NCBI taxonomy): domain Eukaryota; kingdom Metazoa; phylum Arthropoda; class Insecta; order Trichoptera; family Stenopsychidae; genus Stenopsyche; species Stenopsyche tienmushanensis. The sequence goes on along the minus strand of WACJ01000052.1, from coordinate 829,336 downwards.
AAAAATGACGAATAAAATTCAGCGTTTAAGCCATCTTATTCATCTAACAGGCCACTGGTTAATCACTGTGTGTAAAACTAAAATGCCTATCTACGTTTGCATTATTTTAATTACGATTCGGACGATTCGACGCTAACGTAAAGTGATTAATAATTTAAATAAAAAGTGCTGTGACCGCAGGAAAAATTAATAACATTAGCGTGATCTATTCTTGAATATTTATATACACAATGGCTTCTTTCGAGCGCCATATAAACACGACGACAAATAATATTAGATTGTCCTATTGATTCTTTTTATAAACACACTGAAATATTAGTTCGGTGATCGATGCATAAGAAACGTCGATTTTTTATTCTAATATGACGTTATTTACGCATCGACCCAATATATCATAAAAATATATACATTGACAATTTTCACACAAATGTTTATCGTAATTTTAAAATATATCATCAGTTCAACGTTGTCCCTTGAATTGATGCACACATAAATGGTCTTTGCAGTATTTAACATAATTACGCAAAACTATTTTCAATCTATATACGTCGACTGTGATGAATACAACATGTATTTTAGGCACATTTTTAAGGGCGAACAATTTATCTCACTTAATGTATATATATTTTTGTTTCCACGTATTTTATACTGGTAGGGCAGTGTAAATTTGTTCATTAAATATTTTCTTCTAAATGTTTATTTTTAAGGCACTATGTGTTATGTTTATTCAAAATAGGAACATTTTCCGGCTTTTCAATGTTGCCCGAAAGAGTCATATCTGGTCTTCGTCTCTTGAAGAATCCTAGCTTCCAAAGCAGCAGAATAAGAGTGATCAGAAGTAAAATGCCAAGACAGATGGCCAATATGATCCACCACATATAGTTCGGCTTATCTCTGATTATCAAATCCGGGAACGCCTTTGTCTGAGCCTGTGAACATGAAATTATATTTAATAGATATATTTTATTTCACAACGTACAAGCGTAAAAATTAAATAATTACCGTGGTTTTGTCATCGTCTGTGTTTTCTTGATGAATATGATGCGCTACGAATCGTAATGCAGCATGACTAACAGCGGAAATATATTGGACATTAGGATAATCCTCCACAAGAGAACTATTCCATAATCTGGCTGTGACTTTTATTGTCGCTTGTTGATTGGGTGGTAATGTATAAATTGCACATGTTATTCTGATGCACTTAGCTGTACCACGCTCACAATTCTAAAAATTAATATAAACATAAAAATACATGTACAACATGATAAATATTAGTTATGGAATAGGATGGGTGTTATGGGGTAGGATGGGTACTGCAAGAGTGACAAAACAAATAAATTGACATTGGATAAAATACGGGAATTAAACTGTAATGCATAATCGCGTACTTATTCACGTGTCACTGTATCTGGACACAATTTGAGCTCAAACGGATATCATTGGGTCCCCTTAATAATATATCAAAACAAATCCCAGTGAACACATACCATATTGACAACTTGTCGCCTATTTCCGTCAATATCAACTTGTGCTTCAGATTTAACAATCACTTCGCTATCTCTTTTTCTGCGTATCTTATTGGATTCAACGTCCTTAAAGTACACCGGTTCCTTGTCTCGGAGAGTAAGATTCAGAGGATTGACGTGGTTAACTGCGCATTTTCCATGTTCCATAACTGATAAATTGAAAAACACGTATAAATTAATCCTCGTTGTAAAAATTCAGAAGCGTTGATATTCCGTCTTAACTTACTTTTGGTTGTTACAACGGTTGTTTCTACTGTAGGTTCGCTTTCCAAGTAAAGCAACCATTTACCCTGTTTTTTATTATTGGCTATTTGATGCGGCCAATCAATATCTACCCTTATATCGTTGACGCGCCAATTGCCTTCGTTGATGACCTTGCAATATAAATATATGGATTTATAAAAATTCATATTTTTTAGTATTCATTGAAGATAAACAAAAATCAAATTTTCACCTGATAAGTATGAACTATTCTCGTTCCTATATCATCGAAATATTTCATAGCCGATTCCCCTTTAATATCGCCACCGTAAAACACTTGTTCAGGACGAGCAATCCTAATTTGTAAAGTTGACGTTGTATTAACATTTCATATTAATTATTGAATGATATAAAATTTTGATAAAACTCAATTACCCCTTGATGGATAGCTCAACATTTTTGATTACGGAAACGTTGAGGATCGTAGATTTTTTTTTATTGTCTCTCGATGTTGTATTGGCCCATATTTCAAAATTAAACGAGGTTTCGTGATCCTCCAATGACTGTGGATCGAATCTCAAAATGATAGCAGTCGAGCCGTTGTTTATCATCGTTTTCAAAGGATTCTTCAATGTGCACGCTATCATAGTGTTGTTGTGTAAATAGCATCTATTACTCTCGTCCTAAAAACAATTCAACGACTTTAGTTATCCCTAACATATATAATTAATTAATTTGATTTATGTGAACTTACTTCAATATTTGCAGCAATATATTTCAGATTTTTATGATGTGCAATAAATAATTGTGGGTCGTAAGCAGGTTCACCCTTGTTTTCAACATAAACGATAATTTTAACTTCTTTAATTTTTCCTAATGAAAGAACATATTTGTCGCCATCTGAAAATTCGCAATTTATTGAATTTAAAGTGAATATGTATTCATTTATCGGGTGTGTGAATAAGTTCTCGCCGATTTTATGAAAATAAATCCTTTATTTTAGAAAAATCAATTGAAATATTGCCCATCTTTCTAGCAGCATTTGAATTCCACGTCGAAAAACAGTGGGATAAAAATTTCCATTCCATTCAATGTTTTCAATTCGTTAACAAACTTTTTTAATGCACCACTGCGTTCTCGTCAAAATCATTTTTTTTTAAACAATTAGAAAAATATCTGCATGTTCTTTCTGCCACAGCACGATCACTATAAATCTTCACAAAGACTCTTGGTGCTTCAGCTGCAAATCTCTTGAATAAAATATTGCAGTAAAATTTCCCGCAAATACAGTTTTCTCAGCATGACGTACGCTGATTTAAAGAACACCTTAATATAAATGCTTCACCAAAACGGCAGGAACTTATTCAAATACTCAACAATTTGAATTTAAAAGATATTACTTAATAAAATAGTTTACCTTTCGGCAAATTTGATGATGTTTTGATAACAAGATCACTATCACATATATCATCATCTCCACAATCTCTCAACAGCATTGCTTCGAATTCCTTGACCGCATGAGTGGCGTTCAGTATTGGCCATCGATCTACGGAAATTAATTTACCTTGGGTTGTCCATATCGGTTCTTCTTGCACCAGCGAATAATTTGCTTGAAACTAGAAAACGTTAAATCAATAATTTAGATTTTAAAATATGTTTAAATAATTGATAATTTTAAATTAATATTAAACCTTGATCGGACTCTGTTTGTCTCTTGTATTTTCTTTCATATAAACGATGTGATTTTGACAATGGGTTTTTACGCCTCTCGGCATACTGATAGTCGTTTTGAGAGTATTTAATTTTGATCCGTCAGGACTTCCAAAAAATACCCTTGAAAACTTTTTAAGGCCCATAAATGTTTCGGCTTCAATCGCGTAATTCAAAAATAACGCGTCTCTCGAAGAGTTGACAAATGCTTCTATTCCGCAGCATATTTTGAATGAAAAACAGGTATAATTTGAATTACGATCATCAAAGCAACCATTTTTAGTCGGATCAATCTTCTTCAGCTTTTCCATATTTACGTTGATTTTAATGTCTATGATCGGGCGTCCTCTCAGAAGAACTACGGCATCCTATAAAAGTATTTATATAATTATAAAAAAGGTTTTTTTTTTTAAGTAATCCTATTTATTAAAGTAATAACCTGTTCATATGCGCCTACTAATAAGTCTGGATAACCATTATTATCGAGGTCCATTCCGCCCGAGAGCGAATATCCAAAAGTTCGGATAGGTCTCGGCAACATTTCAGATTTTATAACTTGTTTGGGTTCTCGGTCTAATCCGGTCAATTTGTTACCTAAATAAATATACACAGCCCCAGAGCCCTCATACGGACTCCCAATTGCTAAGTCATCACAGCCATCTTTGTTTAAATCTCCAGCATTCGATATAGCAAATCCAAAGCGAGATTCTATTTTGCCCGTTAACTTTATATTGTACTTGGAATGGAATGAAAAATTATCATTTATATAAACGTATACACTTCCTCCGTTAGCTCTGTCGAAATAAAAAGGTGCTCCGACTATTATATCAGTCTTTCTGTAATTAAAATGAATCTGTAATTACAATCACATTCAGAGGATTCTTTTTAATGTTGTATGAGCATTTCAATACTGACCCATCTCCGTTAAGATCGGCAGTCGCCACTTCGTAACCGAAATTAGAAGCAAACTGTTCTCCGTCAATAATCATAGGAACGGTCATTATTTTTTCTGTTTTAATTTTTGAAAAAAGTACTATTTGGCCAGTACCGTTGGATCTAGGTGCTCCAGCAACAAAAGACATTTCAGGACCAAAAAAGTATCCACCAGCTACAGACATACCTATACATACAAAATTCATTTTTAAAATACTTGAGGATTGAAAAATATCAAAAATATAATTTTCTTAAATTTTTCTTGTACATCAGTGATAGTCAACCTAGTCATAAGATTAAATGGAGAGGTCATGGACATGTATGGTGAAGCATCTATCTGGTGGCGTATGTCTCCACTGGGCAGACCATGTGTATTTCCCATTTTGGATGAATCAAATAGTGAAAGACGCTACACATCCGAGCCAAGGCAATTGGAGAAATTACAAAACTAATTACAAAGATACAAAAGTGACTGATAAAAATAAAAAAGGTTGACTACCTCGTTGTACAGATTTCTGCGAATATTGCAAGTCTTTACCTAAATAACTATATTTGTCAACAGGAGCTGCATCTTTTACCAGGGCTCCATAATATGCTAAATGATCTCGTTGAATATAATCTTCTTGTGTATCCATTACAAATAGAGTTCCACGCCATGTATGTGGTCCGGGCGTTCCCAAGATCAACGTACCATCAGATAAATACGAGCTGCTTGTCCCAACTTGACAATAACCGAACTCTTCGTGTTCCCTAAAATAATTTACATCGTACATTTAATTGCCATCGATATGAATTAATAGCGATTATATCCCAAAATATAAAATTGGTTTTTTAATTGGTAAAAAGGGTCTTACAATAGGGGAGCTCGAATTTTTTTACGTTATAACCAGAGCTGAAGATAATGCCAAAAGTACCCGACCTAACGAATAGATAACGGTTGTTGTTTTAAAAAAATCTAATATATAAAAATGATTTGGGTTTTGTTCGTTCGAAATGCGCTGCCATACCATTCATCGGATTGCAATAAAAATTTGTCCACTTATTGCTAAGGATTCCGCGAGTAACATAGGCATAGTCTAATATATAAAACATCAATGTTTGTTTGTCTTTGGTCATGAGAAATCTGTGCGCAAGATGGGTACCGCGTTTGCTCGCTATGGAACAAAAACAGCGTCGTGATGATGTTTCAATTGAGTGTTTGGCGATGTTTCACAGCAATAAGGCCGAGTTTTTGCATCAATTCAGGATGAAATGTTGCATTTCACATCTGAAGCAAAGAACCACAGAGACCATCCGCTGACCCGAGGTGTTTATTGGTCCCACTTCCGTGATCATACAGATTATAGAAGGTCCCCTAAAAGAGGACAGAATGGCCACAAGGTCTGCAAGTCCAATTGGTCCACTTTTCAGACCGTTGACATAAAAAAGAGCGCCTCGCGATCGGACGCCATAACTGAAAATTTCTACAGAATGATTACAAATCAACAATGAATCAGTAGAAAAATTGTTGTAGACTGGGTCAGTATTCTTTCAAATAAAAACAAAATTGAGTGGATATCTCACACGCAACTTGTTTTATTTACATTTAAAAATCGAGCATCCTTATTGTAAGACCTTTTATGAATAAAATTATATTTTAAATATTTGTTTAATGTTAAAATTTTACTTTTGTGTTGAACGTCCTTTGCATGGTTCCCATTCTGTATCAAATTCTAAATCATTCTTCAGAGTATAGCATAATCCTTGTCCGAATAATGATTCGCCACTTTTTCGTATGTACCTGAAAATGAAATTGTGTGTCGATAGACGATCATTATTTAAAAACAATTACGCATTTAATGTAAATGACGATTATTTCAATATACCTATGAGCGCACACTGATACTTTTCCGTCGTTGACGCCTTGACTGCGGACAGAAACTCCGAGCCATTGACCGTCTTTAATTTCTTCCCGATGCGGTCCTTTCAATTCATCTGAATCTATCGCTGTATAAATAATTTATGATTAATATTCATTCTTTGATAGAGAATACATTTATAGCGAGGTGAGACGTTTGAATTTAATAATTTAATCAAATGTTTTGCTTTAAAAAAAGACTGATGGAAAATGTATTTTTACTATTATTATAAAAATGTATTTTTTTCTACTTAATATAATCAATAAGAAATATGTCGGGAGAGTATAAAAAGCAAAGAAAATGCCATATGATAATATATGCAAAATGCAGTATGAAGGTATAATGATGAATGATTTAATGAATGAATAAATGATGCACTTCTGAATAAATGTCTATGTGGCTGAAAAAAATATTCACAATTATTTTTAACACACCCTGAAATAAAACACCATGCAAATTTCAAAAAAAATAAAAATCATATGAAACCAAATGATTGATAAATGTGTTTGAATACTTACGAACTCACACCGGAATTCCAATGTAATGAATATTATACAATGGATGATGTTATACAATGTTTCGCTTAAAATTATCTACGTGATTTGTACAATCACACATATTTCAATATCTCATTGACATATCTTAAAGCTACGTAAAATAAAATGTGATATATAATAAGACGTCCGTTCATCACCGCCACAATGAAATTTCATCGTTCAATTTTGAATGCAAATTTCGTATCAAATTGCTTATATGTAAATGAATGAACGAGTCAATATGAGAATTTCAATCGACTACATATGATTCGATACGGTGAAGCGTAACTTATGGGTCAAGTACATTGACTTAACGTTTACATTATCAAGGTGCAAAATAATTCTAATAAAATGACGCATTAGGATAAATTGGTCCTAAACGTCTCAAAAAATGTTACACCAAATGGTAGTTCGTCGGATAAAGAGGGAGAAATTATGAAGTGTCGCCGTGTCTATCGTATATGTCATAGATAGCATACAACCACTAGACCAGTAGTGCGCCTATTTTATTATATATTACACAATACATATTGTAATCTTTTAGCTGAGAATTTCCATTGATAAATGGAAAAAAGCAATGCATGAAATTAAATTTGAAGCTAAAAAGTTTTACTTCTACCGCGTGAGTCTCACGCATTTTTTTAAAATGTAATTATGTGATATTAATCAAACAATTAGAATTTTATCATATATAGTACATATTTATCATATGATTTAATTGCTATTGTTTTTATATGAAGTTAAAAAATCAATCAATAATAAAATCAATAAAAAATCAACCCTTCTGTCAATGAGTAAGTCTGGCCAGACCTTTTTATTTTTGCAATGTGTTTTTTTAATAGTAATTATGTATGGATCTTACCAAATCTCCCTGACTTTATCCATTAAGGGGTTTTACAGGATTTATAATTTAAAAAAATAGTTAAAGATCCTTGCGTTTCGAGAAAAAAGGATATTTCTATTTATACACCTAGAGCCAATGGAATAAATTTAGCCAGATCTAGATATTTTTTCATAGGATTTGTATGGGAAATCACATTTGTCTTTACGTTCCGTAAAGAAACTTTAATCCTTTTGCTCCATAAAATAATATATCATATTTCTTATGCTGATCTGCATTTTTACCTGTGTCGTAAGAAATATTTTCATATCATATGTTTGGAAAAATCAGATGGTGGGTCTGTGATTCAAGAAATGAATATCCGGAGACTTCAATTCTGTACACGTTTTTAAGTTTTTCTTTAACTATGGCTAAATTAAATGATGAAAAGCAGTCAAAAACGCTATTAACTTGAAAAATAATTTTATGCTTATATAGGAGTTATTTAGTATAACCTGTTGTTGTAAACCATGGCAATATATAGTAGCATAAAAGGAACTGTGGAAAACAACGAATGATCCATTATTCAGAGCAAAAGTCTCGGTTCTAGGCTATATGTCGGTTCAACGATTTGAAGATCAAAGGACAAAGGCAAAGTGATAAAGGCAGCTCCAAGTGCTTCAAAGAAAAATTCATTTAAATGCTTAAAAATGCGTAATTTAATTTTTTTTCATGATTTTCCATATAAAATATATGAAGTTCCAGCCAGACCTATTTCATTGATGGGAAGAAATTAAAGCTTTCATTGGACAGAATGCTTAAAACGTAAATATTTGTATATAAATTATGAAGGATAAAACATTATTTCCATTTTATAAGTAACAAATACCATTGACTGTAAATTTCCAATTTTTTTAAAATTAATTTAAAGCATTTTTGTAGTAAATTTAAGTATCTGCTAGTAAAAAGGGATGAAGTCGAGGGTTTCATTGATTGTATAAAATATATAACAACAAATATTCAAAGAAAATTATCGAATTGTTAAATAAACACTTACAAATCCTAGTTAAAATATTAAATTATTCCAATCATAAAAGCACTGCAAATTAAAATAATTGATTAAACATGTTAAATCTCGACGTTTTAACAATTCAAAAAGACACACTCCAATCGGTACGATCTGAAACTCTGTAAAACATTTCGCATGTGATGCGGAAAGCTATAACGTAAAACATCGAGTGGTCTCAAGGAATGAAAGTAAAATAAGGAAAGGGAGATTTATTAATAGCCGAAATAGCTAAAAAATTAATTTGTTGTTGTTGTTTGTTTTTTAATAATGTTAAAGAACAGTTTTTATTCATTATTTATATATAATTCTACAATGTTATTTTTATGAATATTTATACTCATGTATTGGCTACGAAAATAATGTGAGTGGGTAAAAAATTACGACTGTTCAAATAAATATTACTGTTACAAGATTGAATTTAGAAGATTTTGTTTTTAGTCCTCGCCAACCATTCGCATCCATACCGGTCCCCCTTCATCGGCGGCCGTGAGATCGTTACAATATGCAAATGCTCAATCGAATGAAAATGGTCGGCTGAGAGTTGATTATGAATTAAAAGAAGATTAACATTAATGATCCACGTACTATTACAAAAAAGGCTTATAAAAGCGTAGAATTAATTACCTGTATCCGCTTACCAATTATGGATGAGTGTGTCAGTAAGGGTCATATTTGAGGATGTGTAATCGATTACGGATTTATTTGGTTACTTGGTCTCGAATGTTAATCAGTTTGACGTATTATTTCGAAGAGGAAGAATAGATTTATGTGTATTTATTACATATATTTTGAGACGCATATAAAAATCATCCCGAATATCATTTGAAGTCTTTATATAAATAATTATTCCTTGTGTCAATTAATTTCAATCGCTTATATCGGTGAATATAATAGGCATTGACATGACATTCAAATATAATTTTGAAATGACAGTTTATATCGTTTGACAGCTGGTTTTGGCCATAAGCAAATTTATTGGCGCAAAGTATACTCATCAGTATTTGACGCGCCTTGACGGCGAAAATATTTAGAAAACGTTATAATTAAAGGGCTCCTCGCCACAATTCCTTTTTGGTGGAGCACTTAACGATTTTGAAGAGTTTAATTTATACACGTCCAATTTAAATAATATAACTGTCATTATCCCATATCGGTATGCTTTTGACATGCAACGTATATTATTAGCGTCGCCCGTAATCACAAATAATCGAGCGACGGTTCGAATAAAATTGATTTATATTGAATTAAACGCATAAATTTGTTTTTTACGAGTCGAAACAATTTTTTATTAAAATAGAATCGAACACTAATAACTACAGCCACATAGCAAGTGCATGCATATAAAGCTGAAAGCGAACATGCAATTATTCAACCGCATACCATCATGCTAAGCCATGCGTTCATGCGTCCGATCTTGGTGATATGAGAGTGATGATATAACGCCTGACTTTTACGAATTAATTCTATTTACGATTTTTAAGATGTGTAATTTGATAAAATCGTAAAAGGGGATTTTCATTGTGTCAATCAAATTGTGCAATATATATAAATTGTGAAGAGCGTAAATAAATACTTAATTAGCAAGCACTACAAAATTATTAATTTTAATAAAAGTCAGTCATCTATTTTTTTGTTTTTAAAGCTGATGATGTAATAAATCTTAAAACTAATGATAAAAATAAGCCACCAGTCGAAATCCATTATTAAAGGATCACAACTTTCAACCTGTCGCGAAAATAGAAATGATTTTTTTGTTAGTAAGAACAGTAGAAAATAGAAAAAAAAGAATAGATAGATAAAAAAAAAACAGTAAAATGACAGAAATGGGAGACCACCACTTACTATTCTCATAACCGCCGGTTTCGTCTAGGACATCGCGGAGACACCACCGACAAAAATACATCAAGTTGAAAATTTAAATACATAAAAATAAATAAAAAAACAAAAAAAATTAAAATCAAATTAAAATTAAAATCCTTGGCAAATTTGTCAATTTTACGATGCACTCGAATCAACCTAAACAAGTCTTCCTGCTGAAAGTGATGATCGAAAAATTTCCGAATATTGAAACAAATTCTGAAATCATATTATCGACACGTCCACGCTCATTATTCAAAAAAACAACAGGAAATTCTTCATAGAATCATTTCCGTCTTTTTCTGGCATCCAGTTATTTGATCTTCGTGTGATACATCTCAATTTAAATAATAAATAAACTTATGAAATATTTCTACCTTTATTTATTCGACACGCCATATTCGGTCGTTTAACTGAGGGTATTCCCAGTAGTGAACGTTCTCAGTGAATTTGTAAACATGGGAAAAAATTGATAATCGTTATGTGATACAATATTTTTATTTGAAAGATCTCAGGACAACCAAAATGATATTGGATGACAGTTGACTGAAAGTGCGCGAGCTAGCAGACATCATAGGCATTTTAAAAAGTGCTGTACATCGCATATTGCCTGAAAATTTGGATATGAGGAAGCTGTGCGCAAGATGGATGCAGAGTTTGCTCACAATTAAACAAAAACAGCGCTGTGAGAATGTTTCAATCGAGTGTTTGGCGATGTTTCACAGCAAAAAAAACCGAGTTTTTGTGTCGATTTATAACCATGGATGAAGCACTGAGACAAAGGATCATGGGGATCCTCGTCTGACTAAGCTAAGATATAAAAATGCCGCAATAAGCCCTAACAAAGTCTGCGTGTCCAACCGGTCCGCCTTTCGGACCACAAGAGAAATTAACAGCCAAAACAATGCACTGAAAGGGAAGAATCGGCTTCAAAGAAGGTAAAGACAGTTCCAACTGCAGGTATGGCGTCAGTTTTTTTGGGATACATGTGCAATAATTTTCATTGATGAGAAATAAACATATTTTATCCAAATGTTTCCAAAATCCAAAGTCGAATACTTCTGGGACTATCCTCGCATCTACTATTTTTGCCATTCAATTTTAACTCTTTTAATTTCGTCATAGACGTGTCATAAAAAGTCGTTTTCGAACATATCTACAATCTACAAATTCGATAAAAGTCTCATCGTATCGAATTATTTCTAGATGGCACAAAATGTATCTCCATTCTTTTTTGTGATCTTTATGCCACCGCATATTATTGTATTAAATTCATCTCACTCTACTGTGTATTATACGTTTTTGTTATACGAATATGTTCATTTATGCTTATTTACATTTACTACTTGTTCGCATTTAAAAAAAAAACTAAAAAAAAACAAAAAAACACATTAAAAATATTTAATAACCCATTTCCAACAACTAAAAACTTGATACATCTAATTTAAAAAACAGTCTAAAATTCCCAAAAATATCTAATCTAAACAAAAAATGTGAGACTATATACTTTCTACATCGTTTTGTGTGTTTGGATTTTTAATAAAGACAGCGACATTGTGTTAATTACAGAGCCCCCCCTCGTTTTTATTCCAAAAACAGCGCATATGGAAAATATTAGGATGGATCTACAAACTACATCTTATCCACAGCTCTAAATATTTTTAAATTTGTATCCAGAGGTGTTAATTTTGGCTATGATGAAATGATGAGTTACAAGTAGTTCGGGAGTTGCGGTGAACGTCCGGGAGTTACGGTGAACATCGAACATAAATTAGTATACGACATAACATCTATTTAATCTCACGTCACGTTAAAACATTTAATCGTACTACATCGATGCTGAAGCTAAATTTCGCTTATTAATCGCCAATTGGTTAAAATTTAGTCATATTAATCGAATTAGTAATTTTTCCATCACATACATAACTAATTAATTTGTGTCATACATTTCGATCGTTCACGCTGTGCTGGATCGCTGTCGTGCTATGGTCGAATTATATATATATATATTTTATGTATAATGAATTAATGGGCTAGTCTAATGTGTATAGTATTCTCATCTGAGACCCGTAATTGGATAAATCTAATCTGTCAAACCCAAGTGATAGGAGAACCGCGGACGTGGCGGATTTCATATTTACCGCGTCTTCCATCTGTGATGACCTGGACGCAGTCGTTCGTCTGCGGCGTCAACGGACATTTAAATAATGCGCCGGAATTCGAAGTGTTCGGTTGGAGATTTTGTCCCAGAGGAGCGCCCACGAGAAGCCTGCAAATAATTTAAAAAAACGTTCATTACTATATAAATAATATTAACCTTCTTAGGACAGCGATATATCGTCGTTGTAATGTTCAGAAAGTAAGTGTACTGTGACCATAACGGGATGTAATTTTTTGAGGGTTGGTACTACTGAGTGGTAGAAAGAAATCTCTTGACAGAGCGAGCATCGCAGGAATATGATTAGGGAATCCAATCTTGAGCCAAAATTTTGATACCGGGATTGATCACCATTAATGTGACTGATAAAACTCCTTTCTTCTGAGACACGGACTAAAATTTGCAAAATTCCCGATTTCCCGACAAATTTATTTATTTCCGTCGCTGCAGATGAATATATATATACTACGATACTTTGATGTGATTCGTAATTATATTACGGAGGAATACAAAAATTATGAACCCCGTATGTATTATATTTCATATCGATACTCCCATTATTAGAGTTGAGGTGTAGTAAATACATCACCGGTAGGGAAATGTTAATATAACAAGTTTAAAAACATATATGTACTGTATGTATGTATATATAGATTAGACAGTTACTGCAGTTAGGCGTCGCCTAAATTCACCAATTAGTAGTTACGCCACTGTTTCTAAGCGCCCAGATGTCATCGAACGGGATGGCAATTATGTGGAAAAATAGTCAATGTGTGTATCAAAAATATCCTATAATTACACTTTTTTCTAACTATAAAAAATTAGTACACTTACTTTCTGAACATGCCTCGTATATTGAAGGCGTAATTTGGCATTTACTGAAATATCTCGGTTTGAAGCATAGAGGGTCATCCAGAACACAGGGGTCAAACCCTAAAGGCTAACATGGGCAATTTTTCATAGATTTGGAGCTTGAGAGGCCTTTGGCGCAATTCTAGTTTTAGTTCAAGAAGTTCCCACTCCATCAGTAATTTCTGACGAATTTGTGCAAAAAATTGAATATAAAGTGAGGAATGACTAGCGTGTGACGCTTGGTAGCCTCCACGAAGTCTCCTAGGTAGCACTGTGTCGGAAAAACTTGGTTACAAGGAGTTGTGTGCGAGATGGGTGTCCATGATGCTCACACCAGAGCACCGTCTACATCGCGTGACCGCCACGCGTGAATTTTTGGATCATTTTTCACAGGAGTGAGAAACTTTTCTGGACTCTGTCGTGACGAGGAATGAGACGTGGATACATTAAATTACATCTTCAAAAATAAGCTTAGCTTATAAACAAGATCCACCGCATACACGACGATATATCGACGTTGGGACAACAGCGATACAACGCTGTCCGGCACTGAGTGGTTTAGCACAAGAAATTCGCCCAAATCCAATGCCATCCATCTTATTCATTGGACATTGTACGCTCTGATTACCATTTTTTTGGATCTTTAGAGCACTCATTACAAAATACAGAAGATAAATGTTTTGCAAAAGATAAAAACGACTAATTTCCGGTTCCCTCTCCAAATTTATAATTTGGCATAATGATAAAATGAATGCTAGATAATTTGTTATTTGATTTTTTTATGGCATGATTGATGTTTATTACCAATGGAAAAATGGAATGCAGCCATTAAGCGAATGAATTTCATTAGGATTCCATGGAAAAAGGCGAACGTCGTCGTAGACGTCTTCGGCCAGCATAACAAATGCATTCTTCTCCGTCCGAATGCTAAGTGAGAGCATTTCATTTCGTTTGCTCTTTCGACAGCCAGTCGTAAAAGTGATTTAAAATGTGGGTCAAAGTATCGAATTTGAATTCCAGATTCTTAGAAGCGTTTCCAAGACCACCCTAATTTAGTCGAGTCGAACTGGCATGCACTTTAATGGCTTTCTCTGCTAAGAATAATACACGCCTATGATCAATTACGTGCTCCAGCTGCAGACGAGCCATCCGAAAGATGCGAGGAAGCTTCTCCGGAGCGACTCTTTTGTTTTTGTTCCGTGTGGCATTCTGGCATTCCACTCCAGGATGAATGAAGGAAGCCCACGCTTCACTTGAAGCCTCGACTTCCATCAGAATAACTAAGAGACGCTTACATCTTTCTAATTTTATTATCTTGTTTAACGGAAAGATGATTTAGTTGATAGTGGAATTTATTGCAGTGGCGTTGTGGAAAGAGCGAGCAACAGTGCTAACCCTATAAATACGGGCCGCACGGATTTGTGATTCTCATCGCTTCAACTCTATTTCTTTTTCTAATGTTCAGCCGTAGATTTTTATGTTTTTGTCTAAAATAAACAAACAAACAAAAAGTGGGATGATTTACACGTACAGTCAGTGTCAGATTTAACTATAGATGCAGAAGGCCTCGGGTCTCAAAAATTCAGGGGGCCCATATGTATTGTTTACGCGAAGAAATGAACGAATATTGTGCGCTATCGATAGTGTTAAGTTTCATTTATTGATATACAAGATTGACTCACGCAGCGCGATCCGGAGAGAAAATGGATTTGTATGGACGATAAGCGGTGCACAAACGAATATAGCATCAACGTTTACGTCAATTTAAAATTAGCTCACTAATTAAAGGGTTGATTCTAGTCTATAATTTAGAAAATATCTATTTTTTTTAAACACTTTCAAAGATTAGAATTTTAAGAATATATTCCTCCAAAGAAATTTCCAAAAATATAATTATTTACGGAGTTATGGCTATTTTGGTGACGCGGCAACTAAATTCGGTCCTACTAGAACTTTTTTCAACACTGTTGACATGATATCTCAAGTTCTAATCGACTAATTTACTTCAAATCTGGTACAAATATTTTATATATAGCCTTCTACTGTCCCTACCAGATTTATGCCGAATTTTTATTTTAAACTAATGAAAAAAATTAAAACGGTGAAAAAATAAGGACAAAAATCGATGTTTTACCATTTTAATTTGCATATTAATTTTACAGAATTAAACATAGAATTATCTTGTTGAAGACTTGATTTTTTGCTATTATTTGAAACCGACCGTTTTTTTAAGTTATCTTTTTTTCATTCTCTCCAATTGTTTATAATATATGGATGCTGCAATTATCTGACCAGCTTCAAGCTATGCAAAATTAATTACTCTGATGATATCCCACCGTATACAAAGATATTTTTTATAGTTAATGACGGTTGGTTAACGGAAGAAACTTATTACTTTTTCGCTTAGAATTATTTTGCGTTACTAACATCTCATTGCAAATCGTAATTCGTCGCAAAAACGAACTAATTTCATACCTGAACAAGATAAACGCAAATTATTCTAATGCGATTAGCGACAATCTAATTGTTAACGAACTGTTGACCATGAACAACCAAGCTTAGTTGGCAATTCCCTATTTGTTTGACGATGATAAGATCCCATAGGATTTAATATTTTCATTCCCTGATCGGATAAAAGCAGCATTTTTTATTAAAAAAAAGTCTTTCAATAAGAACGCTCTATTTTAAAATGCGAATAAAACAAGTTGTGTGTGAGATATCAACTCATTTTTACTTTTATCTGAAATAATATTTTATGGCAATAAGTATGGTATAAAACATCGTTCAAATATACGCCGCGGCTTTGCTTGGTGGCACGAATTCGGGAGGTCCAATTTTCAATGATTTGGTCGCATAAATCTGAATTTGTTGAATGGCGTTCTTTATTTTGACTTTGATGGTATCGATTGTTTGCTATTCATAAGCATAGACTTGCGATTTAAGATAGTCCCAAAGGAATAAGTCTGATGGTGTTAAATCAGTGGCCAATTGAAGTTGCCGCGGCGCGAGATAACCATTCCCTCAAATCGTTCGTGCAGAATGTCCATCGTGGCATGCGCTGTGTGACACGTAGTGCCTTCCTATTGGAACCACATATCGTCGGTATCCATATTAAGCAATTAAAGCCACAAAAAGTTACTAAACTCCATCGCTAAAAAATATTTTTTGGCGAAATTTTTATTGAATTTGTAAATAAAATTTGATGATTTGTACGAACTGTACAACGCTATATTATTCCATGATGATTTGCCATACACTACTGAATAATTCACAATAAATTCTACAGATATTGCTTTAACAACATAGCCGCTATAACCAAACAAATTTAGAGCGTCTTTATTGAAAGACCCCAAATAGTTGCAAATATCTGTACAATTGAGTGTTAATTGCATGCAATTTTAACCTCTTCCGCCCAAGTATCATTAATGGATTTCAATTTAAAATTAATCATATTTCTATATTGTACATTTCACTCCACGATGGAGTGTAATTTCGTCCCGATTTTTTTTCGGGTTCCGCATGTAAAATGAAGGCGATGGCGTGTCGAACACATGTTTAATTTTTTGTGGACTGATTCAGACTTGACTCACATGTATAATTATATGTTTATTCAATGTCTACGTCCAAAAGTCGTTTTAATCTGTTGATTTTCTCATCGAGTCACGGTGTCGTGACGCCTTTAGGGCCCGAAAATGAGGGACCGAAATTATTCCGGAATTTTATCACGCGATCCCGTTTTGGCGATTCAATAAAAAATATCTTCAGCAAACGGATCTATCCGAATGACAAAGCACCAGTTCTCAAATCGAGGATGGAAGAAGAATGCGTGGGTCTTAAAAGGGCACCCCTTTGTTAATTAAGGGGGGCAATGATAAACGTGTTGCTGATGAGCCCTTGATTGTGAGTCAGAAAGCGATCACCCCCATGATTTAGATTTTCGATGGCAATCAACTCGAAATGAAAAACAAGTAACCGATCCCCTGTATATTAGACGATTGGCAGGATATGTGACAGGGCTTATTGAATAAAAGGGTTCTCAGGGTTCATTAATGTTTATAGTGATTAATCCGATTTCAATCTGAACAACGATGGTGGCTATTATCATCAAAAATAATCTCAAAGTCGTAAATGTATTAAATTATTTACTGGGAATAAAGGGTCATGCATATATAACGCCTAGATATTAACACCGTATAATTCTTACACATGACATATTTTCAAATGACATAAGCGATTTTGTTTTATTAGAATATTGTACAATTTCAACCATGTACGGATATATATTGCAACAAGTGTTTAGATTATTGAAACGAGCGAACGAAAGATCCATTGTTTTCAAGCAAAATTTTAAGCAGATGGAACTCGAGAAAACAACAAAAACAAAACATCTAGGCGTCACATTTGGATGATCCATTGTATGTATTTACGTTCTTGTAGTGTTTGCCAACTCAGTGTTAGATCGACGTGACAAATTATGGGCTTCCATTTAATACGTGATGGTATGGAAAGGGTCATCTTTCATTCTAAATAAGTTCTCATTTCCTACTGTTTTATGCAGAGCACGATTCTGTGGATGAATTTGCAAGATGCATTATGTCGATCTGCGATTTGCATTCGGAATAGTGATGTTAAATCATAAATCCTTATATAATGATGTGAATCTAAATAAATATTAGGGTTACGAATTGGATTAGGGTGTTCAGAAAAGGCCTTACCCACGATGGGGCAAGGAGTAGAAGACCATCAGTAATTTCTGACGAACCTGTGCAAAAAATTGAAGAGCAAGTACAAAATAACCGCCGTGTGATACTTGACGATCTTCATGGATAATTTCCTGACATTTGTTGAAGTCTCCTTGGTGATATTGTGTCGGAAAAACTTGGTTTTAAGAAGTTGTTTGCGAAATTAGAGCCCAGAATGCACCGTCAATATCGCTTTATCACCAGCGTGAATTTTTTAATCGTTTTGCACAGGAGGGAGAAACGTTTTCTGGACTCTATTGTGACGGGGGATGAGACGTGGATGTGTCACTACACCCCAAAATCCAAAAAAACTGGGGGTCTATGATATTGGCATACAAAAGTTGATGCCCTGACTACAAAAATGTCTCGATCTCGACGGCGATTACGTTGAAAAATAGTTAAATATATTTGTTCCTGTGAATTTCAATTAAATACAAGCATTTTCCGATACTGCATAAATGCTGTAACCTTATTTTCTGGATAAATGTCACAAAAAATATTTGACATTATTGGTCGATAGCTTATTATCGATAATAGCTATAATCATAGCGATTTTTTTGATATTGTTTATCGAAAATAAATATATAATGGCACGTGTTTATCTAATACATTCTGATGATAATCTAAAAAAGCATTAAGTTCTCGCCTTAAGACATCCAACAATCAAGAAATGTCAAGAGATTATCTCGAAACATATCTACGACTCCATTCGAGCTCATCAGTCTTCCAGCCTATTACCACGACGTTAAGCAAATAAGCATAGAGATATAAATTCTGATTATTTATTTTATAAATTTCGACGTTGTATTATGACGACAGTAATGAACAAAGCAGTGAGGTTTATTTATTTTAAACACTTTTAAACTTGAAAATAGTCAATAATCAATTCTTACTTTGATGCATGTTCATATTTATGATTGTCGAATAATTTTGAATGCTGTTTTTCTTAAATTGTTTTTCAAATACAGCCAACCCTCCTATAGCGTCCATTTTGTTTGCGGCGTTTAAAACACAGTTTAAAACCTACTGATATGCTTACATATTTCTGTATGATGAGCCACGGAATAGGGTACGTCCCCAGGCAAAGAAATCCAGTGGTGTCAGGTTTGAAGACCGTACGAACCACGGAATAGGACCGCCAAAATAATAATTTACACGATAGAGATGCCTACAAAAGCAATCCTTGCAAAAATTAAAGAGGACAACTACAGTTGGTATAAGAAAAAGTGAGGTGTAGTAAATACATCACCGGTAGGGAAAGGTTAATTTGACAATTTTAAAAATATATATGTACTGTATATATGCATACATAGATTAGACAGTTATTGTCCCTAGGCGTAGCCTAAGATCGCCAATTAGTAGTTACGCTACTGTTTCCAAGCGTCCAAATGCAGTCTATAAAATTTCAACGTTGCGGACATTAATACAAATTTTCGAAATATGAATAATTGTAAATAGCGCCATTAAATTTAAATCTATAAAGCTGCCTTTTTGTCTACAAGTAGTTTACGTCAATTATTATTAAATAAACGTCACCTATTTTCGATACAAGGTGGTTAGGGATTCGGTAGACGTTGCTAAAGTTGTAGCGCGGGAACTTGATTGAAGCACTGCAATATAATACAGCATCCGTACTAAATATTTAAGCATGTTTAAAATTAATGAACGTCAAAATCAATAAGCTAAATAATAAGATGCTGTCAAATACTTCCGCTATGATCGATGACACGAAAATTGACTACTCATCTTTCATAATTGATGCTCATCCCGCATATCGGCACGACCCTTTCGAACAACCCTAATTTATTCACATGTCATAATTGAATGTGTATGATCTAATTGCATCGAAATTAATTTTTATTACGGCGGCGTGTGAAATAAAAGCACAAAATTAAAATGTATGTGTATAGCTCAATTGAAGGATCTTATCATAGGGGAGAGCTTCATTGGAATGCGACGAAGATATGGAATAGCTTCGAGACGGAGCGGGATGGAATGCCGACGTTTGATATCATTGAATTAGGGAATAGCTATAAATTATATTTATCTTCCTGGACTAATGAAAAATATAGCACATGAGCTGTGAAATGAGATCACTCCGGCCTGCGTGAAATGGGATCAATGGGATGCGAGTTTTTAGCGGTCTCTCTGTTGAATAATTTCGGGGAAATGTGTGTAAAGTGTGTAAAGTTTCCGAATTGATATGACTTTTTGATGGTAGTTTGTTGTTTTGATTTGTTTGTACTTCCACCCTCTTTCGCTTCGCTCGGTTCTGCGTCGAAAATCCGTGAATGGAAGAGCAATAAACTGGTATTTGGATGTCCCAAGTCTCCCTCGTATAATTTCAACTTTACTGCCACTTTGGAGATGTTTACTTCCACTCGCTCCTTCTTCACCGCATTTCTCCCCTGCAGCTTTAGAAATGCAATCGCATTGAAAGCATTCGTTGATAAATACACCATCCAAATATATCATGAGGAAGGTCCTCCATAGATGATTATGGAGAAATAGTTGATAGTCTATTAACACATATGTAAACGTATTAAAACATCACAGATAAGCGAGCTTAACACTTTACAATCCGGGTGTTCCGCGCTAAGCTTCGCCTAAAGTCCGGGGGATTTCGTAAGAAATTACTGAAAATCGTAAAATTGATATAATTCTTAAACCAGCTAAAAGATTGAAACGAAATTTTGGTGGTACCTACAGAAAAGTTCACTGCATTATATATTTAAACATAACAGTGGTTTTCAATTTGTGGTGCATGTTACAGCGCTGATGAAATGCAAAAAGTTATTCAATTCGACTTTAATTGTATGACCAGGCATTGATTAAAAGGCACGTAAACACACAAACAAAACACAGGGACAACATTCAGTCATTGTATCTATTCAATGGGTATTTTAGTCTAGAATTTAGTAAAAAATCATTTTCGTTTGCATTGTTTTTAAGTTTACACCTTTAAGAATATATCTTCCAAAGAAATTTCCAAAAATTCCAATTATTTACGAACTTATAGCTATTTTAGTGAGGCGCCAATTAAGCCAATAAATTTTATAAGACGCAAAATATAAACACATCCAAACGGAAGAGATTTAAGGATGAAACTGATGAACCGTAGGGGGTTTGCCTATTCAAAAATAAGAAAACACACGTGTTTCAAGTGTTTTTTGCTCAGACGAAACACTTGACGAGAATATCAACAGCGGGTCATCAAAGCAATAGAATTATCGCTTCGGCGCTGAGACTGTGATCTCCGGCTCCCGCATACAACGTCCAGTATTTTTAAAAAGGTAATTCTCGTTTCCCGCGCTCAACGGTTAGCCGCGCTAGGACGGAGATCTCCGTTTCCCGCACACAAAGTGTTAAGCTAGTCAGCAAGCTAAACCATCTTAAGTTCTAATTAACCGATTTAAATTTGATATGAACCTTCTCTATATAATCTCCAGCCCCCCTACCAGATTTATGTAATTTTTAAAAATAATTAAGTCGAAAAAATAAGAACATTTTTTTTGTTTATATATTAAAAAATGTGTAGTAAAAATATTTTTTGTTTTATTTTATCGGACTTGAAAAAACACGAATTTATTGATACAATATCCATTTGATTGAACGGAAATTCGGCTGAATGATTTGGAACATAGACTGACCACGAATAAATTATGATCCACCCGGGTCAAACTCTACATTATCAAATATCTTTTGCCTAGCCAACACGTTAATTGCGGGGAGCATATTTTCATGAATTACGGTGTCCAATGGTTAACGTCGGCTATAACGTTATTACGTGATGTTTTTCACATTTTTTTGAACACTAATTGGCTTATGATGATTGAACACATTCCCTATACGCAGATTTACACAGTTTCTACCAGATTTATGTCGAAAATTTATTTTTTAAATATCTAACTAGTTTGTAATTAATATAATTATTATTTCTCTAGTGGACGTCTAGCATTAGAAACACCAGATGCCGGACATCCTTAAAATGTTACCAAAAAGGTTATTTTTTTATTTGCCTTATTGTTTTCTTTTTTGTGCAATTTTGGGAATATTTTATATAACTGTTTTAGTTATGCAGTTTTTGAAATCCATGGAACGCATCTTCACTATTTCTATGTAAATCATATCTTTTTTGTACGTTTTTTTGTGCGATTTTCCGCGGACAAAAGTATTATATGAAAATCGCCTGTATCAGATATGGAAGAATATTTAAAAAAAATGAACATCATGTATCTTTTATTTCGTTTGTGTCGTAATGCAATCGATATAGAAAAACCTTAAGAAAATAATATTTTTGACATAGACAAAAAGTTTGGAAACGCTTAGTACAGATTGTGGAAGCGTAACTAGCTTATTCGCTAGTATATAGGTCGTTACTCACTTATAGATTCTTTCTAGGAAGGTCTCCTATGGAGATTGTCTATGTCCGATATCGGAACGTTATACTTCTGACACCAGTGTAATTTTGAGGCGGAGGCGCTCTCGGGGACAGCTCGGGGGAGTCCCCGGGCGGCTCTCCGCCCCCACGTGTTCGTCGGAATGGCCGCGCTAGCGTACGGGTCCGTTCTTTTATCGGGCCGTGATGTTGCTGGACGAAAGAATGGAAATAGACGAGCGTCGAATTTAAAAACTTTCTTATTTAGATAACTATTTATTCCACACGTGAGATCTGGCTGTAGGAAGGACCACATCACGCAGCCAAGGCTAACTGACGACTCTCCCTGACTCCCGCCTCCTGCGTGTCACTACCCAACCGGCATCGATGCACGCGCAAGAAGCGATCCATCGGTATGCAGGTGAAATGTCTCCGTAGGGCCACAAGAGATGGCGCTGTTAAAATAACACATTGCACCTGAAGAAAAACTTATTGACGGAAGTGTATACATGACACTGCTGGGCGCGGTTAAAGATACACATTAATATGTACGATCATTTGAGCAAATCCCACATGTTTTGGCACTTGGACAAAAACCACAAATGAAATTTTGACTCAGAATCCAAAAATCGAATAATCCCTATAAACTTATCTCGGTCCACATATTGATTTACATGTCTGTTGTTCTACATAGTATGGATGCAACGACCCCAGCTTTTGCCAAATATAGTGCATTTTCATAAAGCTTAAAGCCAAGTAGGCGAACCAGGGGTAAAGAAACCCGATTTGCGAGCGACTGGACTATTGCCAAAAATATTTTCAACGTTTGCAACAAAATTAGACTGCGACACATAAATCCAAAATACATCATTATTTCATAGCGCTTTCTTCGTCAAGGATCACAGCATTGCTTGTTCTTATGCTTCAAATACTCTGTGTTTTGTTCCTGCGGAGGATTTTAATCATGTTGCCCAATTTACAAGAATAGCTTTTTTATTCGACGACAATAGGCTCATAATTTACGACTCACCTCCGTATTAATTACTTAAAATGGGGGGTCGTAAAGACGACATGTTCCGTAAATGACCTTTAAATGGCGTGCAGTCGTTTCATAAAAAAGGGAGAGGTCTTCGGATTAAATCCGCCCTCATACAACCCACTAATTAGGGGCTTAGTCGTTTGTGATTTAACATTTTTATTTGACACGGAGGCTTTCACGCGACGGGAAAACACGTCATTTTTAAAAAATTCCACGAATTGAAAACAACGATGATAACATTGTTGGACAATTATGTGACCTCCATTTGGAAAGACAAATTGCTGGATGCAAAATTGACCCGCGGATCAAAGAAGAGAGAATTGGAGCAACGCAAAATTAACTGCACGCAAGAACATTCCCTAGTTACCAGATGCGTATAATTGTTTTTGCACTCAATTATTATGAATTGTTTGTTGTCTATTTTGGATTTAATTAACCCGTTGATGAGTAATCGCGCATATTTGGGTTCGAACTGTGTGCGGAGAATAGTAAATCGGAGACAGAGACG
This sequence comes from Stenopsyche tienmushanensis, assembly GCA_008973525.1. Classification (NCBI taxonomy): domain Eukaryota; kingdom Metazoa; phylum Arthropoda; class Insecta; order Trichoptera; family Stenopsychidae; genus Stenopsyche; species Stenopsyche tienmushanensis. The sequence goes on along the minus strand of WACJ01000052.1, from coordinate 805,109 downwards.
GAGAGAGTGTCTTGGGTCTCATCATACAGTCGTACATCGATGACAAGATCGTGCTGTAAAGGCACCCCTACACGTCTAAATATTCCCAAATATTGCGAAGTCATCCATATTTTTTTTCATAGTCAATACATCAATATAATGAAATTTGTCCGTATCCGGTTGAAAATCAACATGTATGTGGTCTTCTTGGATCGTTGGTGGTCTTCTTAGAATCAATGATATACTTAAAGCTCGCCTGATATCAAAAGTGATTCTATAAATCTTTTTTTATGCGAATGCGCATTAAAAAAATCTAAAATGAACACTAGTGCAAGTTACAACAGTTATAGCGTGAGTCTTTTTGTATAACGTAGTAGTTTTGGAAATTAAATAACAAACCAAAGGGTTAATTTAAGGCCTATATTCCACCTCGCGACGAACAAGTCGTAATATCAAGGAAAAAACTGGCTCAATTAAAGTATTTGAATGGACTTGTACTAATTAAATCAGGCAGTGATTGCAAAAACCCGAAATACATGAAGATGGACTTCGTGAGCACTTAATCCAATCCATCATATCGAGCCTCGTCCATTGTGTCGAAAGAACACAATGCCAGTGATAAAATAGAAACCCAACCCCTCACCTCCAACACCCACACGCAATCATTCTTGAATAGATTGACAGATATTTATGGTGGTGGATTGGGTGTGGCCCAGGAGAGGCGTTGGGCCCTCAGAAAACAATTTCATACGGCCAGACCCCATATATCATGGTGATGGCCGTCCTCGTCACACATCTAACCCGCAACAGAACACCCCTTAAAGCGATTGAATCGCATTTTATCAATCCATTGGAGATTTTCGACTTTACGTCTATCTGCTTTTCATCAGGGAAGACCGCGTGAATGATGTGATGATGGTTAATTCTTTTGTGTTATTGGGGAATGTCGCCCGAGACGTATGGGAGGAGATGGAATTCGTGCAAGGAATTAAGGCTATTTCAGGAGATGTATTCCTTTCTTTCGGAAGATAACAAAGAATGCATATAAATAGAAAGCTGACGTGACACCAGATGCAGTCTCTGTGTTCCGAAGAATTGAATGACAATGTTTAGGAAACGAGCTTCTTTGTATGCAGAATGCATTAAAGGGATCTTCCACGGCTTTCTGGGAACCACAAGTCCAAACAAATTGAAATTTGGGTCACGAAAAATCGCGTCCAATGAACCAGACTCAATATCGTATTTGTTAAAATGTTTCAATTCATGTTGCATGGTATAGGGTTGTGACTTATTTCAATCTCACTAAAAGCAGTCCATCCGCCGATCAAAGATAATAGAAGCATAAACTACTTTAACTCTGCAGTATCTATTCTATTACATTTTACAGTTAAAAACCGATTAAATCTACTTATCGATTATCCAAATAACGAGATAAGAATCAACTTTTTTGGAGTGGATTACAGAATATCAATATGTATATTTACTTGGAATTATATAGCAACCCACTCATCAAAAATCTCGTCAATCTAGGAATCGTTCAAGAGCGTTTTCCTTATTAACACATTCCGGGCCACCGTCTTTCGCATGAAGTTTCAAATGGAGTCCACGCGAGATTCAAAGAAGTTGCAAAATAATCATTCATTTGTAATAATCTGTACACTTCTCGAACTAACAGGCAGATTTGGCTTTAAGTGAGCGGACGTAATGAGTTTAAAAATAATAATATACGGAGGGTTTCGCGCACCTTTGGCGTCTAAATTAATAATTTTGGCAGCCCTATTCCGTGACGCGCACATCAGTGGATTTCTTTGTCTGGGGACGTTCCCCATTATGTGGCTCACACGGTCTTCAGATCTGACACCAATGGATTTCTTTGTTTGGGACGCGCAAAGGAATTAATTTACACGACAGAGGTGCCCACAAAATGAATCCTAATTGAAGGAATAAGCGCCGCTTTTGCAAAAATGAAAAATGCTACCTCAGACAACTATAGTTGAAATGCAAAAAAGGTACTAGAGGTGCGCCATTGGACAGAATTTAATTACACTCGAACCTTTTTTTGTGCGATTTCGAATTTATGCTATTTTTTAAAAGCAATTTTAGCTTTTAACCCTATATTAATCCTACCAGATTCATTTAAAAAAAAAATTACTATGGAAAGAGAAAATCTACATAGAACAATGATGACATTGACACTGTGTATACTATTTCTTCCGAAGAAGAGAGCGTTTTTTTAATCATGTCGAAAACTTTTTTTGTGCGATTTTGGGTCTATTTTATATAGCTGTTTCAAAGTTATGCGGTTTTTTAAATCTACCGAATCTTTTTCTTTATGATTACGATTTATTTTTGTGCGATTTTCCGCAGAACCCATCTACCGCACAAAAAAAGGTTTAAATGTACGTATTTCAATATTTCATGTAATGCCATTTGTATATTTTGATCCTACAACGTTTGATTGAAAGCATGAATGTACATATTTAAACATCAAGATTAAATACAAAGCAGAAGCGATGATTATTTAATCAAACGTCAAAGATAAGACGCATTTTTATTCAAATAATCAAAATAACTGTGCATCTCAAAATGTCGAGGATCAATTAAGGCTTTATGGGTTTTTGATCGTTTGGACTTCATCACGCGTTCCGGTGTCGAATTACACGGCCTTTTTAAATCACATAATTAAAAGGCAGTTAAAAAAGCACCCTATACGTGGGAAGTGATTCGTTCCCGTTTGAAATATTACACATCCCCAACATTAGAGATGAATTTATTCGCGCCATAAAACGGGGATTCGGTATAATTCGCACATTTGTCATCGACACGGTTATGGCCGATAAATTCGCTCTCATTCCCGAGCAAAATTCGCTCTTCTATTTTTGTGATTCCCCAGCAAAATATTTAGTTTGGAGTCCAAAAATAGTCTTCGATATTTTATGCTGGACATAAGATAAACATCGGTCTTTGAAGTCGGTCTTTTAATCATTTTCATGTCGATTAACATTTTATTTATCATATGTATGCAATAAATAAATACACGATCCATCCAATGCAATATCCGAAACCAATAATTTTTACGACTTTTGCGATTCGCCACAAGCTTATCTCGCATGTGGGATCATCCGAATGCTAAATAAAGCAAGTTAGGGGAGATCGACAGAAACCCTGGGGGAGACATAATTAGGTGGTGACGTTTCTATCTGGAGTAGGCGATAACGACGATACAAATAACGGAGGTGTAAATGGGAGGCGATGACTGGATCACCAGGATTACGCCAAAAATCTACCATCTGGCGTCGAAAAAAAAACCACTATGTCGAAACGATGAGATAAACCACAGGAAGCACCGCCGTTCCTCAATGTGAGACTCGATAATTATTGACTCTGGGGATGTTACATGTTATGGACCCTTCAAGACATCAAGAGGGCTGTTGAATGATAAGCATTAACATACTTTATATCCGATGTGGAGATACCAATGTAAATATATACAAGTTTTAAATACACAAATAAAAGATATGATCAGAGTCATATAGCAAACACGGTGATGCAACAACCGCGTTTTATATTCATAGTCGTTTATTTACAAAATGATGATATTCGACGGCAAATTTAAACATCCTTGATTCTCAATAAATAATGACCGATGAATTTTAACAATATTCACGGGTTTGACACTTTTTTGTTGATCTAGCGTACCCACAGAGACAAAAAGAACTTCAAAGTAATACAAATTGTTAATATTCAGCGTGGGCGAAATGTCATCCGCATGCAATGTTGTGTGTTAATATCCCCAATAATCACACTTCTGACACCAATGTTACGTGGTGGAGCGATGATGCTCGCTGAGCAGAGTCCCCAGGTCTTTGATGACAAGAGATCTGACCGCAGTAAAAACGTCTTCCCATGACTCCCATCTCCTACCGGACTAACAACGATGAATGTCCAAGAATCTAGATAAATGGCGATGACATGTCGCAATATGTCCGCAGGAAGACAGATGACACTGTTAATCTGACTAATTAAATATACAGAGAACAGAACTAAATTTTTCTGTGAAGTAGGTTTAGTAACGATCATGCAGTGGATCTGCGACTTTGTATTAATATTATTAAAAGTTATATTATCGACATTTAATATCAGTAAAAAATTGTATTGTACATGTTGCCTGTTGTATTAATATTTGAGAATATTCAAACGTGTAGGGGTACCTTTACAGCAAGAACTTAGCATCGATGTACAAGTGTTCGATGAGATCATTTCATCAACCAACTGTAAGTGCGCGAGCTAGCAGACATGATAGGCCATTAAAAAATGCTGTATATCGCATACTGACTGAAAATTTGGACATGAGAAAGCTGTACGCAAAATAGGTGCCAATCGGTCCGCTTTTCGGATCGCTGATATGATGAATGGGCGCCTCGCGATCGGACGCCATACCTGTACATGTCTACAGAACGATTACGCACTCTCATTAAAAAACGAAGTTGTCCGAAAAACACCAATCGGGTGGGCTGTTTAAATTTTACAATCCAAAGACCAATGTTTAAGAGATATTCTATGATGTCCATCATATCAATAGCCATGCTGAATTGGTTGCTTCCAACATCAAATATTTGACTGCGAAACTGATGATGAATAGCTAAAGCAAATTTCGTGGGCGTGTTTGATCTTTTGGCGTACAAATGTTTGTGATATTGAGCAATTCCATGAACTATCGTCGGCAGCAAATGAAGCATTGCGGGGAGATTCGGCGGTGGAATAAAATTTGAAGCACCTGGACACCAAAATGAACCCGACGATAAACAAATGGAGCGTGCTATTTAGCCAGGTGGACGAAGATTAGCAATACTTCCACGACAAATGTGTTTGGACCTTTTGTTCTGCACAACATGTGGTAAAGGACAATTAACAATGCGGCCGCTGGAGCTGAATGGTCCGCTTTGAAAACTGGAACAAAACCATTCCAACGCACATAAACTGGCGTTCGTTCGTCAAAATGGAACGCTCGTAACCCAACACTGCAATAAAAGTTCAAAATATGAAATTGTTTTGGCCTGAATACGCTCCATTGCTTGCAAAAAATATATTACACATGTTCACAGCAAAAAACGACATTTTTTTGCCGTTTGAATGAATATTGCAATGTTTACGATACGGAACATATGCCTGACATCCTCCATGGGAGACAAATATTTCATGATGTAGCTAAACGCATGTGAGAGATAGCGCGACCACTTTAAATGTAATATATTCTATTATAAATTCTTGAATAGGGATGACACAATAAAAAGTGGTTATAAGAAAATTGTAGACGAAAGGCAGTCCAAGGAGTTCATATAAAATTTAATCGAAGCAGTATAATGTCTTGCAGCCAATTTTAACGCTTAAGATCAACAGCAGATAAAATGTCTTCGTCTATCGTATACATGCTGGATATTTTCCCATGGTCTTTCAAATCCTCAAAGATCGTCCAGCATTGAAAGGATTCTCATGTACCTTGCGTGTTATGAAAGATGCAATCTTTTCATATAAAACGTCCCTCCAAATGGCCCATAAAATATATTCTCAAAGTGGGCTGGATGCTGCTCCACAATGGAATATTTCCGGGATGCGCAGGTCCCTTCAGAAAAAAAAACAACAAACCGATGCCTTTTTATTCTCATCTGGAGACGCTGGTCAAAACCCAAAGTCCCGCTGAGATCAAACAAGACAAAGAGCGCTTTAATTATACCTCAGATATCCCGTGGCTATTATGTGTTTATAAAAAAGGGTCGCCCACAAAGCAGGTAAGATAGAACCAGACGAACTTCCACCTCAAACGCCATTAAAATGCGATACCTTATAAATAGAAGGAATGAAGATAAATGTTAAAGACGTTTCCGGCAATTATCGACTGGCTACTGAATCTAAACGCATCTCAGATACAGATTTCAGAAGAATCTTTCCTATTTCGAGATGAACATAAATCAAAATGGTTTGCAATCAGCGCAATAAATCGTGACAGTAACGCCACAGAACGGCGCATTCAAAACCAACACATAGCATCGTATCTTAAATCGCACGACGTCAAAGTCGTCATACTGAACGCCATCCATCAAATTCAACCAGATGTATGCGACAAACTCATCGAAAATTGGACCTCCCGAATACGCGCCACCGAACAAAGCCGCGGCTGACATTTGAACGATTCCATACTTAATGCCATAAAATATTATTTCAAATAAAAGCAAACATGAGTGGATATCTCACACGCAACTTGTTTTATTTACATTTAAAAATTGAGTGTCCTTATCGAAAGACCCTATAACTTTAGTATATACAATTAGTCCGTTATGGTCTTCCAACATCATACTTGTATAAATAATTATAGGAGTGGGCCGAAAGCGTTCACGGATTATACACAACATCTAAAATTAGATTTCTATGCAATTTTTCGTCGTTCAATGTGCATAAATCCAAGAGTTAACTGTTTACGAAATCCACTACAAAAATAATCATGACTCACAATCCACCATATTTGGCAAACGGAAGGTCAGGGGAGTGTCTGTCGTTATTTATTCAGCATTGCTTTAAATATTCAGCTTGATTGCAGTCGGATCCTCGATGGAAGCCTTCTGGTTTTCTGATCCAGATCAGGACCTAATGATTGCACTTTAGGAGTTATCTTTGCTAAAATATTTTGCTGTTGTTGTCCTTTTTGTGATCTTTTATGGAACAATAGCAAAGGCGTTTCTGTGATTTGTTGGGGCATCTATCGCAAAAGTATGCCATTTCATGTCTTTTGTAACCTTGCAATTCTTATTAGTCCCTATTACAATGCAGCTTTCTATTTGAACGGGATTTATTGGAACTGGAGGCCAAAGATCAATCCCCAGCCGTCTCTAAATTATTCTACAATCGCTCAATCAATGATATCCATTCGTTTTCTTAATTCTCTTTTAAATAATTTAGTCTAACCGCACAAAATAAATTCCGCCCACGAATAATACTCGTGCTAATTCTATAATATTCACGAAAATGCGCAAAACAATTTCCCAAAGTTTCATCGCAATCGGACGAACGGTATAGGAATGTATACCTAGCAAACCGACAACACAATGACACACATTCATTTTTATATACACTTGGGTCCGTTTTTATGCGAATTTGAAGTTATGCGGGTTTAAAAAATAATGTACCCTATCCATCATTTTTATATAGAGGACAAACATTTTTTAATGCGAATTCGCACAAAAAAAAATCTGAAATTAACAATAGTTAGTAAGATATGTTTAAAACTTCGAAAGTTACGGGTATTTTAGTGAGAATTTAGAAAATGGCAGTATTGCAAAAAATCTGCCCGCGCTAGAGCTTATAGGGTCCGCGCAGAAAATCCGATGATAATGTGTTAAGAATTGAATTTATATAATCATCTAGTAAAATAGACTTTAATTAAGCAATTTAAGATAAATATGTATTGTGATTTTACTTATGTCAATTTTTTATAAACTTTTTTTATGCGATTTTCAGTACATTCTATCTCATTGATTTGAAGTTATGCGGTTTTAAAAAATAATGGAACCTATCCCTCTGTTTTTTTTAATGTAGTTCACGTCTTTTTTATTCGATTTTAAGCTTTCTCTTATTATCTATATTTTTATTGCCACTAATATGAAATTCAGAGTAACGCCGAAGACAATATCCAAGCAGCGATCACAGAATAGTTTCAGAAAAGAAAATCTTATACTAATTTAAGCCTTGATCAGCGTGCTAATTTTTGTAGCAGATAACAAGAGTGCGCCCGCAGCATGTGTGGGTTCGCATACTCATCAAAGCGCTAAAAATGTATAATTTTTCGTAACTTCCTCATCTTGCTAAAGAAATGGTATTGTTCATAACTTTTGGTGGTTCAACATGCCAAGGCGCCCAAGATTCGAATGTAAAGGGTTAATCCTTGTGTGAAATGGCGCTAGAGGTCTTGGCCATCATTTTCAGGCAGGGACCAGTTTTCAATGTATAGGGGCCGTCATTAAATAGCCAGCAGACACAATAGGGGCTAAACCTATACGCCAGAATAAATCAACATATGGTCCGCGACCCAAATTTGGATCGCCATTGCTTTCATTTGCAGTAATTAGTAGACTTGCTTAATTCAGTCTCCAAGATCGTTGCAATCCAAAGTGATGAAACTTTGCATCATGCTTTTTAAAAATACATCATGTTGGTGTATTCGTTTTGGATAAAACTGAAGAAAGAACACCCTATTTTAGCCGGCGAAGTAAAGGTTAAGAACCCCTGCAGTATGCACACAGGAAAGTACGAGAGAAAAGAAGATTTATGTAGCATTGTTTGTTTGTGGACTCACGGGGCAATTAGTATGTGAGCTTAACAGTATTTTTGTGGTTGCATTTCAGCCGTAGTTTGACAGCTGTATAAATCATTCTGCCCTGCTGACGCCATATTTGATTCGATCGACTTGTATTGACGATATGCAAACAACAGGCAGACCACACGACCAGACCAATCTCGTCGATAAGACCGTCTCATATTTGGACAACAGCCCGGAATAGTCATAGGATCATTCAATATCGATCAAAGATGCAATCGCACTACAACTTTAGCCACGTATATCGAAGCTCTAGCCATCTTGTATCGAATGTAAGCGACGTTTATTTAAGAATAATTAACGTAAACTACTTGTGGACAAAAAAGCAGCTTTGTACATTTGAATTTAATGCCGCTATGTACAATTATTCAGGTCCGCAACGTTGAAAGCTTGCTGGACTTTAACTTTCCTGATTTACACTGTATAAACGTACTATATACATACTATATTTCGGATATTCTTGACGAAAGAACATAAGATTTGTCGTGTTAAACTACATGATGCTCACCCATAAAACCACAGGAGGCGGAGCCAACCCTATGTTCGTGGGCAACGGTTGAATCTCTGGGGTAATGATGTGGAGTAGAGATGCGCGAAAGTAATCTCCTTCGTTGCTTCATCAAACGCTGCTGAGGTAGCCCAGCTAACATGAGATGGGTACGCAGGTCACCCTGTGCTGCGTACCCATAAAGAGGTGTGTGAAACAGCCGATTACAGTAGTTGATGGAGACTGTGTCAAAAGCTCACCACTATCCTCAACAGCCTATGCAAACAGGGTTTTAAGCTGTTCGAACGGCGACTCATCTCCGTGGTTAGGCACTAAGAATGACCGAATCGATACGAGTACCATTGGGAAGGGATAGCCCCTGCAGTCCGTCATCTGTTATAGCCCCCCTTAAACTGGGGTTGGACTCGTGATGGCAGTGAAGTCGCGGTAGTATTCCCTTGAAGCTTAGCTTAACCTTTGTCCTTCCTCCTCCATCGCACCTTCGGGTGCACATGTTCTAAAGCTGATCTTTTTCGCGGAAACCTCGCCTCCTTTGGAGGGTGTGGAGCAAAAAGGGTGGGCACCTGGACGCTCCGCGCGTAGCGTTTCTCGTTGGATCAGTGGAAGACACTCTTTATGTGGCTTCTCCGGGGCAACCTGGAACACCCATACAGCAGAGCAGGAAATGGGTTCGATTGTTAATGAGCCCCCAATTCAGTCTGTCGTCTTGTATCCCTTGCTAGCTGTCTAAGTCTTCTTTTTTCTTATCTCAATGGTTTCTTGGTGATTTCTTTCTTCCTTTGATCAATCAGCACATTAACAAGTGCACGTAATTAGCATGCGAGGGGTATTTGACCTGTTTCTTATGTAAAAGACGACGCAAACGAAATGGGCGCTATAGGAGGGTTGACTTTTTTAATAGTCCGATCGTATTTACCTATTGTAATATAAACATTTCTATATGATAAAGACCTCATCGCATTATCTTCAGAAGAATTTGAACATGCCACGATATTTGCATCGTCTGAAGAACACGATTTACAGTCGAATACCCAAAATTCAAAGCTCATTCTTGATTTAAGCATCATAAACGGTCCATATGGCATTCCTTGGGCTCGCCAAGAAGCAATTTTCTAAGACGAAAATAAATTGATAATCAAATCTCTGCCGTATAAGGCAGCGGTTGGAAATAATCGCGACTGCGTTCCCCTTGAAAATTAGAAAGGCCGACATGATTGCCATAGAACAACCGCACACAACCAAATTATTGAACTCGAAAAATGATCAAAGATGAATTTAGAGCCTAATCGCAATTTGGCCGTCGTTTTTTTCCAAGTAAATAAATATTAAACGATGTTAAATAGGCGTTATCGTCGGAAAACGTTTGCCCTAAGCGAGCACGCTAAGTAATTGCCAGATAACGAAAGTGTTTTAGACACTCTTAGGCTTTCCTAAGGACTAAAATAGACCTTTAAATTGATAAAGCCAATGGACGTCATTAATTTAGGGTGGACTGCTTCAAAAAGACCGACCGTGTAATTCCGATGGATCGATTTACGTACACGAATTCCGTCCGTATCTCCTTCCGTTTGGATGTAAATTATGCGCGTTTGAATTCAATTAAAATGATTTTCGTTCCGCCCATGACTTTGCTCAATGTTTACAGAGCATATTGTGTATTTTTGTTCGAAAATATGGGAAATATTAAGACATATTTAAGGCGGCGGCAATGTTTGGAGATCAGCGACGCGCGTGAAATAATCCGGCATTCTATTAAATTTATCTAGAACGTGCCGTCCGGAATTTTAAATGGGATTTACTGACTAAACGATCTCGAATTCCCCGATTTATAGGGACAAATCGAGAAACGAAAGAGGAGACGGCTCCGTAAAGAACTGGATTTTATCGCCGCAACGACTTCGTAGAGGAATCGTATAATTGAATGAAAGCCGTATCGTGCTATGGCTCAATAAAAATAATAAAGCCGATTCGATATGAACGAATTACGGAATAGAATCCAAGTGGAACGGACGTTAACCCTTTGACTGCTAAGGTTACAAGGACTCCTGAGGTTGGGGGTTTTCTGTTTGTTTCGAAATTGGCTCGCGAACTCGCAAAATTCCCGATGTCCCGACAAATTATTTTTTTCCGTCGCCGCAGATGAATACTTATATACTATAATACTTTGATGTGATTCGTAATTATATAACGGAGAAATACAAAAATTATGAACCCCGTATCTATTATATTTCATATCAATATTCCCATTATTAGAGTCGATGTGTAGTAAATACATCACCGGTAGGGAAGGTTAATATAACAATTTTAAAATATATATGTATACATAGATGTGTATACGATCGTTGTTTGCAGTCCTCGTTAATTTCGCAATCGGCGATATATCGTATCTATGCACTCTAAGGGTTAAGTCGTTAAAATCAGAAAACCCCCATATCGTCCTAGCGACCATAATCGAAGACGAACGCGAAACAAGAATGCCAATTTCGCACGGTCGCGAATCTCACTCGAACCAAAAAAAACCAAATGGAAAAGATGATGTTGAGATGTATGACATTTCCTCGGAAGGAATTCAAAGTATTTTTCTTGGTATTGGAAAAAATGCTGTTTTTTCAAGGCCCAATTTATCTACTAAGTCGCAAGATAATGAGCATACACTCGTTATGCTAAATAGCGCACAGAAAGAATTTATGTCTCAAACTTTTTTCTGTTCGAAAACATGATTTTAAGCATAATTAATTGCAATTATATAGAACCGCCAGACCAAGTGTTACTTTCAACAAATTTTAAGCACTTGTATTTATGAATTCATTAACATTTAGCTCTATAAAATATGAATATTCTTGACATTTATTATAATGTCAAGAGATTACTATCTAATATTTTATATGTATTCAACAGTATATCTTGGACTCTTATAAAAAATCTGGTTCAAATCTACATTGTGATTAGGGGTCCCAAATATTGATAAATTCGAATAACGAATATGAGATTGGTAAAGCATTCGACTATTCGAATATTTATAAATATTCACTCGAACCTCTTTTTGAGCGACTTTTTTTGTGCGAATTCGAAGTTATGCGGGTTTCTTTAAGGCAATTTTTTTTAAAAGCCTTGGTTCTCTCGAAAATGAATAGCGATCTATATAAGTAAAGAATAATTCAAAAAGGGCAAAAATATTGTCGAAATAGAAAAGATAAAAATGCTGGACAAGTGGGTGCCACACTGTCAGAAGGCTGAAATTTAGCCGCTTGGAAGTGTTTTCTTCGTTGATAAATTCAAATACATAACAATTGTAGGTAATATCACTAAAATAAGTAGAAAAAATGACACAACAGTGTATGTCCGCCACTTATCATCCGTACAAATCCACTTATCTATCAGAACCGTCGCAGCGCATATGAAGCTTGTACATAAATAAATACACACTGTCGATAGCACACAATATTTGGTAATTTCTTTGCATTTTGCATAAACAATACACCTGAAATCGATTAATTATATCATTCACATATAATCTAATATATAAAAATGAATTGGGTTTTGTTCATGTGAAATGCGCTGCCATACCGTTCATCGGATTGCGATAAAATTTCGTCCACTTATTGCTAAGTATTCCGCAAGTAACATAGGCATAGTCAAATATGTATTTAAAAACCATGTTTGTTTGTCCGTATTTAATGCGCTGCCATACCGTTCATTCGATTTCGATTAAATTTTGCCAACTTATCGTTTGCACTTTTTCAAATAATATAGGTACAGTACAATTAACATACAGTAGATCTCATACATAAAAATCATTGTCTCACGTGGAAAAAGTCATTGTCTCAATTCCCAAGCGGAAAAGTTGCAAGCCATGCACGTTGCGCATTATCAAAAAAATAGCGCGTTGCTATCAGCGGTTTGACAGCTGCAACTGCACAAATTTGATAGCGCTTCATTTGATGGACATTTCTTGAGGGATTCATCATTTTCCACCAATATTATTAAATTATCTCAACACTATATAGGAAACGTTGCCCCAGATTTATTATATTGTACATAACGTCCGCACGTGATACGACGTCCGACACGTGTTAACACGCGACCATATTTGCCCCTGACCATGATTTATGGGACGAAAACATGGTGTTTTGACCTTATATCGGAAAAAAATATCTCTTTCCGGTGTTGTGAATTACCGATGCACTTTCCGCATCGATGAATGAGTGCATCAAATGCCGGATGCGGAAACTAGTACGGTGGCCAATCGAGCGCATGATTGTTTTTGCAAAAATGGCATAAATCGATGAAAGGGACCGAAAATGAATGTGCGAATTTTGGATAGTGTTTCTAAATGAGTACACCTAGAAATGTGTTTATCTTGCAGATAAACACGCCTCTTATCGCATTTAGACAAACAGAGATATCTCTATTTTTATTCGCTTTTGCTGTTAAAATTGTCAATGTACGATTAAAGTATAGATATTCTTTCTTCGGATGGATTTCATTATTTAGAAATCATATGGCAGGTCATATGACGCGGCGTCCGGATCATGTACGATCAAGGGCTTACCGAATAAATTGTTTTCAATTGTTTAGAATGAAAACAGTACGCATGCATTTTAACACATCCACATAAACAATAAATAATGAATAGTTATGATAACTCAATAAAAACCGTCTGGTCATACATACATAGTTATCTTATAATTGACAGTTGAGAGCGCTCTAGTTTCAATATCTATTTGCGTGTTTGAACGCTAATATTATTATTGTACATTTTTTACCAGACATTTAGACCAGACAAAAAAATTATAGACAGTAGTTTTTTAGCATTAATTTTTAGTTTTTTAAAATAGTTTAAAACATTTTTTTGGTAATAAATTTGGTAGGAACAATAGAGGGTTATATTTAAAAGGTTCATGCCAAATTTGAAGTAAATCAGTCGATTAGAACTTGAGATATCATGTCAACAGTGTTGAAAAAAGTTCTATCGTATGACCGGCTTTAGGTGCCGCGCCACCAAAAAAGCCATAACTCCGTACATAATTAGAATTTTGGAAATTTCTTTGCAGAATATGCTCTTAAAAGTCTATAAATACAAAACAAAATCGATGTTTTCCAGAATCTAGACTAAAATAGCGCCTTATCGATGGAACGATATCGAAAAACATGTAGTAAAATTAGATATCCACAATTGATTTTATCGCTCGATCAAAAGCATGCTTATTCCATACATTTGGGTCATGGAGATAAAAGGGCTTGAATGAATCCGACGTTATGATAAATAGGCTCGTTTGCCTTTATTTACGCGGTCGTCGCCGAAAGAATAACAAATACACAATGGCGTAAACGAGAAAAACAAACGCGTCCTTGATTATAACAATATTATCTATTATGCAATCCCATTGTTTGCAGTTTTTGCATAATAAAACAATGTCATCGTGCGGTATTTTGTTAACGGTTATGAATCAATTATGAATTGTCCCCATTTTACTATTTACGCACAATGTAAGGGGTCTATCAATAAGGACGCTCGATTTTTAAATGCAAATAAAACAAGTTGTGTGCGAGATATCGACTCAATTTTTCATTTATCTGAAAGAATATTTTATGGCATTAATTATGGTATAAAAAGTCGTTCAAATATATGCCGCGGCTTTGCTTGGTGGCGCGTATTCGGGAGGTCCAATTTTCGATGACTTAGTCGCATAAATCTGAATTTGCTGAACGGCGTTCAACATTTTGAATTTGATGGTATCGATTGTTTGGTGTTTATAAGCATAGACTTGCGATTTAAGATGGTCCCGAAGGAAGAAGTCATATGGCATTAAATCAGAGGCCAGTTGAAGTAGCCACCGCGCGAAATATATACCATCCCCTCAAATCGCTCATGCAGAATGTCCATCGTGGCATGCGCTGTGTGATACGTAGCGCCGTCTTGTTATAACCACATGTACGTCGCTATTCATAACATCCAGTTTAAGCCACAAGAATTTGCTTATCCCCATCGCTAAAAATGAGTTTTTTGGCGAATTTTTTGGTTAAATTTGAAAATAAATTTTGATGATTTGCACACATTATTCAACGCTATATTCTTCCATGATGATTTGCCATACACTACTGAACAATCGACAATAAATTTGATAGATGTTGCTTTAATAATATGGCCACTATAATCCAACAAATGTAGAGCGTCATTATTGAACGGTCCTGTAGTAAACAGACAGACTTGTTTAGGAGAAAATTCAAGTTTTTTGTTCAAATTCTCTAATCTTTGGCGGTATTCATTAGGTTAAAGTCATGTTATTTTTAAAATTTTAATTCCTATTCAGATGCATTTGTAGATAATCAGTACCCTGACAATGAAGGCTAAGTAGGCCCATTTAAAGTGGTGGAAGTCTTTGAGCCGCACTTAAAAATTGATCCCGACCCGACGATAATCTTCGACACGTGACTGGAAACAGACAGCCGCACTAAAAGCGAGATATGTGTTACTAATCGTGTTTATCAATCGCCATAAGTTCATATGGAAGTCTCCATTGTAGTATCTCAATTGTAGATGATGATGGAGACAAGAAAGTAGCACTCGTGAGAGAGAACACCTCTCGCCTTATCGACGTAAAATCATCTGTGTCCTTGAATACCCGTTTTACTTGCGTTTTTATCTAAGAACCTTGACTATTATTACTATTGTTTGAATTGGCACAGACTTATGCGAAAGCATTAAAATGATGGAACACTTTTTCGCATAAATAACATGCTAAAAGTTGTCAAACATGTGAAGTCTAGGGTAGTTTTCCATTATCTTTTGAAGGATAGTTTTTAAAATCCGCCCACACTATCGAAATGGTTTCAATGTTTGATGAACTTGAAGAGGTAGTTAGAGCAATCAGTACAACTTGTATAACAACCGCAAATCGAAGAAGAATAATTGATTATAACATGCTGATATTGAACAAACGATGATTTAATTAAGTTGGATGCGGCAACGTCAGTGTTAATTGAATTTACAAGGTGCGGCAGGGAAACTTCCTTATTTAAAATGCGCACCCTGAAGCGACAGTTATTCAGAGAAAGATAGGGTAGCACTCATTTGAAAGAGCGATACCTAACGTTTTCTGTCATGTAGATTTAAGAACGATCATGCATTGGATGAGTGTGCGTTCACCTTAGAGGCATTATTTCTCTAAAATAAGGTAGTTACCCTGCCGCACTTTTTACAAACTGATTAATCTAAAGAACCAGGCTGAATTTTAAATTTATAGAATTATTACAAATGATTATAAATGTTTGTAAAACTTGATCGGAAATTTAAGTGGGTATTCTAGTCTAGAATTTGATATTTTTGGTAGAACGCGGCAACCAAGTCATCTTCAACACGGTTGTCATGATATCTCAAGTTCTAATTAACTTATTTACATCAAATTTGATACATATATTTTCAATATAAACATCTATTGTCCCTACCACATTTATGTCAAAATATTATTCCTAACTGTTTAAAAAAAATTAAAATTAAAAATGACTCTATTGTGATTGGTTTATGAGTAGGTAATCCAATTTCTGGATCCCGGACAGTTTAAGGTGCTCGTGAATCCCGGGATTAGTAAACATAATCCCGAATAATTCGGGATTGAATTTTTTATCTGACAGAAATCGAGATATTCTCGCCGAATTCTGGACGCTTGGAAACAGTGGCGCAACTACTAATTGGCGAGCTTAGGCGACGCCTAGGGGTAGCAACTGTCTAATCTATTTATACATATATATATATAGTACATATATGTTTATCAAATTAGTTATATATTAATATTTCCCTACCGGTGATGTATTTACTACACCTCGACTCTAATAATGGGAATATCAATATGAAATATAATAGATACGGGTTTCAGATTTTTTGTGTTCCTCCGTAATATAATTACGAATCACATCAAAGTATTATAGTATATAAGTGTTCATCTGTAGCGATGGAAATAAATAATTTGTCGGGAAATCGGGAATTTTGCGAGTTTTAGTCCGTGTCTCAGCAGAAAGGAATTTTATCAGTCACACTGATGGTGTTATACGAAAATATTTTCCAAATTTATGATTTATCCGTTCGAGAATAAGTACCACAAATGGGTCGAAAAACATTACATCACCCGAGCGTTTTGTATTAATCAGATCAAAATATGATGTAATAAAAACCGCAACAGTAATAAATCAGGATGCCTTCAAATTTATTCCAATCGCGATCCCTGAAGACGGTTAGGCATCTGATTAATCATTCTCTACAGGAAAAGTATGACACACTGAAAATTAATATTCGACCGAATGTCTAATTCTGCGAACTATTCGCACGTTGCTATTTTAAACATTGATTCATTGATCGAAGAAATTGCATCGCTGTTTGATTTCCGATTATTTAAGCAATGCCACATCAAATATTGAAACGATTGCGATGTTTACTTTAGCGACAATTTCAAATTTGCTCATACTGCAGCTCCTGGATTTTCTATTTTCGACGTGAGCATGAGAATATTTAGAACATATCTTATATTAGAACCGAAAACTAGATCGATTATATTTAACCGGTTCGTTGATTTATTCAGACCGAATGCGCGATATTATGATTTATTTATCAGTTCTTATCATGATGGATTTATAAATTTGCAGAAGGAAACGCGCAATCTGCTTCGTTGTGTGATACACAAATTGTGACATTTTTTTATGAACTCAAACAGTCGCGAAATCCAGAAATACGCACACGCTGGAATGTATTTGAAAATTAGGGAAAAATTTAAAAAATGGGCGACATATACAAATTTCCATGTGCGAAAATAAACGTGACATTTCGCACTGGAGTTCTTATTATGTAAGACACCAACAATCTGCCTCGACGCCAAGACTTACGCCTCGTAAGTGCTCGTATTTGCGCCATAGTTACGTCACATAACGCCCATCTTTTGGCTGTCGTAACACAAAACTAAATGCTCAAATTGCACTTTGAAAATACACATAAAAAGAGGAGTAATAAAAGCGATTGCACTTGATGTTACGCCCATTTGCGTCCTCCATGTGAATGATCCATTGTTCGATTTGATAACGTTTTCGACACTCAAAATATATATGGTTATTGATCTGTTGACTATATTCATATGATGCGAGGTATTCCCAGATGTACCCGACCCGAAATCGCATATTGACTGAACATGAGAAAGCTATGCGCGAGATGGGTGTCGATCGGTCCGCTTTTCGGACTGCTGATATGATGAATGAATGCCATGTTTCATGGCAATAGAGCATAGGACAATAAAGAGTTTTTGCGTCGATTCATAACATGGATGTAACATTGGTCCGTCACTTTTACCATTTTTTTGCATTTTCTTTGCTAGGTCGCGTACTTCTGAGACTTCGTCGTAAATTGTTGGACGAATGCATGAAAAAGGCGTGCTTTTATCGCCTGATTGGTGGCCAATCCTTACCTGGAACAAAACAAAACATAACGTCAATAAATTGAAAGAATACAAGAACATCTACAAGTATTAGAGTTGATAATCGAACATCCAGATAGGGAACAATGGCAACAAACGAAGAAATTCTCAAATGTAAGCTATACAGTATCTTCCATAACAGGTTCAAGTGTTTCAGCTCAGATTCAGTTACTATCTTCTGATAAAATCTGACAATAAAGAATTTAACCAGTGTTAAAAATTTGATAACCGCGGATCAAATTCCAAATTATTGAAAGAAGAGACATAATCACTCGATTGCTGAATCTAATCCACTTAATCGATATACTGGTCTGAATGATTAGCGTCATGTGATACTGGTGTTTCCATGCTGAACTGTTATATGATCTATAAATTCAAAAAAGCCACATATGTATATGGGTTTCTCACGTGGATCCTATAAAATAATAACACTAGAATTTAAGCTGAAAAGAGATTTCTGTCCAATCAAAACTAGCGAAATATTTGAATTGCAGACTTAATTTGCAGACATTTTTCTCTTCTTTTGGAGTTGTTTTTTCACAATTTTGCTATTAACGCTTCTTCCCGGATGATATTAGCGTTTTTGGATGCTTTTTATTTATTTAATTACGAAAAGAAACCTTTCTATTGCGCTGAAACAACGCTCTGAATTGTGGACGCGTTGCTGCCATTGATAAAGTGTGAGCAAATGCGGTAACCACTTCGAACACAGCTTTATAACGGACAAATATTAAAAAATATATAAATTTGTAAACATTGGCGACAACTGCATATCATCCTACGAATTTATTAAGTGATATCCAAAAGTATTAAAAAGACCAAGCGTAAAGTTTTGAACTTATGACGATTTTAGATGGGGCGCAGGCGGTGCGTAATTTCACCGCTATACTAGCAAATCCACGCGCGTAACGCCCGACTGAAATGTGTTAAACAAGTTATATCAGCTAAATAGATCAAAATCCAAAAAGAAAAACGAGAAGTGTCTAGGCTCAAAATACTAACTCCATTACATCTTATGAATGGATTAATTAAATAAGATTTCATGTAATTAAATTTTGAAAAAAAAAGTTTTTTTTGCATTGTTTCAAATTATAGACATTTAAGAATATATTCTCCAAAGGAATTTTCAAAATTTCAATTATTTACGGAGTTATACCTATTTTAGTGAGGCGGAAACTAAGCCACTCCTACCAAAATTAACTACGCTTTTCAACACGGTTGACATGATATCTCATGTTTTAATCAACTTATTTACTTCAAATTTGATACGAATCATTTCTATATGATCTACTCTATTTTCTCTACCAAATTTATGTCAAAATTTTATTTTTAACTATTTAAAAAAAATTAAAATTGAAAAATAAGCCCAAAAAATATTTACTAATTAAGAATATTTTTTCTTTTCCTTTTAACGAACTTGAAAAAAACACCCAAATTGTTACCAATAAACCCTGTAATAATTTATTATTATTGCAAAAGTGGAATCCAATAGGAATTTGCTTGCATGTTATCATCCAACAGACACGTTGTAAATTTAAAAAAATAATTTAAAACACGCTTCGAGCGAAGATCGAATAATGTATTCGTGATAGAAACGCATTTCTCAAAATCCGGAAATATGAAGTCAATATTGTCAGCTTAGGAAACCTTTGAAATTCAATTACCGAACCCAAATGAGCTCAGCGTATAAAATATGATCGTTAAAATTTCTCCTCCAGGTGTTTGGATTTCTATACGAGGATGAATCCATAAATATTTATCGACGATGCAAATTCACAATATTTTTTCGTATTATCAAACATCAACCTGTGGAATCGAAATGCTTTGCTTGGTGCCCCCATACGAAGGTCTTCGTCATAATTATGAACTTTAGCACGAATTGCAATATGACCGTAAGTCATAAACAAGATATTTGTATACAGCGGGGTTCACCAAACTGTACGGTTCGTATTCCAACATAAGCAAACAATATAATCGTCGTGGAATTCGTTTAAGAAGCGTTTAGCACACGAGAGCTGATAAATATACGAAATGTGAAAGCTAAACGTCAGAAATGCACTTGGGAATATGCGGAAAAGTTAAAATGACAACAGAATCAATATTTGTACACATTTCCATGGACTATTCGCTCGGTAAACAAGGTGTGGCGAATTGATTTTTGCTGTTTTCAAGATCAAACAATGTAAACAAGGCATTCGGCGAAATAACGCCAGAAATCCATGACAGGATCTTTATGTAGATGTTCAGCCATAAAGCAATACTCAAATCAAACCTCGTCATTCTACACAAATCCACTTTTCTTTCAGGACCGCGCAGCGCGAGTCAAGCTTGTATATCAGTGCAGTAGATATGCAGTGTTCAGCGCTCTGAGTAACCTTCCAGCGCGGTCTCCACAGCCGAACAAAGCGACAATCGGGGATTGTCGTAGCGACGAAGACAACGAAAGGCGTTCGATAAATCGGCACAGAGCCACCAATACACTATCAATAAATATGTCCAATTAACTAAGTGTGGATGTCTCTTAGACATTTTAAGACGAATATTAATTTGCTTGTTTGTGTGAGTTCTTATACTTTTCGGATCTTGTAGAATTTACAGATGGATTTTGAATACATTTTGCAATAAACAAGTATATATATATATATTTGAATAACACTGACGCTATAGGAGGGTTGATTTATGTAATAAGGAATTACCGTTTGTTCAACTCAAAATGAAGCTGATAACACTTGTTATGGCAGATTCTCTAAGATGATGCAGAATTGTAACAGAATTATTCCGCCTTCCCATTATGACTAGGAAAGTCTTTTCATTTCATAGCAAGCCACAATTTAACTGTTACCATCAAGTCTGAACCCGATACTCCGTATCTCGAAACTTTCAGCGTCTCATTCCGAGTTCCTTCAAATATATACGAGCACTTTGCAAAAGCCTCATATTTCTGTATACACACATTTTGCAATCCGAAACGATCTTTCACATTCCTCGCAGGCCTGTTCGGCTGTTGCTGAGATGAAAACAAACTGGATTTGTTTATAATATCCAACATTTACATCCACCGTGGCTAAACCAGCGGACACAGAGCGATCGCCCGATAAAATTGAAACCCATCGACCAAATCCTGTTCCGAAGCGACATTTTGAAACCTGAGACAGAAATGTACTTTTAAAAAATATGCGATAGCAAACGAATAAGTACATAAATGCCTTTGAGACTTCCCCAACCATAATAAGAATGTGCCGATATTTACTTTGACAGAACGATAGCAGCTGCCCAATCCTAAACATATATACAAAATGACGATAAGATCAAAGTAAGAAATGGTTGCAATGCCTTTCACAAGTATTTTTTGGTGATATTTTATAATCTAATTGACATAGTGTGATAATGGCTTGTTTAGTGTTGCTTCAAACTCAGAAGGCCAATAAAAACGTTTTTAGGTATTAAAACTAAATCAAACACTAAAGACGGGATCGATTTTAAATCCGAATTTGATTACAACAATCATGACAGATCCAATGAATATGACTCCGATGAAACTATTTGTTAAAGAAAGAAAAAATGTTAAAGTTTCAAAAAATTACCTCAACCAATCGATGAGTACGCCTGCATAAGTTGCGGTGAAGCCCCGTTCCGGTGATGTGTATTTGGTACACCATATGAAAAAGTGATTTGAAAACCGGAAAAAATTGAATATTCATAACTATTGCTTTTATTGACTAAAGTTAAGTTTGAATTGTAATATTTTGTATAAAAATAACTATGAAATGTGTCCAAAAACGAAACAAAAACATCGGAAAAAAGTCGCCTCTTTTCAGATAGATTAATTGATTAAATATTCATATGGTAAATTACGATGATGCCGTTTACTTTTTAAGTGATTTATGAATTGCATGCACAGCATCAATGAAAGTAATCATCTTCAATTGATAGCAAATCTCACCACATCGTCTTTGGGTAGCTTTCCAATGCCATATCAATTTCGTCGGGCGATACCACAACGTTTCAATCAATTTTCAACAATTTAAATGTGAGCAATGCAATTTATGTGAATGTTGATAAACGGTTGCGTTCCTGGCCGCAGATAGCACATCCAGACGGGCGCTCTAAAAGGGGAAGCGAACAAATAAAGACCAAAAAACAGGCATCAACGGCCGAAGACGATGACGCCATCGATTTGAACGGCGCCAAATCTTGTGACAGTGCCGTCAGTGTTGCCATACCAAAATAATCCAACGCGAGGGCGCAAAGCCACCCTTATTCAACGCAGTCGATCGACGAATTTAAATTCGTAATTAATTAAATACGCATACAAAATTACTTACGTAGAAACGCGACGCACATCCCTCGTGTAAAAATGACAACAATGCGGTCACCGGACATTAAAATGATTAATTATCTGCACTCTCGACTTCAGGGTCCATTTTAGGGTTTGGCACACATAGGTGGCCTCAGGTTTTCCTATTTTTTAATAATTAATTATCATAATAGTGACACGCGATTTGGTTTGGCGTAATGAGTTGAATGAAACACGCAATAGTTGCATATACTATCAGAGCCATTAAAATTTTATTTATTAAAAAAACATGTTATTAAGCTGACCGTTGAACTGTGGTGCAAACACTCCGATTGATAAAAATTGTATTTTTAAACGAAAGATCAACGATCGATTTGCTTTGAACATTAGAATTTGTGCGTCGTCTTGCGAGAAAAAATAGAGAAATGCCGTAAATTTGCTGAATCAGGTGGATGTGACAATTCAAATGGTAATTAATGCATAGCTGAAGCATGAGGCATTGCAGTTTTTCATTGCCAAATGCAGTTGCATCGCAAATATTTATTCAATCGCCAGAGGCAACAAACTTGCATGATATAATGCAATGATCATTTTTAGAAAATAAAATTCAATGAAAATGATCCTAACGGTCAGTGTGTTTTACGGCCATTTTGTTCAGTTACAGTAAATTCTTCCGATGAAGAGATCGTCGCGCGCTCCTGCCACATCTTTTTTAATTATCTTTTGGATGTAGCGACGCATTTACATCTCATTTTCCATCACGATGGAATTCAGAAAAGCTTCTCCCTCCTATTCGGGTGTGTATTTCACTCTACGGTGTCCACTCAAAAAAAACCCCTTCAAACCTATGCTAGTGGGTAACCGTCGAAACCTTGGGGTAATGGTGTAGAGTAGAGATAGGCAGCAAGCAGCCTCGTCGATTTGCTTATCAAACGCTGCTGGCTGTGATAGCCCAGCTAACATTAGTTGGGTGCGCAGCTTATCCTGTTCTGCGTACCCGTAAAATGGTATGTGGAACTGCTCTCCATGGCTAGGTACTACAAATGGCTGAGATACCTCGGATCCTCATGGACAACAAGCTAACCTTTAGCAAACACATAGAAAAAGCTGCGCAGAACCCACAAAATGTGGGCAGCGAGCTTGGACGGCTCATGGTTAACATTGGAGGGCCAAAACCGCGCAGAAGACGTACCATAAACGAGGTAATATACTCGATCTTTCTATACGGATCCCCGATATGACACGAGACGCTCAGACACGACACCAACAGAAAGAAGCTCGCCAGGGTTCAACGACAGGGAACGCTTCGATTCATCGCAGCTTACAGGACAATGTCCGAAGATGCGGTGCTCCTGATTGCTGGAATACCCCCACTGGACCTCCACGCAAAGAAGCTTGGCAACAGAGATGAGATCAGTCTAGCAAAGGAAGATGGACCCACCGAGGGTTCGAAAACATCTACGAAGTGCTACCACTACCAAGCGGAGGTCGACGATGCAGAACACACCATCACTGAGTATGAGGCTTGGGCACCCCAGAAAAAATCGTTGAAACAAGCACTCAGGGTAGCCGAGCTCAACGTTGACAACTGGCACCTTTGGCGCAATTACATTGAATAAATCTTGAGTGCCAAAGAGGTCAGTGAGAGAGAGAGGTGCAGAGCGGCTCTCCAACACTAGAATAGGGCCAGTTACCTAGGTCAGACTACCTGTCCTGAAGCAATGTGAAAAACAATACCAGAGGGACAGAAACGGACAAGGGAGGAATTTAGTCAATAAAAATCTGACACTACCCTGGGATCCAACTCAAGGTGTCTTGTGCAAGATTCCCACAGAAAAATAAGGTACTACAAATGAGTGAACCAATACAAGTACCACGGGGAAGGGGAAGCCCCTGCAGTCTGTCATCTGCTGGAGCCCCCTTTAAATCTCAACTTCTGCATCCTGCGCAAAATTCAAAATTTCCCGCGATTTTTACGATGCTTCGGTGTGAGCATTCTGGGCATCCACCTCGCACACACCTTTTTGTAACCAATTTTTTTCGATACAATATCGCCGAGGAGACTTCGAGAAATGTCAGGAAATTCTTCGCGAAGATCGTCAAGGGTCACACGGTGACTGATTCTTCAATTTTAGCACAAGTTCGTCAGATATCTGATGGTTTTCCACTTCTTGTCTCGTTGTGACTATGAATACGACCTTCTCTGAACAACCAATTCGTGACATGTGTCGACTCATCACATCACTACCATGAACTTCCACGAACTTCCGATGGATATTCGTGGCGGTATCTCGCATGAACGAGAGTTGACGACGATCTCTCTTTCGGAAGAATTTACTGTGACTGAACAAAATGGCCGACAAACACGCGGGACCAACCAAACTGACCGTTAGGATCCCCTCTATACGTGTTTTATTTATAAGTTCATCGCAAACATAACGATATATCGTCGTTGGCACTTTGCGCAAGAATTGCCACGGGGATATATCGTTGTTCGGCAGTAAAAGGGTTCATTTTAACGCTTGTGGAAAAAAGCAATGGATTCAATGTACTCTAGAAATTTATATGCAATATGGTTGTGGATAAAGGCACGCGTTTCAACTGATAAAATGTAATTAATCCTACAAGACTGAAACTATGTTATAGTTGTGTATAGTAAATATGATATGCACTTGATATCGCAATGCTTTGAAAGTCGTGATAATTAAATCAAGTTATTGTGCTACAACTTTAGCCATGTCTATCGAAGTCCTAGCCACTTTGTATCGTTAGTAGACGACGTTTATTTAACAATTATTAATATAAACTATTTGTAGACAAAAAAGCAGCTTTGTTTATATACAAACTACAAAATATTTCATGATATTTCCAAGAATGTTCATTTTGTGGATTAGTCGGCTTGTTTGTTATTTGAGCGCCTAATTTCGGCGCAATCTTTCCTGAGTTTCTGCTAAATGGGTTTTCTTGTTCTATCCACGCGCTTCGTAAGCGATAAGCTATTTCGTAGACGTCTGCCTTTTACCCGGCCATATGTTCTTCGGGGAATAATTAACTCTTTTGCTCCGCGGGCACTCGTAAGTGCCAGACGTTGAATAGCACCATAAAAATAAAGCTACAATACATCCTGATGATCCTCTCAAAGCCAAGTAGCTCATTACGCTATCGCAATGCCTAAAATGGTTTCATAAAACTCGAGCATATCGACAGAACGCATCGGTGGTCCACCGCTCAAATACTCCACGATGGAGATTTAAAACGCAATTCTGTCTTAAAATTGCGTTTCTTCTCTCGAACGAAATGGGTTAATACGTTATCCGAACACGTACCAGCTTAATGCGTGTACAACTTCCATTTTTAGCGCCGAAATTGATGTCATTTATCCGGTCCTACCGGTTGCAATATTAATTAATGGCGCCATACAATTTTGGCGGTCGTTCACCACGCACTCGGTCGTAAAAAAACTGTATAATCAAAGTGACTTTTTGAATAAAACGACGTGTAAGACATTACAGGAGTCCAAGTGGAGGTGATAGTAAACACGGTCGAGTCAGGTAAGAATAGGTCGAACACAAACAGCACCGGTTGAACCGCCTCGTTTGTTTTTTCCTTGCCCCCATAGGCCTCGAGAGCAAATAACTCTTCTTTTTTGTGTCCGACGAGGTGCTGTAAGGATGCTGGCTGGATTTATCAAGATATTAACTCTTTAACGAGGGTATGCTAAGAACTCGAAGCGAGATTTCGAAGGAATTTCGAGCGCATTATCGGTAGATATCTAATTGAAGCTCACCACTGGATTCTGACACGAATCCGAGCACCGTTCAAAAGGGTCGAAAGAATCAGCCTCTATGTTATTGGACCTAAGACAAGGCATAAAATGGAACAACTCCAAATTGGCGGCGAAAGATCCATATTTTGGGGAATCGTCGCATTTGACCCGGACGGACACACCCAGGTAGGGCTCTCCGAAAAAGGTGAACTTACAAAAAGAGAATGCAGACGTGATGTGTACGATTTTGAAGTCTCATTCGTACAAACAAACATGTTCACAACCTGTGGCTCGCAGCACCCACACTCGAAATGTGGAACTCGTCGGACGGATGCATATGAAATCCCACTGCGGGTTTTGTTTGCTTTTTAATTGAGCGTGTGTTTTGTATAAATTCATATTTATGAGAAGTATTCAGAGGAAGCCTTTCCATATTTATGAGATAAGATCGTCGTATGTTCGAATCGTCGCGCCTTGAGGTGCGCTCACACTCTGGAAACGCTCCGGCGGCCGGAATCTTAATGAAGCGATTCCTCCTTTTATTGAATTCTTATGAGTAAAGGCGTTTTGTTTGAGCTCGAAACTAAATGCATGTGGCTTTAAATTCATGAGACAAATCTGAAAATCTAATATATCCTCCTTAGATTTTTTGCGATCCGATAGCAAACGAACCCGCGTGTGGCTGTACAATGACACATATACATATTTATTTGGGTTCAACTTAAATCATAGGTTTATGACTATAAACCGCAAACAATTGTTGTCCTTAAAGCTAAAATAACGAATGCTATCCATGTAAATTCAGCCAGATTTATGCTCCATGAAATTCCAATTACACTTAAAACTTTTTTTGTGCGGTAGATGCGTTCCGCTGAAAATCGCAAAAAAAAGCTATGACTTACATAGAAAAAGTGAAGATGCGTTCCATGGATTTTAAAAAACGCATAACTTTGAAACAGCTACATAAAATATATCCAAAATCGCACAAAAAAGTTAAAAAAAAAACCAGAAAAACAATAAGGCAATTAAAAAAGAACATATTTGGTAATATTTAAAGGAAATCTTGCATCTTTGGTAAAATTTTAAGGATGTCTGACATCTGGCATCTCAAATGTCATAATTGTTCTGTGTAGATTTTCTCTTTCCAACAATATAATTCATAATTAATAAAGATAACATCATAAGTCACTATAGTCCCTAACTCAAACTCATTTTTTGACTTTTGGTTTTAATTTTTTTAATTAATTAATAAAGAATTTAGGTATTATGTCAACCTTGTTGAACAAAGTAGTTTCGAGAAAAACACGATTTCATTATGGTAGGACCGGCCAAGTTGCTGCGTCACTAAAATAGCTATAACTCCGTAAGTAGTTGGAATTTTGGAATTTCCTTTTGGAAAATGTATTTTTAAAAGCCGAAACATTAGAAAAATGCAAAAAAAGAAAGAAGAAAAAGAGATTCAATACGATTTACATAGTCCCAAATTATAATTTTTTTTCCAAATTTCGGTTAGTATTGATGATTTATTTCCTATTTTATACAAAATATCTCGATACGTACTCTTTATGAGATAAAAAAATGCTTAAAAAAACCGCATAACTTCGAAATTGCACAAAAAAAGATTTGATTGTAATGCGAAAACATAAGAGAACAGTTAAAAATAATGCCAAATAACTGCTAAAAAACATGCCAAAATTAAATTTAAATTAATTAAACAATTGGGGTTGCTAGTCCTTTCTACGAGACCATAGCCGATCACTTAGGGATGATTTTCTTTGAATAAAATATGGACCATTTATATGTTGCTTTTCTTTAATTCCATCAGCAACTAAATAATCTCACATGAAATAACTGCAAGATTTAAAAAATATACACATTTGGCGCTTATCTGGCTCCAGTCGTTATCATACAGACGTATTTACACGATAAGAAAAACACATTTTGATTGATGACCCTCCCGAGGGATGGCCATCTTATCGCGTTTTTAATATCTCTCCTGGTAAATGCGGCGTGCGATGTGAACGTGCGTTAAGTTTGTTCCTGTGAACATGGTTGTTCGTGGCGTGGACGTTTTTCTCTTATTTAAATCGGGGTCGTTTTCAACACTCCTTCAACCCCGTCATTGTAACAAATTACTTTCGGGACGCTGCAACCATTACAAAGCGAGTCTGCGGTACGCGTCAAAAGGGCCACGAAACAATGCCCGAATGTGGTCCCCATTATCAGGGAAATAAGTCTTAATTATGCGCATGGAAATGATGTAAATATGGAGCCGAATGATCTGGTATTTGAGTTGGAATTGCATCTGCACGAAGGATGGTCGACCCACGTCGGCTGACGAACGCCCTCGGGGTTACATCGCTGGATGTCCAAACCACCAATTATAGTGATATTCAACGATGCTGAAAAATATCAAGCATTGACAAGTTGAATTCCTGTTTCCAGACCAAGTGATATCAATTTCATCACATGTACCAAGGTCTTTCAATAAGGACGCTGGATTTTTTTTTTGGTTATAGCGGGCATGTTATTAAAGCAACATCTGTCGAATTTATTGTAAATTGTTCAGTAATATATGACACATCATCATATGGAAGGTTATAATGTTGAATAATCTGTGCAAATCCTGGTATGACGGAATCATCGGTCCGCATATCTTCCAAGACGAGCTTGGAATCTTTTCTTACCGGTGATGTATTTACTACACCTCGACTCTAATAATGGGAATATCGATATGAAATATAATAGATACGGGGTTCAAAATTTTTGTATTCCTCCGTAATATAATTACGAATCACATCAAAGTATTATAGTATATAAGTATTCATCCGCGGCGACGGAAATAAATAATTGGTCGGGAAATCGGGAATTTTTAGTCCGTGTCTCAGCAGAAAATGGGGGCTCACGCGGTTATCAAGAGTTTAATTTTTTAAACTATTAATAAATCCCGATACCCAGGATCACGGGATGGTGTAATGCAATCCCGAAATCCCGGGATCGAAATTGTTTGATAAACATTTTTCCACGATATGGATTTGAATGCGAACCTTTAATAACAAGAGTCCAGGATCCAACACATTATTTCACCACTTGGTCTTGGATGATTTATTGGACATTCCCAATTAACTATTGCATGCATCCTTAAAATGTTACGTCAGGATAAGATCTTGCTATTGTTACAATCAATTGACTTTTAACATTTCAAATGAACATGAAGCTTAATAGTTTGTGCATCTTTAATAATTGGATGATACATTTCATTGCTGAAATATTCCTATAGTCTATTTCCTCCGCAGTCTATTCCTAACTAAAGATTTTTTAGACATTGACCCT
Organism: Stenopsyche tienmushanensis; assembly: GCA_008973525.1. Taxonomy (NCBI): domain Eukaryota; kingdom Metazoa; phylum Arthropoda; class Insecta; order Trichoptera; family Stenopsychidae; genus Stenopsyche; species Stenopsyche tienmushanensis. The sequence continues at coordinate 775,400 of WACJ01000052.1, read as the reverse complement.
TGATTTTCTAAGGGCGGTGCATCGAATATTTATGCTTCCCTCCGGCTACTGCCGCTTTGATAAATCGTCGGGGCAAATCACTGTGAGATTATCCGATTATTATACGATTCGTATAAGTCACGGATGGGCCTGCAGCCGGCAGGATATGGAATAATGTACAAATGGAATAGTATGACAAGTGGAATTGTTATGGTTGTCGTAACAAATAATGGGATGAAGCGAACTGCGTGCCAGGATGCTTTTGTTCAACCAAAATATACAATGATCGCTTTAATTGAACCTCCTCTTTGTGTGCCATCGTCGAAGGAAATAAAATAGGAATAACAAATAATGTAAAAGTGGAATCAGCCCCCCCTGATGTTAGAACAATACCATTGTACTTCCATATTATGGAACGTCAATATGGGGCTCGTGAGCGTTTGTTGCGCCTTTATGAGATCATTCTGGAGTGCTTTGATTCCCGGATTCGCCTTTATTTATTGATGTGCGCGTTAAAAAAGATGAGCTTCTTTCAGCGCCGGATTAAATCGGAGAATTGAAGAAATTTCAAAGGAAGTTTTATCATTTATCCTAATCCAAGACAGTTTATCTTGCGTTTGATAGCGTCGAGTGCATTTGGCCCTTTGTTGACATCGCACGATCAATTTTCCGGGAACACATTAAAAGAACCGTAATGGGATTCTGTCTGCCCAAAATAATCCCGCAGGAATTTATAACATACCTTTTTTTTCAAAAACACTCCCGAGAGTTGCTGAATTCCGCAACGGGATTCTAAAGATAATGATCGGAAAAACTGTTTGAAATCTTCGCATCGTCGATTTATAAAGTCCGGTGGATTTTCTGCTGTTTCGAAATTGGTGCACCTGGAGTGTAGGGGGGGGGGATCATAATCAGTTTATATGGTCAGAGTCCCAGGGCGATGGCCGCACTAACGCACGGGTCTGTTCTTCTTTTGTGATCATGTGGACGGACGGGCATCAAACAGAAAGATTCACACGAGAGAGAGATCTGGCTGCGGGAAGGACGTCTTTCCGCAGCCAAGGCTAACCGACGACTCTTTTCGACTCCCGCCTCTTGTGCATCACCACCCAACCGGAATCGGTGTATGCGCCCAAAACGATCGGTCTTTAATTGTAGGTGCAATGTCCCCGCAGCGCCACAGAAGATGATCCACAGAAGTTTTCCTTGACCTTCTCTAAACAGCCTAACCCACTTCGTGACATGTTGTAGAATCATCAAATCACTATTACAAACATCCACGAGCTTCCGATGGATATTCGCAGCGTTATTAGCGTTAATGCGCGACGATTTCTCCATCGGAAGAGTTTACTGCAACTAAACAAAATGGCAGACAATCACGCGGGAGCAAACAAATTGCACGTTAGGATCCCCCATACACGCCTGGTGCGCCAACATCTAAACAAAATATTAAACCCAGCCTCAGGAACCCTTGTAGCTGGACTTTTTAGATGACTCTCGTAGATCAACGCTTTTTTACGGTATAAACTCAAACCCCCTTTTGTCCGATTTCGAAGTTATGCGGTTTTATTTTAAAGCATTTTTTTAATTTCATAAAGAGTACGTATCAAGATATTTTGGATAAAATAGGAAATAAATCATCAACATTAACCGAAATTTGGAAAAAAAAATTTTTGGGACTATATAAATCATATTACTTGACTGATTTTTTTTAAAACATTTTCACAGCAATTGAGATGCCAGATGTTGGAAATCCTTAAAATTTTAACAATGATGCAAAACGTCCTTTAAATGTTACCAAAAATGTCATTTTTTATTGCCTTATTGTTTTCCTGATTCTTTTAATTAATTTTTTTTATGCGATTTTGGATATATTTTATATGGCTGTTTCAAAGTTATGCGGTTTTTAAAATCCATCAAACGCATCTTCACTTTTATTATGTAAGTCATAGCTTTTTTGTGCGATTTTCCGCAGAACGCATGTACCGCACAAAAAAAAATTAAGTGTACGTGCCTTTTTTTTAAATATAGAGTGCGGCAGAGAAATTTCATCATTTGAAACAATCACAAGGCGACTGATTTCATCTTTATTTTTTGTGTTATTCATTTTCAAAATAAGGTAGTTTCCCTGCCGCACCCTCTACAGAATGCAATATTATGCTCAGAAGTGATGCATTAATTTTGTTAGCACATGAGATTTTGCACGTTTTAGATCTTATAGGATTTCAGATGATCTTCGGAATGTGGCATGAATGCAATTACAGTCAACACTTCTATAGCGTCGAGATAGGGACCACACTATAGAAGTTTAGGCACTCATACAAAAATTGTACGTAATTAGTTTGTTAATAAGTGCATGTTTCCAATTATTCGTTCCTTGACAAACTGCAGATTCGTCCATTTCTACGTAAGTTCTGATTGAGTTGGAATACATTCAAACTGATTTATTGGTGTTGGTCATTCAATGGACCAATTCAAACTTTAATGTTGAAAATTATTTATGAACTAATTTATACATTTCAAAGCTCGTATCTCATAATTAATTTAAGACGCCTAGCATCCCATTTTCATGAAATTGATCGTCGATATTTCGGGAAAAGTCAAGTGGATGAAGCATCATCCTTTTAGATCTAAATTTAGGTAGGGACGTTCGCCTGAAACGCTGGGTAGCATCAAGATGGAGAGTTTCCGGCTCTTGAAACAGAAAGCCCAAACACTGAGCATCAAATATAGATTTTGGTATTGTTGTATGTTGAAAGTCCTCTTATCAATCGTTCAGAAAGTGCATTCCATGCAGTTTGACGTGGGACAATTCACCCGGACCCAATTAAAAAACAATGTTTCATGATCGAATCCCAAACGATATTATCACTCGATTAATGAAATACTAATTGATTCCGTCTAAATATAAAAAAAATCTCGCTCCGGCTGATACAAGGGGTTATTTTATAAATTGCTTCGTTAATAATGATGAGACCGACGTGGTCTCAAATAACCCATTTCCATGATAATGCTTCATCAAGAGTGACATTATGGCAGCAAGCAGAAGCTACAAAATAACAAGTCGACGATAACGAATGCTGACGTGTGACAAGACGAAGACGTCATTTCACCCATAAAACCCCCATAAATCCCCGACAGGGCACCTCCCCCTCGCAAAACAATTAAGGTGCGGCATTTTAGTATCCAAGCGAAAGGCTTTTTCCTTCGTTTAGGTCCATCAAATCGCATAAGCTCTGCAAATAAGAATTAATTTACTCCATTCAAATGTCCAGAGAGATCAACTTGTCAATCTGGGAGCTTCCTCTTTCGGGGCGATTCGCGTGCCGCTCAATTAATTAACCCTTTCGTGACCGAATCTTAATTATGCGCGATGAGACGACGTCGCTGGCAGGATGATTCATCGGGATTCAGGGCCTGAAAATCTCGAGGAAGAGCGCAGCGATTCGGCGACAAAGTTCTTCATCCGGTATTGAGATAAATCTTCTCTTGTCAGAATTGCGATGAGGAAAACAACATAAAAACGGAAGAAACGGACCAAAAAAGGGAACCGAAGAAAATCAATATCGCCCCGACGCGAAATACAACGCACAAGCACAGTCTCTGTGTTATTAACATTTGATTTGATGTACGCAAAAATATGTTTAAACGCAATGTTGCGGATGTCGCATTTTCCGAATCCGGCGATTCTTCAACACCGCAATACCTCTTTATTATTCATCAATGACAAAGCGGAAGGATGTTGTCTAGGCCAGACCTCAACAATTGTTCCTTGGGACGTTTCATTTAATCCATCGTTTAATCAACTTCTGCTCGATTTCAATTAGACACGACGCAAAAAGTCGGTTTAGGCATAGCATTGTCTTTCGCTAGATAGCATTTTCATGATTGTACAGATCATATGAAAGCCCCCGAAAATGTCGCAAAAAGTCTTAAAAGAGAACAGAAGGTCTGTGTGTCCAACTGGTCCGCTTTTCGGATCGCTCATATGACGAAAGAACGCATTGCTATCGGACGCCATACCCTGCACATGTCTGCAGAACGACTACTTCCACAGTCCACAGAAAATTTCCACAGTCTGGATTTGAACCCGAACCTTTACAATACGAGTCCAGGATCTAAGCCTATACCAACGCTTGGTCGGGACAAACACTAATCAAAGCGTTAAAGCAAATGAATCACACGGCTAAAGGCGCATTACGTGCGTCTCCCGACGGGAATGCGTCAAAAACAAAAAATGCACGAAAAGCATTCATCAACCATTGGAAAAGGATAAGGATAAGAATAGACATATTTTTTAGGTCCAAGACATAATTCACTCTTCGAATGCCTTTCTCTGTTCCCAAAAGATCGATGGATTTATGAAGCACTTAACGAATGCTTAAGCACCGACGAAGTTTTTTATGAAATATTGTGAACATCCCCGATCTGATTTACGACGTCATTTACATCCCCAAAGTGTTAGATGCGACATGATAAATATGAATTCGGCGTGCTTTAATTCGCTAAAAGGGTCAATCGTGCATCCATCATGGCAGCCATAAATTCAAACCATCCATCAGCAAACATACCGACTTTAAACTGCGTTCAAATCTGAAGACTTGAGAAAAGGTTGTAGCAATTTTTTTTAATTGAAAAGATAAAAATCATTTTTACTGGATGGATCAAAACAAATGCAAAACAGACCGTCAATTTTCGACTTGCGCAAAAAAGATCTTAGAAGGCGATGTGGAATTTGTCGAGGCGGTAAGACATTGAAGCAGAAGTAGGCTTTAAATATGCTTAATCAATCCGTGTACATTTGGGTCTGTTTTTATGCGGATCTTTTATATGCGAATTTGAAGTTATGCGATTTTCAAAAATAATGGCACCTATCTATCATTTTTCTATGGAGGACAAAGCTTTTTTTATACGAATGCGCATAAAAAAAATCTAAAATTAACACTAGAGCACGTTACAACCGTTATAACGTGAGTGTGTGTATGGCGTAGGGCGAACGGAATTGTTTTTAAATTTGGCAAATCTTCTCAAAAGCATAAAAATTGCATTTGTACGATTATCGACTAGAATAGACTTTAATAAAGCAGTTCTAAGATAACTTTTTTAATGCGACTTTTGGTACATTCTATCATATTGATTTGAAGTTATGCGTTTTTTAAAATCGACGAAACCTATTTTGTACCCCCCAGTTTGGTATGTAGTTCAAGTCTTTTTTTATGCGACTCTCCGCAGAACGTATCTGTCGCATAAAAACAGACCCAAGTGTATTCTGTATAAATCACGAAAAAATTATATGCGGCTTAATTATCTGCGATATGTTAACACATTACGTGCGGGTATACTTCGCGCGCGAGTATTTTTAAACATGATTTTTTGCCACTCTGTATATTGGGAAGGCGCTTAATTTAAAAAAAAAAAGTTTCAACAAATCCTCACAAAACACAACACATCACTCAATAAGTTCGTAGGATTTTTCACTTTAAACGTTTTTATCCTAATTTTGTGGTTGTTTTTGTCGCAATTTCTTCCTTAAAAAGTGCCTATGAACTTATTGAGCGATGTGCACATATGGATAGGTGTCCTGACAAATTGAGGAAATATTTATTAGTCATTTTTTAAATTTTAGCAATTTATGATCGTCTCAAATTGCTAGTTCGCCTGAAGAGCAAAAACTTCTCGAAAGCAAAGGGTTAATAGTATTTTTTTAGCAAAAGCTTCTTCGACACGTTATTTACATGTGCGACAAGGCAATTTACAGGTGGAATCAACACGGCGACTCGTTTAGCATATAAATGTGGCTATTTTTAGAAAACGTCTAAGTTGACATGTAAATTATATCATGCTTGAGATTTTCTTTGCTTTCCGAAACTTATCAATATATCTCATAATAATGATGGTGTACTTAAAAAGTTATTTTGTCGAAGTTCCACGAACGTCACGCTTTTGGGAATTCGGGTGCGGCTTTCAAATTGAGGCTCAATTAATTAATTACTGCCACCAAAAGAACGCTCTGAGCGACAAAAAGACGTTCCTCGTGATTGATGATATCAACGTCTTAATAAAATTGCGTCGACACAGGGATTAATTGTCGAAAAAGCAAGCAACGTGCGTCGATTTCATCTGCGTTTTTTTTTATAAATCAAAATCTAATATGTTTCAAGATATTCTATTATGAGCTTGCAACATCTGCCTTTTTTCACATGTGCCTTACAAATATTTTCATTGTATACTTAAATGCGTTATTTGGAAAATATCAAATTTCCAATGGGGTTCCGCCTAAGTGCATGGGATTGATGGGAGACTTTCGGTTCATGATCTGTTTATCTTCATGTTCAAAATTAATATTTCACTGCGTTGAAATTAAATCCTTATGGAACGCAATTCAACCGCATTAACGAAATGCATTAATGTTTTTGTGGTTTAGCATTTTTTTATAAACCAAAAATATGTCGGTCCAAAACTCAAGCGTGTTAAATTCGCATGGAATTCACACCACAATGCATATTTTTTACGATAATTTACGCGGAAAAAATATACAATTTTAATATGCTCAAAAAGTTTTTTGTTTGCGGTTCATAGATTGCGCAAATTTTATCGTTCCTTGTTAGTTTTATTTTTTTTAAAACATTTATTTTCTTCTTGGCAATCGAGCGATGTTGTAATTTGCAGTGTTTATTCAAAATTTCGCTTAAAAATATTGAATAGTTTCGAAGTTATAGCGATTTTTATATGAATGCGCATTTCAATGGCAAGCACGCGCCCGTCAGAACCCGACTAAAATGTGTTAACATACGAACTTAAAAATTGCACAACAAGAAAATTTTCACAAATAATAAATAGCGAATTAACAAATAAGACCATGTAAATAAATTTAATACAAATATATTAGGGGGAGGGGGTGTAAATATGATGTATATAATTTAGCAGTATTTATATTTGGACTTCGAACCGGAATCCGAACCGATTTAAATATTTGGAGCATATAAAAAAATACTTGAAATACACAGAAAACTGGGGGTTGGGTTCCATTATTTTTAAAAAGCGCGTAACTTCAAATCAATGTGAACGAATGTACCAAAAATCGCATAAATGAATGCTACTAAATCGAGATATTCCCGCCGAAATCTGGACGCTTGGAAACAGTAGCGTAACTACTAATTGGCGAGTTTAGGCGTTGCCTAGGTGCAGTTAACTGTCTAATCTATGTATACATATATACAATACATATATGTTTTTCAAATTGTTATATTAACCCTTCCCTACCGGTGATGTATTTACTACACCTCGACTCTAATAATTGGAATATTGATATGAAATATAATAGATACGGGGTTCAGAATTTTCATATTCCTCCGTAATATAATTACGAATCACATCAAAGTATATAAGTATTCGTCTGTGCCGACGGAAATAAATAATTTATCGGGAAATCGGGAATTTTAAGAGTTTTAGTCCGGGTCTCAGCAGATAGGAATTTTATCAGTCACATTGATGGTGTTATAGGAAAATGAGGGCTCACGCGGTTATCAACTCGAACTAGCATTTAAATATCTGATGACGATACCTCCAACGAGTGTGGAGGCTTTTATTAATCTATTTTTGAATTCTACTTTTATCTCTTCTTAAATAAATAAAATTATTTCGCCTTCAAGTTGTTTTTTTTATATTAAACAAATGGACTTATTAGTAATTTTTGATCAAATTTATCAATTTAATTTTTTAATCTATTGAAAATCCCGATCCCGAGATAATCCCGAAATCCGTGATCGAAATTTTGGCTCGGGATTGGATTGCCTAACCATGAATCTTACCATTTTACATTTCCAGGGTGAGTAAACTAAAGAACCAAAGTAAGTGCTAAAGAACCTATTCTTGAATTCTCTTTGGGAGTCTTGGTTTCTACTCTCAGCTCTTGGATGTTTATAAAGAAGGAGCAATAATGTGGAAGGGTTAAATAACCACGTGAATGAAGCAAATACATACATTCTGAATGAATCTACAAAAACTACTAAATACAAACGCGAATCGTAGTTTCAACACGTAGCATAATAAGGATTATCTGGCACGATACACAAGATTGAATCAGTATGATTACATCATAATTACTCATATGATGTCATTAAATCATACTCACAAATGCTGAACAAAGTCGGTCATCAAACTGGTATCTACAAAACGACATTGAAGATTTCTCAACATTCCGAGAGAGTAATAGCAGTCATCGGAAAAATGCCTTTATTATTCGTTTTTTATTTAGATGAAACCACAATTGAAGGTTTGTTTCGTTTAAAGCTCACCACATTTATTTAATGTTTAGTGATTTAAAATTTTTAGCGACCGCGAAAGTCACATTGACGTCTTATGTGCATTTGCAAGCAAAACATTTTCAAAGTATTTTCAGTTGTTCTCTGAAATGTTTTAACATTCAAAACTACCTAGAGCGATCATAAACAGATTTTTTTGGTACTTTTTAGATATTAGGCGCCAATTTTTTAAGTTCTGGGAAATTTTTACAGGGTAATAAACGCCTGAATTGAAACAGGGTAATAAATGTCTGAAAAAAGCTCATCAAATGCCATTTTTAATAATGAATTTGTATTTAAACAAGTTCCATCTGTATAATACTAGGCATCTTAACACATTACAGTCCGGGCGTTCCGCGCTAAACTTCGCCCAAAGTCTAGATATTCCGCACTAAACTAAAAATCTGGACGATTTCGTAATATAATAATAATTCTTTTTGAAATAATTTTACAAGAACATATTAATAAAATCTAGCAACTTTTTGATTAGAATTGTATTGATTAAATGGCACATAAATACACGAACGAAACATAAATACAGCATTCAATCAATTCATCGTTCTATATAAAAATATATTTGAATTGTGTATTTAAATATATTCTTAACTTTGTCTTCTGATTTATTCATTTTTCTTAAATTATATATATTTTTTAATAGTTTGGATCCAAGGACAAGTTTATTTTCCTTTTATATTAATCTGATATTATGATTTATAGTATGTATTAAGATCATGTCATGTAGACAACGATCTTAATAATGGACGACTAGGTCCTCGTTATATTTTCATAGCTTCGCGATCAAAATTAAGAAATGTATTTTTATAGATTGAAACATATATGATGTCTGTCTTAAGCCATATAAGGAAGAACCAAAAAATCGACAATGCATGCTTGGAAATGCGCCGTAGGTTTATCATCTCTGTCCTAAAACGTCATTGTTCGATCATTCGCAACGATCTGACAATAAATGTGAAGAAACGTGCTTGTTAGGTGAGCATAAAACAGGCAAGAAATCATGAGCGTTAAACTCGGATGACCTATTTTATACAGCCTCGCGAGTAGCAATTTCATCAGCAAAGTTTGCTTCCGCAGTCGCGATTGCTACAGGCTACATATGGTAGAAGTTCATCGTCGACGTTGCGAAAGCGCCGAAACTCAGATTTACATCTGAGGTTCATCAATGCGTTGTGCAATGATTGCACTCCTGTGATTCGATCGTCTGATGGACCAAAACACGAGGATGCGGCAGATCTCATCAGGTGCTGCGAAAAATGTTTTTTTTTTACAAACAATGCTTCATTTGATAATAAAATGACTATATTTTGAGCCAATTGAAGATGTTCTGGGTGCGGTCGTTCCAGTCGGAGTAATATTGTTTATTTACGTTGAAAGAGAGATGAGTAAACACAAAAACCGTGGGATTTTGAGGAAACCACGAGCCACACGGTGAATGCAAACATCCAGCTATTCACAGTGTCTAGAATGGTTTTCAAATTTTTAACACGTTTCTCTAAATTATACACTAATTTATTGACTGCGTTTTACATCAACAATTCGTCAGAGTGCATTTTTTACACGTTTATGATTGCCGACTTGCTGAATTCCGACGATTGTGTTTATTGTTTGCGCCCAAACATATACATAATAATAAATAATGTGTCATAAAATACGACTTTTCGTCTATAAATTATCAAACTTAGCCTACATCGGACACCCGATACGCTCAGAATGTGTTAAACTCAGCAGGAGGTCTTAAAATACTAGATTTTATTTTTAGTCAATGTGATATGTCGAGGATAAGTTATGATATTGAAATGATTGTGAATTATATGTATGTATTTCAAATGCGATTTATTATGAATTAATTGCTATTAAACGATACCTGACGATGTGATTAAATCGTTAAAGTATCAAATCGCGTACTCACCTGGAACAAATAAAAATTATATTATAATAACATATTAAAAAAATAGGAAATCATTCAATGGATTTTAAAAAATTAACACAATTCCGTCGGGTTACGCATATGTGTTTTTATCCACTATACACTACTCAGACACATTTAATCAATATATTCTATAAATTATAGAATATTTTTAATCACGCTGGTACGCGTACCACAGTTTAAAAACGACTGCTATTTTTACATAATTCTATACAATGAAACGTCCTAAACATTTCTCTAAATTTTACTAGAAAATATGTTCTAGTTAAAAAGTTAGAGCATTTTTTTTAATAATACAATTTTTTTTACAAATACGCTCTGCGTCAGGCGAAAGACATGTTATGCGTAAGCGGATGGGAATGTGTTAACACACTTTAGTCGGGTGCTGCACGCGCGAAATTGCACACCACGCTCAATTAAATACATGTAAAAATCGCAATAACTTATTATTTTTTTAGTTACATTCTTGAAAGCATTTCTAGAGTTAAAAACGACTTTAAATGTTTAACACATATTAATCGGGAAAAAATTGTATTTACATGTAACGTTTAGGAAAATGCATTAACGATATGAATATCGAGATTATCAAGAATTATCGCTGGAAATGATACCTAGAATAACCCAAAATTGAGAAGAAATTATGGAGTTTTAACACATTTAAAAAATTAATCAATTGTTGCGGAAAGAAAAATCTTATATCAATAGAGATTATTATTTAGAATTAATATCAGTGTTAAATATTTTTAAACATTAAATATCATTTGTGATTTCGTATTTGTTTAATGTATGTACACTTAGGTCTGTTTTTATGCGATAGATAATTTCCACGGGGAGTCGCATATAAAAAAATCTCATAAAAAAAGACTTGAACTACATAAAAAACTGAGGGATAGGTTCCATTATTTTTAAAAACCGCATAACATAAAATCAATGTGATAGAATGTACCAAAAATCGCATAAAAAAAGTTTATAAAAATAATTGAAATAAAACAACATATTTATCTTACTAATCATATAAATGCAATTCTTAAGCTTTTGAGAAGAGGATGCCAGATTTAAAAACAATTTCGTTCGCTCATCGCCCTCACATTATAACAGTTGTAGCTTGCACTAGTGTTAATTTTAGATTTTTATAATGCAAAGTTTTTTTAATTCGCATTAAAAAAACTTTGTTCTCTATAGTAAAATTATGCATAGTTTCTATTGTTTTTAAAAAGCGCATAACTTCAAATTCGCATAAAAAAGATCCGCATAAACATAGACCCAAGTGTATTTGTAAATGTTTTGTATATTCATCTGTTTTTTCACGTTACTATTATAAATAGGATAGGATATAATACAATAGGACTGTTTTATTGATATTTTCAAAAAGATACACATGTCCCCTGACTTTTGATTCGCCGTATAAAAAGCTTTCTTTATCGCTTTTGTTGCATAAATGACATATTTTACTGCACACATATGTGCAATTTGCATATAAAAATATTGCACGTTACCTCCTACACCACCGACATCTTTCGATATGAAGTAGATGCAAATTAACACATTCGAAGCCTGATCTAAATTATTTTCTATAATGCATAGCGATACGATTTATATTAGAGGTATGGTCGTATTATCGCCGACTTAATACCAGATTGGAGTGTTCACGTCGAATTGAAACACATTCTTCACAACGCCCACCAGTCAACATATCAATGAACTGCATGGACGTCCAGAATTTTTATGAGGAAATAAAAACATGTTCGTATACGCCATGAAAATATTCAAATAAACATAATATCTAATATGGTCGATGCTGTTTCGCATCAAAATATGTTTTTATATCAACATAAACAGCAAGCAATGAAAGACATTCCGATCTATTCTCTGTTGGGCGTCTTTAATATTGAGCGTATGACGAGTTTCAAGTATAAAATAAATTATACGGTGTTTGAATAAGACAATCGGTCATATACAGATTTAACCCTCTTAATGCAGGACATGGACATATCATCGTTGTCAATACTTGCGAAAAGTGCCAACGACGATATATCGTTGCGTATGCGATGGTGTAACCTAATAATCGATAATTATGACATTTAAGGATGTAATAAACAAGGACTTTTATGACCTGAATTAATGAATATTTGGCTACATTATGATTAGGATTACGAGAATAATAATTGGTTATTATGGATTGTTTTGTAGCACTTCATGGAATTATATAGGGTGCGGCAGGGAAACTACTTAATTTAAAAAAATGAATAACACGCCTACAGAAAAGTACGCCTCTAAGGCGAACGCGCGCTCTTCCCGATTTTTTTCGTAATATGTGCATTCCTTTTTGAATTATTTCTCAAACCTCTTTCTTTGTTTAGGTTCAGTTTTTCAGCCGGCATTAAAAGGGTCAATCGAACGCTCACAAATGAAAAAAACAGCGAGCCTTAAATTCAGCAGTGGACTGATTGTGGCTGTTACCATGTGTCGTCGATTTATCGCAATTCCAGATAAGCGCTTGGAGCAATCGAATGGTATTTAAAAATTAAAACGTTATATGTATTTGGAATATTATTCGAGTGCAAAAATGCTTAGGTAAAAGATGCCGCAAATGAAGTCGACGCTATAGGAGGATTGATTGCGTAACCATATTTAATAACAATAAAAGGACAGCAATAAACATTCCCGTCGGGTTACCGATAACATTGTCTTATGCCTGATGCTGCGCATAAAAGTAGCTCGACGGGAATGTGTTAACGATTGAAGAAGATCCCTTTGGATGGGCAGATGTTTACCATCCAACATACCAAACTATATTACTATGTTCGAATGAAGGGGAAGTCCGTCAATAATTTGCGGCGATGAGTGACCATCAAAAAACAACGACCCGTTCAGGTCATGATTAAGTTCGTAATTACCCTCAAACTTCATGTTTTTTGGTTTAGGGTAGCGGTTCTTAAACTGGGATCCGCGAAAATATATAAAAACATATTTATCTATATTTAAACAAGATATTTTCGTGGAATTATTTCGTGGAGAGGGGGGGTCCGCCGATTACATAAGTTTAAGAACCGCTGGTCTAGGATATAAAAATCAATGGCCGACAGTAATTTCCGATGCAAATTTTGTTACAACGAATGTAAATTTAAGTGGATATTCTAGTCTAGAATTTTGAAAAAATCGTTTTTTTTGCATATTTTCAAAGTTTAGAGTTTTAAGAATATATTCCTCCAAAGAAATATCCAAAATTATAATTATTTACGGAGTTATAGCTATATTAGTGACGCTGCAACTAAGCCGTTCCTATTAGAACTTTTTTCAACACGGTTGACATGATATCTCAAGTTTTAATTGAGCGATTTACTTCATATTTGGTAAGAAATTTTTCTATATAACCTTCTATTGTCTCTACCAAATTTGTCGTAAAATTTTATTTTTAACTATTTAAAAAAATATATAAAACTGAAAAATTGAAGCGAATAAAAGACTTTTTTTTAAAGAGTCACAATTTTGTGAAAGTAAAACGATTTTTTTTCTCTTTGATGTAAAGACTATAGCGACATCTTTTCTTATTAAGAATATTTTTTTAAAATTCTGTTTTAGATGACTAGAAGGGTTGAAATCGTGTCAACCGGCAACACATCCTTTTTTAAATTTTAATTACACCCTTACATTTAATTTTATTTTTTATCAAATTTGATTGATTTTCGTCGAATAGAATACCCTTTTAAGAAACAAAAATGTGCAAGTTTGTCATTAAGCCTAAAAATGCATTCAATGGATCAATCATTCTCAAAATCTATTAATGATTTGGAGCAGCGAATGACCGTAAAAAAGTTAGGACTTTCTCGGGTCATGATTTTTATTGCTGTTACGGTCGAATATAATTCGCTACTCATGTTTTTAGACCAGTTTAATATAAAAGTAACGAAAAAAAAACAACAAAAAATGGTTTCAGTTAATGCATATGAGTGTTGGCAGAAATTTGAAAGCAATCATTGTTTGGCTTTTTAGAATTTCATACTTATGCTTGAACCTGTTATTTTAAGTATGCTATTATATTCTGATTTTGATAGAAACGATACGCCCATGGTCCGCCCACGCAGTCCTATGAAAGTAGCATGGAGTAACCATCAGACTAGATTCGAATTTCACTCACACGATTGGGAAACGTTGGATCACTCCGGCGATAAAAAGACAAGAAATCGTATGACGAACGGTCTGGATAAGAGCAGATTCCGTGTGAATAACCCTCGGGAGTATTTTTAACAATCGGAAATGCATTATGCACTTTCTTCGAAGCGTCGGAAGGTAACGAACCCAGACGGTCTGGGAGCGGCGATTCAGCGTTGCATCGGAGGAGAAAAAGATTTAAAAAAAGGACCGTTATGGCCAGCAGGTGTCATAAAAAAGCAACGATCGCAGGTAGACGATTCTTCAAACCCAAAGCAAAACCTGTTACCTGTCCCACGAAGGACGTACGATATTTCGCAAAGATTGGGACCACTTTAAACGCGATCAATGCTTAAACGAGGACTATTACCTGGGGGCCTGATATCTCTTCCTGTAATCGATAAAGACGCCTTAAACGTGGCCCAAAATTGATTGCAACCTGTACAAATTCATATCTACCTGTCAACGCTAGGCAAATGAACAATGGAGCCAATATCTCATTTGAAGCAATCGTTTTAAGCAAGAAAATGACTTGACTTTGCCTTCCTGGTACGAAGATAAAGCTCAGGTATCCGCAAGTAAAAAATCTATTATTCCCAATGTCTTCAAGAATTCTTGCCCAAACACGTAGACATATCTTATATCTAACTAAATTTGAACGCTCATATATTATTTCAGCTAATTTAATCATGTCGGTCATAGTTCATTATCGGTAATTCTACGAAATTTCACCAAAATTATATTTTTATGCGCCCCAAAGGTCAAACAATCCGATAAAACCCTAATCAAACGTCTCGTGTAAATAGAGTAAGCTTTGGTATTTTAACAAAAACGTACATATTTATGAAATACAAAACTTCCTTCCGGCTTCAAAAAGAATAATGCTAGGGGAAGATAACGCGTATTCCAGCTCTGATGGCATGCGTATACGTTAAGGGTGCATCCAACCAAAAAGGGGATACAAAATTAGATGAAAATAAATAAATCATTTCAGCGTTGCATTTAAAATTTATGTTTTATTTGTGGAAGCGAACTCGCGGATTTTTTATAAAAAGTCTTAGCTTTCTGGTACCAAATTTCACCCATTTTAGTTGGGGTTCTCGGTAAAATTAGCTAATATTCCTGTGCACAGCGTATAGTATCCATTTAAATTAATTTTATCATATCAAAAACGTTTTTATAGCGCTCAAAAACAGTTCCCTTGTGTGTCAACAAAGCGATATAAACTTGGGTCTGTTTTTATGCGGATCTTTTTTATGCGATTTTGAAGTTATGCGGTTTTCAAAAATAATGGAATATCAATCACATTGATGATGTTATACGAAAATGGGGACTCATGCTCATGCTGAACTAGCATTTAAATATGTGATGACGATACCTCCAACGAGTGTGGAGGCTGAGCGTGCATTTTCAGCAGCAGGTTGCCTGGCTACCAAAATCAGATCCAGACTAAATGACGAAACACTCGATGTTTAATGTTACTTCAAGCACATTTTCAAAATAATATTTGAATATTTTAGTGTTCTATTTATTTATTTTTGAATTGTATTTTTATATTTTTTTAGATAAATAAAATTCTTTCGCCTTCAAATTTTACATTCTATAACAATGATGTGAAGTTATGCGATTTTTAAAAATAATGGAACCTATTCCTCCGTTTTCAAGTTTTTTTTATGCGAATTTTTTATATGCGACTCCTCGTGGAACGTATCTATCGCATAAAAAAAACCCAAGTGTAGTCGTTAAATCATCATTAGCTTGGACGCTATATTTGTATGTCCGCCACTTGTCGTCCGAGCAATCCACTTATCTATCAGGACCGCGCAGCGTGTATGAAACTTGTACATAATCAGTTAAATGAGAAACGTCCACATGTACAAAATAAAAAATAGCAATTTTACGAATAAGCAGAGGAAGAACGAATCAATTCCCTTAGAGCAAAGAGGAAATCCGCCAACGATTTGAAGCACTGAATGGCCGTGGATTAGCTCAGGTCATAATTTGATGCGATAATCTTCGATGAAGATAGGCCTGATTATGGAAACGAATGCATAAATATACCGTCAAGAGACATTAAATCGATGCGCTCATATCGTGGGCGCCTAAATTAGCTTGTTAGCCTTGAACATTCCGCCATCACATAATCATAAAAAACCCATAAAATACAACCGATTTGGATTTCTCTATTTGTAGTATTTTAAAAGCCAAATAGTTCGCTAGAACACAACAGAACGAAGACAATTTGAGCGAGCGAATTTCAGCAGCGAACGTTCATGCAGCATGTGACACGTTCATCGCTTGATTCAACGCCATCATCCGGGTCAAAGATGGCCATTCGCCTAATTAAATATAAAAGGATACACCGTACAAAATATGATTATTTTCTACAATATGATATTTCAGCGCAAAAATGCACAACAGCATATAACCTTCTTTTTACAGTTACCTTAAAGTTCAGGGCGGATCCGCAAAATGTCACGGTGGCATTAAATGAAAATATTTTTAAAAGGGCAGAAATTTTGATCTCATTCATTGAGCATGCTATGTACATTGTATGAGTAAATTTTGATGACGAAGGAAGATTTATGAACATTCTTATCGGGCGTAACTTTACACCAAGTCTGAGGATTAGGCCCAAGACAAATAATTGCTCAGAAATTAAACATCAGGATCCAACACCATTTGTTAGTATATGCTATCACAATCAAATAAAACATCGTTGATGATTCACAACAGTCTTTTTTCAGTTCTAAATGCTGGCATAACAAATTTCTATTCTATTTCTATTTCAAACTGTCATAGAAGTCGGAACGAATTTTCGTTTACTTCTGTTAAATACCATCCAGCAGTTGGAATTCGACAATGGATCGGTTCGTGAATAGAAATGCGTATTTTGATATTATCCAAGGAAAGGGCACACACAAAATAGGGCATTATAAGTATCTTCTTTGTACGAAAACTCCATTGTTTGCTATCGTGGCGCCTGTACGGCTATAAGGCAATTTTGTAAGCGAATATTTTCAATACGTATGAATAAATTTAAATTATAGCAATTCATCAATACATCAAAGCATAAATGGACCAAAGAGATTAGTTAAATTCACAGCGCCCTAAGATCTGACCTTAGCTGTTCCAAGCTTTTTATAGCCACTCACTGCTCCAAAATTTTGATAGAAATCCCGACAAATTATTTATTTCCATCGCTGCCAATGAATACTTATATACTATCATACTTCGATGTGATTCATAATTATATTACGGAGCAATACAAAAATTTTGAATCCCGTATCTTGTATATTTCATATCGATATTCCCATTATTAGAGTCGATGTGTAGTAAATACATCACCGGTAGGGAAAGATTAATATATAACAATTTGAAAAACATATATGTACTGTAAAAAAAAACATATAATTAATCAATTTCAAGTGTAATGTTTATGTTCACGCAAAGAAATGACCGATTATTGTATGCTATTGATAGTGTTTATTTATTTAAATACAAGTTTTATACACGCTGCGACGGTCCTGACAGGTAAGTGGATTTGTACAGATGATAAGTGACGGACATACATATATAGGATCTAAGTTTATCATGATTTTAAATTAGCCCACTATTCAAAGGGTTAAACTCTGCACTTAAATGTAAGCATTCACTTTTACGCAGATCGTGATATGGAGACATTTTTACGCAGGTCGTGACTTTTTTTTATGCGTATTCGCATAAAAAAAAGCTAGCTCGGCTAGCTATCGGATCGAAAATTGTGAGACAGAGACGGGTGTCTTGCTTTTCATCATAGACTCGTGCATCGATGAGTCTTGCCGTAAAGGTGCCCCTACACGTCTAAACATTCTCAATACATTTCTCAATATTTTTTTAACAGTCATAAAATTTAGCTGGAATTTAACTATAATCTCTATCGTCGGATAAGCTCTTTCAACAAAGATAAGACGACTTTCGTTCGTGTTGTCTTGAGAGCGGGCGTTTGTTTTGATAATTAAGATACTCGCATCATTCTTATCGTTGAATAATTTTGTTATTCCCCTTGACTGTTCTGGAGTGGCGTCGTTAGCCGAATATCACCACTCCTTTGCAAAATCTACATCTTTCCCCCCCGTCCCTCTGTAACATGGAATAAAAATAAACTGATATCTCCCTATACTGTTTGTTTTATTTATTTTTTAAATACATACGGTAGTTTCCCTATCGCATCCTGTGTTATAGAAGCGTTTGATCTTTGCAAAAAATCCATGATCCCCTAAGACCGTGCGAAATGAATACATTGGCACCCGTACAATAAACATGATAATAGATAAATGGTCCGCTCGAGCAGTTCCTCGAGTGCCTTTGTAACCGAAAGAAGAGCCCCTTCTCGCAATTTGGCGAAGAAATAAAAATAAAATTTGTTGGCTTTGAACCCTTACATAAATCACTCGAGGGCTTATTATATTCTTCGGGGTTAGATTTTGCGGTTAAGGGGAACCGCCGACGGACGCAATATCGCATGACACGTCCGTGGTGTTTTGGCTAATCGCATTTATGAACGCCGAGCACATTTTTTATAATTGGATTGCATACAATGGATGCGATTCAATTCCAGAAGACAATGGACGTTCCTCGGAAACAAATGATCGCTGTTAGAGGTTTCAATAAGAAGGAAATCGTTGTGCCGAAGGGGGGTCTTTATCGCAATGTAGACAACCGTTCTGAGAAGCGAGAAATTTGATCATTTTAATTGCTGCACATAATATTTCGTTGCTTGGAACTCTATGCAGTTCTCGGAATTGATGTCATTCTGCAAACGCGAAAGATAAAGGCGCTGAAAGAATCATCATCGACATCCTGAGAGAATCTCGTCTGGAAGACAAGTGGATATGTCTATGCATGCTGATTATCGTCGATGACATCAATCGTTGTTTAACCCGTTAAAGAGGTAAGACACAGAGTTGTGTCCGTGTCTTGCATGTTGAGTTTGGAGAGAAACAGAAAAGGAGAGAGTATCTTTCAGGTCGAAGATTGTGAATATAAGACAGAGACGGAGTGAATGTCTTGCGTACATCGTACGATTGTATAAATCGATAACCCAAATTTATTGACTAATAATAACCCAAATTCAAGCTTCAACAAACGCATTTTTTTGTTAATAAAAGTGTATTGACACAATAGTGTATTCTTTATGTTTACATGAAAAATGAACGAATATTGTGTGCTATCAACAGTGTTGAGGTTCATTTATTGATATACAACCTTGACTCACCCTGCGCGGTCCTGATAGAAAATTGCATTTTGTGGACATACGAATATAGTATCCATGTAAAGCTAAATTCAAAATTTTCTTACTAATCGAAGGGTTTAGCAGTGGCCATTTTGCAAAAAAAAAAAAATTCTGAGGCCTATAACGACATCCTTACTAATTAAGATTTTTTTTGTTGTTTTAAATGAGTAGAAGGATTGGAATCTTGTCAATCAATTTTTGCAGCTTTAATTAAACATTCAAGAGCACAGAGGACTGTTCAAAATACAAACAGACGATTATGAGAATTGACATTGACAATTAGTATTTTTATTGGAATGATAAGAAAATATTTCCAAACTAATTGTCTACACCCAAAAAAAGTTTCTATTTGGTGTTCATTTCGACCACAAAATTAAATTTCGAACAACGTTTTAGAAACCGCAATGGCATAACAGATAAGACATTCATCATTATCGCCAAATATTAAAAATAAATCTCAGTCATTTCGAATACTCATGTTGGTTTCGAGGTAAGTAATCATCGCTCGAAATGTATTCCAACAAAAGATCCGCATAAAAAAAGACCCAAGTGTATATAAAAATGAATGTTTGTCGTCGTGCTGTCGGTTTGTTAGGTATACATTCATATATCGTTCATCCGATTGTGATGAAACATTGAAAAGTTGTTGTGCGCACCTTCGTGAATATTATAGGATTGGCGCGTCGTTTAACGGAAAGAGAGGGAGGATCATTTTTATTATTTCGTCTCCGTTGCATATATCACATAGACGCTACGCGCATGCGCTGCACCGCCTCTACTATGTGGGTGTGTCTATATGTATCATTAAGCAACCGCTACACCAGTAGCATACCTATTTTATTATATTGTATATTACACAATACACAGTCACATAGTTTAGCTAACTTCTGACACCAAAGTAAAGTGGTGAAACAAAAGCGCTCTCGAAGCTGCATCCCGCTCCCAGGATGACCGAATCACTTCCATTCACTTATCATTAAAAGTATCAATGTATAGCTTTTAATCCATCCTATGTAAAGATCGATTTGCCGTGATTGTGCCGGAT
Organism: Stenopsyche tienmushanensis; assembly: GCA_008973525.1. Taxonomy (NCBI): domain Eukaryota; kingdom Metazoa; phylum Arthropoda; class Insecta; order Trichoptera; family Stenopsychidae; genus Stenopsyche; species Stenopsyche tienmushanensis. The sequence goes on along the minus strand of WACJ01000052.1, from coordinate 754,701 downwards.
AATGGAAGCATAACGATGTAGACTATATGCGCTAAACCCTCAACTTCGACGCCCTTAAACGAATGAGGGTGAATATCTCGAAGCAGGACGATAAAGGAAGAATTTCTATTCTATAAAGCTGTCTGGTATTATCGTCGAAAGATGGCATGCGTTAGATAGGAGTCCATTAGGAGTTTCGCAATAACGAGACATAGAACCGGACACCACGTAGTTGTTGCGCGTAGGTTGAGGTCGCAGTCCAGAAGAGCGCTCTTAACATTGTACGTGGGACGATGGCAGCTTTCGTTCTGCTCTGTCAGCTCGAGGGCCGACTGGTGGACCACAAAACGACGTCGAAGACGGTTCTGTAAATTGTAGAAAATCTCCGACGAGAAGTGCCAATCGTCATTATGGAACGAATTAGAGATTGTGTTAATGCAGTTTCACGATAAAGCTTTGAAAGGCTCGGTTGGCGACTCTTCGTTCAATGGAGCAAATTATTGAATTATTAACGTCACAAGTTGTAAACCTGATGCGAGTAGTAGATCAGAACCAGGACCGGCAAACCAGTTTGTCAGCACTGATCTGATGATTTTGTTACAAATACGGATATTTCAATACGCCATGCTGTAATTGAGATCAATCAAAATTCTCCCCTTTCGGCCCAAAAATACAGAAAGTTTATCATATCTCGTTATGCAGGTTTGCTTTCAATCCTTCGATCATCGATCATTGCCCAAACTTATAATTTTTAATGTCAAGCCATATTTTGTAATAATAATCTGATATTAATCGATTTTCGCTCCGATCCAGTTCCAAGTACCTTTCAAATCGGAGAACATACACGCTACGCTCTAATGTAAATCCACTTTGATACTCTATCGCAGCGTGTAATAAGCTTGATTATGAACCAAACTCAATAAATGAACCTTATCACAGTTGATAGCACACAATATTCGTTCATTTTTTCGGAATAGTAGAAAGAAAGTAGAGTTTTGAAAGAGTAGATTTTGCAAAGGAGTGGTGATACTCGGCTAATGACGTCACTCCAGAATAGTCAAGGGGGAATAACAAAATTGCTCAACGATAAGAATGATGCGCGTATCTTAATTATCGAAACAAACGCCTGCTCTCAAGACAACGCGAACGATAGTGATTTCAGTTAATTATACCTAAATTTTATGACGGTTAAGATTCTTTAGAATACGATTTTTCATTGAATATTAAGTTTGCAAATTTGTGAGTTTCTTTTAAAAAAAATAGATTGAAGAATGTTTAGACGTGTAGGGGTAACTTTACGGCACGTTTTTTCTATCGATCCACGAGTGTATAATGAAACATTTGTCGATTTCCGGTCCGATAGGGTTAAATCGGTTCGGTTACGGTTTTCGTTCCGGGAAAAACAACGGTGATTCTGGTTTTCGGATGATTTGAAGTATATTTAGAACTAGAAGTATACAATATTATAATTTATCAAACGAAAGAATATTGACTCGAATCTTATTTACTGGAAGTTTGGGAGTCCCCAAGTTAGAGTACATATCATTAGGTAACAAATTTAAATCTGGGAGTCCCAGACTAAGCGAATTTGGATTGATAACAATATTATCTTGAATAATCCAACAGGACAATTACAGAATTATCAGATGAATGCAATCAAATTCGGCATAAAACGGTGATTGTATCAACAAGACGAAGTAAGGCGTGTATGTACCAAAATCAAATGATTTCCATAGGTTTAACCCTTTGATGAGTATGACCGCGTATTGGCGTTCGAATTCAAGTGATCCAGAAAGAACATTCTTGCGTGTTGAGTTCAAAGAGAGAAAAAGACGGAGAAAGTGTCTTGCGTACATCGTACGATTGTATAGATCGATAACCCAAATTAATTTAATTCAAGCTTCAATAGATGCATTATTTCGTTACTAAAACTGAAGACACGCTTATGTATTGTTTATGTTTACTGCGAAGAAATGAACGAATATTGTGTGCTATTTACAGTGTTAAGGTTCATTTATTGATATAGAAGCTTGACTCACGCTGCGCGGTCTTGAAAGATGAGTGGATTTGAAAGGATGATGCGCAACAATGTCAACAGTGTTAGGGTTCATTTACTGATATACAAGCTTGATTCTTGCTGCGCGGTCCTTTAAATATGCAATCATGATGTGGGCACACAATAAAATCAATCGTTTCTTCTGAAATAATTTCGTCGTGCGAATGGTGTATAATCTATGGTCGCAAATGGCAACGCTGCAGGAGTCGTATCTCGAAATCGATAAATCGGACGATAATTATACATCGTCCTCATAGGATACGTCGACTATTTGAGAAGCTGCGATCTAAAGGTCATCATCTGTTGCATTGCCTTCGTAATAACGGTGAAGTACGCGGAGAAGAAAAGCGTGTTCCGTTCTCCGCGACCGAAGGAGCAATCCCACGCGTTTTAGAAATCAGAATACGACCTAAAATATCCACTCTTCCATCATCAAATTATCTCCAGCCGAGATTCTAAATCTTCTCGGAGGATGCTGCATGATTTTCTCCGCAAGGACTATTAAACCAGCCTCATATCTGATAAAGTAATTGACGTATGCCGCAGTGGAACAAATTAGTATTTAGAAAAATGTCTTTGATGAACGGCGTCAATTCGTGCGGCATCCACGATTGTCAGATGTGCTAAATCCAAACAATTCGACAATTGGCAGAAATTCAGTGGCGAAAATAAAAATGAGCACTTCACGTTCATACCTCGAGAGAAATCGAAAATTGCATTATTTAGTGACATTGACGTTGTTTGTGCAGTGCATTATCTTACTTTGCAGCACGTAGTTCGTTATTCGCAGAAGTGCACAAGATGATCTTCGTTTCTTTCAGGCATTTCAAACTGACGTTGAAAAATAACATTTTCTTCATTGGGCAATAAAATGCGCCGCATTTGTTAATAACATGATTATGAAGTCAGTTTTCGATTGTGTATTTAAAATTATGCATTATAAATTATTTATAAACGCGCGAGCATAACGTTTTGTATTGTCCAGGCTGCAGTACAAATACGAAGTATTATTGCGGATTGATATATAGAAAATTAGGCACTCAAATTTACAAGTCAGTATATTCAAAATTTGTCCATGAGCTCTGTACGAAGTGGCTACCGCGTTTGCTCACAGTCGATCAAAAACTACAACGCGTCCACAATTCAGAGCGCTGTTTAGAGCAGTTTCAGCAGTCTGGGTCTGATTTCGGTAGCCGGGCAACCTGCTGCTGAAAATGCACGCTCAGCCTCCACACTCGTTGGAGGTATCGTCGTCAGATATTTAAATGCTAGTTCGAGTTGATGACCGCAAGAGCCTCCATTTTCGTATAACACCATCAATGTGACTGACAATTCTGCTGAGACACGGACAAAAACTCGAAAAATTCCCGATTTCCCGACAAATTATTTATTTCCATCGCTGCCAATGAATACTTATATACTATAATGCTTTGATGTGATTCGTAATTATATTACGGAGGAATACACAAATTCTGAATACCGTATCTATTATATTTCATATCGATATTCCCGCTATTAGAGTCGAAGTGTAGTAAATACATCACCGGTAGGGAAAGGTTAATTTGACAATTTGAAAAACATATATGTACTGTATATATGTATACTTCTGATTTCTGTTAGATAAAAATTTCAATCCCGAATTTTTCAGGTTGACGTTTACTAATCCGGGGATTCATGAGCACATAAAACTGTCCGGGATCGTAGAAGAACGTCGTAGTTTTACAATTGAAGATTGGCATTTTAACGCGCGCGGACTCCCAAGAACCCAATTTAAGAACCACTGAGCAATATGGACAAAACGAACAAGAAGATATGTGGTCAGTTCACTGCATTTAGTTCTGATAAGGACGGAAATGCAACATTCTTCTTCGGTTTAATTTATCGACTGATCCACTTGTGTTTAGTCTGTAGGTCTGTTTATCTCGGATGAAATGGCATTTGTAGCACATTTTTAGTTGAAGTAGAAGTGCGCCAATGATTCGGAGCAGCGAGTGGCCGCGTTGAGCCATGGACCGTCTCGGATCATGATTCGTTTTAAATTCACGACGATTTTAATTGGTAGCATTTGAGCTTGCCTTATATGTATGAACATATTATTCCGCATTTAAAATTTGAATATAACATATGGGTATGTTTTAAAAAAAGGAACGAGGGAGAATCGTTGTTCAGCGAACAATTGCGAGTCCCTGGCAAAGAGGAGAGCCTCGTTACGTTCAAAGGCTCGGTATTTTCCATCTGAGCGGTTGCATTTCTGTACTTTTGCATCTCTCCACTAATTGGACATGTCCACTGGTGTGCAAGATAATGAACCTTCGACTTAAAAGGACAATACTTTTAGGAGAGTCTGCTCATACCGAGGGAAACGAAACTAACGAGCCTGCACAAGTGGACATAAAAAATGTTTTCGCATAAGGAGCTTTTTCATCGTTTAGTTTGCGCAGATAAATTAAGCAGAATTAACGCAATGGAAGAGATGATTCACATCCATCAGGACGGACGAGAGATGAGATCATTCGGAATAATTAATTCCGTAAGGTCTATATCTTCCGATTCTGAGCCGTTTTGCTACAATTTTAACTACGAACGAAATTTAACCATAAATATTTCCTAATCAATTCCACCCGAGAATTCCACAAAAAAGTTTGAAAAATTAGCGGTTTACAAAAATTGAATAGTCGTTTGAAAATTAGGGAATTGTCAAGAGACTCCACAACTCACAGTATAATCAACCCTTCTATAGTGTCGAGATAGGGACCATGCTATATAAACAAAACGCTATAGAAACGTAGGCACCCGTACAAAATTCATTTTAATTTTAATTTGTTAACAGCGTCAAATCCAAATCCTATAGATGGCTTGTGCAGGTTTTTTTACAATATTCTTAACACTTTACCGACCGCATAAAATAAAGTTAAGTATTGTCTGTGGTACCAATTTTTTTAAGTGTAAGTGTAGTTTTTTTTACAAAAAACTCCGTTTATCAATAATTTCTTTTAAAATTGTACATTTCTTTTTATCGACACTTAAATACATTAATCTTAAATAGTTTCCGAAAGTTTCGTTAAAATTTAAACAACAATAAAAAAGTTACGACCATTTCATTACAATAGAATGCGCTAAATACTGCAATTTTGTACAAAAACCGCCGGTTGCCTAAGTGTTAATATTGCACGTATCAATGCATAGAAACAAGCGGACATTGCGTTATTTCTTACAATAAATAGATGAATTCATTCAGAAAAAAAGCATCACGGTATGGGTCATGTTTATATGAAATGCCGGTACAGTTAGTGTTAACACATTGGGAAACGAGAGCATTTCGCGGCGGAATCTTCAAAACACAAAAATTGTCATATCTCTTAAATTAATGGTAATTTTAGCCCGAAAATTGGTGAACTTATTCAAATATTTTTTATGATCTTTATAATGATGTTAATTTTAAAGAAGGGAAGGCGTGGGATAATAAATCATCAAGAAAATAAACAGCATCAAACTTATGCGCTAAAAAAATGTATGCGTATTTTTCTAGGAGTGAACGACGCACCTCTGAAGACGCAGAATCGCGCCGCCTGCAGCCAATGTGTTAAATTGGTTTTTTTGTTGTATTTTTTCAATGTTTAGGCGTTCAAAAATATATCCTCCAAAGAAATTTCCAAAATTACAATTATTTACGGAGTTATAGCCATTTTAGTGACGCGACAACTAAGACCACTAGAACTTTTTTCAACACGGTTGACATGATATCTCTAGTTCTAATTAAGTGATTTACTTGAAATTTGGTATTTATATTTTATATACAACCTTCTATTGTCTCTACCAGATTTATGTCAAAAAATTATTTTTGACTCTTTTAAAAAAGAGATTAATTTGTGAAAACTGTAACTTTTGCCCTAAATTTTGCCTTTTGTTAATTTTTTTTTAAATATATTTTGAAGATGACAACAAATATCTGGTAAAAATTGAAGCTTCGGAAGGACCTGCATCTGAAGAGAGCCGAAATTAATCGACAACAATTGAATAGCTTGAAACTGAATTGTGTAACAATTTCAACGATGAAACATCACAAACTGGAGGAAGAGATTTTTTATAAAGAAATGCAAGTTTTAAATGGAAGAATCTGAATTCGTCTAGTTTTTGAAAGTGCTTGCATGGAAATAAAAAATACAAATGACTCACGTATTCATATATTCTTCATATAAATAACACTTTGTAATCTGTTCCGAGTAGAAAGAGGCTGATATGCAAGATCATAGTCCACGAACGTTCGTGCCCTGGGCTCGTCTCCAAGTTCTTCAGATTTGTCGTTTTCTGAATGAATTTGCGGACGTTATGAGGTTAAAGTATGACCCTGACCGATGAAATTAAGTCTGATTTAAAAAAAAATTAGATTATATAATCGATGATCGCACGATGGGACGTTGCAGTTAACACCCGATCGACCGGCAATCGAAATTGCAAATATGTCGCGGAAAAGGTAATTATGAAAATAGTCCAATATCCTCACCAGCTCGAAGCGTCTCCTCTTTCGTCCTGGAAAATTTTGTGCTCTGCAACTGAAAACCCAAAATACGATCCGGCGGTTCCCTCCTTGAGCACAGGTACTCTATATTCTAAATTAAATGCACCCACTAAACTTAGCACATGAGTTAAAGCCAACCGTATGACGGTGGACAGCTGTATATTCTTCATGGTTGTATTCGAAGAGACCGTTATGCGAACAAGTTTTTCATTTTAGTAAACATAATCGCGTCCTCCGACTAACGTCTGCACAGCACCGCAGTTATCACGCAAGTGAGCGAACAAACTCACTACCAGGGATGGCACACCATTCAACACACACTATCTATGACAGCGGCTCTTAAACTGGGTCCGCGGACCCCCAGGGGACGCCAACGAGACACCAACCGCGGACCCCAACAAGAAAAGATATTTTCGTGGAATTAACATGCGACACGTCTTACTTACAATTCAACAAAACTGAGCCCACAAACTTTTGGTTGATAGTCAGATCTGATTAACCTGCATTTTATATTTAAAAAAATCTATAACAATATCTATTTTGACCAATATTTGACCAAAAAATGTTTGTATGATTTTAATGTACAGGATCATTCAATATGGACGCTCGACTTTTTTTATATTATAGCGGCCATATGGTTAAAATAACATCTGTCGAATTTATTGTGAATTATTCGGTAATACATGGCAAATTATCATGGAAGGTTATAGCGTGGAACAAAGTGTATAAATCATCAAATTCTATTTTCTTGAGAAACGTTCAGCATCCTACCGAGTCGGCTCTTCGACGTTTGGTGGCCAATTTCGATTCAAACATTTCGTTAAACAACTAACAATAAAATACTCATTTAATCCTTTGATTAGTGTCAACATCTATTCTTCTCTCAGGACCGCGTAGAGTGAGTCAAGCTTGTATATTAATATAAATTAACCTTAACACTGTCGATAGCACACAATATTCGTTATTTTATTCGCGTAAACATAAACAATACACAGTGTTATCATTATCATCACTGAGTAGTATTGATAACGACGATATACCTTTGTTCTGCACTAAGAGGGTTAAAAATTGATAAAAAAGGGAATCTACAGAAATACAAAAATGATCGATTCAGCGCATATTATGGACATCAATCTGGCATTAAAATCAAAGGACGTAAATACCCTTGGAGTAAATCGCTGATTTAAGTAAACAAATTTGAACAATTAAAAAGGGTGAAAGGATGGGGTCGCTTAGCAAACAGCGACTAATCGCTTCACTTCGCTAATACAATATAGCATCAAACATACACTCAGATTAGGGAAAAATGAGATAAAACCATACCGGAAAAAAATCTAAAAAACTTGACAATGTTTTAAATACAAAATGATATCCCACTTTTATTTATCATTTTTGATATGAAAAATTACTGCATACGGCAGACGCGTCCGCCAAAGCATTTTGTGTCGGTGGACAGTTTTGTCGTAGTGTCATTAAAACAAAACTCTTTGTAATTTATTTGGTTTGATTCTTCGCTAAGACAAATCTTGATCTTATCATCGTATTGTTTTTTGAATATCTACATACATACATACAATTAATTATTAAAATAATTAAATGCCATCTATTGACGAAATTATATTATTAAGTAATTAAAAGGTTCGAAACTTAAATAAGTTAAAACATTAAAATTATATAAACTGGTGTGAATCTAGCAATTAATTCTGAATTGCTGCCCCTGTAAAAATCGTTATATATATATATATCATCATCATAATATAAATCATATACATATACAAAGGGTGCGGCAGGGAATGTTCCTTATTTGAAATGCGCATCCTGAAGTGACAGTTATTTCGACAAGGGTGATATGGTACTCAATCGAAAGAGTGAAATTTAACGTTTTTTGTCATGTAGGTTTTAATAGCGATCATGCATTGAATATCTTCTATACTGTTTCCTTGCATCCATACTAATAAATTTTACTTTTTATCTCGTCTAGTTTTAGGATTATCTACATGTATTTTTAAATAAAGTGTAAGAATGCTACTTTATCATTAATTAAACGCACTATATTCATCCGGTATCCGTAATACCTTAGTTATTCTCAAAAAATATACATTTCTATTTCTATATATGCTCTATTTGAATGAATAAAAAAATGTTTATAATCGTATTTATTTTATTTTTTATACTCAATCATTGTTGATGATTCAAACATATATCTAATAATAAAAATAAATAAGATAAATTCATTGTATTCTCAGCTCGCGTTTACATAAATCTACATTTATGAACTTCAATGCGTACATAGGTAATGTGTACGTTTGTATAAATTATGATAAAAAAATATTGTTATCAAGTCTCTTCCAAATTACGTTCAAAGGCAACATTTCAATAATTTCTCATGGTATCAGATGGAATGTAAGCTCTGTCTGAGATTGTACAAAAAGCTGATTCAGTTGGGAATCCAAGCCGACGTTGTAAACCTTCACTAGGTGTGCTTTAAAGCTGTCTGGATTTTTCCTCATAAGGGCAACACCGGACACCCTCATCAAATGCACTTCGGAATCGACCGATCCGCCGCCAGTTGTTTCCAGCTTAACGTGACACGTCACGTCTATTTGAATATGTTTATCAACGGCCTTTTCATTTGTACCGGGTAATTTGACGAGTTCAGTTTTTTCTTCTATTTGGGGCAAATCCGCACGGAAAACTGTAGCTTCTCCAAGACGACCCTATAAAAAAATATTATATTCATTAAACTTGCTTTATGTTATTGATATACATTAATGTTATAAATGCTCACATCATTTGCAGTCACTTCAAATCTCATCCCGGTATGAACGGCTCTCGGTTCGAATCCAATTCCGGACGAATGCGAATCAGACCAGAAGAAATTTTCAGGGCAATTTAAAGAATCCGGTGTGAATGTGAATTTCTTACCATACCCTAAACCGATTGATTGCAATAATAACGAACGCCCTTGGAATAGATGACGCTTTTGATCCGCTACGCGAACACGGTAATGAAAACCGGCTAAAATTCGTGGATCCACGAACGTACCTAAAACAATCATTTTATTAATCATAAGAATTTTAATAGAATAAATTCAATAATAGCATTAGGTCTATTTACCAATTGCAGGCAATTCATAATGTTCAAGACCGACGATCGAATATTTAGTGGGCACATCTTTGATGTCTTCGCCGACGACAGTTATTCGTCTCAATGAAGATTGTACGCCAGGTTTTAATTCGTATCCTCGTCTAACCAGCTTAGTTCCTATGGTAACATTTAGTACTTTTGTAACAGTTGCCGTTGAATTCCTACACAGTTTATGAATTACAGCCACCCCCGTGACGGGTATGAGCGGTGTTTCTCCGCTCTTTTCGTACCATTCCACTTTGCATAGCGCATAAATTTTCACTTTCTTTTCTAGTGAGCCGTCTTTCAAAATGTTCTGCTCTTGTTCGATCTGCTCTTTCTATGAACGGGGAAAAAATTGAGTAAATCCTATGTGAATAATGTATTATTTGAGTGATTAGGTGTATGTTATTATTGTATACCTGCAATTGAACGACTTCCAATACGCCCTGTGGTTCATGATTGGTATCATAAATAGTAAATTTGTCCCCGATTGAAACCACTTCTATTTCGAATGCAAAACCTTCTGGTCTGGAATCGCTCCAGAAATAATTGTCATTTTCATTGAGCGTTGAATCGACGGATTCGAATGTAAATCTTCTGGTGTAGCCTCGTCCTATGCTGAGTAATCTCAGAGCACGGCCGTTGAATAGGTATCGTGGTTCCCTCGTCGATGCCAAACTACCCAAGCCCTATAACATTAAATAAATTAATCAGATTTAGATCAAATCAATTAAGCATAAATGTTAATGTGTGGATTGTCTTACATTTAACGGTTTGACTTTATAACGGAAACCTATATTGACTCTTGGATCTATATAGACTCCAACAACTGGAAATTGATGTGGAAGTATCGGAGCAATTCGATAGACTGCAGGAATATCTCCTAGTGTGCTGGCATCCAAAATTAAAGGCTCTTGACTGCGCCATTTCCTGAATCTCCTGCTTTGCTCTAATCGATCCTGTTGATATAAATGTTGAAAATTAATATGTTTCAATTGAAATGGCTGTCTGGAAGCACTGCACTGGCTTTTATTTATCTGGAAATTGGATCAAAAAACGTTTGGAATGCTCACCTCAAGATTACCAGCTTGGAAACAGATTAAAAATCTATCCAATAAAGAACTGGCAATCGAAGGAAACTGATGCACTAAGTTGATAGCTCGTGTAAACGCTATCGAGCACAAATAATACTTCCATAGGATCGGCAATTGATTGGCAAAACACACACGCAATTGGCAAGTCATTTAAAGAATAAGACCGACCGATCGACGTCTATCATAATACATGAAACAGAGATTGAAGACGGGGATTCTTTGCTGAAAACAGCACAACAGCTTTCAAAGCGTGTCCTCACATGCGACTGAAATTATAGCACCCAATGCTGAATTCGAACGTAAATTAATGGTATTTTTAGATAAATAACCTTGTCCTTAGTCAACCGTTTGCCAAAATGTAAGCGTATTGATGACGATATGCTGTCAAAGAATTCCAACGCAAAATCTAGTACAATTAGGCTGATAAATAAGGCTGGCACCCATTATCTTGGACGTCCTATATTTTCAGAGCCGTAACAAGGGTACGAAGCGCCCGTGGCAAGTATCTAACTTCCGCCCCTCCCCCACCCCTCTGAAGTCTATTAAACATATAAAATGTAAAACTAATACCATTATAATATATGTTTTAAAATAATATACTAACATAGTCCCAAAAGAACTTGTGACTTAATTTTTCCAACAAACAAAAATTTCTATGTAAAAATAGATCTTTTACAATGTTTTTTTCAAAATAATTCGACGAAAATATCTTTTAAAGTATAGATACATATTTTGTTTATATTCTCGCGGACCCCAGTTTAAGAACCACTGGTATAGATCATAGAAAATGGTGCAAAAAGCCCTAAAAGAGGACGGAGTGGCGTCACAAAGTTTGTATGTCCAATCGGTCCGCTTTTCGGACCGCTGACATGACGAATGAGCGCCTCGCGATCGGATCAGATCGGAACGATTACAAACTCTCATTATGAAACGAAGTTATCCGAAGAAGACTGATCGCGTGGGTTGCTTAAATTTTACAATCCGTCGAAAATATTGTCTTTATTTTATTGCGGGCTTATGCTTAAAGGGTCAAACTTAATGTTGATTAAAAATAAAAATCATGTGCAACTCTCGATTGGGTCGGTATTTTGCGTTTTGCGCCTCAAGCCCAGTTGCGCCCGTGGCGTGCGCCTGCTTTGCCGCGCCCTTGTTACGGCCCTGTACATTTTTATATTTTGTCATCCATTAAGACGTTGGCATAATTATGTAATAAAAAATAACCCAGTATCGTAATTTTACGGAATCACATAAATATAATAGGGCGTGCCACATGAATTTCACTTATTAGGCGTTTGGAGGTGTGTTCTTCGTTTGTCGAAAAAGCTTATGGTTACTATATGGTGAACAAATAAGGGCATTATATATTATTCCTTCTTAAACCTGGTATTGTCGAGTAGTTGAAGATACGCAAAAGAAACTAAAAATTAAACAGCATTCAATTCAATAGATGTACCCATAAAGATTTTCGTTTTTTAAATGCATGATTTGAATGCTCATATTTTTAGCATATTACCACAAAATGCGATTTATATCGTTAGATATAACCATTCTATGCCTATTTGGCAACATTTAAATGCCTCAAATGCATCCTAACCCCCATTCGATACGATACTCAAACGAGGATCTGTTTCCATTATGACTTTCTAATATGTCATCATCAAAATTGAATTTTGCAAACTAAAATCGACATGTCGTAATGATTACATATCACCGTAAATTTAATTTATGGCTTTTATGTCCTTGATGGTGTTCAAACCCTGATCGAAAAACAGTAGCATATAATGCCGAATGTGATGTTTGATCGGTTTCGGTTTTTGACATTTGATCCTTAACAAAAATAATATTTATTTAAATTAATATTACTGACAAATAGTTCATTTAAATAAAAAATCACGGAAATGCTGTCTTCACCGTGTCTGAATACAAACTGAGCTCAAATAGATGTCTATCAAAATTGGCAAGGACTTATCGATACAACTAATATTTAAGGAATAAAAAGTTTCGAAAACAAGGCGAAACAATTCAAGAGTTTGAAGAATTTATTGGTTCTAAAAGTGCGGTCTTTTATAAAAATGGAATGATTTAATTTCTTATTGTAAAAAGACTATTGAAACCAATGGAAATGATTTCGATTGAATAAATTATGTTTTGTAAAAATTGTGGCGTTTTAATTCTCGCATGCGGATTCCGAACGTTCATGTGACATGCCTTGATGAAATATGAAGTTTATCCTCAGACGGTCCTTATTTATAAAGGTTTTTTTTTGAGGCACCTCTGTCATGTAAATTAATTCTACTGCACGACCATATAAAAAGAAATCCATTGGTGTCAGATCTGGAGACCGTGCGAGGCACGCAACAGGGCACGTCCCAATTGCATAATTTTTTTTTTTAGATAAATAAACATTGCAAAATACAAAACAATTATTTCATACTATTACGACTACAGATTAAAAGGTTATGATGATTTAAAGGAGATATATTTTTAAAATGTTGAAAAAAAAATCTATTTCGTTAACCATGATACTTATATGTGAAACGTAGCAAAAGACCCCCTTAATCCCAAAAAAATCTTTCATTAAATAACCAGTCGTGTCGATAGTCTATCTTGCATAGTTTTTATTTAAAACTCTAATATAGATTGGGGATCCCCCATTTAAAATCGTTCAAAATCCAATGCGGCAATTATTTTTTGGCACTACACGAGATGATATTTAAAGATAATAGCTTGTCGTATTGCGTAATTTTTTAAATGAAAAAACAATGAGGAAGTCTTGCTTCCAGAAGGTCATCAGCGAAGATCATCTCAGAAAAATGTATTTTGTGTTTATTTTATGAATAAAAAAAGCCTTGAATGATAACTCATATAAAGGGACCTCAACCTTCTTCCGATATGTGTAACAAAATATATATTTGTTCAAGTGTACTTCAAATTATTGCGTCATGGATGTTCCATAAAATAATCACACACATCATTCTCTGAATCTTCTCTATGAAAGTCTTTAACCCTTTTGGTGCCGACCGAAAAAACTGTATCTAAACGAAGAATTTGAGAAAAAAAATCATAATAAAAAAATATATTTCTAAAAATATTACAAAATAAGGGGAGAAAGAACTAATACAAATTGTATTCCAATATTCGTTGAAAATCATCAGAAAAAAATGAGAAAACCATTTTCTTTTTTAAACCGTATTTGTAAGTATCAGGTTACTCCCAGAAATACCGGACCTAATAAAGAAAACACAAAAAAATAAGAAAAAACATACATTTTTCCAACAAACAAACATTTCTTTGTCAAAATAGATCTTTTTACAATGTTTTCTCTAAATAATTCGACGAAAATATCTTTTTAAGTATAGATAATTTTTTTGTTTATATTCTTGCGGACCCTCAGTAATGTTAGTAAGTTTAAGAGCAGTTGGTATAGATTATAGAAAATGTCGCAAAAAGCCCTAAAAGAGAACGGAGTGGCCATAAGATCTCTGTGTCCAACCGGTCCGCTTTTCGAACCGCTGACATGACGAACGAGCGCCTCGCGATCGGACGCCATACCTGAACATGTCTACAAAACGATTACGAACTCTTATTACAAAACGAAGTTGTCCGAAGAAGAATGATCGGGCGGTCTGTTTAAAATTTATAATCAGTCGAAAATGTTGTTGATTTTCGACTCCATCGCGTACACGTCGATATATCGGCGTTGGCACTTTTCGCCGGTGTCAACAACAACGATAAATCGACGTCCGGCATCAACAGGGTTAAAACGATACATTCAAAAGGTCTCCAATCGATCAATTGTTAATTACGACAATCGAAGTGCGCATTATATGTATAGATCGCTAAAATGGACTATGATCGTCATTGTTGATTTTGTAATATGAATTACATGCTCTTCAACAAACATAAACAATTTTATCATGTCAGCACTTGACCCTTCAATTAGCGCGATTTAAATCAGTAAACTACGCGATCTTGGATGGCGGAAATACCATTCGAAATATTGCGAAACGTCGATATAGATTATGAACTTGGAGCAATGATTGACGTGCTAGGGTCATACTGTTAAATACGGGAAATCGGTCAGTTTCCATCGTTTGTGCGATTTTTATCACAAAAGCAGCTGCCAAAATATGACGATCTATTTTTATTGCATCAATCGATGATTATTCAAGCTCAAAAGTATTCGACCCACGCTGGACGCAAAAATAGATCGCGAGTTTCTTTCCTGCTTTTGAAATGTGAGCTCTCCGCTTGAAATTTCACGCCGATATTTCTTCTAATGCATTTTAATAAAATCATAATAATTAAAATAATTAAATCGGCGTTAAAATCGACGCGTGCCCTTTTATTGTCAGGGCGGATTTATTTGCTTCTTGGGCCAAACGTCAGATTGCGCTTGATGCGTTTTCAAAAAGGTTTTCGTTTGAGGCGGGCATTTTTATTGTTAAAGTTTATGTCCTACGGTTTGATATTACCGTCTTCATGACATAACTTAAATATTATTTATTAATTTAAAGCGAATGAATGTAAATTTTTGTTTTTACTTATGCTGCAAATCAAATATTTTTGGTTTAGAAATATTTACGTCAATTTACGAACGCATTGGAGCCTGTACGCATGTATTTTGCATGGATTGTAAATATTTAAAATGTTTAAAATATTGTTGTTGTAACGAATGAATAAAATTTTGTAGAGTTTAAAATTCGTATGCATATTTACGTCATGTCAGATGACATAACCTTGTTTGTGTTTTAATTGACGTATCGACATGACGTTTAAAATTAAATCTAACAGCGTTTAATACGGCCATATATTAAACGATTTAAACTTCGACGATTTTTGTCATAATTTAATTAAATTGCTATGATATAAATTAAATAGAGTAATAATCGTGTCTTGGGCTCAATTGTAAAATTAATTCTAAAATTAATTGTGGTAGTCTATCAAGTCGACCGAAAGAGGAACGAGATTTATTTAAAGAATTTATCGTCGTGCCAAAAATAGAGTTTGCAGGGACGTCGCGTGCATTACTCAACTAGAGAGTATCTGGCACGTTAAAATGTAAAAGCTTTCATAACGTATGCTTCTAATTTGGGAGTCAGGAGAAATCCGAACATCAAAAGGGGACATAATCATGAGAAATTAAATTTATGAAAATAATAGTTTTCAAACTCACCTCTTGTTCTTGGAAAAGATCCTCGCAGTCACTTTCAGCGTCCGAGGTCTCGCAGACATGCCTCTTGACAAGGTCCTCTGCGGATTCCTAAAAAAAATCGCAAAAAAGTGAACAAAACCGAAACCATGACCTCATTCATTGTAATTCGATTGATTTCTTGTGTTTATAAATCAATATGATGTAAATACCGATTGCTGCCCCGTAAGGTAGTTCTTAGCCTCATTTCGATCTTCGGATGCTTGAAGGTCCGAACTTTAGCAAACCTGCAAAAATGCAACCCAATGATCCGGCCTCCGAAAGCCTGACAAGATTACAATACACATATAAAATACAATTTTAAGCCATAAGATGCATTGACCCTTTACCGACGATAGCTTCGTGTAAATCGTACGCCGAGGCACGAAGAATCGGACGATTAATCGACGTTCGAACCGATTATTTGGTCTGAAAATAAGGCAAAAATCGTGACCACAATTCAGGAAGTTCTCAATCGATAAATCGGCAACGGAATGCGAAAAACTTATCGTTTAAGCTGTTTAAAACAGTAAATCGCCCCTGAGATTCAAAGTATCGGTTGTTATTATCCCCAGTTAATAAACATCCAGAACCCGACTTCTTTGCATTTTTTCTTTGTCCTAAACTACCATGCTTCTGTTATAGAAGATCTTTTTAGCGAAAAAATGATTTGGCATTTGACACAGCGATCCAAGCAGTCCCGCAAGCAAAGTATTAATTATTGTTGCAAATCTAGGCCTTCATAGACGGTCCTGCACGACTTTATTAATCGCCTCAGTATTTACTTCTTCAGATCCAGAAATCAGACTGAACTTGGAACGATCCATACTGGTTACAGTTATTGCTTTTAGTGAAGAAATAATAGAATGATTTTCAGACATTGTTGATCTTCAAGAAGAGCTTATCGAAGTCCAAAGTGATGAAACCTTATGTCGCGGTTTTCAAAAGCACACCAAGACACTGTGTTGATATTGGATAAGAGCGACGAAAAATAACACATTCAAACAAGCGGACGGAATGTGTTGTGCAATGAAGTTATGATTGAGTATTATTAAGACTAGCTACCTATGGTGAAGCTACATATTCTGCTATAAAAACTAAGATTGGGAGCAGACTACAATCAGAGAGATGCTGAGAGATGAAGAACTCCTGCACTATAATACTGCATCGGAGTTATTGGACAAGGCAGAACGATAGACAGCGTCTTACCGGTGTAGAGGGTCTTTGATAAAAGACTCTATTATAACCTGCGCTGCTGTGGAGTCTCTTTCGGGTTTCCCCGAATAAGCCACACAGAGAGTGTCATCCATTGATCTTTTAATGCAGAGTATCCAGGTGCTCATCTCTTTTGCTCCGCACCCTCCAAAAGATGTGAGGTTTCCGCAGGAAGATCAGCTTCAGACCACGTGCACTAGAAGGTGCGTTTGAGGAGGAAGGACATAAGTTATTCTAAAGTTCAAGGGATGCTATCAAGCTGGGTCACTAACACCGCGAGTCCAACTGCAATTTGAAAGGGGCTGCTGCAGATAACGGATTCTCTCTTCCCCTTGGTACTCGTATTGGTTCGGTCATTTGTAGTGCCTAACCACGTAGACGAGTCGATGTCCGAGCAGCCTAAAGCCGCCAAGATAGTGGTGATGCATTGACACAGACTCCATCAACTTTTGTATTCAGCAATTTCATACACTCCTTTACGGGTACGTAACAAAGAGTGACCTGCGTACCCAACTGAGCTACCCCAGCAGTGTTTGATGAGCAAACCTAGACATCGTAGAGTTTAACACCCACCCGTGAAGTTATTGGACAGCACCGACTCGATTGAGAAGAATATACAAAGAAGCCGTGAACAGATTATAAAACTATTCGTAATTGGTTTTGTTCATCTCTTATTTCTAATTCATTACAAATACCATGAGCTAACTGGTTGAAATTAATTCAATCTAAATGCGTTCTGATCGAAAAAAAATGATAGAAAAATGTTTGAAGACTGACCTGCGCCGGTTCGAAGGGCTCAAGAGTGTCAGGAATGTCAGGAATACAAACAGTTCCTGTCGATCGAGCTCTGGCCAGATTCCACATGCGCTGCAAGCTCGCAGGCGCTTCTTCCACTTCGACGTTTGCAACAGCCAACATTTTTGTCAGATTCTAAAAGAAAAGTCATTCATATGAATACAGCATAAACAATAAAGAATAAATATAAAAGCTAGACAGTACTAGGCAAATGTTTTTCTGTAAGTTTTTCCTTAACAAAAAAGAGTTATTTGGTAAACTCGCAGGAAAATATGAAAAATATCAGAATAAAAGGAAATTATGTGGCGATATCGTCAGCAGTCTCAATCAAGTAAAAATACTTCCTTATCCAGAGTTTCAAAAATCTGGTTGGAAGAAGAGGTCTCCTAATTAAAATTCCTATTCAAATAAATCTATCCTGAATTAAGTATACGTAAAATGCTCACAAAATTCATATACATAGCTATTTTTTGTTTCAGTCAGAAATATCGGCATTAAATTAAAATCTACAAAATCGCTTTTTTGTCTACAAGTAGTCTATGTTATTTATTGCTACGTGAACGTCATCTACTTTCGAAACAAGGTAGCTAGGGCTTCGGTAGACGTTGTCAAAGTTGTAGCGCGGAAACTTGATTGAAGTATTGCAACATTCAAAGCATTGAAATATTAAGTACATATAATATTTATTATAAGCAGGTACAGCATAGTTTCAGTCTTGTACGTATTTACGTTTATACAATAATATTTATTTACAGGTCTCAAAAATTGAATTGACGTTTTGTTTGTTTGCCGTAGATGCTACTTATGCGATTGTAAAAAGGACTGAAAACAGTCTCTAAAATGTAATAAATGTTTCAATTTTATTTGTAAGACACGTTCCGTCTCAAACATTGTGGGTACTAGTTGTCAAAAAGCATAAATATATGATTTTTGTTGTCATTTTTTAGTTATAGGCTGAGGTTTTTTTTTGTTATTTAGAGGATTTGAGAAGTATTATTGTTTATTTTTTGTTTGAGTTTTTTCAATAAAAACATTTTTTTACTGTTTAAATACACACTACTTTTCAAATACACATTAAACTACGATAGTTTAGTAAGAAATGCTTATTTTATTTCACCTCCCATTCATATTTATGCAAATAATACAAAAATATGCTTGAAACGACTGATTTTCTGGTGTGGGTCAAATAAGACCCACGAAGCTCGTATTGTTAAGGGTTAATGATATATTTGAACATATTTCGTATTGTTATTGATTTAGCCGACATAATCATAATGTAAACATTGACTAGTTTTTTTTGCAGCGATCCCATCACAGAAATTTGTTAACAATTATTTTTGTTGTTTTTTTTTTACACTCACATTCTAAAATACATGAGTATGAATAATTGCGGGCGCCGCTGTATTTATTTTCGTTGTCAAATTTAATAACGATAAACGCATGAACAATATCAACGTGTACATTTATTATTATTTGTCGCATTTCGGCAAGGGCGCGCTTCTAATTTAAGTTTCGTCTCTTTCGAACGCGCAAGAACGCGGCGGCGCAGAAAGAGAGAGATGTATAGAAAGTGCATCGTCTCGAAGGAATGGTGGAACGTTCTGGAACGCGCGCGGGTATCTTGTTTCTTGAGACGCGTGCAATTCACGTGGAATATCGCTTTTAAATTGACGGTACAGCAACAACTCCTCAATTGACAATCGTCAAACACAAAAAATAAATCCGTGCAATCTTCGATGATGTTTTCATTGAGATATAATTGAAAGATTTGTACTCACGTAAGAAATGAGGGACGATTGAATTTATTCTGAAACGGTTCAATTCCGTTTTGCCGTTCGAAACGCACTCTACCGACCGACTCGACGACGGAACTCTAACTGGCTGCGTTTGTCCCACTGCTCTATTTATAATCACAGGAAAACTCTTCCTTGACACTGCTGTTACCCCCCTCCAAATAGGAAAGTCACTTGATATCAGATACTGGGCCGGTATTGAATATGGGTTTACCTAACCTAGTATTTTTCTATCAATAAATGTTTCTATTACCTCCCGTCAATGAAATGTGTACAAATCGGAGTTTTTTAGTGTCACTCCCGTTAGAATTTATAAACATTTTTGGCGTACATCGGAGGGATGATTAGTTCTCTGGTTCAAATTCTTATGAATTATGCCAACAAAGCTGTCATTATCATTTCGTTGTAAAGCAGGATTACTTTGATTAGGATTACTTACAGCTCGCCTATATTGACAGATTTATCTGACGTCCACTGATGATGAATCAAATGAATCGATTTCTTGTGTATTGTTCATGTTAAGAATTGAAGTGGTCTTACGCTGATATGACTTAATCATGTTGAATTTTCACTACATTTCAACCCCCTCCCTTCCCAAACCCAATAGCACTCAGTCGTCAGACTGTCATAATGATAGTCCAGAAACACGCCAGAACATAACTATTAAATTATCCACGTATGTTAGATGGTCCTCAGTTTATACTGCCAGCTCTCAGTCTAGAACAGTGGTTCCTAACCTAGGGGGAATTACCCCCGCAGGGGTAAAACAGGTGTTCTGCGGGGGTAATCATGATGGTAATTTTTGGTATGTAGATAATAAAATGTCAGATCAGCGCTATGTGGCTGAGCACAAATTTTAAAGAGGGGTAAAATCAGTATCCCTGATAGGCCATAGGGGTAACCATACTGAAAAGGTTAGGAAGCACTGGTCTAGAAGCATCAACAGTGCCGTAACGAGGGTATGCAGCGCCAGTGGCAAGTGTCTAACATGCGCTCCCTCCTCCAATAAATGTAATACATTAAATACTATTAACATCATCTAAATGAGTTACCTGTATATAATATAATACAATAATGAGTTTGTCAAGGTATTTTTATGAATATTGTCTGTCCGTCAGCGTGGTGGCGAGGTGGTGTGATTAACGAGGCGTTGGCGCAGTGGTGGGGTAATCTAGTTGACGAGGAGTTGGCGTGGTGGCGAAGTGGCATAGTTGGTAGTGTAGCGGTGGAGCGGCATGGTCGGCGGGGTAGCGGTGTGTGACGCGTTAGCAGGTCAGTGGGGTGGCAGAGCATCGGGGCGGTCAACGCGATCGGCGGGGTGGTGGGGCAGCAGGGTAATCGGCGTGGCGGTGGGGTCGCGTAGTTGGTTGAGATGCCGATGGTACAGGCGGAGATTCCGGGGGCACCGAGGTTGTAAGCTCCGAGGGCGCTGGGAGCAGTGACCCTGGGTCTTAGTCGCTAATAGGTGCCCGACCTTAACAAACGTGCCTGCATCCGCCGATTGCGTTCCCGCCCTGGTGCCCCCGGCATCTTGGCGTCCCTAAAGCCTCCACCCCCACCGCCACGCTAACCACCCCGCTTCCCCACCATACCACCACCCCGCTCCACCGCGCTGATCTTAAAGGTGACCTAATCGCAGCTTCGCTTGAAAAAGAAAGAAAAAAGAGAAAGAGATAAAAAGACAGGCAATATTAGAGTACATATATAAATGTCGGTGCATTTCAAAGCATAATCATACCAGACAAAACCACAAAAGGCCTACAACTCTATCTCAACAAATTTGAAGACTGGTGTAACCGATGGAGAATATACATAAACCCTGACAAAACTCAATTAACTCAATTCAGCCTCAAAACTAAAAACCACTCCAAACCCAACACTCTACACAACAAAACACCAAAATGGTCCAACACAGTTAAATATCTCGGCGTCACACTTGACAAAATACTTATCTTCCACAAACACTTTCAAAACTTAATACACAAAACAATAGCCGCCAAAGTAACATTACATCCAATACTAAACAGACACTCCAAAATGTCATTAAAAAATAAACTCCTCACATACAAAACACTCATCAGACCGATCATCACATACGCCCCCTCACTTGGGGAATAACAGCCACCGCAACACCACACATATTCAACAAAATCCAAACACATGAAAACAAAATTCTTAGACAAATCACAAACGCACCATACTACGTCTCCGACGCAACACTCCACAAAGATCTAAACCTGAACACCCTACACGAACAGCTCAAAAAACTAACCACCAACTACTTCACTAGACACGACAATAACCACCCGCTTTCAAAATCATACCTAATTACAACCCAAAAAAACGACTACACCAACACAAACCAAAAGCAATAATAAAAACAGACACATCTAAGTATAACTACAAAAAACGCCGTAAAATCTAGCACACCCACCGACTCCCATCCTCAAATAAAAAAAATAAAAAAAAGCACGCTACCACGGAATACGACAACCCAACAATAACATTATAGCATGTCAAAAAATTTAGACAACTCAAATGAAAGTCCAAAAATGTTGGACACACCCCTATGTGGACTAAAAATATGGACAAAAAGTCAAAAAATATGGACAAATAAGCACAAAAAGTAGTCAAAAAAATGGACACAAAATACTCTCAAATGTCAAAAAAACGCCAACAATCATTCAGACAAAAAAGAAATCCAGAAAAAACAATAAGACGATGGAGTAAGGGGATCCAATACCAAATCAAAATACTGCACAATCAGTCGCTGAGCCCAGCCCGATTTTAACGGACGTATCTGCACTCGACGCCTTGACGCTTCCGAAGCCCTCATCCCCGGTGCCTCCGGGGCCTCCGGAGCCTCCGCCCCTACCATTGGCGCCCCTGCCAACCACGCCGCCCCGCCAATCGCGCAGTCCCACCGTTCAGCAGCCCCACCAACCGCCTTGCATTATCAGTAATGATCGGAAAATCCTGTTTCAATACTCAAAGGATCCTAATGAAATTTGGCAAGATAAATAAATAAGGTATTTGGATCCCGCACGCATCGACTGACCGCAACATCATCAAATTCTTCCAAGAAAACGAACTATTCAGCCCATTTCTTCGTTATTTAATAACTGCGGTTTTCTATTAAAACGTAAAGAAAAAGAGATAATAATTAAACCGCAGACAAAAGGCTAGTTAGCCTAGCCAAGCTAAAGCTTAAACGATCATTGCATTAAAAAATAGTGCTTTTGTGTGTATGGTGGGTTTCTAAAGGAATAATTTGGTAGGAAATATTAAAACAACATGATAAAGTATTGACAGAGGTATACTGTCAACAGCTGGATAGACTGAATGCAGCATTGCATCACAAGAGAGCAGCTTTGGGGAAAAGATGCACCATTACTCTCCAGCACAATGATACGTGACCTATTCTTGGAAAAATGACGAAAATTGATCTTGGCTGGGTTGTCTTGTTGCATCCACCATACTCGCCGGATTTCATACCATTTGATTATTATTTAAAGGAAAGGTGTCAGAAGTTGAAAGACCAGATGTTCAATAAAGACCAAGAAAAAATGTTTTGAATCGCGACGAAAAAATATTCCCTTACTTCTGGGTATCCGTAATAAATGCAAAACTGGTATATGTTGTAAAAAATACCCGATCTGGCGCTATATTGTTTAGTATTTTTTTGGGAGCCATCAATATTAAAAATTCTTAGTGAATTTGTAATACAATACTTTTATTTGAAAAGTCTTAAAGAAAAGTCCAACCAAAATCTGTTTCTTCTTTTACAACAGTGAAATATTGAGTGCTTTGCGCTTTAAGTCCAGTTGCTCCTATGACGGGCGCCTCCTTTACTACGCCTTTTTTATGGGGCTGTAAAGCAAACACTACACCATTTGCAAACCTATTTTATTATATATTACATAAATACAGCTTTATATTAATAAAAACAATGCATTAAATCAATTTTTTCTAGAAGATTCATTTTTACTGCGTGAAAATCTCATTCATTTTATTTTTATTTTTGAAATATATAATAACTACAGCTCTACGTTTTTTTATCATAACGTAAAAGGAAGCAGTGCACTTTAAAATAAAAACAGCAATTTAAATATTCGCTAAAATACGTTATTTTTTGCGACATATTTTGACGCATTTTGACGGCTTGGGCATCGAATGTATCAATATTTATATTTTTTAAGCATGGCCATTAAAAGGTGTCTTAGGTTTCGTTTATAATTTATGAATAAGACTGTCAATGAGACACAACTGTTGTTATTCGCATGTGACAAGATGGCCACGAATCGTCGAAATACGCTGAATCTTCACGATTCATTGACGGTGATTTATCTACAAAACTATGAATATCTTTAAAAAAAATCCTTTTCTTTATTTTCCCGATTCCTTTTTCAACTTTCCTTTAACACTTTATTGACCGCACGAATGAATGCATTTAATGTTTATCATTTCAAAGTTGCGAGCTGTCAAACTATTTACAAAATGTCATTTTTATTATATTTTCATTTTCGGTAGCTTGCATCTAACTGTAACAAAGCCTAGAAATACTGCAAAATTTCAACAGCAAAAAGACATATTTACGACGCTCTTAATAGAAAAAAAAGTTGGATCCTTAGAAACACATCTGTATGAGATGTTCTAAAAATGGCTAATGCCGCATGTCATCAATTAACATGTTTAAATTTATATTTGCTATGATTGAATGTATAATAATTCTGCATTGCTACGAGGGTAGTACCCGAACTATCAAAGAAAAACAAAAAAATACCTTTATTTCTCAAATTTAAATCATAGTTTTGTAGTAAAAGGATCATTTAAAAATGAAAGAATTTATAAATAAAAAAAATGATTTCCGATCACTTCAGGTAGTCTTGAATGCCAAAATTGCGAGAAGATTACGCATCTGGACGCCATTATCTTTCATAGAACCAAACGAAGACAACTTAAATTAAATAATATGGTATTTTTGTATAATTAAAATATTTATAAATACATATTTCATATCCATACATTGTCTTTTAGTAATAAAATTTTCACAAACAAAATATTCCATCCAATTTTGTCCAGTTTCATTGAAAAATTTTGTTCCCCTGAAAACCATTTATTTTATGGTTCACATAAGTACCAAGTCCCAAGTCATCATCTATTGTTTTGAATGTGAAAAATGCAGCTCCTTCGCTGCAATTGCTTTTTGACTCATTAATTATGGTAACTTCGTCCAACATTTTGACATACGATTGTCTAATATTTCTTCTATATCTTGAATAATAAAATCAATAAATTCTTCCCCGTCAATACCACGACAAATGTTAATTGCTAGGCGTTACTTCTGGTCTCGGTTTTTTCCATCAAGCATTTAAAATAGATTGTTTTATTTCATTAATGGATGAAGAGACCGTATTGGTTTGTATAACTGTTAAATTCTCATCGTAATCGATGTATGTTTGACGTCTAGTTAGTGATGTTTTCTCGAATTGTGTAACACGTAGCACCGTCTTGCTGGTATTAATCAACATTAGACACATTAATACGATTCAATTGTGGTCATAAAAAGTCACTCAACGTTGATTGGTATCGTTTAGTATTCACATTAACAGCATTTCCAGTATCATCTTCGAAGAAATGCGGCCTAATGATTCCATTCACCCAGAATGTGCACAAAACAGTAACATTTTTTGGGTGTAGACATTTTTCCTGAACAACACAAAGATTTTTATCATCTCAGATTTGACTATTTTCAAAAGCTTTATCGCTAAACAAAATTTTGCTTGAAAACAATGGATCTCTCATTCGTTGTTCAATACCATTTTGTCATTTTTTATTCATTATTTCGCGTGTAGGATAAAAATCAAGGATTCTTTCTTTCACAGACTTTTAATCTGCATATTTTCTTTTATAAAACAACACTAGAAGGAGACTACTATATCAAAATTAATATCATCAACACCGCAGGAGACGGAAGCAATTATAAAAAGCTGTAAAAATATTTCGCAGTTGATAAAGAGGCAACATGTGAGCCCAAAAGAAAATTTGGATGTGTGCTTATGGCTTATAAATGTATTAAAATGTAATAACTGTCTTGCGTTAAAGGATATACTAGAAACACTATATAGTGTTTTAAAGAAAACAATTGTTTGTCCATCTACTTATGTAAGTACATCATATTTTTCTAATCGTAATATTCGATCCTAATCTCTGGATAATCATGTTTATAATTCATAATTTGTTCATTTAGATAAACAGCGAGCTTATGGGAAAACAAGGTATCTTATGGAATTTTATTCACGACGATTTGAATGTATACAAAGTTCAAACCGAGTCTCTCAAATGCCTACAAGCATTAATTACATGCCAAGAAAATTCAGCGAGTGAACAGCAATCGATATTTTCATCCGAACAATTACAGCAATATGCAAAATGTGCCATAAAATATTTGTTCAAAAAAAGAAATAAGGACCAGAGTGAACTCAATTATAGTGAAGTAATCAATATTTTGAAATTTTATTAATTGCCTCTGATGCAATTCCTTTCCTTAAATAAATATTGGAGAGTCTTTAAAACTGCATTTAATTATTTAGAACCGATATTGGTATCGATATACAATCGAACAAAATAATAATCCGATTATGTTTATTGTGATTTATTTTAGGCTGTTATATGTGCCTGCAAAATCTTAGTTCAAATATATACAATTAACAGCGACTTAGACTGTTACTTAAACGAAACCATAGGCGCCTGTAAATATTGGATGGTTTATGGTCTCGGAGAAATCTCTTATGATTCCCCCAAAAAAGTTTCACCGTCTCAACAAACTGTTGCCGAAGTTCCCTGCGACCAACCGAGGAAAGGCGGAAAGGTAAATAATAATATTTGATTGGATTACTTACTATTTTACCATCGCCCTATGAATTTTATTTTGAAATATCGACAGTGTATCAAATTAAGAAAACCTCGCAACATAAAAACGATAAATATATGCAAAGAGGATCAACGTGCAGATAATCTATCTCACGAAATCAACGATTGGAAACCTAAATTTTCCGGCGGATACGTTGCAGCAAATTTCACTTGCATCGAGACTAAAAAAATGCAATATCCGCTACCCATCACTAGCGAATCGGATATTTCCGATTCTGAAAATAATACGCAATTAAAATTGAAATCGACGCAAGCGAAAATAAGATTATCCGCATTGAGTTTACTGTCGGTTTTAATCAAAGTGAGTATTTAATCATCGACATAATGAATAAAACTACGATTCTCGTCATTATTATGTATTTCGTTTGAATATAGGCGACAGATAAACACGTTATATTTGGATATTGGTGGGCGCTATTACCTGATGTTAAATCAGATCCGAAAACTGACAATGCGGGTCTCGCTTTATGTATAACGCAAGAGCACACCAAAACTGGACGTATGGCGGCTCTAACTGCTCTATTATCGCTTTTAACGGCTTGTCGTCCGTATCTCATACAAGCGGATACCAGGTATATTGCGTATAATAATTGAAGTTATATTAAATCGTCGATAATCTTAATGAAGTTTTTCATTTTTCGCAGCAAACATTTGACCGTGTCCTTCACTCCGTTTTCCGTAGCTTTGGGTATTACAATTGAAAGTATACACGAATTGCTTTGTAATCAGCTCGCAAAAGAACGATCTGTTCCAGTGATCGTTAATATTCTTAAATGTATTGCGGCAATTGTGCAAGCGTCGCCGTATAACAAACTCGGAGTGGACTTTCTTTTACCCATTATTTTTCATATGCGACGACTTATCGTACATAAAGGTATTTTGCTTAAATATATCTCGTATATTAACATTTTTTCTTTGCTTATCTGAAGAAGGTAGCTCGTCTGTTTATTTCGGAATTTACCTCGGAATTTGTTGTTAAAGTAACATTAAGGCGGTGTTGTCATGCGGTACGCATTCGATTCGGAACTCGGAACGCATTTTATAATACATTTATTTTAATAAATTAGATTGGACTGTTCAAGTTGCGGCTCTCATAGTAATGGGTTGCATTATAAGCATAAATCCATTACCCGAAGAAGTATTAAGATATTTAGAAAATGAAGTAAATACAATCAATTACTCCACTTCTGTGGTGCAACTCAGCAGCTCCGGTGAGAAAAAACACAATATTGAGCTGGATAATCCAAACTCTTATAATGAAGTAGATTCAGAAACAAATTCATATGCTAGCGATAACGAAGAATTAGAAGAACCTGCGATTAGTCAATCCAGCGCATCTGCAAGTAAAATTGATGACAAAACTGAAAACAGTTGCATAACAGTCGAAAATTTTGATAAAATGTGCTGGTTATTAGAAACATGTTTGAAAAATCTAGGTTGGATCTTTACTAACGGCAAAATGGAGGTACAGATGACGTTTTGTTTCAGTGCGATAATATTAAAATACACGATTTATTTCATTACGACAATTTTACAGGAGTATCACATTGCAATGATTCCAACCCGTCTGGAATCTCTTCAAGTCTTATCGGTAATGTCATTGCAAAACTTTGATCATTTCCTCGCACCGTATGTGAATGTGATGTTAAAAGTTTTGTCAACCGCTTTGGAAGATAATTCAGCCGAAATAAGTCTACACGCAGCCAAGTGCATCAGCTCAATAGGAGACGCCATGCAAAAATCAAGTCAGTGTAATATTTTTAACACTTAAAGAACCTATATTAATAGATAATACACACTATCGACATGGGATTTACATATACATATCGTTATATACAACGGGGGATAGAATCCCCGGGTTGAATGAAACGAGCCCGCGGGAAGAATACCTCTTCCTGCATGCAAGGTTGTCCGTCGACTCTCTCGTGTTTTCTACGCATCTGCATTCCCTCTTCATTAATGCGACCCGCGGAAGTGATGCATGTGCAGAAAAACGTCTAAATAATAAAATTAATTTTTAGGATACGTTTCCGATATTACTTTTATGGATACGTATGTTCAATTTTGGACAAATTTATTACGAGGCTCCCTTACGAAAATATTACAAAGTGAACTGCATCCACCAGTACGAGCCTTTGCCTGCGATTGCATCGGTTCCATAGGAGAGAATATATTTGTCAAGCTATCGGTATAAAATTTCATTCGATATTTAAATATCTGCATTATTTATGAGTGCGTTTATTATTTACAAATTATTTTATCGCACGATTAAATAGGAGAATTTGAAAATACTGTCAGCTAACACTTTTATTGGGATCCAGTGGCGACGAGGATGTTTTAGTCCGAGCCGCTGCAGTGAGAGCTCTTGCAGTGTGTATAATGTATCGTCAATGGAGAGAAGTAATATATTAATTTTTATCTATATATTCACTATTTACTATCAAAACATATATTTTTATATGCTAATTTTATAGGACGTTTGCTTGGTGACTGACTGTAGCGAAATGGCACTTCGTGTGATGACAGAATCCAGTCCGGCAGTTCGCGTTAAAGCTACGTGGGCACTGGCAAACATCACTGATGCTTTAATCCTAAATATGTACGAATATATTTTTACATTAGTCGGTAAAGACTTAATCCAGTCCTCCATTTAATATCACATTATTTAGCTGTAACGATCACTCTCTCATTGTACCATAAATTAGATAAGATTTAATTTATTTCTTATTATTTTACAGGGAAAATCCAGAAGTAGAGTTCATCGATAATAACTTATTTATAAGACTTTTAAAATCAAGTATTATTGCTTCTAATGAAAATGACAAGGTAATCTTCTTCTAATATATAAAATTTAATCTTTGTTCGTATGTAATGCGCTGCCATACCGTTCATCAGATCGCGATAAAACTTCGTCCACTTATTGCTAAGGATTCCGCGAGTAACATAGGCATATCTATTAATATATAAAAATCAATGTTTGTTTGTCCGTATTTAATGCGCTGCCATACTGTTCATCCGATTGCAATAAAACTTTGTCGACTTATTGTTTATACTTGCGGGAATAACATAGGCATAATAAAAAAATATATATCTGAAAGAAAATGTTTTAATAGTCAATATAACCAAGGCATATAAAAAGACTAAAATATATTAACATATAAAAAATGTAGAAATTAAGTGAATTGTTTCTTAAATAAATACAAGATGTTTATATTTTATAGATAAAAATGAGTGCAATGCGAGCTCTCGGTAACATACTCTTTTTGATGAATGAATCCCTATTGGAAAACCAACCAGAAAATCAATCCATTGCTTTACAAGCTATCGATAGACTAAAAGAATCAGTGATGCGTGTAAAAAATATGAAAGTGCGGTGGAACGCCTGCCATGCCCTTGGAAAAGCGCTGAAGAATTTAAAGTTGTACAATTACTTAAATAGATGGCAGGTAATCATTTTTTTTAATAACTTAACAACAGATTAGAATGCAGACCATCCCCGCTGCTTTCAAGGTCTTGCTGAAATTTAAAAGCATGGTTAAAACTTTATTTTGATGAGTTACTGATCAATTAGCCAACTGTATAAAGGGTGCGTTCAAAAAGTAATGCGTCCATTTTTTCCAAGATGCGTTAGATTAAAAACATACTATTTAAAATTCACTTCCGATCTATCAGAAAGTCAGGACGTGTGTTTCCGTAAACCTTTGTTTGAGGCAATGTAACGCGATGCAATGAATCCTTCAACAAATTTAGTGTTCCGTGAAATCCGCCATTGAAACGTTTCTATTCATTCAATAGAACTTTGGGAGTGATTGCTTGTCTGTGTCATAAGATGGCATAAGTTGATTAAGAAAGACCGAGGTTATCTGCATAAGTTGAAATATCGTCCAGGAGGACGTACCAAATGATCGTTCCCTTCGGCATCCCTTGAACAAGTGATGACAAAGAATGGTGGAGCCAGTCTCAGCAACCACCATTCGATCGTACAAATAAAAGATAGTAGAAATGTGGAAAACGCATCATAACTAAAGATTTGAACACAAAGACGCATGGAAACTTCATAAGGACAAAGCCCTGACCTGGATTCCTCTTCTTTTTTTGTTTTCCCGCTTAAAAGGAATCATTGGGATACAATTGAAACTATCCAAGCTCATGTTACATCAGCTCTAAAGGACATACCCTTTCAGGATGTCTTCCAAGCAACACCGCCTCCCAAAAGTGTATCTACGCATGAATTAATTCGGACGCATTACTTTTCGAATGCCAGTTTTTATGTTATTTTATGCTTAATATTTTTAACATCAATTCTGCTAATATTATATTTAGGAATCGGTACTGGAATGCCTGTGTGAATTAATTTATTCATGTCGAAATCTTAAAGTTTGTACACACGCAAGCATGGCCTTGTGTTCGCCCACATCTAAATATCATTACGGAACAAAGTTTATCCACACATGGACCTCGATACTTAAAACTTTAAACAATGCGCACCATACTGAAGATTTCACCGAATATAAACACAAAAATCAACTAATAGAGCAGGTATTCTTTCTTCAATGTCTTTCACAGTTCGTATTGATCAACATATTTAGTTCTCTAAGCTATTTTGTTTCATTATTTCAGCTATGCGTAACGCTCTCACATTTGACATGTTTGCTCACCAATAACGATCTCCTCGACATATTGAATCCTCTGTGTTTCTACTGGGAAATAGCAGCACAATTATTACAACAGGTAGCACAAAGGTGCGAGCCCCAAAGCGAAACATGTCAAAAATTACTCGATGCTACAAAATATGTCACGACTGAACTACAAGCGTCGAATGAAAAACAGAAGCAAAGTTTATCAGTTTTACAAAATATGTTCATATGTGATTATTAACATAATATATTTATACAGAAAATATAACTCAAACTATCATATATTTTTTCCCTCTTACTAAATATATGCATAAAGGAAACAGTTGTAAATCTATACAATCCCAAAAGATGCCCTTAGCACAAACTTATTTTGATGCCCCCTTCACATTTTTAAATACTTTGAATCCAGAACAATCTTAACCCCTCAAAGAGGTAAGACACAATGTTGTGTCCAAGTGACGGAGAGTGTCTTGCACATTGAGTTTGGAAAGAAACAGAGACGGAGATAACATCTTGCAGATTGGAGATTGTGAATGGGAGACAGAGATCTTGTGTACCATTGTATAGATCGTTAACCCAAATTTATCGACTAATATGTGAATGATGAAATTAATTGATTTTAAATGTATTGTTTATGTTCACGCAAAGAAATGACCTGAATATTTTGTGCTATGGATAGTGTTTATTTATTTGTGTATAAGTACGCGTTGCTGCGGTCCTGACAGATAAGTGGATTTGTACGACGATAAGTGGGGGACAAGCAAATATAGCATCTAAGATTATGTAAGTTATGAAAATATTTATTTTTATATAAATGTAAATATTTACCTTTATTGATATACTTTAATTTACAGAATAGATGTGTCTATATTACGTGCAAATTTACAATAAATTTAAACTTAAGACATTTGGCGATAAAATGGCTCGTAATTTTTTTATGCAGAAATGTAGAAGATTAAAATAGGGACATAAGCATCTATTTAACATGATGCTCGTAGGTATATACATTTTTTATATGTCATATGAGATTATTCCCTGATTAGGTATGCGTCTGACAGCTTCTGAATACGCTGAGTGTGTCGCGTTGTCCATCTCAGGCGCAAGACTATTACCAGCTGCTAGTCCCACCGATAATATTTTTACAATCGGGGCATTTACTTGTTTGCATTGCTCCTCCGCGTTCACCAATGGTATAAGGATAACCACATTTACATTTAAACCAATGGCCTTGTCTGAATCCCATAGCACTTACAATCATCTTCTTTTCATCTTCAAAGATTATTTTAAGAGCCGTTTTACATTTCTCTTCTAATATATTTATTTTTTGGTTGAAAGCTTCCTCGTTACTAAACGGTTTTACGGTATAAATTAGTTTGTTTTCAAGGATTGCCAAGTTTGGAGATAGATCTGTACTATTTCGTTTTAATAATGAACTAAAGATGTAGGATAAAAATAATGTTGACTGATTTTTTATGTTTGTTTGATTTACTTTTTTCAAAGATAAAACTTTTATGATATACTTTAGTTCTGTTGATTTCTTTGTCAAAACTGTCGCATTGATCTTCAGAAATATTTTTATCACACTGCGTGAGAGCTTTTAATATAAACCTAAGTTGATGATTAATTATTGCATTTTTAATCCATTCTTCTTTGCCTTCAAATATTTTTATTAAACGCTTCAAAACATGAATTTTGAATTGGAAGCATTTTATATTTGTCAAACTTAAATTAAGTTCCTTTTTGCCTGGTTTTATATTGTCCAACTGTTTGGTGAATGTCTTAACATTGTCTTGTTTCTTTATGTCGCCGATAATTTTTTTCCAATCGCCGACTAAAAAATTCAAATAGTGGAACAGACATTTAAGTGGTGTTATGAATTTTTAATTAATATACATAATCAAGTGAATAGTTTTGTAATAAATATTGTAGATCAAAAGTAATCAAACTTTTTTTTCAAGTTTTTGTTCACTCGGAAGAGTTGAGATTAAATATAAAATATTTTCAACATCATTTATACCAGTTTGATTACTTTGTAGAAGTGTATGATTTTAACAAACCTGACTCGAGCTTATTATAGTTGTCTTTTGATTCAATTTCCTCAATATCTTCAATAAGAGTCATTAAACTAGATATCTTATCTTCCTTATTACCAGACAGCTTGGTTTTAATTGACTCAATATCTTTCAATACTCCCTTAACTTGGTCAGAGTAGCGGGCAGTATTGACGATGACAGTTTTACAATACGGACACCATGGTAGAGAGATTGCATCATCTGCTTTTACTTCCACCCATTTATCTAATCCATTTACTTCGACAGCATGACGACAGTCTATCAATTGAACAAATCTGACAATACAAGTCAAACGAAAAATGCATGATTATTAAAATGAACACAAATTATGTTTTGTTATGAGCTTCAAATAATTAGTGACCGTTGTACTGGACGACAATATTTATTACCTGACATCGTCATCATCTTCATCGCCAAAAAGTAACTCTGGAAATTCTTCTGGTTTACAAATTTTACAAATTTGTGGACAAACTTCTCCACATAATCCACGACAATTGTGTCCACACAATAGTTTCTTTTTGCAGGCTTTGGAGCACGGTGATGAATTACATGTTTCTGAGCATTTTGCTGTACATTTCTTATGTTCGCATTGACGGGAACACGGCATCTAATATTAAAAAATAAACATAGTTTAATAGTAATTGATCCTATGTACATCCATTCAAATACTATTTATTGATGGTTTTTTATTGTTTTAACAATGAAACTAGATTTATAATCTTTAAAGATGATCAGGATTGCTTTATAAGTTTCAAACGACAACTATTGATTTGTATGGAATGCTCCAAACTAATTTTCTTTAATAAACTTCGGATCCCCCTAATAGTTATCAATAGTCGTTCCATCGACATTTATTATTTATACTACGATTAAAATTTGGAAAATAAAAACTAAGTTACCATGCAAGGTGCACAAGGAACACCACATAAATGCGGGCATACAGAATGTTGACATCTAACATTACACTTTTCGGTGCACATCCCACAGGCTTCGCAGCAGGGATTTTTACAACTGAAGATAAATAGAAAATAACGTTTATATTGAATTTAATTTTAGTAAACTGGTAAATTAAGAACTAGACAATTGAGTAATAATATATTTTTTCTGGAAATGTCTTAGGTTTTTCATGCAAATTATTATTTTGAGAAAGCACTTTAATAAATATATTCAATAAAAAAAAAATGACACAGTTACATGTGACTGCAGACAAGATTATTGCCACATGTTGATGAACACGGGATATGTAAGCGGCCTCGGCAATCTCCACATTTACCGCTACAGGGATGACCGCAGTTTTCCAGAACCATATTGCATTTCTTATTACAATCCTTCATTACCAATAATTTTCCTATCGTTTTTTCTGTAAATATTTAGAAAAACTGCATTAAAACCTTTGTTAAAATTATGAAAATCTTATACAAATCACTGAGAAAAGAATACCGCTGCAAAACCAGCCCCACATATTAATATATTAACTAAACTATTCCTTATAATTAATAGTATGGGACAAATGATCTCAATGGTAGCCGATATTATATATTACTAGCGAATACCCGGCAAGGGTTGCAATGCTACACTGTGCGTTAATGAGTGATTTTAGCAGTGTGAGGCTTAATGTACCTCTCAAATAATTACTAAGCGTGATCGTATACCCGTTTTTCAGTGTAATTAAAAATATCTAAGTTCATTCCAATAAACTGAACTAAAATACATACACTTTATATCTTTAAGTGTGGCATTGCAACGTATGCCGGGTATTGCAAATTCGTTTTTAACTTTTTACCAAAAACCTTAACGCGATCGAACACCCGGCTATTTATTAATATTTTAATAATTAAAATAATTTATATGTATATATATATATATATATTATAGCCGACCCTAAATGTAATTCATTAATAGATTAGACTTACCCAGTTTACGTTTGTAGCATGGAATATCAAAGGCATGTCCACACACTGATTCGAAAGGCGATTTAATTTTTTCGGTACATTTTGTTATGCCACATGGAGAGCCGCATGTATCACGACATCGATGACCACATTCCAACATCAATTTACATCTGTCAAAGCACTTGATCTTTTGTGAAGCCATGCTGCATTCTACGTCCACAAAATGACCACAAAACCTTTTCTTTTTTACCTAAATGAAATAAATTGTGAAGATGAAAATTCATACGAATTTAACTACAAACAATGCGACGAGTGATAAATACTATGGGGAATAGAGAGTGTTTATAATAATCCAAAAACTTTTGGGAGTGATTGTTATAATAAAGAATATGAATTTAAAAATTACCATAATTTTACAGCCAGTACAAGGTTCATTACATATTCTTTTACAATGATGGCCACATTCCATTATCCGACTGCATTTTTCCATGCAAGGATCTACGTTGACATCTTTATGACAGGGTACCATCGATGAATGTTTACAATTGTTTCTTTTCTTTCTCACCTGTGAATAAATTTTTAAGCTGGGAAAGATGTTTAAAATAATCACGTAATGAAATAGTCTTGTAACATTTTTTTTTTCTTCTTAGGGCAGCGGTTCCCAACCTGGGAGACTATTGCCAGGAGAGATGCCAAATTACTTTAATAAAATACAATTTTTATACCATAATTTAAAAATATATGAATAATCCACTGTAGTCATGGGAAAGGGTTACATCCATTTCGTCTGTATCATACATTCACCTCTTCGTTCGCTCGATATTGAAGATAGATTCCGAGTTTTATTTGGAACAATCACCCAGAGGGTCTCTTAAATGAGCATCAAAGAGTGGGGATTGTAAATAATTAACAATTTTCTTAGGAAGACAGCAAAAAACTACTCTAGACAATCTTCTTGGTTTTACTAGAAAGACCTCTCTGGAGTTCAAAGAGTCCCTCTTTTATTCACAAGCGAGTTCCTACGGTCAAGTCCTATATGACGTTGGAGTGCATCTCCGATTCGTTCCTACACTATTATTTTTTTAAATCAAGTCTTTATTATTTAAAACATGTCTATATTATTATATCTTTTATAAAAATGAAAGGTAGGATGATTGCAGATTTTTTTCCCAGGGAAGTGTAGTAGCATAAAGATTGGAAAATGCTACCTCAATGTCTTGAAAATGCAGTCAAATAAAATTAATACAGTACAGACCACAAAAGTACATAGTTCACAATTTTCATGACATCTTTTGTTGCAGATGTGATTTTCAGTGCAACCCCTGTTCTTCAACGCACATTTTTCCCAGCACACATACTAAAAAAGAAAAAAAAATGATGATATTAAGATTACTAATTAATAAAAATACATGATCTCTATTTTGTTTGATTGACTTCAGTTCATATTGACAAATTAAAATATCATCATCTCCGGATTGAAAATTTATCAACTAAGGAATTGAAATGTGGAAAAAAAATTATAGCATGCCTAAACATTTAACATATCATAAAAAAATCAAATGTGCTTACATTCAGATGTTCAGGATTATTATCTTTGTGACAATTTTTTTGGCATTCATGTCCACAGGGAAGTCTATCGATACATTTTGTCTGGCACGGAATTCTGCATTTTGATTCACAACATTTAACTGAAACCTAATATAATTTCGTTAGCGAAATAAAATTACTTTTTTTTAATTATTTGGCAATGTTTTTACAAAGGCAAAATGCTGAGTTTGAGGCCCTTTTCCTGGTGTATCTGTCAAATGTGTAATCTTATTTATGTTGTTTTTATACCGTCAGGCTATTCTGAATAATTTAATGTTGTCGTATGATCGCAGATGGGAGATCAAGAAAAATATTAAGGAAATGAATAAGAAGAGCTCAGTAAATGCAAGATTGATGAGATTGGCCTAGAATCACTCAGTAACTGAACATGAAGAGATTGAGAAAAATAATCATTTATCTATTAAGATGAAGCCATCTCCTCTACTAATCTATTTATGTAATTCTTATTTATATTCCTGTGAGCTTAAGCTCTTTTTTTTTTAAAAATGAGCATCTTTGATATAAGGAAAAGCTTACTTATTAGGGCATTGGTAGTTTCAAATTTAAAGTAAATAACACATACAATTCTTACCTCATGAGAACAAAGCGACAAAACTATTTTTACGATAACCTTGCAAGAAGCTTTTGATGGATCTAAATAGCAAGGAAGAAACGAAATATGTCGGCATTTTAATATCTTTGCGACAATTACAGTGCATTTACAATCTTGGACACATAACAAAGGACATTCATGGCCTAAATCACACAGCCTAAAAATTAAAAACAAATATTTTTAAAATCCTCAACAAGTACTACAAAAAGTCGGAGAACTTTACATAAATAAATACATATTATGTGTATTAAATTTGTATTTTTGTATCAGAATGATACAATTTTTTTTTAAATAACAAACACAAAATGGATAGATTTTGTACAAACCTATTACATTTTTGTTTACAAGAATAAGACTTATGACCGTCATAATCGACATGACAAATACTCTGACAAGTATGGGCACAGGGCAAAAGCATTTCACACAGATTTTGACATCCTCCTTGAGCCACTTTACGAAAATCTTCAAGAGACTTAATCTGAAAAATAAGTAATTATATTGAATAATAAGATCTTTTCATTTAAAAGGAAAGAAATTTTCATTAGATTGTATATACCTTTGTAATTATTCCATGTCTCTGACACTTCAAAGGAAGAAAACTGCCGAAAGAATTTTGTTCGACTAATGTGGCCTTTACGCTTTGCCATAACTC
This sequence comes from Stenopsyche tienmushanensis, assembly GCA_008973525.1. Classification (NCBI taxonomy): domain Eukaryota; kingdom Metazoa; phylum Arthropoda; class Insecta; order Trichoptera; family Stenopsychidae; genus Stenopsyche; species Stenopsyche tienmushanensis. Next base: position 716,544 of record WACJ01000052.1, on the reverse strand, counting down.
ACTTGCTGTTGATAAGGTATCCATGTTTCCTACTATGTAAAACCCTAAAAACAAAATTTTATTCAGAGTTTAAAAACATCAATAACAAAGTCACACATTGAATAATAATCTGCATCTATTTTCATATCATTTACATTGAATGATCTATCGAAGGCATCATGCTGTCCTAATTATTTAAAGGGTGTTATGAGGGCGTCATACTTATTTAGGTGATGTAGTCCAATAGACGGACGAGTGAATAACATTAAAAAGCTTGTATAAACAATATTTTCTAAACTTTAATTAATTATTTTAATATTATATTAAGCGCTTGAAAAATTAATTATATCAATATTTGGACTGCTCAAAAAAATAAAGCCTTCACTCAAATATTAGAATTGAAAATTACATTGTTACACAACAGGGAAATTAAATGTATATGTTAAGCATATAAATTGATTTTTTTAAAATAGATTTATGCCATTCCTTCTGTGGAATAATTTCTGATCACTACTTTTAACATGATTTTTATAACATATTAATATTATTAACAACGTGACCAACTACATTTCAGCCCAAGATTATTGAGTTACAAGTCTGAATGAATGCTTAATCACGCAACTACCTACGGCTACAATTATTTGTATATTGATTTAATCTTTCTAATCATTAAAATTAGACAAACTAACCAAAATAATTTAAAGATTGATGAAATTTTTGGATGACAATCATAAACACTCACTAATAAGACCCTCTGTTTTTATGTTAGTTTGCAATTAATAAATTAAAATATAAATCAAAATTTAAAAAAACCTTCTTTTGCTCTTGACAATGCAACACAGACGCGATTGTCAGTTTTGAGAAATCCAATAATTCCCTTTGAATTGCTTCGAACCAGTGATAACAAAATTATTTTATTTTCTTCTCCTTGAAAACTATCCAAGACACATATTTTAACTCCGTTAACAGAACCAAATGATTTTTTAAACTAAAATAGAAAATAATTTAGTCCGAGTTTTACAATAGAATAATTCCAAGATAAATATATTACCTCTCGCATACAGAAGAACTGTCCTGAATATGCAACTAAAATAGTAATATCTTCAGGATCGTACCCTTGCTGTATAAGATATTTCGCCAAAGATAAAACGAATTGAGATTCGAAAATATTTTTTTTACTTGTAAGATCTTTATCCTGATAAAATGCAAGCAATAAGAGAATATAATATATGAAAATGCAAATCATCAGGTGGCAGTTATTATACCTCAGCCTCGGGAGAATTGTGATTAATGAAATATAAATTTTTCATCACGCCTTTCACATTAGGATATTCATGCACAGATGAATGATCGTACAAGAGTGGATATATTGCCGGAGTTATCAGACTCGATATTTCAGGTCGCATACGATGTTGAACGGCAAGTTGACAACAATTATTACTATTCTGGTACATGCGCTCGAATAAGGAAACATCCGATTTGTAACGAACTCCCATGCGGTATGATGCTGTAGAAGGTCGTAGTTGTTGATGGTCACCTGAATTTAAGATGATTTAGATTAAATTATAAGCAAAGAAATATTATTACAGTTAGTACACATTATAATTGTCTTCAAAATTAAATCATAGTTCAGCTAAAGAAAAACATTTCTAATTATAAAAGCAAAGTAATGAGCAAATTATTTATGTATTAATACATACCGATTAATATTACATGCTGGCACTTTTCTGTCAAATTTACCACAATATGACTCTCGAGGACTTCTGCAGCTTCTTCAACGACGACTGTAAAATAGAAGTTCTTTTTCAAAATCAACTTTAAATTTAAAGCAAGCAGATATGCTGCGAATAACGAATTTATTAAATTTCAGCAAAAAACAGGTTTTTTTGTAGTTACTTTGCTTGTTTCTACATTATGAAAGACTACATTATGAAAGATAATTCCTACTTTCGGAAGAATTCATCATCGCCAAATTACCATCATTGTCATTACATACATACCTACTGATGGAGTCAGTGCTCGAAGAAGAGGCCTTAAACATGCTGCTGCGGTGGTTGTTACACCAATTATGTCTGCATCCCTCAAAATGATGGAATCGCGTATTAAATCAGCTTCTTTATACAAATGTAAAATTTTTCTAAATTTTCCCTGAAATTCAATGAACATTTTGATTATCTGCCGATGTATAAAGTGTTTATTGTATATAGATAACTAAGAACAAATACGCTTTCTATTAGGTAAAGCCGAACTAAAATGTCTTCGATAGGTCCCTTCCTAGTTAGTTTATGTTGAGACACGGTCCAGTAAACATGTAAGTTTTTTTTATTACGTAAAATCTATGATTGTATTTTTTTTTTTAAAAATAAGATGTCAAAACCGACAATAGAAGCCGTGCATTCGTGCCATTTTGTACTGTTTTCGTTCGACCAAGGAATAAAGGCAAACGAAGCACTGAAAAAAGTCACCGATATTACGGGAATATTTTGAAACTAAATTAGTGTCTTCGTTGGTGTAAACCGAGGGTGCCCAACCGTTTTTGCCTTGGGAGCCACTTTAAAATTTTAAATTTTCTCTGGATCGACTTCAAACATGATTCTTATTCTTATAATTTTTTTTTTGTTCAAACTTAAAAATATTTATTTTAAATATGAAATATTATTAGATAAATGTGCTTACAAGATAATTTGAATATAGTGGTTTCGTATAATTTTAATATATTTTTTGTAACGTTTTGAGAAAACGGATTGGGAAATTCCCAACATAAGAAACAGGGTTGCCGTGCAAGCCCGTCGATTTTACCGTTTAACACATTGACGTACACAGCCGTCAAATCCCGTCATGCGTCAGCAGATAATACTCGCTTTTTGCGCCAGATAAGTCTATTCATACCGTCTTCGTGGACACTTTAAACCGTATCTCACATCGAGGAAACTCATCAAAACGAAAACTGTCAACAATCAACGTCATTGATACAAAACAATAATTATTCCATCCAATTTAACGTTCATAAATTGCGAAAGTCGTTATTCCAGACGTGTGCGTCAACCAGTTAAGAGTAGGATTTTTACACGAGCGTAATGATACTCGGCTGAATGACTCACTCCAAAACGTTCTCACGGTCAAAATCATAAGCAAATTCCGATTTAACAATCCATTTATCTTAACAACCATAGTAATGGCTTGTTAACAAAAGCTTACGAATGATCGAACTTTCTAGAAGCACGATTAGCATTCCCCAGTATCGATAAGGACGATGGATCATCAAAATAATGAGTTGTTTTCTAAACAATACAATTGATCGAACGTTCCAGAAGCGTGGCACAATAAAATTTCAGTGATAAGAGTGGTGACAACCACCAAAAAAATCCATAACAACTTGGCAATGAAATTGTCTTCCAGAAAGATCGCCACAAGAGAAGGGGAGCATTTACTTAATTACTTACTTATGGGGGGCGCTTATAGCCCAGATAGCCCCGGCTACCGACAACGCATGCCACCATTTTCGTCTGTTCTGGACCTCCTCTCTCCAATTGCCCAGACCCAGAGGAGCGGCGTATTTTTTTACTTGATCAGCCCAGCCTAGCCGAAGGCGCGAAGGACTATCGACGAAACACATATTAAAACTTTTATTATTCTTCTTGTTCGTATTCTTACTATGTATTTTTTAATTGTTTGTGTTTTTTTTTTCTTTTCTTTATGTACGAAAAATATCCCGAAAGTAAGTGTACTGTAACCATAATGGACTGTGTAATCCCGTCAAATGCGAGCCACGTTCTGTGATCTCTTTGACTTGAATTCGAAGGGGACTATTTTCTCAGTTCTATTGTGGCTGGAAATGAAATGTGGGTGGCTCATTACATGCCTGAATAAATAAAAAAAACAATCGTAACAATGGCATCACACCAATTTCTCATCTGCCAAAAAATTAAAAACCACAATTTCTGACAAAAAAAAAATCATAGCATAATTTTGGTCGAATTTCTGCCTCGGGGAGATACCATCAATGCACAACGATATTGTAAGACCCTAACTCAAAAAAAGCATTCAAAACAAAAGGAGGGATATGCTGACGAGAGGAATGTGCTTGTTGCACGGCAACGCCCGTCCTCACAGCCTTAGCCATCAAGGCGCTTTTGAATTTATTTGATTGGGATATTTTGAATCACCCTCCGTATTGGCACATGGATGGAATTAAATTTTAAACCGACAAACAGGTGCAGAAAGAGGTTCAGAAGGGGGGGAAGAAACTTGTGCCACGGCTCACCAAATGCATTGAACGGGATGACGATTATGTTGAAAAATAGTTAACAAGTGTAGCAACAATATCCTGTATTTTATTTTTAAATACACTTTTTCTAAAAAAAATGTAGTACACTTACTTTCGGGATATGCCTCGTACTATGGCGAAAGCTATTTTAAAATAAATAAATATCTATTATTTTAGCTTTTGATGTGCTGTAAAATTTAAGGAAGAACTTTGGTGTGCCGTAGGTGAGAAAAGGTTGCAGAGCACTGCTCTAAAGAGATAGTACTCTCTCGATCAACAACAAACTGTTGATCTACAAATCCATAATTCGCCCGATCCTTCTATACGAAGCACCCATATGGGGGTATATCACATGTGAGAGCATCCACCCAGCTTCAAAGCCTGCAAGGTAACATCCTCAGGTCAATTGCGAACGCCTCGATTTACACCCGAACTTGGGAATAGCGCCTATCAACAACGCAACAAAATCACTTACAAGTAAATTCTACGCGAGCCTTCCGCAAACGAAGGAAGATCGTCAGCAACTGATGAATAAAATCTTTGGATCATGATGCCCCCTTGTATTTTTTCTTTATTTTCTCTTTTTCAGCACAGAAATCCGTCACCACCGCGTAACGCACCATAAGCCGATGGATAGATAAGTAAGTATTCCTGGTAATCAGTATCCCTCCTTACAATTATTAATTAAGGCGTGCTTCACAAACTTCTCGATCAGGGTTTCCATGGTTTACCTGATCTATATGTGGTAACACAGAGAAGCATAGAGTCCATTGCAACATAGTAAATAACAAGCTAATACACATATCAAACACTCCTCCCAACACTAGGGAAAGTCAACATCGAATTGCCACCGATCCAAAAACGCCGTAAATAGCTAATTTCTTTCAAATCACCCAATACATTTAAAAAAAACCTAGCTCCAAATTTTGTATGGGTGCCTAACTTTCTAAAGCGCGGTCACTATCTCGGCGCTATAAGAGGGTTGACAGTATTATGTGTCTGCTGACGCAACATACCAAAAATTACTACTGTGTCTGTCAAAGCGCTACTAGTGTAGGTTTTATATACCGAAAAACATGTAAAAATTATACAAATGCCACGATACGATATATATATATATATTTTATATCTGTAAGTGTCTAAATTTAAAATAATTACCTCATGTTTTGCCATTTGTTTAAGAAGTACTGTTTTGAGTTGTTCATTCCAAAAATTATATAAACTCCAACGCACATTCTTATTTAATGATTTTACATCTTTATTATTATAGGCCTGAACAAAGCAAGTTTCATTTAAATAATTCATATTATGGGGCATATGTTCAGCTCCTACGCAATCCTGAAAACAATATATTTTATTAATTTATTTTTTCATATAATATACAGGAAAAAGTTCATTCATTCAAAATACGTCCATACAAATATTTCCAAAACTAATTAGTCCATAAAATCCCATAATGGAAACACAAAATAAAACTTAGCATCATTGTTAAAATTTTGGTCCACATTTAAATTTTGATCCAATTTATCAAAATAAATAAATCTAAAATATTAAGAGAATAGATCTCACCTTAAGGTAAGCTAACTCAAGTATATTTGAGTGTAACTTGTTTCTAAGTTTTTGTAATACTTGAGGATCTGCTATTTCAACGTTTTTCATACATCTATCACAAGCCTTTATATCGTTTATTAACGTATTTACAGAAAACTCTTCATACACATCAATGTCATCATCCGTAAAATCATCAAATAAATTCTCAAAAGGATTTTCCACGTCGTCTGTTATATTTTCCACGTCCTCGTCAAATAAATCTCGATATTTCTCTAGCAAATCAGGAGTATTGTATTTGAGTACTTCTTGTGGTCTATCAGCCATCATAAGCCAATTCACTAAAGACGATCTTGAATTTGATGCATTACAAGGACTCAATCGTTTCCGGATATTGAATTGAGGAAGGAACTCTTCAAATAATTTAATATCAGTAATATTTCCTTCGTCATCGACATTTTTAATTTTAGTTTGCAAGTTTTTCATTACTTTTACATAATTAAATAGATCTCGCCTGTATTCATTGCGAATATTGCAATTTCTGCGCAAGGCGTTCAGATTATATTCATTTGCGAGTTTCTCATTTTTCGACTGACCTCCTATTCGAACGATTTTATCTGTTTCCGTTATCAAACCCTCAAGAAATTGATCCAGAGCATGATTAGTATAGCACATTACGAGTATTGGTAAATTTTTACGCTCCAAATTATTTAAAAGTGTTTTGACTATTTTTAAGCCAATGAATGTTTTTCCAGTTCCAGGAGGGCCTTGTATCGTAACAAACTCCCTGGTGAGAGCCATTTTGAATGCTCTATATTGATATTCGTCGAGCATCAATTCTTCACACGAAGGCCAACTATCTTCTTCGTCTAAATATACCTCTTCATCATCAATAACGAAATAATCATCCTCTCTGTAATATGCGGGAAAATCAGCAGATTCCTGGAACACATTAAACATATTTATTTATGGATACACCTTTCTCCACATACACATAAATTGGCATCAAAAGACTAATGGTATCAGGAAGCTTGAAATTCATGGGGAAAAGCTTTCAAGCAGCAAAGCAGGTGCCCGCCACGGGCGCAACCGGGCTTGGGGCGCAAAACGCAGAATAGCGACCCGGTTGAGAGTAGCACATGATTTTTATTTTATTTGACCGTTCTACTTTACACAAATGAACACTGATTGACTCTGTCCGTTTTTACAATATATACTAAGTTGTCTAATCCCTCTTTTCTTCGTTATCGCTTAAACATAACAAAGACAACAATATTTTCGACCGATTGTAAAATTAAAACAACCCACCCTATCAGTCTTCTTCGGACAGCTTCGTTTTATAATGAGTGTTTGTAATAATTCTGTAGATATGTTCGATCGCGAGGCGCTCATTCGTCATATCAGCGATCCGAAAAGCGGACCAATTGTACATATAAACCTTGTGGCCTTTCCGTCTTTTTTTAAGGCTTTTTTGCGGCATTTTCTATGATCTGTATGATCACAAAAGCTCCATCAGAAGCTAGCTTACATAGGTAACTCGCATCAAATGAGGTCGCGAACGAGTCTAGACTTCCCCCCCACCCATTAAAAACTATACATTTATCTATTTTGCTAATTTTTGCTACTATCTTAGCTTACATTTAAGTTACAAAATCTAGCTAATTCCTCCCCCGCGCTCAGAGCGCAACTGGTCACTCGATGTTGAAAATGAACGTGTCTTTATGAACATGGATATTAAATTCAGGTTTTACACCTTGCTGTGCACTTTTGAGGAGCAGTTGATCACTGCCGATATAAGCGCAAATGTTTTGAAAAGGAAAAAATACAACTTTATACATTTGTCTTTGGGTCCCATAATAGTTACTTTTGGTATTATTGTATTAGAAAAATGTACTCCACATATGAGTGCATACTCATCAAATGACTAAAACTCAATTAGATGCAATTAAAATTAAAGTCAGTAAAACAACAATCATCAACAATATTATATGTGTATACACAAAACTTTATAAAAACCTGCAAATCTACGATGTATTTCTTCATTGGAAAGGAATCGCCATAAGTCTTTAAAACTTTGAGAACTGGTCCATACTGTAGATAAAATACGTCGCTTTCGAACATAGTAAAAGACTTATTAAAAATAGATGAGTCAATTTCTTTGTCGATAAGATCAACAACCACCTAAATTTTTATAAAATACACATATTTATAGAGAAATAATAATGTCAAATTGTTTTGTATGGAGCGACATCAATGGTTCATTTTTAAAAAATAGCATATTTTACTACTCATTATAAATGATAATCATCTGTTTGAAGAAATGTATTTATTTGAATTTAAACATAAATTAAAATAATCAAATTACCTCCCCTTTAGCGAATAATGCATCGGATCTTTCAACAACCGTTCCGAAAAATAGAGTCGTAAAATTATCATCAGAGAAACACAAGAGGGAACCAAACAGAAATCTTCTATAAAAAATCTTTGAGTTTTGCTTGCGAAGTTGTTTACCAAAGCTTACTAGTAAGCCCATACTGTTTGAAGACACCATATGGTGCTTGAATTTGGTTTGGCGATAAAATCTGAAATATTGGAACAGTCACTATATTATTATGTCAAAATGCCTGGATAAACATCCAAAAAATGAAATAGAGGTCTATTTATATTAACACTATTCAATCGGAGAACCTCAGCATGCTATTGTAACTCTAAAATTAAAAGAAATGGAAGATTTCACACAAAACACACATGGTTATTTAATTCTTCTATCAATAAGATGGTCTAGCCTAGGGATTCTGATTTCTCGATGATTTTCATTTTTCGAGAAATGAGAATTCTCGATTAAATTCCTCAAATTTCTCGAGAATTCTCAAGAAATTTTGATGAACAAAAAAAAATATATATATATATATAAAATAGTAAAGTATTGCATTTAAATATTATTATCCTATTATGCAATTGAAATAAAACAACTAAAAATATGGTTAACATTTAAAATTTAATTATATTACTTCAAATTGTTTTTAAAACAACTTTAAAATAAAGCTGTTGAGAGCATCTCGGTGCGATGCGTGATCGATTGCAAGATCGATCGCGATGCATTCCGTAATAATGGTCCCGACTTACGAGTCGGCTGCGATGAACGACAGATTACTATTATGATTTAATTCACTCGGTGAATTAAATCGATGATAGAGGTGAAAGAGGTCGAAATGACTTTTGGTCCGAAAGGTTGAAAGGGCCAGGCTCAATCTGGCTAGAGTACAGAGGAGAAGCGCGATCAGAGTCGCAACAGCATATCACACAATGTATGGCCATACAAAATGTATGAGGGTCCTGCCAGACCTTCATTGATAGAAGGGTTAAATCACCATGTAACTTTTGAAGCATTCAATATATTTTATAATTGTTTTAGTGTTACCTTCCACCATCGTATTTGCTTTTACTTGGGTCCCTAATGAATTCCATTATAGATTCTCTCATGGGTGCTATAAAATCTTCTCGCATTAACCTGAATTGTACATCCAAGTAATGATCAACACTTTCATACGCCCCCTCAGTTATGTTTGGACGTATAAAAAGGTCTTGATTTGAATTCAGTTCGTTCACTGATGGTAAAATGTTAATTTCTTTAAAATCATTTGGTGGTTCAACATACTCGTGCGTTAATTTGCTACGTCTCTTTGAATGTTTAGCTTCCTAAAAACATTTTTGAAATAACGAGATGAATATTTGATGACACTCAAAGACACATACTTAACAATATTCCATAATTCAATATAGAACACATCACTCAATAAGTTTGTTAAATTCAACAATAAAGCCATAAAATATTCGCTATTGGTTCTTCTTTCTTTCTCAAGACAATCGATGAATAAAATAACAAAATATGGCCAAAATCTTACCAGCTGATATTTGCGGCTTTTGTCATCCTACGAATTTATTGAGTGATGTGTTTCTGATATTAATGTTATTGGCCCGTCGTGGAGAAAAATTGGGAAACATGACATCAATTAAATATTGGCCGTACCTTTTTTTTGTCAATTTCTTGCGTCGAAATTGTCATTTTTGTCTGGATTTCTTCAAACATATTCATAAAATCTTTGGAAAATCTTACTCGTTGATGTTTTTGTAGGTCTTCTAAACACATTTTATTAACATCTATGATTTTCCTCAATGTGTCTACGGCTGTTGTTTGAGAAAGATCTATTACAGAGTTGTAAAACTTTAATACATTATCGAAGAAATCTTCTTTATCATCCCAGAATAGCTTGTTCTGTCGTTTGTCCACTCTTGCAACATTTGGTAAATTGTAAAAATATTTTTCCAGAGTTATAATAAAAGGTGACTGGCATATCTTAATGAGCAAATTTAGCTTACTCTCATTGAAATCGACATCACAGAATTTTGCAATACATTTCATAAAAAGTACAATAATATCCCCTTTCATATCACTTTCTATTGAATTATTCACTTTATTGCTTTGCATATTGAATGTCATGAGAATATCTAACGGTTCTTTCTCAGATAATTCTTTCAAGCGAAAGAAACCAAAACTATTTTTTTTTATTTCTGAATTAGTTGCATTAGATTTACCTCTCTTTTGAAAATTTTGTCGTGTTGAACCTAAAAGAAAAAAAAATATTAGTCTGGAAATACTTAAGGAACTTCTTAATTAAAATTAAATGTGTTTTAATTATCAAATCATTACAAAAAGAAAGTACATATTCATCAAAATCAACGTAAGCAAGTTTTTTGTTGCAAAATTAGACACAACACATACTTTAATAGGTTCGTAGTTTTGTTTAAGGAATTGCACAAAAAAACAACCTCAAATGAAGAAAAAAAAGTTTAAAGTACTAGATCTTGGATTGCATGGAAGTTTTGATCCGAAATTGATTTCCTCCTTAATTTTGTTGTTGAGTGACAAGATTCTGCCGAAAGTTGGATTTATTATTTATAAGTGGTGCTTAGTAACGATCATGTGAGCTGGCTTCCGTGATCATAAATATGGCCCCGGGTACGCATTTATTAGGCCCTAAAAGAGGACGGAGTGGCCACAAGGTCTGTGTGTCCAATCGGTCCGCTTTTCAGAACGCTGACATGACAAAAAACACCTCGCGATCGGACGCCACACCCGAACATGTCTACAGAACAATTACGAACTCTTATTACAAAACGAAGTTGTCCCAAGAAGACTGATCGGGTGGGTAGTTTAAATTTTACAATCGGTCGCAAATATGGTTGTATTTATTTTATTGCGGGCTTATACCAGATGGGTCGGCTTCAATGTTAAAGTGGTGACGAAGAAGATAGGGAGCAGATAACTTAGTGTATATTATAACGGACAGAGCTAATCAGTGTTGATTCAGGCCAAGTAAAATAAAAACCATGTGCAACTCTCGACTGATATTCTGCGTTTTATGCCCCAAGCTCAGGCGCACCCGTGGCAGGCGCCTGCATTGCCACCCCCTTGTTACGGCCCTGGCATTGGAGTGCGCGTTTTAAATAAGGAAATTTCCCCAACGTATCCTATAAATAATGACATTTTTAAAATAATAATTAGAAGCATACCACGACTTTGCTCATGCGATTCTAGATCAGGCATCAAGGTTCTTGGAATTTTATGAGGAGTTGTATCTCTCTGTGAATCCAAGGAATCGCCTTTCCAAAAATATAATGTCTGAACAATATCTGTAATGATTACAAACTTTGATAACTAACTTTAAAAAATACTTCGCAAATCTAAAAAAAATTGACTAATCTCTGGAGTCATAAATTTTTTTTGTGAATCGTAATCATACCTAGTTTTTGTTGAGATGGATTTGTTGTAGACTCGATGCTTCTTGGCATCTTATGGACAATTGTATCTCTTCTTGGTACGTTTAAAGAGTCGCTTGAATTATTAAATGATGGCTGATCAATATCTGTAATGATTACAAATTTTAAAAATAAATTTAAAAAAATACTTCTTAGCTTCTAGCAAAAGTTGATCTTATGCATTGTTTTTTTTTTCCTATTAACAATGTTTATTATTATTTTTTGCTTTATAAAGACTCGCATACTGTCTGTACTTGTAATTTTCTCCATTTCACTTTTCATAAAATGGAAACTGTTAGCTAATAGAGCAAGCTGTGTTTGTGTTATATAATATAAAAGTGTATAGAGACAGTAGAGGCGGCGTAGAGCGTGCTCGTTAGCGCCTTTGTGTACGCGTGTGTGTAACAGAGACGGTGAGAATATAAACTATTCTCCCTCTCTTTCTGACCAACTGCCGCAACTGTCAAAATGTTTTGGCAATGGTCCAACTCAATGTGGAGGGGATGAATGGGATTCGACTAAGTGTGGATGATGACCTGGAATATTATCATGAATCAGTAATAATTTAAATTCTATTTATTTTTCTTCGCAATATTTCTTTACTTCTGAAATAAACCATTTATCAAACCAGTCTTGGAGAAGACATTGTGCCATTCAAGAATTTTTGTTACAATAATAATGTAGCGGTAAAGTAGACTTATCGATCCCCTTGAAGGTTCTTATGTTTTTTGAGTCTATATATAAAAAAATGAATGTCTGTGGTTTGTTGTCCATTTGTCCTGTATACGTTCCTATACCATTCATCTAATTGCGATGATACTTTGAGGAGTTGTGCACGCTTCCGTGAATATAATTGATTTAGTACAAGAATTGATTGTGAACGCAATTTGTTTTGCGAGACGTTTAACGGATGCACCATGTTTGTCCACATTGCTTCTTGTGAAGTGAAGCGAGGCTGCGGGGCAGAGAGAGGGAAGATGCGCGCGCAATACGGTGGTTGAATTCTGCTCACGGGAGAGAGGGAGACAATCGATCTTCCAAAGCAAGAAATCACGTAACCAAACTACTGCGTTTCTTTTCAAATAATTATTAAGCGCGTGTGACATTGCAACGCATGCCGGGTACTCGTATAGCCGATGTGGTCTTATGTCGAAAACTGGTTATAATGTTCCATGTCATCTAATCTAAATATAATCGATATTTAAGCGGCGAATATCGTAAATCAATCGAGCTGTATATATCGGCTCTAATCTAAAGACGAGTTCAGAGTAGAATGACAATAAAAATTTTGCGCAGTGTGTGTCAGTGTATTTTCAGTTTTAGCAACAAAAGAACACATTTGAAGAATCATTAATTCTGGATAAAAAAAGTAATTTTTATGAAATAATTCTAATAACGAGGGTGGGGGGGGAATATTACTAGAGCATCACTCATAAGGTCTACTGATCGGTATCTGGATTTTTCTTTTTCTTTTCAGATTTATCTTGTAGATAAAAAACTAATTTTAATTATATGCGTCGAGCATTCCGATCTTCGCGATAAGATTAGATGAATATATGAAAATGTAATTAACGCAAAAAAGTCAAAATAGGAGAATACCTCCTCCTCGTGCATGTCCTTGTCCTTGTCCTGTTCCTCGTCCTCTTCCTCGTCCTCGTCCTCGTCCTCGTTCTCGTCCTCGTACTCGTCCTCGTCTTCGACCGCCTCTTCCTGGAGATCCCAATCTCGAATCTACTCGCAGGTCCCCCCCCGAACGATGGAAGTCGTCCATCACGACTGCCGATAGACGACTGACAGATAGTTGTGATGCCGTCCTTATCTTTTCTGCTCTTATCGATTTCTCTTCGACGATCGACACTCTTTATCTCCACTTTCGTTCTCGTTCGATAATGACAATGGCGGTATTTCCCTCTACAAAAGCTACTAGACGACATTGGGGGTTCCCGGAATTAGGCAAATGTTGTTTGCCGCCAACAATTAAAACTAGTCCACAGGGCGTCCCGGAAAGAATAAAAAGTCCGTTCGCCCTGCAACCCTTAGGATCGGTTGCAAGGTCCGAACAGCACACAAAAACTTTCTCTCTTTTTCCACGGATTATTTTGCGTGGACAAAGAGAGAAAAATGACCCCCTCCCCCTCCTAGATTTGCCACCTAAAGAGATCCTTTAAATATTAACCCCTAAGAGGGTACTGTGCCAGGGCCTGGCATCCCCCCCTCTACTTTTCAGAAAGAACAATTGTACATTGAGCTCGGAGATAGACAGAGACAGAGCGCAGTGCGGGAGACAGAGACGGAGAGCTTCCCCGCATACATCGCACGATTGTTTCTATGGAGAAACTAACTAACTAAATATATTTTCAATACTATTTTTTTTAAATATAATTTAACTTAAAAAGAAAATATGTAATAAAAATTATGTCTACGCATTTTTTTCGACTTCTTAATAATGGTGTACCGTCATTTTTTCCTATGTTCAAAAGTGCACTGTGACTTCAAAAAGGTTGAGGGCCACTGATTGAAAAATAAAGAACCACCATATAACAGATAAACAAATTGAAATTATTTATTTTTATTTACAGAATATATGTGTCTATATTACGTGCAAATTTACAATAAACTTAAAACATAAGACATTTAGAGATAAAATGGCTCATAATTTTTTTTAATGTAAAAATATAGAAGATTAATATGGAGCCACATCAATTTGGCATGATGCGAGTAGAGCTTATAGATTTTAAAAACGTCCTATAAGATTATGCCTGATTAGGTATGGGTGTGGGACAACTTCTGGACACGCTGCGCGTGCTGCATTGTCCATCTCAGGGGCAAGACTATTACCAGCTGCTAAAGCATGATTAGTCCCACCGATAATATTTTTACAATCGGGGCATTTACTTATTTCCATTGCTCCTCCGCATTCACCAATGGTATAAGGATAACCACATTTACATTTAAACCAATGGCCTTGTCTGAATCCCATAGCACTTACAATCATCTTCTTCTCATCTTCAAAGATTATTTTAAGAGCCGTTTGACATTTCTCTTGTAATATATTTATCTTTTGGCCGAAAGCTTCCTCGTTACTAAACGGTTTTACAGTATAAATTAGCTCGTTTTCGACCATCGACAAGTAGAAAAATATCTCCATACTCTTCATTTCAAGTTCAAATTTAACATGGGGGGCGTAGAAGGTGGTAGACGATATCTGTTTTTCCACACTTTCTTGATATTCTTTTTTCAGAAATAAAAATGTTATAATACACTTCATTCTATTGATCTCGTGGTCAAAATTATCGCTTTGATATTCAGTAATATTTTTATCACACAGAGTAAGAGCTTTTAATATAAACTCTATTTGATGATTAATTATTTCATTTTCAATCATTTCTTCCTTGCCTTTAAATACTTTTAACAAACGCTTTAAAATATGAATTTTGAATTGGAAGAATTTTATATTTGTCAAGCTTAAACTTAGTTCCTTTTTGCCTTTTTTTATATTGTCCAACTGTTTGGTGAATGTCTTAACATTGTCGTGTTTCTTTATATCGTCGATAATTTTTTTCCAATCGCCAACTAAAAAATTCAAATAGTTTAACACACATTTAAGTTGTGTTATGAATTTTTAATTAATATAGACAATGAAGTGAAAATGTTGTAATAAATATTATAGATCAAAATAATCAAACATTTTGCTTAAGATTTTGTTCACTCGGAAGAGTTGAGATTAAACATAAAATATTTTCAACATCATTTATACCCATTTGATTACTTTGTAGAACAGTATGACTCTAACAAACCTGACTCGAACTTCTTATCTTTTGATTCAATTTCCTTAATATCTTCAATAAGACTCGTTAAACTAGATATCTTATCCTCCTTATTTCCAGACAGCTTGTTTTTAATTGATTCAATATCTTTTAATAGTCCCTTAACTTGGTCAGAGTAGCGGGAAGTATTGACGATGACAGTTTTGCAATACGGGCACTTTGGTGGAGAGATTGCTTCATCTGCTTTTACTTCCACCCATTTATCTAATCCATTTACTTCCACAGCATGACGACAGTCCATCAATTGAACAAACCTGATAATACAAGTCAAACGAAAAATGCATAATTATTAAAATTAACACAAATTATGCTTTGTTATGAGCCTCAAATAATCCGGCCCGCAGGCCGTAGTTTAGTAACCGTTATACTGGGCAACAATATTTATTACCTGGCATCATCATCATCTTCATCGCCAAAAAGTAACTCAGGAAATTCTTCTGGTTTACAAATTTTACAAATTTGTGGACAAACTTCTCCACATAATCCACGACAATTGTGTCCACATAATAGTTCCTTTTTGCAGGCTTCGGAGCACGGTGATGAATTACATGTTTCTGAGCATTTTGCTGTGCATTTCTTATGTTCGCATTGACGGGAACACGGCATCTAATATTTAAAAAAAACAGAGTTTAGTAGTAATTGATCCTTTATGTACATCCATTCAAATACTATTTCTTGATGGTTTCATTGTTTTAGCAATGAAACTAGATTTACAATCTCAGGGCCGTAACTAGGGTATGAAGCACCCGTGGCAAGTATCTAACTTAACGCCCCCACCCCCAGAAATCCAATTTATATTTTAAACTTAACTAATACCATTCTAATTGCAACATATTAAATCCAATTATAATGTACGTTTTAAAATAATATACAAAGACAGTCCCAAAATTACCTGACCTAACGCATAGATGGCGGCTACTGTTGTAAAATAAATACTATGATAGAAAGGGTCTAGACGCTACGTCACTTCTGCGATTACACAGAATATAAAAAATTCCGCAAAAATCCCTAAAACGGGAACGGAGTGGCCATAAGGTTTATATGCTCAATCGGTCCGCTTTTCGGACCGCTGATAAGACGAATGAGTGGCTTACGATCCAAGAAAATGTTGATTTAATCTATTTTTATGCAATCGTATTCACTTAATTTAAGTATTTAGAGCAGTCTGAGTGTAAATTCTGAAATAAATAAAGAAAACGAAAATCGACCACGCAAGGTGCGGTGGAGAAAATCCATAAAATTATATTGGATGATCGTCGATCAAAAGCTAGCAGATATGGTAGGCATTTAAAAAAGTGCTGTACATCGCATATTGATTGAAGATTTGAACATGATAAAGCTGTGCGCAAGATGGGTGCCGCGTTTGCTCACAATGAAACAAAAACAACGTTGTGAAGATGTTTTAATCGAGCGTTTGGCAAAATTCCACAGCAATAAAGACACATTTTTGAGTCGATTCGTAATAATGCATGAAACGCGGATCAATCACTTCACACATGAGACATATGAATATGGAGATCCTCCACCGCCTCGAGCTGTTTATTAGTCCCGCTAATCAGGATATCGCCAGCCTACTCAACAAAAGTGCACAGCAAGGTGTAAAACCGAATCTAATAAACATGTCCGCGAAGATACGCGCATTCTCAACTTCGAGTGGCCTCTAAGTAAGTTTTATTGGTAAGGGGAAGTCTAGTCTCGCTCACAACTTCGTTTGACGCTAGCAACCTATGTAAATTAGCCTCTGGAGGGACATCTGCGATCGTACAGATCATATGGGGTACGTATTTATCAACGAAAATATCGTAAAACGCCCCAAAAGAAGACGAAGTGACCATAATGTTTGTATGCTCAATCGGTCCGCTTTTTGGATCGCTGAGTGAGCGGTTCGCAATCGGATGCCATACCTGAACATAACGATAACGGAGAAAAGAGGCATTAGACAACTTAGTGTCTACTAAGGAAATGGACAGAGTTAATCAATGTTGATTCATGTAAAGTAGAATGGCTGAGTAAAATAAAAACCATGTGCAACTTTCGACCGAGTTTCGACTGCGTTTTGCGCCTCAAGTTCAGTTGCGCCCGTGGCGGGCGCCTGCTTTGCCACGCCCTTGTTACGACCCTGTATAATCTTTAAAGATTATCAGGATTACTTTATAAGTTTCAAACGACAACTATTGATTAGTATGAAATGCTCCAAGCTATTTTTTTAAATAAACGTTTAAAATTATATTTTTTTTAATTAGGTAGGTATAGTTAGATCCAAAGCGGGCATTGAAGTGCTATTTTTCACTGCAGGAGCCAATTTTGGTCCAATTCATGTTTATTTTTCTTTATCAATCAATTTAACGTATATCATAGATACATTTTGTTAGTAGTGTCGTTATGAAATTATTACGGGTACCCAGTTGTCGCTGACTCATCGACTGAAGAGGTTGTGTATTTGGTTGTATCTTATTAGGTAGACCCTAAAGCTCATTTATTCATCAATAGATAAAGAAAATACTCATTATCTACATCATGGCAGACAAGTAGCCTTCAGAAGAACATATTCGGAAACAATTCTGCAGCAAACGGAGAAGAACGAGGGTAAATCAGCTTATTATCAACAGCCACGAGGTAAAATACAGTAAAATACTAAGATACGAGGACGAATTATAAATGAGGTAATACACTCAATCTTTCTGTACGGAGCCCCGATATGGTGTGAGTCGCTCAGACATGAGAGCTATAGAAAGAAGCTGGCCAAGATCCAACGGCAGGGAGCGCTCCGAGTCACCACAGCAAATAGAATAGTATCCAAAGACGTGGCGCTCATGATAGCTGGTTTCTCTCGTTGAGCTCCAGGAAAAAAATAGGGCCTTGAAGCTGAGGAAAGCCCGGCAACAGAGATGGGATCAATCCAGCAAGGGAAGATGCACCCACCAACTTATCCCGGTCGTAAGTCGGTGGATGACCCGAAAATGTGGAGAAACGACCTACCGATTGACGCAAGTGCTCACAGGACGTGGATGTTTCGGTGTGTACTTGACAGGATCGGCAAGAAAACATCTGCGACGTGCCACCGCTGTCAAGTGGAGGTCGATGTAACAAAACACATCATCGATGATTGTTGTGAGGCTTGGACACCCCAAAGGAATACGCTGAAACAAGCACTCGGGGTAGCCGAGCTCAACGTCGACAACATGGTCCACAGCATGATGGAAAGCAAGAGGAACTGGGACCTTTGGCGCGAATATGTAGAAGAGATATTGAGCGCCAAAGAGGGCAGTGGGAGAGAGAGACGCAGAGCGACAGAAAAAGGCAAGGGAGAGGTTTATTCTGTAGGAATCTGACACTAAATGGCAATTATATAAAAAAAATCTAGTACACATACTTTCTGAATATATATCATATATTGGATATTCTTGACAGACGATGTTTATTATGGTCGCAGAGATCTGCGTTGGATTCTCGGAGGGGAGAATGACCGAAGAATGATTTGTCGAGGACTGCAGACGGGCTGTTGGGGAGAGAAAGCGCCTGAAAATTTCATGGCTTCGGTCTCCCGCGGGTGTGGGCAGGGCAATTGGTTAATTATGGGTCCCCCCAAAAATTATTAATACTAGTTCCATCGACATTCATCATTTATGGCTACGATTAAAATATGGAAAATAAAAACTGACTTACCATGCAAGGTGCACAAGGAACACCACATAAACGCGGGCATACAGTGTGTTGACATTTAACATTGCAAATTTCAGTACACACCCCGCAGGCTTCGCGACAAGGATCTTTGCAACTGAATATAAATAAAAGATAATCTCTATATTCAATTAATTTTAGTAAGCTAGACGATTGAGTAATATAATTTTTCTTATGAAATAAAGAAAAAATGCTTTTGCTCTTTCAAAATTTAACTTTAGATTTTTAGGTTTTCCGTGCAAATCATTATTTTGAGAAAGCACTTTAATAAATAGATTCAATTTAAAAAAAAAATGACATAGTTACATATGGCCGCAAACAAGATTATTGTCACATTTGGATGAACACGGGATATGTAAGCGACCTCGGCAATCTCCACATTTACCACTACAGGGGTGATCACAGTTTTCCAGAACTATATTGCATTTCTTATTACAATCCTCCATCACCGATAATTTTCCAATCGTTTTATCTGTAAATATTTAGAAAAGTTATATTACAACTTTTTATTAAAATTACAGAAATCATATAAAAACACCCATGGCATAATAATAAATTAACAAAATTGTCTATCTAATATACAAAAATAAAAATTTGTTTGTTCGTATTTTATGTGCTGCCATACCGTTCATTCGAATGCGATAAAACTTTGCCAACTTATTGTTTGTACTTTTTCAAATAATATAGGCTATATATATAAGAATCAATATTATAAAAATCAATGTTTGTTCATATTTATAATAAAATCAACAAAATAAAATAAATATCATTTATATTTTTCCTTTATCTATCATTAAATTTCAATAGATGTATTCATTACCGGAAAGAAAATAAAGGCTAGTTCCTTATATAATAGATTAGACTTACCCAGTTTGCGTTTGTAGCATGGAATATCAAAGACATGTCCACACACTGATTCGAAAGGCGATTTCATTTTTTCAATACATTTTTTTGTGCCACATGGAGAGCCGCATGTGTCACGACATCGATGACCACATTCCAACATCAATTCACATCTGTCATAGCATTTGATCTTTTCTGGAGGCGTGCTGCATTCTCCACGCACAATGTGACCACAGAACCTCTTCTTTTTCACCTAAATGAAATAAATTGTGAAGGTGAGAATTCATGCGAATTTAACTACAAACAATGCGATGGGTGATAAACATTATGGTGAATAGAGGGTGTTTATAATAATCCAAAAACTTTTGGAAGTGATTGCTATAATGAAGAATATGAATATAAAAATTACCATAATTGTACAACCGGTGCAAGGTTCATTACATATTTTTTTGCAATGATGGCCACATTCCATTGTCCGACTGCATTTTTCCATGCAAGGATCTGCGTTGACATCTTTATGACAGGGTACCAATGATGAATGTTTACAATTGTTTCTTTTTTTTTTCACCTGTAAATAAAATTTTAAACAAGGAAACATATTTAACATGATTTTCCCCCCCCCCTTAGGGCAGCGATTCGCAGTCTGGAAGACGTGCACTGTTGTCAGGAGAGATGCCAAATTATTTAAAAAAAAAAACACACATTTTCATACCATAATTTTACAATATATCAATAAAATATTTTTAGATGAAGTAATACATTTTAAAAATAAAGATACTGACGCTGATATCATCATCATAGTGCAGCCACAAACAGTCCACTGCAGAACTATGAGCCAATTCAATATCCATGCAAGGGAAGGGTCATACCCATTTCGTCTGTGTCATACATATACCTCCTTGTTCGCTCGATAATGAAGCTAGCATAACCTTCGAGTTTCATTTGGAACGCTCACCCAACGGGTCTACTGGATGAACGTATCGAAGGGTACTTCCACAACTGTCTTGATAGGGAGTGTGAGGAGGGATTTATAAATAGTGAGCAATTTTCCTCGGAAGTCAGTGAAAAACTACTCTAGAAAACGTCCTTGATTTTACTGGAAAGGGTTTTCTATAGTCCAAAGAGTCCAGTCCCTCTTTTCTTCAAAAGGGAGTTCCTAAGCTAGGGGCAAGTAATCATGTCAGAGCACACTCCACAATAGGGCTGGACGAATGTCTGCCGCCGCTGAAGAAATAATTTTTTGGCATATAAAGTAATATGGGGAGTTATAAAGTAATAGGGGGAGATAATACAACGAACGAGAAAAAGCCGAAAACCTATGTAGGACACAAGCAGCAGAAAAACTGTTGGATACATACGTAGAGCTCTCGGACACTTTGGAGAATGTAATAAATCTTATGGTTGACGAAAAGAAAAATCTTCACAAGGATATGAAGATAGTCCTGCTTTCAGGAAAGCTAGAAAGGTCTTTAGCAAATATATAAAAGCGCAAGGTGCAGCTGATAGGAAGGCTGAATGGACGTATCAGCAGCAGAAGGTCACGGCCAAACGCTTGCAGCAACAGCTGCAGCAAGCAAGAAACAACAGACGCCAGAGCAGAAGACTTCGGAGAAAGCGGCGGAAATACCCCCCAATTTAAATTGGGGGGTATTAACATGTCTATATTATTATATCTTTTATAAAAATAAAAAGTAGGATAGGCCAAATATTTTTCCTGCAGTGTAAGAGTATAAAGTTTTGAAACCACTGCCTTATAAACTTGAAAAAACAGTCAAACAAAATTAGTACAGTACAGACCTTAAAAGTGCATAGTTCACAATTTTCATGACATATTTTGTTGCAGATATGATTTTCAGTGCAACCCTTGTTCTTCAATGCACATTTTTCCAAGCACTCATACTAAAAAAGAAAAAAAATGATATTAAAATTACTTATTAACGAAATTCATTATCTTTATTCTGTTTGATTGACTTCTGTTCATATTGACAAATTAAAATATCCGGATTGAAAATTTGTCTACTAGGGAATTAAAATATGAAAAAAATTACAGCATGCTTTAACATTTAACATATCATAAAAAATCAAATATGCTTACATTCAGATGCTCAGGATCATCATCTTTGTGACAATTTTTTCGGCATGCATGTCCACAGGGAAGTCTATCGATACACTTTGTCTGGCACGGAATTCTGCCTTTGGATTCACAACATTCAACTGAAACCTAATATTTTTCATTAGCGAAATAAAAATATTATTTTCATTATTTGGCAATGTTTTTACAAAGATAAAATTTTGAGTTTGAGGCCCTTTTCCTGATTTATTTATTAAATATGTAATATTATTTATATTGTTTTTATACAGTCAGGCCATTCTGAATAATTTAATGTTATCGTAAGATCGCAAATGAGAGGCATAGAAAGATTAAGGAAATGAATAAGAAGAGATCAGTAAATGCAAGATTGATGAGACTGGCTTAGGGTCACTCAGTAACTGAACATGAAGTGAAAGAAGAAAAATTATTATTTATCTATTAAGATTACGTCGTCTCCGCTACTAATCTATTTATGTAATTCTTTTTTATATTCCTGTGAGCTTAAAAAAAATTAATACATCTTTAATATAAGGAAAAGCTTACTTATTAGGGCATTGGTAGTTTCAAATTTAAAGTAAATAACACATACAATTCTTACCTCATGAGAACAAAGCGGCAAAACTATTTTTACGATAACCTTGCAAGAAGCTTTTGATGGATCTAAATAGCAAGGAAGAGATGAAATATGTCCGCATTTTAATATCTTTTCGACAATTACAATGCATTTACAATCTTGGGCACATAATAAAGGACATTCATGGCCTAAGTCACACAGCCTAAAAATTAAAAACAAATATTTTTAAAATCCTCAACAAGTACTACAAAAAGTCAGTTTTTCAAAATAACGAACAAAAAATGGATAGATTTTATACAAACCTATTACATTTTTGTTTACAAGAATACGACTTATGACCGTCATAATCGACGTGACAAACACTCTGACAATTATGGGCACAGGGCAAAAGCATTTCACATAGATTCTGACATCCTCCTTCTGCCACTTTACGAAAATCTTCAAGAGACTGAATCTGAAAATTAAGTAACTATGTTGAATAATAAGGTCCTTATTAAAAATCTCATCTAAAGATTAATAATGGAAAATCCAATCGTTCATAACTATCTTTTATATCTGTATGTGAAAATATAATTTTATGTTCCATAAAATTTTGGCTAATTTGCAAATGATTCAATATTGTGCTTATTTCACAAAAAAAAATAAAGAAAGGAAATGTTCATTAGATTGTATATACCTTTGTAATTATTCCATGTCTCTGACACTTCAAAGGAAGAAAACTGCTGAAAGAATTCTGTTCGACTAATGTGGCCTTTACGCTTTGCCATAACTCACTTGCTGTTGATAAGGCATCCATGTTTCCTACTATGTAAAATCCTAAAAAACAAAATTTTACTCCGAATAACAAAGTCACACATTGAACAATAATCTGCATCTATTTTTATATCATTTACATTGAATGATCTATCGAAGGCATGATGCTGTCTTAATTATTTTAAGGGTGTTATGAGGGCATCATACTTATTTAGGTGATGTAGTCCAATAGACAGACGAGTGAATAACATTAAAAAGCTTGTATAAACAATATTTTCTAAACTTTAATTAATTAACTTAATATTATATTAAGCGCTTGAAAAATTAATTATATCAATATTTGGACTGCTCAAAAAAATAAAGCCTTCACTCAAATATTAGAATTGAAAATTACATTGTTACACAACAGGGAAATTAAATGTATATGTTAAGCATATAAATTGATTTTTTTTAAATAGCTTTATACCATTCCTTCTGTGTAATAATTTCTGATCACTATTTTTAGCATGATTTTTATAGCATGTTAATATTATTAACAACGTGGCCAACTAGATTTCAGCCCAAGATTATTGAGTTACAAGTCTGAATGAATGCTTAATCACGCAACTACCTACGGCTACAATTATTTGTATATCGATTTAATCTTTCTAATAATTAAAATCAGACAAACTAACCAAAATAATTTAAAGATTGATGAAATTTTTGGATGACAATCATAAACACTCATTAATAAGACCCTCTATTTTTATGTTAGTATGCAATTAATAAATTTAAATATAAATCAAAATTTAAAAAAACCTTCTCTTGCTCTTGACAATGCAACACAGACGCGATTGGCAGTTTTGAGAAATCCAATAATTCCCTCTGAATTGCTTCGAACCAATGATAACAAAATTATTTTATTTTCTTCTCCTTGAAAATTGTCCAAAACGCATAGTTTAACTCCGTTAATTGAATCAAATGACTTTTTAATCTAAAATGGAAAATATTTAGTCCGAGTTTTACAATAGAATAATTCCAATATAAATATATTACCTCTCTCATACAGAATAATTGTCCTGAATATGCAACTAAAATTGTTATATCTTCAGGATCGTACCCTTGCTGTATAAGATATCTTGCCAAAGATAAAACGAATTGAGCTTCGAAAACATTTTTCTTACTTGTAAGATCTTTGTCCTGAAAAATGCAAGCAATAAGAGAATATAATATATGAAAATGCAAATCATCAGCCAGCAGTTATTATACCTCAGCCTCGGGAGAATTGTGATTAATGAAATATAAATTTTTCATCACGCCTTTCACATTAGGATATTCATATACAGATGAATGATCGTGCAAGAGTGGATATATTGCCGGAGTTATCAGACGTGATATTTCAGGTCGCATGCGATGTTGTACGGCAAGTTGACAACAATTATTACTATTCTGGTACATACGTTCGAATAAGGAAACATCCAATTTGTAACGAACTCCCATGCGGTATGATGCTGTAGAAGGTCGTAGTTGTTGATGGTCACCTGAATTTTAAATGATTTAGATTAAATTATAAGTAAAGAAATATTATTACAGTTTATATAATTACTTAAATTGCTGAATTATGATTATCGAATAACCCAAGGGATAATACACATTATATTTGTCTTCGAAATTAAAGCATAGTTCAGTTATTGAAAAATATTACTAATTATAAAGGCAAAGTAATGAGCAGTCTTATGTATGTACATACCGATTAATATTACATGTTGGCACTTCTCTGTCAAATTTACCACAATATGACTCTCGAGGACTTCTGCAGCTTCTTCAACGACAACTGTAAAATAATAGTCATTTTTCAAAATCAGCTTAGTATTTCAAGAAAGCAGCTTTGAAATGTGTAATGAATTTATTAAATATCAGAAAAAGAAAAAAAACAGTTTAATTGTAGTTACTTGTTTCTACATTATGAATGACTAAAATAGAGATTTCCTACTTTCGAAGAATTCATTATTGGGTCTCTGCCGTATAAATAAGGGCAGCCCTATTCCGTGGCTCGCATGGTCTCCTGATCTGATACCACTGGATTTTTTTGTCTGGAGACGTGCTCTATTCCATGGCTTGCGCGGTCTTCGGACCTGACACCATTGGATTTTTTTGTCTAGGGGCGTGCAAAAGAATTAATTTACACGGCAGAGTTACCACAAAAGAAATCTCATTCGTTTGCATATTTTATCTGACTTGGCTGACTGACATAGACCCTATATCCCTGGCACTTGGGATGTAGGGCCTATGTGTGAAATGTAGTAAAAAAAAAACCCTTAACCCCCAAAATAAAATTGTCAGTCAATGTGTAAAACAGCCTGTATACATACCTACTGATGGAGTCAGTGTTCGAAGAAGAGGCCTTAAACGTGCTGCTGCGGTGGTTGTTATCCCGATTATGTCTGCATCTCTCAAAATGTAAGAATCGCGCATTAAATCAGCCTCCTTATACAAGTTTAAATTTTTCCTAAATTCCCCCTGAAATACAATGAACATTTCAATTATTGATTTCCTAAGAACCAATACGCTTTTTATTAGGACCAAGGAATAGGACCAAGAAGATCCGTTTTTGTGGCGAATTTTAACTGGGGACGAGAAGTGGGTAGACAACATGGGTAGCCAGAAAGCACGGTCAACTGTGCTACCACTTGATGTAGGTTTTCACCAGGGACGGCTGTTTTGGTAGCTACCTACACAAAATAGGCGAATTAGACACCAGCCCGTAATGCCACCACTGCAGAGCGGAGTACGACGTTGCTGCACACACGATATTTGTCTTCCCAGCATGGAGCACCGAAAGATACATCCTACGGGAGGAGCTGGGAGTCAGTTCGTTCTCCCCTAGCAACATTGTAACTTCAATGTTAACAGATGCTAGGGCATGAAAATGCGTGGTGCAAATACACAACGTGCACTATGCAACAGAAGGGGGATGCTGAACGTACAAGACGACGAACAATAGCAGCATCCTCCTAACAGGCACACAGGCGACATCCAGGAGAACAAAGGACATGCAGGAGAACCCGGAAAGGAAGTATCGATGCCACCCTCGCGCAATACTTAGCTAGTAGCCGGTTGGCAGCAGTGAATAAGGAGGGGTTTTAGTGAGTAGCGTCTCCGTAACTTCACACTACTGTCAGGCACGGGCCTGGCAGTGTGGTTAAACCATTTCCCCTCCTTACAGAAAAAAAAGTTTTGTCGATATGGTTGAAGTGTCCGCAAAGACGATGTGTACAGACTTGTCCGGCGCAATAAGCAAGTATTATCTGCTGACGCAACATACCAAAAATGACTGCTGTGTCCGTCAAAGTGTTAAAAGTACAGATTTTATTAGGTTGTCTCATAAGTGTCTTTCGCAAATGAACACAGATCTAATCATAGCCATGGTTGAAGAAAGCCCGCGATATACTGTTCGCGAAATAGCTAACAAGTTAGAAATTCCACGAACATTCGTCCATAATCATCTGACAAAATTAGGCTACATCAATCCTTCAGATGTGTGGCTTCCTCATGAATTGAATGACTCAAATAAACTTCAGCGTATTTCAACATGCGATCTTCTTCTCCGACGACACAATAGCCAACCTTTTTTAAAGAGACTTGTCACTGGAGATGAAAGTTGGATACTCTATGAGAATATCCAACGTAAACGGTCTCGGACCAAGCTTTAACTGTAGCTAAACCTGGCCTACATCCAAAAAAAGATTTGCTATGCATTTGGTGGGACTGGAAGGGGGTAGTTTATTATGAGCTACTTCAGCAAGGTGAAACGATCAATTCAACAAAATATTGTTTCCAACTAGACAATCTAAAGGATGTAATTGCCAGAAAAATATATATAATAATTACCTCATGTTCTGCCATTTGTTTAAGAAGTTTTATTTTGAGTTGTTCATTCCAAAACTTATATAAACTCCAACGCACATTCTTATTAATTGATTTTACATTTATATTATTATAGCTCTGAACAAAGCAAGTTTCATTTAAATAATTCATATTATGGGCCATATGTTCACTTCCTACGCAATCCTGAAAACAATGTAAATCTTTTAATAAAATTATTTTCTCATACAATAATAAAACGCCAACATCCAACGTATTATCTTCAAATTCCATATACGAAAAAAAGACTTTTTTACTAAAATAAAACAAATCTGAAATTTAATGGAAAAGATCTTACCTCAAGGTAGGCCAACTCAACTATATTCAAGTGTAATTTGTTTCTAAGTTTTCGTAGCACTTGAGGGTCTGTTATTTCAGCGTTTTTCATATGTCTATCACAAGCCTTTATATCTTTTATTAACGTATTTACAGAAAACTCTTCATATACATCAATGTCATCATCCGTAAAATCATCAAATAAATTCTCAAAAGGATTTTCCACGTCGTCTGTTATATTTTCCACGTCCTCGTCAAATAAATCTCCATATTTCTCTAGCAAATCAGGAGTATTATATCTGAGTACTTCCTGTGGTCTATCAGCCATCATAAGCCAATTCACTAAAGACGATCTTGAATTTGATACATTACAAGGACTTAATCGTTGCATGATATTGAATTGAGGAAGGAACTCATCAAACAATTTAATATCAGTAATATTTCCTTCCTCACAAACATTTTCAATTTTTTTTTCCAAGTTTTTTATTACTCTTACATCATTAAATAGATCTTGCCTGTGTTTATTACGAATTTTGCTATTTTTACGCAATGCGTTCAGGTTATATTCATTTGCGAGTTTCTCATTTTTTGACTGACCTCCTATTCGAACGATCTTCTTTCTTTCCGTTATAAGACCCTCAAGAAATTGATCCAAAGCATGATTAGTATAGCACATTACAAGTATCGGTAGATTTTTCCGTTTCAAATTATTTAAAAGTGTTTTGACTATTTTTAAGCCAATGAATGTTTTTCCAGTTCCTGGAGGACCTTGTATCGTAACAAATTCCCTGGTGAGAGCCATTTTGAATGCTCTATATTGATATTCATCGAGCATCAATTTTTCACACGAAGGCCAACTATATTCTTCGTCAAAATATACATTTTCCTTATCAATTACGAAATAATTATTCTCTCTGTAATGTGCGGGATAATCAAGAGATCCCTGAAATACATTAAACATATTTATTTATGGATACACCTTCCTCCACATACACATAAATTGGCATCTACAAGTTTTTCATCAAAACTCATAAAAGAAGCTGGAAGATCAGAGCGTTAAAGTTATGAAAAAATCAGGAAATATAGAACTTGAAGAGTGCATTTTTATGTGGTTCATAATAAGACGATCAACTAAACAGCCAATATCTGATCCATTATTGTATGAAAAAACAATATTTTTAAATATAAAATTAAATGAAAATTCATAAGATGACATGTTATCAGGGAGCTTGAAATTCATGGGGAAAAGCTTTCAAGCAGCAAAGCAGGCGCCCGCCACGGGCGCAACTAGACTTGGAGGGCAAAACGCAGAATATCGACCCGGTCGAGAGTTGCACATGATTTTTATTTTACTTGACCATTCTACTTTACACAAATGAACACTGATTGACTCTGTCCGTTTTTACAATATATACTAAGTTGTCTAATCCCTCTTTTCTTCGTTATCGCTTAAACATAACAAAGACAACAATATTTTCGACCGATTGTAAAATTAAAACAACCCACCCGATCAGTCTTCTTCGGACAGCTTCGTTTTATAATGAGTGTTTGTAATAATTCTGTAGATATGTTCAGGTATGGCGTCCGATCGTGATGCGCTTATTCGTCACATCAGCGATCCGAAAAGTGGACCAATTGGACATATAAATCCTGTGGCCTCTCCGCCCTCTTTTAAGGCTTTTTGCGGCATTTTCTATGATCTGTACGATCACAAAAGCTCCATCAGAAGCTAGCTTACATAGGTAGCTCGCATCAAATAAGGTCGCAAACGAATCTAGACTTCCTCCCACCCATTAAAAACTATTCATTTATCTATTTTGCTGCTATATTAGCTTACATTTAAGTTACAAAATCTAGCTAATTTTTCCCCCGCGCTTGCGTGTCCTTGTGAACATGGATATTAAATTCAGGTTTTACACCTTGCTGTGCACTTTTGATGAGCAGTTGATCACCGCCGATATAAGCGCAAATGTTTTGAAAAGGAAAAAATACAACTTAATATATTTTTCTTTGGGTCCCATAATAGTTACTTTTGGTATTTATTGTATTAGAAAAATGTACTCCACATATGAGTGCATACTCATCAAATGATTAAAACTCAATTAGATGCAATTAAAATTAAAGTCAGTAAAACAACAATCATCAACAATATTATATATGTATACACAAAACTTTATAAAAACCTGCAAATCTACGATGTATTTCTTCATTGGAAAGGAATCGCCATAAGTCTTTAAAACCTTGAGAACTGGTCCATACTGTGGATAAAATACGTCGCTTTCGAACATAGTAAAAGACTTATTAAAAATAGATGAGTCAACTTCTTTGTCGATAAGATCAACAACCACCTAAAATTTTATAAAATACACATATTTATAGAGAAATAATAATGTCAAATGATTATGTATGGAGCGACATCAATGGTTCATTTTTAAAAAAATAGCGTATTTTACTACTCATTATAAATGATAATCATCTGTTTGATGATATGTATTTATTTGAATTTAAGCATAAATTAAAATAATCAAATTACCTCCCCTTTAGCGAATAATGCATCGGATCTTTCAACAACAGTCCCGAAAAATAGAGTCGTAAAATTATCGTCAGAGAAACACAAGAGGGAACCAAACAGAAATCTTCTATAAAA
Source organism: Stenopsyche tienmushanensis (assembly GCA_008973525.1). Lineage (NCBI taxonomy): Eukaryota > Metazoa > Arthropoda > Insecta > Trichoptera > Stenopsychidae > Stenopsyche > Stenopsyche tienmushanensis. The sequence continues at coordinate 686,334 of WACJ01000052.1, read as the reverse complement.
AATCTTTGGGTTTTGCTTGCGAAGTTGTTTACCAAAGCTTACTAGTAAGCCCATACAGTTTGAAGACACCATATGGTGCTTGAATTTGGTTTGACGATAAAATCTGAAATATTCGAACAGTCACTATATTATTATGTCAAAATGCCTGGATAAACATCCAGAAAATGAAATAGAGATCTATTTGTATTAATACCATTCAGTTGAAAGACCTCAGCATACTATTTTAACTCTAAAATTAAAAAAAAATTGAAAATTTCCCACAAAAGACATTTCAATAAGATGCTCTAGCCGATTTCTCGATGATTTTCATTTTTTGAGAATTGAGAATTCTTGATTTAATTCATCAAATTTCTTGAGAGTTCTCAAGAAATTTTGATGACCGAAAAAAATGTATGTAAATATAATTATCTTATTATGTAATTGAAATAAAACAACTAGATGGTTAACATTTAAAATTTAACTACATTACTTCATATCGTGTTCAAAATAACCCTTAAAAACACGACTTAATGTTGGTATAGTAATTTCACTCATTCGTCATGTCAGCGGATCGAAAAATGGACCGGTTGGACACAACAGACCTTTTAGCTAATCCGTCCTCTTTTAGGGTTTTTTGCGCCATTTTCGGCGATAAATGCGTAACCGGGGCCTTCTATGATCACGAAAGCACCCTCAAAGGCTAACTAACTTACATAGGTGGTTCGCGCTAAATGAGGTCGAAAACTAGTGCATAAACTATATGTCTATCTATCTTCCTAATTTATGCTGCTATCTTAGTTAGATTTAAGCTACAAAATCTACGAGAACGTTCACCAATGATGGATGCTTCTGACGTAATCCCGCTGTTGAGAACATCTCGGCGCGATGCGTGATCGATTGAAAAATCGATCGCGGCGCAGTGGTCCCGACTTACGAGTCGGATGCGATGAACGACGGATCACGATTATGATTTAGGCTGCAGGTGATCAATAAAATGTCAAACAATTGACACAACGTATTTATTCAATTGACCCACAGTAAGAGAACTAATGGCAAGTAAGCGAACATGCGTGACAATTTCTATCATATTTTTTTTTAATAACATCCGCCATCTACTACTTTGTTTAGTCGGATAAGGAGGCTAAAGCTAGAGAGATGCTGGTTTTTTGACACTAAATTCTAAAGGATCAACTGGTGACACCAAATGTAGAAGAAAAGATGAACATAGAAATAGTCATGCAGAATTCACACAATGTAAGGCCATACAAAATGTATGAGGGTCCAGCCAGACCTTCATTGATAGAAGGGTTAAATCACCACGTAACTTTTGAAGCATTCAATATATTTTTATAACTGTTTTAGTGTTACCTTCCACCATCGTATTTTTTTTTACTTGGGTCCTTAATGAATTCCATTATAGATTCTCTCATGGGTGCTATAAAATCTTCTCGCATTAACCTGAACTGTACGTCCAAGTAATGATCGACACTTTCATACGCCCCTTCAGTTATGTTTGGACGTATAAAAAGGTCTTGATTTGAATTCAGTTCATTCACTGATGGTAAAATGTCAATTTCTTTGAAATCATTTGGTGGTTCAGCATACTCGTACGTGCCTTTTGTGACTCGGCTACGCCTTTCTGAATTTTTAGTTTCCTAAAAAATATTTTTGTAACAATGTGTTGATTATTATATTTGGTGACATTTAAACACCTAACAATATTCCATAATTCAATATAGAACACATCACTCAATAATTTCGTCAAATGCACCAATAAAGCCATATAATATTCGCTATTGGCTCTTCATCCTTTCTCAAGATAATCCATGAATAAAATAACAAAATATGGCCAAAATTTACCAGCTGATATTTGCGACTTTTATCATCCTACTAACTTATTGAGTGATATGTTCCTGATATTAATGTATTTGGCCTGTCATGAAGAATAATTGGAAAACATGACATAAATTAAATATTGGCCGTACCTTTTTTTTGTCAACTTCTTGCGTCGCAATTGTCATTTTTGTCTGGATTTCTTCAAACATATTCATAAAATTTTCGGAAAATCTTGTTTGTTGATGTTTTTGTAGGCCTTCTAAACACATTTTATTAACGTCTATGATTTTCTTCAATGTGTCTACGGCTGTAGTTTGAGAAAGATCTATTACAGAGTTGTAAAATTTTAATACATAATTGAAGAAATCTTCTTCATCATCCCAGAATAGCTTGTTTTGTTGTTTGTCCGCTTGTTTGGCATATGGTAAATTGGAAATATATTTTTCCAGTGTTTTAATAAAAGGTGACTGGCATATCTTAATGAGCAAATTTAGCTTACTATCATTAAAATCGACATCACAGAATTTTGCAATACATTTCATAAAAAGTACAATAATATCCGCTTTCATGTCAATTTCTAGTGAATTATTCATTTTATTACTTTGCATATTGAATGTCATGAGAATATCTATCGGTTCCTTTTCAAATAATTCTTTCAACTGCACAAAACCAAAACCACGATTAATAATTTTTTTTCCTGAATTTGGTACATTGGGTTCACTTCTATTTTGAAAATTTAGTTGTGTTGAATCTAAAAAAAATAATATTAGTTTGGAAACACTTCAAATCAAATGCATTTTAATCATCAAATATTTACAACAAGAACATCAAAATCAACAAAGGCAAGATTTTTGTTTCAAAATTGAACACAATATATCATTTAATAAGTTCATAGTTTTTTTTAAGGAATTGCAAAGAAAAAAAAATTAAAATACTAGATCTTGCATGGAGGTTTTGATGCGAGATCGATTCTCTCCTTAATTTTGTTGTTGAGTGACATGATGCCCGAAGTTGGATTTATTTTTTATATTGTATTGTGGTGCAGTATCGTTTAAATCATCTTTTTTGTCTATATTTTTTGACAAAAATGTTGTGCTTATTAGTTTGTTACTTTTATCCGATATTTAGAACCTCCTGCCGGGTTCATGTTCGCGGATTGACTATCGCCGACGTCGCCTTGGTGATACTTCTAGTGACCATCCTCCGTCTAGATTTGTCAAAGTGCGATGTTTGGCCATTTTTTGCCGTCGCATGTTTGGTGATTGGTTGCACTATCGGCCAGCGGCGCCCTGGAAATGATCAGCTGCTGGAATCGTTTGAACAAACTTACGTTCTCGGCATCCAAGTCGCATGGTTTCTTTTTAAAGAGGTGTCTGTTGTGTTACCCAATCATCCATATAGGTGGCGACAAGATCAAATTCGAGGAATCGGCGTCATGAGCATCTGAAGGTCACTTAGGACGAGTTTCGCGATTCACGCCCGCCAATCAGCGAGGAAGCGTAGTCTGTAGGTAGTCCTGCGTTAAGTGGTTGGACTCGTAACCCAATCATCTCGGGTTCGAGTCCCACAGGAGATGTGGCTGGCAACCACATTTTTAAAAATATATATATGCCATGAAAAACCATGTGAAAATGGTTGGTAATGATACCATAAAAAAGGGATCACTAAAAGCAACTTCAAAAAAAAAAAATCAAATCAGCGAGGATCTTAGCTAGCGACTAAGCGAAGAGGTCGTCTTTTTTTAGCCTTTTTTTTCCTGTGGGCGAGGAATCTTCACAAGACACCCAGAGAATCTGGATAGTGTAGGATTCACGATTTTTCGGTCGTGCCTACCCACTAAACCTCCCCCTTGTCCTTCTCTGTCCCCCTGGTATTGTTTTCCACATTGCTTCAGGAGGACAGGTAGTCTGGCCTTAGGTGATTCTTCTTAATGTGCCATATCCGAACCATCGGACGTAGGCGATCTCCATAGGAGATTTTACTAGGGAAAGGATTTAATGTGGTGGTTTCCCGTTGCCTTCCACACGTGGTAAAGTAAGGATAGGATTATTTGGAATGGTAGGAGAGGAGAGAATCTATGAGTGAGTAGTGAAATTATCATTATATATAAATGATAATTTTAATTATTGTTGCAAATTCAATCACTCACTAATGGGCGTCCCTGCACGACTTCATTAATCGCCTCAGCATTTACTTTTTTCAAATCCAGGAAATCAGGGTTAACCTGGATTGAGACGATCGATCAGAAATATTAATATTTCCGATCTCCCAAATATGTTGGTACGGTGAAAATTTTTTCCACAATCTGGATTTGAACCCGAACCTTTATAATAAGAGTCCAGGATCTTATCCACTATACCAACACTTGGTTCGGCTTATCCCGGACCGCTCCGACCAACACTTAGGTGATTGGCCCTATTCTATTGTTGGAGAGGCTGTTGCGCTTTGCGTCTCTCTCTTTCACTGCCCTCTTTGGCGCTCAGAATCTCTTCTACGTATTCGCGCCAAAGGTCCCAGTTCTTCTTGCTCTCCATCATGCTGTGGGCCATGTTGTCGACGTTGAGCTCGGCTACCCCGAGTGCTTGTTTCAGCAGTTTCCTCTGGGGTGCCCAAGCCTCACAGCCAATGATGGTGTGTTCTGCGTCATCGACCTCCGCTTGGCAGTGTTGGCACGTTGCGGATGGTTCTTTGCCAATCCGCTTCAGGTACGCACCGAAGCATCCGTGCCCAGTGAGCGCCTGCGTCAAGCGGTAGGTTGTTTCACCGTGTTCCCGAGCCCTCTACCGACTTATGACCGGGATAAGTCGATGGGTCCATCTTCCCTTGCTGGACTGATCCCATCTCCGTTGCCCCGCTTCCCTCAGTTTCTGGTCATGTTCATTGCGACTTTTAGGATCTTCGTAGTCCAAGGCCCTCTTCTTTGCTTGGAGGTCCAGCGGGGGTATTCCAGCGATACAGTTCTGTATGCTGCGGTGACTCGGAGCGCTCCCTGCCGCTGGACCCCGGCCAGCTTCCTTCTGTATCCTTTTTTAACCTACAGGGGCATTTTCGTCAGTATCACTGCTAACGTGGCATTCCTATAGATGTAGACGCCTCCGGCGCATTCGGCAATCTCCGTCGTCGCGTGAGAAAGACCACGATAGTTAACTGGCACCTCTTTCTCTTTTTTTCAAAACCTTAGGTACCGCATGCGGTGTCGCTGGGTCGTCCTGGATTACTAGATGTCCCGGTTCCTCACGGGACACTATGTTCCTCAGGTTTAGGGTTTCTCTTCACAGATTCAGGATTTCCTAATTCTCGGAGTGCCAATGCGGAGATCCGTTTGTGAACGCAGATCATGATCTGTGGACATGTACGGGCATGGCGTCTTTAAGAACCATCCCTGAGCTAGTTCATTTCTCCGCGCTCAGGGTGCAAGTGGTTACAAGTAGTGTAGGTACTCGCAGGACATGAATTTAAATTTTTCGGTTTTGGACCCTAGTGTACATTTTTTTGTGTGGGCAAAAAACAGCTCGGATCAGTGAAGGCAAACTTCAGAAATTATTCAACAAATCTAAGAAAAATCGACAAATCTCTGGATTGGATAACATTTTTTTGTGAATCGTAAACATACCTCGTCTTTGTTGAAATGGATTTGTTTTAGGCTCGATGCTATTTGGCATTTTATGGATAATCGTATCTCTTCTTAGCGAATTCAAAGAGGCGCTTCTTGAATTCAAAATTGATGGCCGATAAAAATCTGTAATGGTTAAAAAAAATTAAAAATAGATTTTAAAAAATATTTCTTAACTTCTAGCAAAAGTTGAACTTATTCATTGTTTCCCCCCCCCCCTCCTATTTGTCAAAATTTATTTTTTAACCATTTAAAAAAAAACTGTGACAAAATAAAGGCAAAAAAAGACTTTTTTTTTAAACAGTCGCCATTTTGTGATTTTTTTCTCTAGTGAATGTCTGGCATTTGAGATATTTAGCGGACGCACCATGTTGTCCCTCTTTGGTCTGTTGAAGTGGAAAGTGGGAGATGAAGGATGCGCGCACAATATGGCGGTTGAACTCTGCTCAGGGGAGAAAGGGAGACAGTCGATCTTCGAGGCGAGAGGGAGTGCGCGCATCCTTTTGGTTCCTAGCCCTTCAGCCCGCGCTACACGTGATCCGAAACAAGGAATCACGTAACCGTACTACTGCGTTTCTTTTCAAATATTTACTAAGCACGTGTGACATTGCAATGCATACCGGGTACTCGCTATATAAATCAAAAGGGGCGCCAATTTAATTTTGGCTACATTTCCAACCAACAAACGGGTAAAATGGTCTTTGAATACTTTAAATCAGACATGTAAAGTCCATGTCGTCTGATGTGTTTTGGTTAACCCTTTGATTAGGGAGCTCATTTTTTGTAGCACTCATATTTCTGGAGCGAATTAATTTTTTTCGATTTTTTCTAGAATGAAGAAGTTTTTTTTAGGGAAATTAGTGGCTCTAAACCAGAAAATGGTTTTTAAATTATTTTTGCTGTATATTTATTTTTTATATATGGAACCTAATCTTATGAATACATTATAGTAAAATAAAATAAAAATAGTAAAACAAAATCATTGATTCTCAATATTTATGATTTAATTATGTTAATTCTTAGACAAAGAATTCCAATGGTGTCAGGTCCGAAGACTGTACGAGCCACGTAATAGGGCACACCCCAGACAAAAATAGTCCAGTGGTGTCAGGTCGGGAGACCGTGCGAGCTACGTAATAGGGCTGCCAAAACCATGAATTTACATGACAGAAGTGCCACAAAAGAAATCCTAATTGAAGTAATAAGCGCAGTCTTTGCAAAAATAAAAGAGGAAACGCTACTTCAATCAATCAAACGCTAAAACAATCATTTACATCCACCGACATAAATGCGATAGAATTACCTTCCAATGTTGCCCCGGGTGAAAAAGTGATTTTTCTGAAATAATTCTAATAATTAAATCTGTTTATTTCTTATCTTCGTCCACCCTTCGACGTCTCTTTACCGATCCGAAGGCGCACAATTCAAAAACTCAGGAGGAATATTACAAGAACATTACTCATAAGTTCTACTGATCGACATTAGACTTTTCATTTTCAGATTTATCTTGTAGATGAAATAAACAATTGTAATGATAAGATTTTAAACATTCCGATCTTCAAGATAAGATTGTGGTACGGACAGCGAGTTGAGCATAATGAATCCAACCGGCTGCACCAAGAAGGAGCTTGGTGAGTGAAAGATGGAAGAATAATGACGCTGCATCGTCGAGGTATCGACTATTTATAGGTTCAAGGGTTTACTGGTGGTGAACCAGCAAACCAAGGGTCGGTGACTTGACGATGTTTACGAGTTTGTTATTAATTTTTAATTTTTAATTTAAGCATGAGAACAAGGGTGAAGTTTATTAGTCGATGAACAATATGATTGTAAATGAACATTAGCCTGGCGCTCTAAAATGGATAAAAGAGCGTGGGACAGGACACAGCAAGGGGATGAAGTAAAACAAAAAATGAGTCGTAAAAATTGACGTTGAACAGGAATCATAGTCTCAATCTGTGGCTTAATAAACTCTACTGGGAATCCAGGATGGTGAATAAAAAAACAATTGGATGAATATATGAAAATGTAAGTAATGCAACATATTCGAAATAGAGGAGTACCTTGTCCTCTTCCTTGTTCTTGTCCTCGTTCTCGTTCATGTCCTCGTCCTCGTCCTCGTCCTCGTCCTTGTCCTCGTCCTTGTCCTCGTCCTCGTCCTCGTCCTCTTCCTCGACCGCCTCTCCCTGAAGTTCCCGATCTCGAATCCTCTCGCAGGTCCACCTCCGAACCATAGAAGACGTCCATCGCGACTGCCAATCGACGACTGACAGATTGTTGCGATGACATCCTTATCTTTTCTGCGCTTATCGATTAAATGAGATTATGTATATCGTAACTGCATTTTCAAAAACGGCCATAGTTGAGGCTTAAAAAGTTTTGAAATGTCTTTTTTACCTTTTTCTTCATTTCGTCGTGATGTATTTACTACAATTCGACTCTAATAATAGGAATATAAAAAAAAAATATAATAGATGTAAGGGAGGTTCTTGTATATATTTAAACTCTTGTTAAATCAAAATTATTCTGTTTGATATAAAATATATTGATACACAAAGAAAGATCTAAGAGAATGCTCCTATAAGGAGCGAGAGCAAGAAGAAAACCTTAGGTCCTAGGAAAAGTTGATTTTATGCATTGATTTTTTATTTTTTGCCTTTTGCCTAATTCGAAACTCTTTTATTCACTTTCTTCCCTTCTCTAAAGGTTTACATTCTGTATTTGCTGCATTTCACATCTCACACAATAGAAATTGTTAACAAAAAGATTAAGCTGTGTTGTGTAATATATAAAAAGTGCTACTGTTACTGAAGCAGTATTTTTTAAATTTAAATACACATTACCCTGACACAGATAACAGTCCTCTGTAACGATTTTTCAGAAAAGTTTCAATATTTCCTAAAGCAATGGAAATATTTTTTTATTATTAACCAGATAGATATTTATTCCTTTAAAAAGATTTAATCAATATATAAGCAAAAAAGTGGTCTCTTCACACTATCAAAAGTATCACATCGTTATTAGAATAAAATATAAACTTCTAAAAAGTGATGACAAAAAAATGCACCCAAGAACTGGGTCATATGACAGCCCATAAAATATGCAAATTAGTGCTTTCAAGGCATTCATTAAAAAAAGTATTGGTTTAATATACAAGTCCTTCAGTAATTTCAAGAACAAAAATATGTATTATCTTTTTATCGTTTCCACATTCGATAATGAAACCTGAAGATTATCAGCACTGATTATATTTTTCAATGAATCAGTGATTCCCCCAAAATTTTAATCTGCTATCAATTTGCTAAGCTCAGATAATATTCTTACATATGTATTATCTATCTTCGACCTATACTATAATTTTAGCAGCGCCATCTTCTGTGGCGCTGCGAGCAAATTGCGTCTGCAAAAATGACAGGATCGCTTCTTGAGTGTGTACCGCTGCCGGTTGGGCGGTGATGCGTAGAAAGCTGGAGGAGTCGTCGGATAGCCTTGATTGCGGGAGAACGTCCTTCCCGCAGCCAGATCAATCTCTCGTGTATAATAAAGAGGTTATCGAGCGCCTGCTTTGCCGCGCCCTAATTACGGCCCTGCCAAAATAAAACCGAATTGAGTTTTCACTACAGGCAAGGAACAATAATTAGCCAAAAAGCCACATTTTATTTATGTTAATTTCCAGGGAATACGTGAATTGTCTAGTATGTATAAAAATATTCCAGGCTGAAGATAGTTAACTATGTATACGAAACATATAAAAGAAAACACGGCTCCGTGCAACCACATGCAATTTCTGCATTAGCACTACAAATTGATCAGACGAAAGTGCAAAATATGTTTTTTTCTTGATCATATGAGAAAATTAGCCTAGGAAATAAAAATGCAGTATATTTATTTACCACTTTGAAGTCTCAGTGGTTGACAATTAAAATGAATATTCTTGAATAAAAACAAATCATGTCATTCAAATATAAATTTTAATAATATCAATATTCATATAAAAAGTCCAGACAACTTTATAGTTGACGATCAAACACTACTTTAAGAAATATACAAAATTCAAACGATTGATCAAACATAATATAGCAATAATCATACATAAACAAAGTGAAACTATTTACTATTATAAATGCAGAAGATTAAAATAGGGACATAAGCATCTATTTGACAAGATGCTCGTAGGTTTATACATTTTTTATATGTCATATGAGATTATTCCTGATTAGGTATGCGTCTGACAGCTTCTGAATACGCTGAGTGTGTCGCGTTGTCCATCTCAGGCGCAAGACTATTACCAGCTGCTAGTCCCACCGATAATATTTTTACAATCGGGGCATTTACTTGTTTGCATTGCTCCTCCGCGTTCACCAATGGTATAAGGATAACCACATTTACATTTAAACCAATGGCCTTGTCTGAATCCCATAGCACTTACAATCATCTTCTTTTCATCTTCAAAGATTATTTTAAGAGCCGTTTTACATTTCTTTTCTAATATATTTATTTTTTGGTTGAAAGCTTCCTCGTTACTAAACGGTTTTACGATATAAATTAGCTCGTTTTCAAGGATTGCCAAGTTTGGAGATAGATCTCTACTATTTCGTTTTAATAATAAACTAAAGATGGAGGATGAAAATAATTTTGACTGCTTTTTTATATTATTTTGATATACTTTTTTCAAAGATAAAACTCTTATAATATACTTCGTTCTGTTGATCTCTTTGTCAAAACTGTCGCATTGATCTTCAGAAATATTTTTATCACACTGCATGAGAGCTTTTAATATAAACTCAAGTTGATGATTAATTATTGCATCTTCAATCCATTCTTCTCTGCCTTCAAATATTTTTACCAAACGCTTCAAAATATGAATTTTGAATTGGTAAGATTTTATATTCGTCAAACTTAAATTAAGTTCCTTTTTGCCTTGTTTTATATTGTCCAACTGTTTGGTGAATGTCTTCACATTGTCTTGTTTCTTTATATCGCTGATAATCTTTTTCCAATCGCCAACTAAAAAATTCAAATAGTGGAACAGACATTTAAGTTATGTTATGAATTTTTAATTAACATACATAATGAAGTCAACATTTTGTAATAAATATTATAGATCAAAATAATCAAACTTTTTTGTTTAGGATTTTGTTCACTCAGAAGAGTTGAGATCAAACATAAAATATTTTCAACATCATTTATACCAGTTTGATTACTTTGTAGAACTGTATGACTTTAACAAACCTGACTCGAGCTTATTATAATTGTCTTTTGATTCAATTTCCTCAATATTTTCAACAAGAGTTGTTAAACTAGATATCTTATCCTCCTTATTTCCAGACAGCTTGTTTTTAATTAACTCAATATCTTTTAATACTCCCTTAACTTGGTCAGAGTAGCGGGCAGTATTGACAATGACAGTTTTGCAATACGGACACTTTGGTGGAGAGATTGCTTCGTCTGCTTTTACTTTCACCCATTTATCTAATCTATTTACTTCGACAGCATGACGACAGTCCATCAATTGAACAAATCTGACAATACAAGTCAAACGAAAAATTCATAAATATTAAAATTAACACAAATTATGCTTTGTTTATTAGCCTCAAATAATCCGGCCCGCGGGCCGTAGTTTAGTGACCGTTGTACTGGGCGAGAATATTTATTACCTGGCATCATCATCATCTTCATCGCCAAAAAGTAACTCAGGAAATTCTTCTGGCTTACAAATTTTACAAATTTGTGGACAAACTTCTCCACATAATCCACGACAATTGTGTCCACACAATAGTTTATTTTTGCAGGCTTCGGAGCACGGTGATGAATTACACATATCTGAGCATTTTGCTGTACATTTCTTATGTTCGCATTGACGGGAACACGGCATCTAATATTAAATAAAAAAACTGTTTTATAGTAATAGTAATTGATCCATTATGTACATCCATGCAAATACTATTTATTGATTGTTTCATTTTTTTAGCAATAAAACTAGATTTATAATATTTAATGAGTATCAGAATTGCTTTATAAGTTTCAAACGACAACTATTGATTTGTTCCAATGATGGCGCTGTTAAAATAGCACATTGCACCTAAAGAGAGATGGAAGATATTGCCGTTAATCTGGCAAATTAAATCCGCTCAGACCAACAGCGCTATAGCATGGAGATGATAAATCGCCCACGCTATAATACTTTTCGTGAAAGATGACAAAGAGTTGTAAAAAATGATGAAAATTATATAATTGATTGAATAATTGAAATAAAATTCAAAATAGTTGATTAATTATGGATCCCCCTAATAGTTATCAATAGTCGTTCCATTGACATTAATTATTTATACTACGATTAAAATATGGAAAATAAAACCTAACTTACCATGCAAGGTGCACAAGGAACACCACATAAATGCGGGCATACAGAATGTTGGCATTTAACATTGCAATTTTCAATACACATCCCGCAGGCTTCACGACAAGGATCTTTGCAACTGAATATAAATAAAAAATAATGTTTATTTTAAATTAATTTTTCTAGTAAATTAAGAGCTAGACAATTGAGTAATAATATAATATTTCTGGAATTGCCTAATAATGATAAATGAAAAAAAAATGCTTTCTCTCTTTCAAAATTTAATTGAGGGCATTTTAGGTTTTTCATGCAAATCATTATTGTGAGAAAGCACTTTAATAAATAGATTCAATTTAAAAAATGACATAGTTACATATGACTGCAGACAAGACTATTGCCACATGTCGATGAACACGGGATATGTAAGCGACCTCGGCAATCTCCACATTTACCGCTACAGGGATGACCACAGTTTTTCAGAACCATATTGCATTTCTCATTACAATACTCCATCACCAATAATTTTCCAATCGTTTTTTCTGTAAATATTTAGAAAAACGGCATTAACAAGATAGGCCGTTCGAAATATCGGATAAGGTAAAAAATTCGTTTTTAATTTTTTGCCTAAAAACCTTAAACGCGATCCAACATCCGGTTATTTTTCAATGTTTTGATAAACATAATTTATATATATATATCATCATCATCATCATAGTGCAGCCACTGACAGTCCACTACAGAACTATGGGCCTCTTCAATATCCATTCACAGGAAATATATATATATAATATGTATTATAGCCGACCCTAAATGTAATTCATTAATAGATTAGACTTACCCAGTTTACGTTTGTAGCATGGAATATCAAAGGCATGTCCACACACTGATTCGAAAGGCGATTTAATTTTTTCGGTACATTTTTTTATGCCACATGGAGAGCCGCAAGTATCACGACATCGATGACCACATTCCAACATCAATTCACATCTGTCATAGCACTTGATCTTTTGTGAAGCCATGCTACATTCTACATCCACAAAATGACCACAAAACCTTTTCTTTTTTACCTAAATGAAATACATTGTGAAGGTGAAAATTCATACGAATTTAACTACAAACAATGCGACGGGTGATAAATACTAAATAATCTCAAAACTTTATAATAAAGAATATGAATTTAAAAATTACCATAATTTTACAGCCAGTACAAGGTTCATAACACTTTTTTTTGCAATGATGGCCACATTCCATTGTCCGACTGCAATTTTCCATGCAAGGATCTACGTTGACATCTTTATGACAGGGTACCATCGATGAATGTTTACAATTTTTTCTTTTCTTTCTCACCTGTGAATAAATTTTTAAGCTAGGAAAGATGTTTAAAATAATTATGTAATGAAATAGTCTTGTAACATTTTTTTTCTTCTTAGGGCAGCGGCTCCCAACCTGGGAGACTGTTGCCAGGAGAGATGCCAAATTACTTTAATAAAATACAATTTTTATACCATAATTTAAAAATATATGAATAATCCACTGTAGTCATGGGAAAGGGTTACATCCATTTCGTCTGTATCATACATTCATCTCTTCGTTCGCTCGATATTGAAGGTAGCTTCCGAGTTTTATTTAGAACAATCACCCAGAGGGTCTCTTAGATGAAAATATCAAAGAGTGGGGATTGTAAATAGTGAACAATTTTCTTAGGAAGACAGCGAAAAACTACTCTGGGCAATCTTCTTGGTTTTACTGGAAAGGCCTCTCTGGAGTCCAAAGAGTCCCTCTTTTACTCACAGGCGAGTTCCTGCAGTCAAGTTCTATATGACGCTGGAGTGCATCTTGGATTCGTTCCTACACCATTTTGTTTTTTAAATAACGTTTTTATTATTTAAAACATGTCTATATTATTATATCTTTTATAAAAATAAAAGGTAGGATGGTGCAATTTTTTTCTTGTAGCGTAATAGTATTAAGTTTTGAAACCATTGCGTTAGAATCTTGAAAAAACAGTCAAACAAAATTAATACAGTACAGACCACAAAAGTGCATAGTTCACAATTTTCATGACATCTTTTGTTGCAGATATGATTTTCAGTGCAACCCCTGTTCTTCAACGCACATTTTTCCCAGCACACATACTAAAAAAGAAAAAAATATGATATTAAGATTACCAATTTATAAAATACATTATCTCTATTCTGTTTGATTGACTTCAGTTCACATTGACAAATTAAAATATCCAGATTGAAAATTTGTCTACTAGGGAATTGAAATATGGAAAAAAATTACAGCATGCTTAAACATTTAACATATCATAAAAAATCAAATGTTCTTACATTTAGATGTTCTGGATCATCATCTTTGTGACAATTTACTCGGCATGCATGTCCACAGGGAAGTCTATCGATGCACTTTGTCTGGCACGGAATTCTGCCTTTTGATTCACAACATTTAACTGAAACCTAATATTTTTCATTAGCGAAATAAAAATACTTTTTTTTTTATTATTTGGCAATGTTTTTACAAAGATAAAATGTTGAGTTTGAGGCCCCTTTCCTGATATATCTATCAAATGTGTAATCTTATTTATATTGTTTTTCTACCGTCAGGCTATTCTGAATAATTTAATATTGTCGTAAGATCGCAGATGAAAGATCAAGGAAAAAGATTAAGGAAATGAATAAGAAGAGATCAGTAAATGCAAGATTGATGAGACTGGCTTAAGCTCACTTAGTAACTGAACATGAAGGGATGAAGAAAAATTATCATTTATCTATTAAGACAAAGCAAACTCCGCTAGTAATCTACTTAGTAATTCTTATTTATATTCCTGCGACCTTAAAAATAATTTAAATCTTGGATATAAGGAAAAGCTTACTTAAATGGCATTGGTGGTTTCAAATTTAATGTAAATTACACAGACAATTCTTACCTCATGAGAACAAAGCGGCAAAACTATATTCACGATAACCTTGCAAAAAGCTTTTGATGGATCTACATAGCAAGGAAGAGATGAAATATGTCGGCATTTTAATATCTTTTCGACAATTACAATGCATTTACAATCTTGGGCACATAACAAAGGACATTCATGGCCTAAGTCACACAGCCTAAAAATTAAAAACAAATATTTTTAAAATCCTCAACAAGTACTACAAAAAGTCAGTTTTTCAAAATAAAGAACACGAAATGGATAGATTTTGTACAAACCTATTACATTTTTGTTTACAAGAATACGACTTATGACCGTCATAATCGACGTGACAAATACTCTGACAAGTATGGGCACAGGGCAAAAGCATTTCACACAGATTTTGACATCCTCCTTCTGCCACTTTACGAAAATCTTCAAGAGACTTAATCTGAAAAATAAGTAATTATATTGAATAATAAGATATTTGTCAAAAATTTCATCCAAAGGGAAATATTGTATACCTTAGTAATTATTCCATGTCTCTGACACTTCAAAGGAAGATAACTACCGAAAGAATTCTGTTGGACTAATGTGGCCTTTACGCTTTGCCATAACTCACTTGCTGTTGATAAGGCATCCATGTTTCCTACTATGTAAAACCCTAAAAACAAAATTTTACTTCAAGTTTAAAAACATAAATAACAAAATCACACATTAAATAATAATCTGCATCTATTTTTATATCATTTACATTGAATGATCTATCGAAGGAATGATACTGTCGTACTTATTTAGAGGGCATTATGAGGGCGTGATTCTTATTTAAGTGATGTAATCCAATATATGTTCAGAGAAGGCAACGGGAAACCACTCTGATTATCATTCCCAGGAAATCAGGGGCAGGGGGTGTTAAGAATCTCCCGGCTCAAAATAGTGAAGTCCAACCTACGACTTGGAACGTGGAATATGAGAAGCCTTTTTGCGGCAGGAAAACTAGGCAACACAATTCAAAAGATGAATAGACTGAATATTAACATCCTCGGAGTGAGTGAATTGCGCTGGATTGGCTCTGGAGTTTTTCAACATGAAAAAGGAAATCTATACTATTCTGGAAACAACTCGTAAGATCGGAACCGCAGAAATGGAGTTGCAGTACTAGTCGCAACTGAATACATAAAATATGTTAAGAATTTCGTCCCCATCTCAGATAGGATAGTATTGCTACAGCTTCATTGTCAACCATGTGACATCAACATAATACAGGCGTATGCACCAACAGCTGAAGCGAGATATGACTGTGAGGTTGAGAAATTCTATGAATCATTGACAAGTACCATGAACAGTTTGAGAGGAGGTGAGATCAACATAATAATTGGAGACTTCAATGCCAAAATAGGCGAAGTTCGCCGCGCACATATTGTCGGGGAACACGGACTGGGTCAGTGTAATGAAAGGGGCGAAAGACTACGAATTCTGTCATGAGAAGAACATGGTAATAATTAATACATGGTTCAAATTACCAAAGCGCAGACTCTACACATGGAAGTCACCTCAAGACGGAACATCACAGAATATTATCCGAAATCAAGTTGTTTATATTCTAACTCTATTCTGAGAGTTGCCACCTATCCGGGTGCTGATGTTGGATCTGAACCCAATCCGCTTGTTGCGAATCTTGTTCTTAGGCTAAAGAAAATACCAAAGAAGAAATTCAGCAAGAGAACTGAGGTAACAAAACTGGAGTCTGTAATCGTAAAAAATAAAGTAGCACAAGAGTTAAGCTCTAAATTACGGAAAGTGCAAGTAGACGCAAACGAATCAGTTCATGTACAATGGGATAGGCTGAAGTCGGTATTCAAAGATGTCTGTACTAATAATTTAAAGATCGAGAGAACCCTTAAAAATAAAGTTTGGATGACAGACCATATTTTCTTCCTTATAGAGGTCTTCGCCAGAGTGTCGGGGGGACCTGACACGACACAGAGAGATAATAAAATAAAATAAAATAATAAGAAAAATTGTCGATCACTACTTTTAACGTGAGTTATACAACATATTAATATTTTTAACAATACAGCCAACTACACCTATAGATTTGAACCAAAGATGATTGAGTTGC
The DNA here is from genome assembly GCA_008973525.1 of Stenopsyche tienmushanensis. NCBI lineage: Eukaryota > Metazoa > Arthropoda > Insecta > Trichoptera > Stenopsychidae > Stenopsyche > Stenopsyche tienmushanensis. The sequence continues at coordinate 669,536 of WACJ01000052.1, read as the reverse complement.
AAATCCGAACGCTTAATCACAGAACTACCTACGGCTACAATTATTTTTATACAGATTATTTGTGCATATATTTAATTTTTATTATAATTAAAATTAAACAAGCTTACAAAATTAATTTAATAATTTTTTTTTGATGATTGTCAATAATTAAAATATAAATCAGAATTTAAAAAAAACCTTCTTTTGCTCTTGACAATGCAACACAGACGCGATTGTCAGTTTTGAGAAATCCAATAATTCCTTTTGAATTGCTTCGAACCAGTGATAACAAAATTATTTTATTTTCTTCTCCTTGATAATTATCCAAGACGCATATTTTAACTCCGTTAACAGAACCAAATGATTTTTTAAACTAAAATAGAAAATAATTTAGTCCGAGTTTTACAATAGAATAATTCCAAGATAAATATATTACCTCTCGCATACAGAAGAACTGTCCTGAATATGCAACTAAAATAGTAATATCTTCAGGATCGTACCCTTGCTGTATAAGATATCTCGCCAAAGATAAAACGAATTGAGCTTCAAAAATATTTTTTTTACTTGTAAGATCTTTATCCTGAAAAAATGCAAGCAATAAGAGAATATAATATATGAAAATGCAAATCATCAGGTGGCAGTTATTATACCTCAGCCTCGGGAGAGTTGTGATTAATGAAATATAAATTTTTCATCACGCCTTTCACATTAGGATATTCATGTACAGATGAATGATCGTACAAGAGTGGATATATTGCCGGAGTTATCAGACTCGATATTTCAGGTCGCATACGATGTTGAACGGCAAGTTGACAACAGTTATTACTATTCTGGTACATACGTTCGAATAAGGAAACATCCAATTTGTAACGAACTCCCATGCGGTATGATGCTGTAGAAGGTCGTAGTTGTTGATGGTCACCTGAATTTTAGATGATTTAGATTAAATTATAAGTAAAGAAATATTATTACAGTCTTTAGAATTACTTTAAAACAATCTTCACATGTATTGCTCCTGAGTTATGATTATCGACTATCCAAATGGATAGTACTCATCAAAATTGTCAAAAACATTACTAATTATAAAAGCAAAGTAATGAGCAATCTTATGTATGTACATACCGATTAATATTACATGTTGGCACTTTTCTGTCAAATTTACCACAATATGACTCTCGAGGACTTCTGCAGCTTCTTCAACGACAACTGTAAAATAATAGTCATTTTTCAAAATCAGCTTTGTATTCCAAGCAAACAAATTTGGAGTGTGTAATGAATTTATTAAATATCAGAAAAATAAAAAACCAGTTTAATTGTAGTTACTTGTTTCTACATTATGAATGACTAAAATAGAGATTTCCTACTTTCGAAGAATTCATCATTGGGCCTCTGTCGTGTAAGTAGGGGGCATGGAATAGGGGCATCCCTATTTCGTGGCTTGCACGGTCTCCCGACCTGACACCACTGGATTTTTTTTGTCTAGGGCGTGCAAAAGAATTCATTTACACGATAGAGGTGTCATAAAAGAAATCTTAATTGAAGGAATAAGCGCCGGTGGCTAATTTGAACAAATTTTGTAAATAAATTTAATAAAAACATCATAAGCATAAAAAGTACTTTCTTAACCCTCACTCTGGCAAACTGGTGCCTCTTCAAGTTTATCGTCTTTTTGAATGATTTGTATGACATTTAGCATAACGTTGGCAAGGTTATAATTTTATTTATTAAATGTTGCGCATTTTATCTGACTTTAGAAGTTCAGAAGTAATTTTCTTTAAGCCAATTGCATAAAATAATAATTTATTTATATTAAGAAAATAATTTAAAAAAATCTATTTCGACAACCCTGGCACTAAGGACATAGGGCCTATGTGTAAAATGTGGTAAAAACCCCCTTAATACATACCTACTGATGGAATCAGTGCTCGAAGAAGAGGCCTTAAACGTGCTGCTGCAGTGGTTGTTACACCAATTATGTCTGCATCCCTCAAAATGACGGAATCGCGCATTAAATCAGCTTCTTTATACAAATTCAAAATTTTTCTAAATTCTGCCTGAAATTCAATGAACACTGTGACTATCTGCCGATGTATAAAGTATTTATTGTATATAGATAACTAAGAACCAATACGCTTTCTATTAGGTAAAGCCAAAGGTAATTAAAATTTCTTCCATAAGCTTTGAATTTAGTATTTTCATATAATTTTAATATATCATTTTTTAATGTTTTGAGAAAACGGGCTGGGAAATCCCCAACATAAGAGATGGGGTTGCCGTGCAAGCCCGTCGATTTTCCCTTTTAACACTTTGACGTACACAGCCTTCAAATCCCGTCATGCGTCAGCAAGTAATACTTGCTTTTTGCCCCAAATAAGTCTATGCATACGGTCTTCGTGAACACTTGCGAAAATCGTTATTCCAGACGTGTGCGCCAACCGGTTAAGAGAAGGATTTTACAAGGGCGTAATGACATAACAACCATAGTAATGAAATGTTTACAAAAGCTTACGAATTCCCCAGTATCGTTGGGGAAGGCGGGAAAAAAAGCAGTCTGATTCCAGATCCACGGGGAAGCAATCAACAACAAACTGAAGGAAGATCGTCAGCAACCGATGAATAAAATCTTTGGATGATGATGCCCTCTTGTATTTTTTCTTTATTTTCTCCTTTTCGGGATCAAACACCCTTCCCCACACTAGGGAATTTCAATATTGAATTGCACCCGATCCAAAAACGCCGTAAATTTCTTTAAAATCACCCAATACATTTAACCTAACTCCAAATTTTTATGGGTGCCTAACTTTCTAAAGCGCGGTCCCTATCTCGGCGCTATAAGAGGGTTGACAGTATTATGGATCTGCTGATGCAACATACCAAAAATGCCACGGCACGATAATTTTTTTTTATACCTGTAAGTGTCTAAATTTAAAATAATTACCTCATGTTTTGCCATTTGTTTAAGAAGTACTGTTTTGAGTTGTTCATTCCAAAACCTATATAAACTCCAACGCACATTCTTATTTAAAGATTTTACATCTTTATTATTATAGCCGTGAACAAAGCAAGTTTCATTTAAATGATTAATATTATGGGCCTTATGTTCACTTCCTACGCAATCCTGAAAACAATATATTTTATCATATAATATACAGTAAAAGTTAATTCATTCAAAATACGACAAAACAAATATTTCCAAAAATAATTTATCCATAGAATCTACCAATAGATACACGAAATAAAACTTAGCATCATTGTTAAAATTTTGATCCACATTTAAATTTTGATCCAATTTATCAAATAAATCTAAAATATTAAGAGAATAGATCTCACCTCAAGGTAGGCCAACTCAACTATATTCAAGTGTAATTTGTTTCTAAGTTTTCGTAATACTTGAGGATCTGCTATTTCAACGTTTTTCATATATCTATCACAAGCCTTTATATCTTTTGTTAACGTATTTACAGAAAACTCTTCATACACATCAATGTCAACATCTGTAAAATCATCAAATAAATTTTCAAAAGGATTTTCCATGTCGTCTGTTATATTTTCCGCGTCCTCGTCAAATAAATATCCATATTTCTCTAGCAAATCAGGAGTATTATATCTGAGTACTTCTTGTGGTCTATCAGCCATCATAAGCCAATTCACTAAAGACGATCTTGAATTTGATGCATTACAAGGACTCAATCGTTCCATGATATTGAATTGAGGAAGGAAATCATCCAATAAGGTGATATCAGTAATATTTCCTTCGTCATCGACATTTTTAATTTTAGTTTGCAAGTTTTTCATTACTTTTACATATTTAAATAGATCTTGCCTGTGTTGATTACGAATTCCACAATTTCTACGTAAGGCGTTCAGATTATATTCATTTGCGAGTTTCTCATTTTTCGATTGACCTCCTATTCGAACGATTTTATCTGTTTCCGTTAAGAGACCCTCAAGAAATTGATCCAAAGCATGATTAGTATAGCACATTACGAGTATTGGTAGATTTTTACGCTCCAAATTATTTAAAAGTGTTTTGACTATTTTTAAGCCAATGAATGTTTTTCCAGTTCCAGGAGGACCTTGTATCGTAACAAACTCCCTGGTGAGAGCCATTTTGAATGCTCTATATTGATATTCGTCGAGCATTAATTCTTCACACGAAGGCCAATCATCTTCTTCGTCTAAATATACCTCTTCATCACTAATAACGAAACAATTATCCTCTCTGTAATATGCGGGAAAATCAGCAGATTCCTGGAACACATTAAAAATATCTATCTATGAATACACATTCCTCCACATTCACATAAATTGGCATCTACATATTTTTTATTCAAAGTTATGAAAAAATCAGGAAATACAGAACTTTAAGAGTGTATTTTTATGTGGATCATAAGACTATTAACTGGACAGCCAATATCTGATCCATTATTGTATGAAAAAGCAATATTTTTAAATACAAAATTAAATGAAAATTCCACCTTCAAAGCAAGTTAGGGCTGGCTTGAAAAATTCAAAGGACGACATGGTATCAGGGAGCTTGAAATTCATGGGGAAAAGCTGTCAACCAGCAAAGCAAGCACCCGCTACGGGCGCAACTGGGCTTAGGGCCCAAAACACAGAATAGCGACCCGGTCAAGAGTTGCACATGATTTTTATTTTATTTCACCATTCTATTTTACACAAATGAATACTGATTGACTCTGTCCGTTTTTACAATATATACTAAGTTGTCTAATCACTTTTTTCTTCGTTATCGCTTAAACATAATAAATACAACAATATTTTCGACCGATTGTAAAATTTAAACAACCCACCCGATTAGTGTTTTTCGGACAACTTCGTTTTATAGTGAGAGTTTGTAATCGTTCTGTAGACCGCGAAGCACTCATTCGTCATATCAGTGATCCGAAAAGCGGACCAATTGGACATATAAACCTTGTGGCCTTTCCGTCTTCTTCTAGGGTTTGTTGCGCCATTTCCTATGATCTGCACGATCACGAAAGCTCCATTAGATGTTAACTTACATAGGTAGCTCGCATCAAATGAGGTCGCAAACGAGTCTAGACTTCCCCCCACCCTTTAAAAACTATTCATGTATAAATTTTGCTTTACACCTTGCTGTGCACTTTTGATGAGCAGTTGATCATTGCCGATATAAGCGCAAATGTTTTGAAAAGGAAAAAATGTAATTTATCTTTAGGTCCCATAATAGTTACTTTTGGTACTTATTGTATTAGAAAAACGCACTCCACATATGAATGCATACTCATCAAATGGTTAAAACTCAATTAGATGCAATTAAAATTAAAGCCAATAAAACAACAATAATCATCAATATTATGTGTATACACAAAACTCTATAAAAACCTGCAAATCTACGATGTATTCCTTCATTGGAAAGGATTCGCCATAAGTCTTTAAAACTTTAAGAACTGGTCCATACTGTGGATAAAATACGTCGCTTTCGAACATAGTAAAAGACTTATTAAAAATAGATGAGTCAATTTCTTTGTCGATAAGATCAACAACCACCTAAAATTTTATAAAATACATATTTATAGAGAAATTATTTTGTATGGAGCGACATCAATGGTTCATTTTCAAAAAAATAGCATTTTTCACTACTCATTATAAATGATAATAATCTGTTTGAGGATATGTATTTATTTGAATTTAAACATAAACTAAAATAATCAAATTACCTCCCCTTTAGCGAATAATGCATCGGATCTTTCAACAACAGTCCCGAAAAATATAGTCGTAAAATTATCATCAGAGAAACACAAGAGGGAACCAAACAGAAATCTTCTATAAAAAATCTTTGGATTTTGCTTGCGAAGTTGTTTATCAAAGCTTACTAGTAAGCCCATACAGTTTGAAGACACCATATGGTGCTTGAATTTGGTTTGACGATAAAATCTGAAATATTCGAACAGTCACTATATTCTCATATCAAAATGCCTGAACAAACATCCAAAAAATGAATTAGAGGTCTGTTTATATTAACACTATTCAATCGGAGAACCTCAGCATGCTATTGTAACTCTAAAATTAAAAGAAATTGAAGATTTCACACAAAACACACATGGTTATTTAATTCTTCTATCAATAAGATGGTCTAGCCTAGGGATTCTGATTTCTCGATGATTTTCATTTTTCGAGAAATGATTAAATTCCTCAAATTTCTCAAGAAATTTTGATGAACAAAAAATATATATATATATATATATATATAAAATAGTAAAGTATTGCATTTAAATATTATTATCCTATTATGCAATTGAAATAAAACAACTAGAAATATGGTTAACATTTAAAATTTAATTACATTACTTCAAATTGTTTTTAAAACAACTTTAAAATAAAGCTGTTGAGAGCATCTCGGTGCGATGCGTGATCGATTGCAAGATCGATCGCGATGCATTCCGTAATAATGGTCCCGACTTACGAGTCGGCTGCGATGAACGACAGATTACTATTATGATTTAATTCACTCGGTGAATTAAATCGATGATAGAGGTGAAAGATGTCGAAATGACCTTTGGTCCGAAAGGTTGAAAGGGCCAGGCTCAATCTGGCTATAGTACAGAAGAGAAGCGCGATCAGAGTCGCAACAGCATATCACAAAATGTATGGCCATACAAAATGTATGAGGGTCCTGCCAGACCTTCATTGATAGAAGGGTTAAATCACCATGTAACTTTTGAAGCATTCAATATATTTTATAATTGTTTTAGTGTTACCTTCCACCATCGTATTTGCTTTTACTTGGGTCCCTAATGAATTCCATTATAGATTCTCTCATGGGTGCTATAAAATCTTCTCGCATTAACCTGAACTGTATATCCAAGTAATGATCAACACTTTCATACGCCCCCTCAGTTATGTTTGGACGTATAAAAAGGTCTTGATTTGAATTCAGTTCGTTCACTGATGGTAAAATGTCAATTCCTTTAAAATCATTTGGTGGTTCAACATACTCGTGCGTTAATTTGCTACGTCTCTTTGAATGTTTAGCTTCCTAAAAACATTTTTGAAATAACGAGATGAATATTATATTTGATGACACTCAAAGACACATACTTAACAATATTCCATAATTCAATATAGAACACATCACTCAATAAGTTCGTCAAATGCACCAATAAAGCCATATAATATTCGCTATTGGCTCTTTATCCTTTCTCAAGATAATCCATGAATAAAATAACAAAATATGGCCAAAATTTACCAGCCGATATTTGCGGCTTTTATCATCCTACTAACTTATTGAGTGATATGTTCCTGATATTAATGTATTTGGCCTGTCATGAAGAATAATTGGGAAACATGACATAAATTAAATATTGGCCGTACCTTTTTTTTGTCAACTTCTTGCGTCGCAATTGTCATTTTTGTCTGGATTTCTTCAAACATATTCATAAAATTTTCGGAAAATCTTGTTTGTTGATGTTTTTGTAGGCCTTCTAAACACATTTTATTAACGTCTATGATTTTCTTCAATGTGTCTACGGCTGTAGTTTGAGAAAGATCTATTACAGAGTTGTAAAATTTTAATACATAATTGAAGAAATCTTCTTCATCATCCCAGAATAGCTTGTTTTGTTGTTTGTCCGCTTGTTTGACATATGGTAAATTGGAAATATATTTTTCCAGTGTTTTAATAAAAGGTGACTGGCATATCTTAATGAGCAAATTTAGCTTACTATCATTAAAATCGACATCACAGAATTTTGCAATACATTTCATAAAAAGTACAATAATATCCGCTTTCATGTCAATTTCTAGTGAATTATTCATTTTATTACTTTGCATATTGAATGTCATGAGAATATCTATCGGTTCCTTTTCAAATAATTCTTTCAACTGCAAGAAACCAAAACCACGATTATTAATTTTTTTTTCTGAATTGGCTAAATTAGGTTCACTTCTGTTTTGAAAATTTGGTCGTGTTGAATCTAAAAGAGAAAAAATAATATTAGTCTGGAAATACTTAAGAGTTACTTAAATAATTACAACAAGAAAATATTCATCAAAATCAACAAAGGCAAGTTTTTTGTTTCAAAATTGGACACAATACATTATTTAAAAAGTTCATAGTTTTTTTAAGGAATTTCAAAAAAAAAACTACCTCAAATGAAGAAAAGAAAAAATATTTAAAGTATGTACTAGATCTCGGGTTGCATGGAGGTTTTGATCCGAGATCGATTTCCTCCTTAATTTTGTTGTTGAGTGACAAGATTATTGATTTTATATTGTATTGTGGTGCAATATCGTTTAAATAATCTTCTTTGTCTATATTTTTTAACAAAAAAATGTTGTGCATATTGGTTTGTTCCCTTTATCCGATATTTCGAACCTCCTACCGATTGACTATCGCCGATTTGCCAAAGTGCGATGTTGGGCCATTTTCTGCCTTCGCATGTTTGGTGGTTGGTTGCACTATCGATTTTTTAGTATGGTCGTCTTTTTTGTTGATTGTGTTTTTTTTTCGTTTTTCGACTTCTATCGCATCGCTCGCAATCATAATCCCGAAGTTTTCGATAGTCGCTAATAATCATTCTTCATCACATGTTCTGATGTTCTTTCTTTCTTATTTGTCCAATATATGACATCTTGCAGTCTTCGCATGAGATCTCGTATGCTCTTTTTTGTTGGGCAAGAGACTTTCTATATTTTTCCTGTCCCAAAGGTAGAAATAGCCCAGGCAGTGATTCCAAATCCGAAAGTCGGCGGCCCGGTCCATGACATCATCATTTGACGTTTTCCAAATGGTAGATCGGGTACAGCAGAAGGAAGTCCTGGGGGCGATGATTCTCGTCAAGCTTCATGCGAGGCGAATCCCATCCACTGGTGGCCCTCATCAGGTCGTATTTCGAGAACCAGGCAGAGGACCCAGATTGAATCGCTGGCCAGCGGCGCCCTGGAAATGATCAGCTGCTTGAGTCGTTTGAACAAACTTACGTTCTCGGCATCCAAGTCGCATGGTTTCTTTCTAAAAAGGTGTCTGTTGTGTTACCCAATCATCAATATGGGTGGCGACAAGATCAAATTCGAGGAATCGACGTCATGAGCATCTGAAGGCCACTTTGGACAAGTTTCGCGATTCACGCCCGCCAATCAGCGAGGATGCGTAGTCTGTCTTTGGACTTTGGACGAGTCCCGCATTAAGCGGTTGGACTCGTAACCCAATCATCTTGGGTTCGAATCCCACAGGAGATGTGGCTGGCAACCACATTTTTAAAAATATATATATGCCATGAAAAACCATGTCAAAATGGTTGGTAATGATACCATAAAAAAGGGATTGCTAAAAGCAACTTCAAAAAAAAAATCAAATCAGCGAGGATCTTAACTAGCGACTGAGCGAAGAGGTCGTCCTTTTTTAGCCTTTTTTTTCCTGTAGGAGAGGAATCTTCACAAGACACCCAGAGAATCTGGATAGTGTAGGATTCACGATTTTTCGGTCGTGCCTACCCACTAAACCTCCCCCTTGTCCTTCTCTGTCCCCTTGGTATTGTTTTCCACATTGCTTCAGGAGGACAGGTAGTCTGGCCTTAGGTGACTGGCCCTATTCTATTGTTGGAGAGGCTGTTGCGCTTTGCGTCTCTCTCTTTCACTGCCCTCTTTGGCGCTCAGAATCTCTTCTACGTATTCGCGCCAAAGATCCCAGTTCTTCTTGCTCTCCATCATGCTGTGGACCATGTTGTCGACGTTGAGCTCGGCTACTCCGAGTGCTTGTTTCAGCAGTTTCCTCTGGGGTGCCTAAGCCTCACAGCCAATAATGGTGTGTTCTGCGTCATCGACCTCTGCTTGGCAGTGTTGGTACGTTGCGGATGGTTCTTTGCCAATCCGCTTCAGGTACGCACCGAAGCATCCGTGCCCAGTGAGCGCCTGCGTCAAGCGGTAGGTTGTTTCACCGTGTTCCTGAGCCCTCTACCGACTTATGACCGGGATAAGTCGATGGGTCCATCTTCCCTTGCTGGACTGATCCCATCTCCGTTGCCAGGCTTCCCTCAGTTTCTGGTCATGTTCATTGCGACTTTTAGGATCTTCGTAGTCCAAGGCCCTCTTCTTTGCTTGGAGGTCCAGCGGGGGTATTCCAGCGATCACGAGCGCCGCTTCTTCAGATACAGTTCTGTATGCTGCGGTGACTCGGAGCGCTCCCTGCCGCTGGACCCCGGCCAGCTTCCTTCTGTATCCTTTTTTAACCTACAGGGGCATTTTCGTCAGTATCACTGCTAACGTGGCATTCCTATAGATGTAGACGCCTCCGGCGCATTCGGCAATCTCCGTCGTCGCGTGAGAAAGACCACGATAGTTAACTGGCACCTCTTTCTCTTTTTTTCAAAACCTTAGGTACCGCATGCGGTGTCGCTGGGTCGTCCTGGATTACTAGATGTCCCGGTTCCTCACGGGACACTATGTTCCTCAGGTTTAGGGTTTCTCTTCACAGATTCAGGATTTCCTAATTCTCGGAGTGCCAATGCGGAGATCCGTTTGTGAACGCAGATCATGATCTGTGGACATGTCCGGGCATGGCGTCTTTAAGAACCATTCCTGAGCTAGTTCATTTCTCCGCGCTCAGGGTGCAAGTGGTCACAAGTAGTGTAGGTACTCGCAGGACATGAATTTAAATTTTTCGGTTTTGGACCCTAGTGTACATTTTTTTGTGTGGGCAAAAAACAGCTCGGATCAGTGAAGGCAAACTTCAGAAATTATTCAACAAATCTAAGAAAAATCGACAAATCTCTGGATTGGATAACATTTTTTTGTGAATCGTAAACATACCTCGTCTTTGTTGAAATGGATTTGTTTTAGGCTCGATGCTATTTGGCATTTTATGGATAATCGTATCTCTTCTTAGCGAATTCAAAGAGGCGCTTCTTGAATTCAAAATTGATGGCCGATAAAAATCTGTAATGGTTAAAAAAAATTAAAAATAGATTTTAAAAAATATTTCTTAACTTCTAGCAAAAGTTGAACTTATTCATTGTTTCCCCCCCCCCTCCTATTTGTCAAAATTTATTTTTTAACCATTTAAAAAAAAACTGTGACAAAATAAAGGCAAAAAAAGACTTTTTTTTTAAACAGTCGCCATTTTGTGATTTTTTTCTCTAGTGAATGTCTGGCATTTGAGATATTTAGCGGACGCACCATGTTGTCCCTCTTTGGTCTGTTGAAGTGGAAAGTGGGAGATGAAGGATGCGCGCACAATATGGCGGTTGAACTCTGCTCAGGGGAGAAAGGGAGACAGTCGATCTTCGAGGCGAGAGGGAGTGCGCGCATCCTTTTGGTTCCTAGCCCTTCAGCCCGCGCTACACGTGATCCGAAACAAGGAATCACGTAACCGTACTACTGCGTTTCTTTTCAAATATTTACTAAGCACGTGTGACATTGCAATGCATACCGGGTACTCGCTATATAAATCAAAAGGGGCGCCAATTTAATTTTGGCTACATTTCCAACCAACAAACGGGTAAAATGGTCTTTGAATACTTTAAATCAGACATGTAAAGTCCATGTCGTCTGATGTGTTTTGGTTAACCCTTTGATTAGGGAGCTCATTTTTTGTAGCACTCATATTTCTGGAGCGAATTAATTTTTTTCGATTTTTTCTAGAATGAAGAAGTTTTTTTTAGGGAAATTAGTGGCTCTAAACCAGAAAATGGTTTTTAAATTATTTTTGCTGTATATTTATTTTTTATATATGGAACCTAATCTTATGAATACATTATAGTAAAATAAAATAAAAATAGTAAAACAAAATCATTGATTCTCAATATTTATGATTTAATTATGTTAATTCTTAGACAAAGAATTCCAATGGTGTCAGGTCCGAAGACCGTACGAGCCACGTAATAGGGCACACCCCAGACAAAAATAGTCCAGTGGTGTCAGGTCGGGAGACCGTGCGAGCTACGTAATAGGGCTGCCAAAACCATGAATTTACATGACAGAAGTGCCACAAAAGAAATCCTAATTGAAGTAATAAGCGCAGTCTTTGCAAAAATAAAAGAGGAAACGCTACTTCAATCAATCAAACGCTAAAACAATCATTTACATCCACCGACATAAATGCGATAGAATTACCTTCCAATGTTGCCCCGGGTGAAAAAGTGATTTTTCTGAAATAATTCTAATAATTAAATCTGTTTATTTCTTATCTTCGTCCACCCTTCGACGTCTCTTTACCGATCCGAAGGCGCACAATTCAAAAACTCAGGAGGAATATTACAAGAACATTACTCATAAGTTCTACTGATCGGCATTAGACTTTTCATTTTCAGATTTATCTTGTAGATGAAATAAACAATTGTAATGATGATATTTTAAGCAGATAGACACCGAACATTCCGATCTTCGAGATAAGATTGTGGTACGGACAGCGAGTTGAGCATAACGAATCCTACCGGCTGCACCAAAATTAATGTAATGGATGGTATACTTCTTCTGTGTAGTCTTCTACAAATGAATGCTCGCATATTTATCGTTATATATAATATTTTATCTTTAGGGTTTTACAATAAATGCACAATTACGATAGTGATCCGAAGTCTAAGTGCCATAAGATGTAATAAGAGGGAGCTTGGTGAGTGAAAGATGGAAGAATAATGACGCTGCATCGTCGAGGTATCGACTATTTATAGTTTCAAGGGTTTACTGGTGGTGAACCAGCAAACCAAGGGTCGGTGACTTGACGATGTTTACGAGTTTGTTATGGGAAATTGAGGGATGAAGTTTTCTCAGTCGAACGGTACCATGATTGTGAACGAATAGCCAGGTATTCTAAGGCAGCGTGGGACAGGACGCAGTAAGGGATTAAAATAGACAAAATCGTAGTGTTTGATAGTAAATTTTAGGATTAGAATTTAAACATGAGAACAGGGGTGAAGTTTATTAGTCGATGAACAAAATGATTGTAAATGAACATTAGCCAGGCGCTCTAAAATGGATAAGAGAGATTGGGACAGGACACAGCAAGGGGATGAAGTAAAACAAATAATGAGTCGTAAAAATTGACATTAAACAGGAATCATACTCTCAATCTGTGCCTTAATAAACTCTACTAGGAATCCAGGTTGGTGAGTAAAAAACAATTGGATGAATATATGAAAATGTAAGTAACGCAACATATTCAAAATAGAGGAGTACCTTGTCCTCTTCCTTGTTCTTGTCCTCGTTCTCGTTCATGTCCTCGTCCTCGTCCTCGTCCTTGTCCTCGTCCTTGTCCTCGTCCTCTTCCTCGACCGCCTCTCCCTGAAGTTCCCGATCTCGAATCCTCTCGCAGGTCCACCTCCGAACCATAGAAGACGTCCATCGCGACTGCCAATCGACGACTGACAGATTGTTGCGATGACATCCTTATCTTTTCTGCGCTTATCGATTAAATGAGATTATGTATATCGAATCTGCATTTTCAAAAACGGCCATAGTTGAGGCTTAAAAAGTTTTGAAATGTCTTTTTTACCTTTTTCTTCGTTTCGTCGTGATGTATTTACTACAATTCGACTCTAATAATAGGAATATAAAAAAAAAATATAATAGATGTAAGGGAGGTTCTTGTATATATTTAAACTCTTGTTAAATCAAAATTATTCTGTTTGATATAAAATATATTGGTACGCAAAGAAAGATCTAAGAGAATGCTCCTATAAGGAACGAGAGCAAGAAGTAAACCTTAGCTCATAGGAAAAGTTGATTTTATGCATTGATTTTTTTCTATTTGTTAATGGTGTTTATTATTTTTTGCCCTTTGCCTAATTCGAAACTCTTTTTTATTCACTCGGTTTGTTCGCTTTCTTCCCTTCTCTAAAGGTTTACATTCTGTATTTGCCTTTTGCCGCATTTCACATCTCACACAATAGAAATTGTTAGCTAAAAGATTAAGCTGTGTTTGTGTAATATATAAAAAGTGCTGTTACTGAAACAGTATTTTTTAAATTTAAATACACATTACCCTGACATAGATAACAGTCCTCTGTAACGATTTTTCAGAAAACGTTTCAATATTTCCTAAAGCAATGGAAATATTTTTTTATTATTAACCAGATAGATATTTATTCCTTTAAAAAGATTTAATCAATATATAAGCAAAAAAGTGGTCTCTTCACACTATCAAAAGTATCACATCGTTATTAGAATAAAATATAAACTTCTAAAAAGTGATGACAAAAAAATGCACCCAAGAACTGGGTCATATGTATGCAGCCCATAAAATATGCAAATTAGTGCTTTCAAGGCATTCATTAAAAAAAGTATTGGTTTAATATACAAGTCCTTCAGTAATTTCAAGAACAAAAATATGTATTATCTTTTTATCGTTTCCACATTCGATAATGAAACCTGAAGATTATCAGCACTGATTATATTTTTCAATGAATCAGTGATTCCTCCAAAATTTTAATCTGCTATCAATTTGCTAAGCTCAGATAATATTCTTACATATGTATTATCTATCTTCGACCTATACTATAATTTTAGCAGCGCCATCTTCTGTGGCGCTGCGAGCAAATTGCGTCTGCAAAAATGACAGGATCGCTTCTTGAGTGTGTACCGCTGCCGGTTGGGCGGTGATGCGTAGAAAGCTGGAAGAGTCGTCGGATAGCCTTGATTGCGGGAGGACGTCCTTCCCGCAGCCAGATCAATCTCTCGTGTATAATAAAGAGGTTATCGAGCGCCTGCTTTGCCGCGCCCTAATTACGGCCCTGCCAAAATAAAACCGGATTGAGTTTTCACTACAGGCAAGGAACAATAATTAGCCAAAAAGCCACATTTTATTTATGTTAATTTCCAGGGAATACGTGAATTGTCTAGTATGTATAAAAATATTCCAGGCTGAAGATAGTTAACTATGTATACGAAACATGTTAAAGAAAACACGGTTCCGTGCAAGTAAATGCAATTTCTGCATTAGCACTACAAATTGATCAGACGAAAGTGCAAAATATGTTTTTTTCTTGAACATATGAACGAAAATTAGCCTAGGAAATAAAAATGCAGTATATTTATTTACCATTTTAAAGTCTCAGTGGTTGACAATTAAAATGAATATTCTTGAATAAAAACAAATCATGTCATTCAAATATAAATTTTAATAATATCAATATTCATATAAAAAGTCCAGACAACTTTATAGTTGGAGATCAAACACTACTTTAAGAAATATACGAAATACAAACGATTGATCAAACATAATATAGCAATAATCTTACATAAACAAAGTGAAAGTATTTACTATTATAAATGCAGAAGATTAAAATAGGAACATAAGCATCGATTTGACATGATGCGAGTAGAATTTATACATTCTCAAAACATCATATAAGATTATTCCTGATTAGTTATGCGTCCGTGGCAGCTTCTGAATGAGCTGCATATGGGGCATTGTCCATTTCAGATGCAAGATTATTACCAGCTGCTAAAGCATGATCAGCCCCACCGATAACTTCTCCACATTCGGGACAATTACTTATTTGCATTGCTCCTCCGCATTCGTCAATGTTGTAAGGATGACCATTTTTACATTTAAACCAATGGCCTTGTCTGAATCCCATAGCATTAACGATCATCTTCTCGTCATCAAAAACCAAAGACTCAAGAGCCACATTACATTTCTCTTGCATTATTTTCATCTTTTCATCGAAGACTTCCCCATTACTAAATGGTTTTACAGTATAAATTAGCTTGTTTTCAAGGATTTCCAAGTTTATAGATAGCTCTATACTATCTTCTATTAATAACGATGACTGATTTCCCGCACATTCTTGATATGCTTTTCTCAGAGTTAAATATTGTATTATGCATTTCGTTCTGTTGATCTCTTTGTCAAAATTGTCGCATTGATCTTCAGAAATATCTTTATCACACTGCGTGAGAGCTTTTGATATAAATTCAAGTTGATCATTAATTATTTCATTTTCAATCAATTCTATTCTGCCTTTAAATATTTTTAACAAACGCTTCAAAATATGAATTTTGAATTGGAAGCACTTTATGTTTGTCAAATTTAAATTGAGTTCCTTTTTGCCTTTTTTTATATTGACCAACTGCTTGGTGAATGTCTTAACATTGTTATGTTTCTTTATATCGCCGATAATTTTTTTCCAATCTCCAACTAAAAAATACAAATAGTGGAGCAGACATTAAAGTAATGTGATTTTTTTTAATAATACACACAATAAAATGAACAGTTTTGTACAATAAAGATCATAAATGAAAATTATCAAACTTTTTTGTTTAAGATTTTAAAAGTAAAAAAGGTTGTATTTTATCACCTTAATTTTTTTAAATCAAAACTTGAAGAAATGGATGTGGGCGATGTATAGTTTCAGTACGATTGGCTTTAAATAATTTTATATATACATAATTATAAATTTTAAAGTAGTGTGCTATAAAAAAAGTGCTTATAAAAATTATCAATCGGAAGAGTTGAGTACTTTATAAAACCACTACAAACCTGATTCGAACCGTTTATAGTTACCATTGGATTCAATTTTTCCAATTTCTTTAATAAGAGTTGTTAAACAAGATATCTTATCGTCCTTGTCTCCACACAGCTTCTTTTTAATTGACTTAATATCTTTTAATTGTCCCTTAATTTGGTCAGAGTAGCGGGCAGTATTGACGATGACAGTTTTGCAATACGGACACTTTGATGGAGAGATTGCTTCATCTGCTTTTACTTCCACCCATTTATCTAATCCATTTACTTCCACAGCATGACAACAGTCCATCAATTGAACAAATCTGACAATACAAGTCAAACAAAAAAATCATAAATATTAAAATTAACACAAATTATGCTTTGTTATGAGCCTCAAATAATCCGGCCCACGGGCCGTAGTTTAATGACCGTTGTACTAGGCGACAATATTTATTACCTGGCATCGTCATCATCTTCATTGCCAAAAAGTAACTTGGGAAATTCTTCTGGTTTACAAACTTTACAAATTTGTGGACAAACTTCTCCACATAATCCACGACAATTGTGTCCACACAATAGTTCCTTTTTGCAGGCTTCGGAGCACGGTGATGAATTACACATATCTGAACATTTTGCTGTACATTTCTTATGTTCGCATTCACGTGAACACAGCATCTAATATAAAAAATAGAGGTTATAAGTAATTGATCCTTTATTCACAACCTTGCAAATACTATTTCTTTGTGAAAACTTATCAGTGCAAAAAATAACATTTTAAAAATTCTTGCGCAAGTTCAACTTTTTGAATTTGCCACAAATAATTGCGAGTCTAAGCTAGCCTACTTGCATGTCAGAAGAAGCATCGGCTGAGACATAGATTACACAATACTCTTTTACTGATTATCATTCCATTTTTTATCAGGAAGTTTTTGAATTTTGATTGAAAAAAATAGCTTACCTTGCAAGATGAACAAGGAACACCACATAAACGGGGGCATACAGAATGTTGACATTTAACATTGCAATTTTCAGTACACATCCCGCAGGCTTCTCGGCAGCGACCTTTGCAACTGAATATAAATAAAGAAAAAAATACTTTCACTTAAGCTTTTTCAAAATTTTATTGAGGGTATTTTAGGTTATTCAAGCAAATTATAATTTAAAGAAAGCACTTTAATAAATAGATTCAAATTTTAAAAAAATGATATAATTACATATGGCCGCAAACAAGATTATTGTCACACTTGGACGAACACGGGATATGTAAGCGACCTCGGCAATCTCCACATTTACCGCTAC
The DNA here is from genome assembly GCA_008973525.1 of Stenopsyche tienmushanensis. NCBI lineage: Eukaryota > Metazoa > Arthropoda > Insecta > Trichoptera > Stenopsychidae > Stenopsyche > Stenopsyche tienmushanensis. The sequence goes on along the minus strand of WACJ01000052.1, from coordinate 651,832 downwards.
AGGAGTGACCACAGTTTTTCAGAACCATATCGCATTTCTTATTACAATCCTCCATTGCTATTAATTTCCCAATTGATTTCCCTGTAAGTATTTAAAAAGCTGTGATAAGCAAACAAAGAAATATGCATTGCTTACATGGATGCATAAGGGTTGAACTAGATTCGATTTAAACGTAATGCATTGACAACACACACGTACCCAGTTTGCGTTTGTAGCATGGAATATCAAAGGCATGTCCACACACTGATTCGAAAGGCGATTTAATTTTTTCAGTACAATTTTTTATGCCACATGGAGAACCGCATGTATCACGACATCGATGACCACATTCCAACGTCAATTTACATCTATCAAAGCACTGGCTGTTTTCTGGATCCATGTTACATTCTACATCCACAAAGTGACCACACGACCTCTTCTTTTTTGCCTAAATGAAATTAAATATGAAGGTGAAAATTCATATGAATTTAACTACAAACATGTGATGGATTTTCAAGTCCTCATTAATATATTTTTGATATCAGGACTAACACAAGGACATAGTTGATCTCAATGCAGTAATCTTCATTTTGCACGAACACCTAAAACTAAATTATATTGTATATCATCAACAGACCTATTGTTTTGAAATAAAAAGAGATCTAGATCGATACAGCCCAGAATGATCGGCGAGACAACTATTCCGGTTTGTCTTACTATATCAAAGTACGTTGGTTATCCAGCTCCAGGATTCTTAAATAATGTCAGGTTTCAATAACTAAAAATATAGATACAAGCTTATTTTTAAAAAATTAAAAATCACCATAATTTTGCAACCAGTACAAGGTTCATGACACTGACTTCTGCAAAAATGCCCACATTCCATTGTCCGGCTGCATTTTTCCATGCAAGGATCTGCGTTGATATCTTCATGACAGGGTACTGTCGATGAATGTTTGCAATTGTTTCTAATCTTTGTCACCTGTGAATCGAAATCAGAGAAAATAAAGATTTTCTTAATGCTCACATAATGAAACAATCGTGTAAGATGAATTTTATTTCATTAAGGGTCTTGAAAAGGCATTACATAAAATGAATACAGCACTGACCTTAATAGTGCAGAGTTCACAATTTTCATGACATCTTTTGGTGCAGATATGATTTTGAGTGCAATCCTTATTCTTCAATTTGCATTTTTCCATGCATTTATACTAAAATGGAGAAATATCATAATATTAAGATTGCTTCTTATCTAAATATTTAATCTCTATTTGGCTGACAAATTAAAATATCGTCATCTCAGAAAAAATCAAATGTGCTTACATTCAGGTGTTCAGGGTCATCATCTTTGTGACAATTTATTTGGCATGCATGTCCACAGGGAAATACATTGGTACATTTTGCCTGGCATGTAATTCTGCTTTTTGATTTACGACATTCAACTGAAACCTAATGTTATTCATTAGCGACTTAAATACACATTTTTTTTTATTGGCAATGCATTTACGAATATATAATGTTGAGTTTGAGGTCCCTTGCCTAAATTTATCTATCAAATGTTTAATCGTATTTATGTTGTTTTAATACCTTTAGGTTATTTTGAATAATATAATGCTATCGTAGGATTGTAAATGAGAGGTATAAAATGATTGAGAGCTTAAAAAAATGAACATCGTTGATACAATGAAAACCTTACTTATTTGGGCATCAGCAGTTTCAAATTTAAAGTAAATAACACATACATTTCTTACCTCATGAGAACAAAGCGGGAAAAAAATTTTCACGATAGCCTTGCATGAAACATCTCTTGGATCTAAATAGCAAGGAAGAGACGAAGTATGTCCACATTTTAATTTTTTTTCAACAATTTCAGTGCATTTACAATCTTGGGCACATAATAAAGCACATTTATGGCCTGAGTCACAACGCCTAAAAATGTTTCAAAAAGTTTTCAACTAGCAAGAGTTAGAAAACAGTCCACTATTAGCTTGTGTTGTTATACATTTAATTAAATTAAATTAATTAGTGTACAAACCTTTTACATCTTTTTTTACAAGAATACGACTTATGATCGTCAAAATCGACATGACAAATACTTTGACATTTATGAGAACAGGGCAAAAGCGTTTCACATAAATTTTGACATCCTCCCTCTGCCACAGCATCAAAATCTTCGGGAGATTGAATCTAAAAAATAAGTATTTATATTGAATAATAAGATATTTATCAAAAATCTCATTTAAAGACAGGTATTGAAAAATCCAACCATCCATAACTATCTCCTATATATTATACATGTGTGAATACATAATTTTATATTTTAATAATTTTTGGTTGATACGCAATGATAAAATACTGTGTTCATCCTCAAAAAAAAAGGGAAGGAAATTTTGATTAGATTGAATACCTTAGTAATTGTCCCATGCCTCTGACACTGTAAAGGAAGAAAACTACCGAAAGAATCCTGTTTGAGTAAAGTGGCCTTTACACTTTTCCAAAACTCACTTGTTGTTGATAAAGCCTTCATGTTTCCTACTATGTAAAATCCTAAAAAATAAAATTACTCTGAGTTTAAAAGTCATCAATGATAAAGACACACATTGAATAAAAATATGTTTATATTTTAACATCAATAAGACTTTGCGGTCTATCGAAGACATGATGACAAAATATTTTTTATTATCGACGTCCAGCATTAAGAGATATTAAGAAGCATTTCGGCGAATCGGATTCGAATGATACCAAAAGAGCATTCTCGCACATCGAGTGCGGATATTAGTGAATTGGAGACAAAGACGGAGTGAGTGTTTTGCGTCTCATCGTACACCCACATATCGATAGCAAGATCGTGCTCTAAAATTATCCTACACGTGTAAGTGTTGTCAGATATTGCGAAAAGCGATCCATAGCGTTTCATTTTATATGCCGTGCTTCTATTTCTAATACATTATTATTATTTTAATTTAAACTTTAATTTATTTTAAACATTACATTTACGATCTCTTTTATTCTTTTGACACACACCCCAATGGTCTGATTGAAGAGTTAACTAACCAAACCTCACAAAAATCTTATGATTTTATGTATGAAAACCACAAAGATATGATGAGATCCTCTACAATAAATGAAAATATAGATCAAAATAAAACAAAAACCTTCTTCAGCTCTTGACAATGCAAAGACACGATCGGCAGTTTTAAGACATCCAATATTTTCCATTGGTAATAAAATTATTTTATTTTCTTCTCTTTTGAAATTGTGCAATCCGTATATTTTTACTTTATTGACTGACTTAAAGGATTTTCCAAACTAAAATAGAAATCAATTTACTTAAGAGTTTTACAATAGAGTATTTCCAAAAAGTTGTTGCAAATAAATATAGAACACACCTTCTCACACATCTCCCTCGTACGAGATAATTGTCCTGAATGTGTGACTAAAATTGTAATATCTTCAGGATCGTACCCTTGCTGTATAAGATAATTTGCTAGAGATAAAATGATTTGAGTTTCAAAATAATTTCTTTTCATTTTTTTATCCTAGAAAACCAACAAAAAAAAAGTATGTGAATAAGTTGCCGCCATTTTTCGTGAAAATTATTCCTTTATTTTAAAAAAAGTAATTAAAAAGCAAGTTATTTAAGGTATTGCCCATCGCTAGCCACTATTTTTACCCATCTTTCTGGCAACGTTTGAATTTCACATAGAAAAAACGACTAGTCTTTCGAGGCTATTCAAGAATAGACCCATTTTTTGGTATCCTCGTAATAAGTGAAGTGTTACCAGGCCATGAGTCATCGATCGGAAAAGTGGTAATCAGAAGAAGCAATGTCGGGAGAGTATTTCATTAGAGATGGGGTAAAACTTCCCATTTCATCGTTTCCAGGTAGGTTTTAACCGCTGATGCGGCCTAATTGCAAAATCACCTTATTGTGTCTTTGGGCATATTATGGCCACTTTCATTCAATGCTCGGCTCAAACGCATCAACTGCTTTCAGTAGAGATCTCCTGTGATGGTTTGGTTGGGTTGGAGCAGCTCATAATATACTACGCCCAGTTTATCCCACCAAATACGGTGCATGAGTTTGGAACCGTGGATATTCCGCTTTGGCATCGACGGACTTAAACCATAACGCTTGGGATTATCGTAGTATGTCCACTTTTCATCACCAGTTATATAATATAAAAGCTTTCTTTTCCCCCGTGAACCCGGCTTAGCCCCAAAATGGTCCCTTTGTGAGTTTGAGGAAATATGCAAAGAATCATCCACTTTGAAATAGTCAAACTATATAATAATGACTTCGTTAGTAACCGAAAGATTGATCAATACTCATAATTTATTGTGTTTAATTCCCACCCGCGAATTCCGAACATTCATGTGATACGCCTTAATACTATGACTAATATTAATTACTGACAAAAGCTGTTTTTAAACTTATAAATAAAAATTACCTTATCTTTAGGAAATTTGTTATTGAGAAAATATACATTTTTCATCATGCCTTTCACCTTCACGTTTGAATGATCCTGCAAAAGTGGAGATATTTCAGGTTGCACGCGATGTTGTACAGCAAGTTGACAGCAATTTGTACCATTCTTGCACATACGTTCGAATAACGAAATATACAATTTGAAACTATCTGCCATGCGGTATGATGCTGTAGAACGTTGTAGTTGTTGATGGTCACCTGGTAAAGAAATATTATTACAGTTCTTAGATTTACTTTAATAAAATCTTCACATGTGAGCTATGATTATCGACTATCCGAAGTAGGGGTTCCAAATATTCGTTAAATCAATTATTCGAATAACAAATATAAAATTGGCAAAATATTCGAATACTCGAATCATGCCCAGAGGTGGAGGAAGCTTTGTCTATAAATTGTATATATTTTGTTTCTTCAGGAAAGAAAAAGGTATGCATCTATCTATGTATTTTACAAGGAGATAAAAAAAGTAGAATTAGCAAGGGATAAACAAAACGCTTCAAAAATCATCATGGAATGCGTTTGATGACGGTAATAAGCTTTTATTATAATTGCTATGGTCATTGTGTTTATGACATAAATTCTATAATATGAAAGCTTGCGTTAGCTATGTATATCTCGTAATTTTTCAGATTACAAGTACTCCTTTCCAAAAAGTTCTGGACTACAAGGGATCGGGGGCAGTATTCTATAGTCCAACAAATTCGACAATCCAAACCGCCATGCAAAACGTTTGTCGGATTACGGCAAGTTAACAAAAGAAATTCTAATTGAAAGAATAATCGTCGCCTTTGCAAAAATGAAAGAGGAAATGCTATTTCAGACAACTACAATAACCCTAACACTCAGAACATAGGGCTTATGTATGAAATGTAACAAAAGACTCCCCTTAATACCCAAAAAAATGGTCGAATATCGAATATTCAATTGGAACCCCTAATGCAATAGCAATATTATATATGTACATACCGATTAATATTACTTGTTGGCACTTCTCTGTCAAATTTACCAAAATATGACTCTCGAGGACTTTTGCAGCTTCTTCAACGACAACTGTAAAATAATAGTACTTTTTTAAAATCAACTTTGTATTTCAAGCAAGCAGATATGGAACGTGTAATGAATTTATTAAATATCAGAAAAATAATATTAAAAAAAAAAAACAGTTTAATTGTAGTTACTTGTTTCTACATTATGAATGGCTAAAACAGAGATTTCCTACTTTCGAAGAATTCATCATCGCCAAATAACCATTATTGATATTGTTGGGAGTGCAAATAATAGACGGCGAAATCCAACTATAGCGTATATTTTAACAGCACGCTCAACGGCGGCATTACAGACAGAGTTAGTAATTTTTAATAAATAAAAATTTTAAAGTTCATTTTTCAGTGCTTTTTTTTACATCCCTCTACTTTTGAATATTTAACTTTCGCACACATTTTTAGGAACCAATCATGTGCGAAAGTTGAGGTCCGCCTGTAGTTGGATTTCGCCGTCTATCATTTGCACTCCCAACAGATATTATATGTGTTACATACCTACAGACGGAGTCACTGCTTGAAGAAGAGACCTTAAAGATGCTGCTGCAGTGCTTGTTACACCGATTATGTCTGCATCTTTCAAAATGAAAGAATCACGCATTATATAAGCTTCCTTGGACAATCTTAAAGATGTTCTAAATTTTTTCTGAAATTAAACAAATATTATCTGCTGATGAATAAGGTGTTTATTATACACAGATTGATTCCACTGGAACTAATACACTTGTCTAATTTTTTATTCCATTGTTCAAAACAATTTAAATTCACCTTCTGTGATACTCGACCGCGACTGTTGTTTTATTCTTCACTTCAGAAACGTTGGCAAAACGCTTTTCATTCGGAGAAATAAAATATGTCGAATAAAGTAAAAGGATGAATAATAATAACTGAATAACAACATAGGTTAACACCACATGAAAAAATATTTTTAAAAGGAAGATCCCCAGAATGTCACGCATCGTAGATAATGAGTATGATCTAAGGATAAGATTAAATCATACTAAATGTTTTTTTTATTTTGGTTTTGTTTTTCGAATGTAGCCACTGGTCTAATAATAGTAAAAAAAAATCGAAATCAAATTATTTCAAAAGTTTTTTAAGATAATTATAGCGTTCGGCGCTTCACTTGGCGTGCGGAGAAGTTGTGCACAAAAGATATTTTTTTGAGTCCATTTCGGAGTTAAATTCCTGGCGGCTTCCCACAGAATAAAGTTGAAGAGTTCAACTACATCGATGAGATCTTTTTTCGTTTTAAGCGGTACGTCTGTCGTCGGATGGTGCTAGAAATGTTTTTGTCTGTATCTAAAAAAAAGCCTAAATGTAAAATAAATACATACCTCAAGTTCTGCCATGTGTTCAAAAAGTACCGTTTTGAGTTGTTCATTCCAAAACGTATATAAACTCCAACGCTCATTTTTATCTAATGATTTTATATCTGTTTCGTCGCACTGAATGAAGGTTTCATGAAGATTATTGACATTATCAGACATATTTCTTCTTCCTACACAATCCTGAATACAATGTAAACCTTTTAATAAAATAATTTTCTCGTACTCTAAAATAAAACATTTCTGAAATTTAAAAGAAAATATCTTACCTCAAGGTAGGCTAACTCAACTATATTCAGATGCAATTTGTTTCTAAGAATCTGTAATTCTTGTGGATCTTTTATTTCCCCATTTTTTATACATCTATCACAAGCTTTTATATCTTTTTTTAAAGTATTTACAGAAAATTCTTCATACACATCAATGTCATGCGTATATTTATCAAATGAATTCTCAGAATTATCCACGTCATGTATTGTATTTTCCGCTTCCTCGTCAAATAGCTCTTCATATTTTTCTGATAAATCAGATGTATAATATTTGTTAACTTCTTGTGGTCTATCAGCCATCATAAGCCAATTCACTAAAGACGATCTTGAATTTGATGCATCACAAGGACTCAATCGTTGTCTGATATTAAACTGAGGAAGGAACTCATCAAATAAGGTAATATCAGTAATATTTTCTTTGTCACTAACATTTCCAATTTTATTTTGCAGGTTTTTTATTACTCTTATATAATTAAATAGATCTTTCCCGAATTGATTACGTAATGTGCAATTTTTACGCAAGGCATTCAAGTTATATTTATTTGCAAATTTATCATTTTTCGACTGACTTCCTATTCGAACGATTTTATTCGTTTCCGTTATCAGACCATCAAGAAATTGATCCAAAACATGATTAGAATGGCACATTACAAGTATTGGTAGATTTTCGCGTTTCAAATTATTCAAAAGTGTTTTGACTATTTTTAAGCCGATGAATGTTTTTCCAGTTCCAAGAGAACCTTGTATCGTAACAAACTCCTTGGTGAGAGCCATTTTGAATGCCCTATATTGATATTCGTCGAGCATCAATTCTTCACACGAAGGCCAAGTATCTTTTTTTTTTAAATGTACCTGTTTTCCATCAATATCGTAAATTTTTCCGGCACGCGCGGGAATATCAGCAGATTTCTGGAACACATTAAAAATACTTATTTATATGTATTAATTTTTCCACATATCCATAAATTGCTAACCTTTACAAATTTGCTCTCAAAAGCAGATATATAATTTGTACACAAGAAAGTTCTGTCCATTTCGGTATTGAGATATTTGAGATGGGTGACACATGAGTTAAGTGAGAAGAATTTGAATGATCATCTCTGCTTGTATGGAAAAAAATCGAACCCTTCGAAACGAAACGGAAAGCTAAATTTGAATAGTTACTGTCAGCAATTAAATAATTTAAAAACAGAACTCCAAGGAAAGATGTCAGCGATGTTCAATAGGAAGAGGACATCATGCTGCTTTATGTTAATGTCAGGTCACATACTGCTTTGGGGACTCGTCAGAAACTTGCAAAGCTAGGCTGGGAAATTCTGTCGCATCCACCATACTCCCCGGACTCAGTACCCCACAATTATCGCTTGCTTCTGTCCTTACAATTTTTTTTGCAGGGCAAATATCAGACAAGCACTGGTTCAATTTATCGCCTCTAGGGATGTAGCATTTTAAAAAAAATATATTATTCAATAAAGTTTATTCAAGGTATGAAAAAAATATTATTTTATTTTATTTAAACACGGACAGAAAATTCCGGGAGACCTAATATTTCCAATCAAAAATATGATTCAATATTTTCAACTTTTATCAAGTATACATATTGAATAAGATTGAATTCGAAGAAGCTTACAAGCAGTCGCAGTTTATGCTTTATTCCCTCAACTCATTCAAACTGCTGCGGCGGGGTTTGTCGTGTCGAAATCGTATTTTTACGTGAAAAATGTTATATCTCTTAAAGTAGTCAAGGTTTTAATCTGAAAACTATTGAACTTATTCAATCATCAATCTAATATTGATTAATGAACAAAAACATTGGTCTAAAAATTAAACTTTATTGCGGTGTTATGTTTATATACATGAGTCGAACAACGATTTTATCGTATATATATTAGATTTATTATCTTTATAAAGTTCGTAAGTGCTGTACATTGCATATTGACTGAAAATTTGGACACAAGAAAGCTGTCCGCAAGATGGGTGCCGCGTTTGCTCACAATGGAACAAAAACAATATCGTGAGGATATTTCAATCAAAAGTTTTGTGTCGATTCATAGCCATAAATGAAACATGGATCTATCACTTCACACCCGAGACAAAGGTACATGGGACCCTCCACTGATCCGAGCTGTTTAATGATCCCGCTATTCGGGGCCATGTCAGCCCATTCAACAAAAGTGCACGGCAAGGTGCAAAACTTGAATTCAGTATCCATGTCCACGAGAACACGCTCATTCTCAACTTTGAGTGGCCACATGTGCTCTGAGCGCGGGGGAGAAACTAGTAAAAAAAACTAGCTAAGATAAATAAGTTAAATATGAATGAAAAAAATTACGGTTCAAAGGCCCTGCTTTTCCCGAAACTGAATTGATATGTTTTGGGAACTGGAATGAAAATCAAAACAAAAAAATAGCAGCTCAAAAGCCTAATATATACAAAACTTTATAAAAACCTGTAAATCGACAATGTATTTTTTCATTGGGAAGTTATCGCCATAAGTCTTCAAGGCCTCAAGTACAGGTCCATATTGTGGATAAGACACGTTACTTTCGAACATAGTAAAGGTCTTATTAAAAATAGACGAATCGATATGTGTGTTGATAAGATCAACAACCACCTAAAATTTTGATAAAATACATATTTATAGAGAAATAATAAAATTGATTATTTTGTGTGGAGCGACACTGATCAACAAATATAATAGCTCGGTAGGAATTTTTTAATTTGTAGAATATTTACATATATTTTGGTGCATTTCTCCATTCATAAATTAACATTATATTTATTTGAATTTAAATATAACTTAAAATAAACCAATTACCTTCCCTTTTGCGAGTTCTTCTTCGGATCTCTGAACAACAGTGCCGAAAAATAGAGTCGTAAAATTGTCATCAGAGAAACACAAGAGGGTACCAAATTGAAATCTTCCAAAAACAATCTTTGGATTTTTCTTGCGAAGGTCTTCATGAAAATCTACTAATAAGCCTATGCAGTTTGAAGACACCATGTGATGTTTGAATTTGGTTTGACGGTAAAATCTGAAATACACAAACGATTACTATGTATATATTTAACTTTATTTATCCCTTATAAGAATGAAAACTTGTAAATATAATATATAACTTCAAAATAAATTTGTTCTCATTTCATTAGTGTGTAGCGTCTTATTGAGTATGTTTTATATATTTCATATCAAAACCCGTTGAATTTTATTTTTCCAAAATAAAAAAAAATTAAATCGATGGGTAAAGGTTGTATCTACTGTAGGAGAATCGCACACTGTATCGATGAAATTAATTAATACATTTTTTGTTTGAATTTAACTACTTCATTAAAAACCGATATTTTTGACTGGACAATCTATTATTTGTTAGTTAAAATGTGCCACCATATAAACCACCCCTAAATATCCAATCAAGGAAAAATTTACCTTTCATCATTGTATTGTATTTTTTTTAGGTCCTTAATGAATTCCATTATAGATTCTCTCATGGGTGCAATAAAATCCTCTCGCATTAACCTGAACTGTACATCTAAATAATGATCAGCACTTTCATACGCCCCTTCAGTTATATTTGGATGCATAAATAGATCCCGATTTGAATTCAATTCGTTCGCCGATGGTAATATGTCAATTTCTTTAAAATCATCTGGTGTTTCAATAAGACGTTGGATCTTGCTACGACTCTCTGGCGTTTTGTGTATCTAAAAACTATTTTTAATAAATATATAATTAAATATAAATTAATAAACATGCGAGTGAAGTCCCCAGTTGATGTATAGATGGCGGTTGTTGTTTAAAAAAAATACTATGGTAGAAAATACCTTCCTTATAAAACTTATGTTTCATGTTTAAAGATGCTATGTTGTTTAATATTTGATTGACAGCCATCAACAGTGAACATCCTCAATGAATTGTTTGACCCAAAATTTCATCTTTAAATCGTGTTAACTTTTTAATCTGTTGTCGTAATAGCACGAAATAACCGCTTTTGTACTTCTAATTTTTACCGACCACTGGGAGAGACCTCTGCGACGCGGTGGATGTCGTAGAAAGCCCCAGGGATACATTAGTCCCTTAAACTCATACAAAAAGCCATATATGCCCTAAAATTAGAGGGAGTGGCCGCTAGGTTTCCGTGTCCAACCGGTCCGGATTTTGGACCATTGACATATTGAAAGAGCGCCTCGCGATAGAACGCCACGCCCGAATGACCACAGATCACTTACACTCACATACGCTGCTCCCGTCTGGAGCAACATATGCAACACAAACTACAAATTGACATAAAATTGTTAAACAATTTTTTATGTAAATGTTTATATTGACACACCGTTTTACTTTGTAACGTTTTAATTTTTTCTGAATAAAGGTTTATTAATAAATAAATAATGGCTAAATATTGCACATACCATTTTTGGGTCAACTTCTTCCATCGCAACTGTTATTTTTGCCTGAATTTCTTCAAGCCTATACAAAAATGTTTTGGAAAATTTTACTTGATGTTCTTGTAAGCCTTGTAAACAAATTCTATTAGCATATATAATTTTCCTTAGTGTGTTTAAATCTGAAGTTTGGCCTATTATATTATTGTAAAATTTTAATACGTCATCGAAGAAATCTTCTATGTTATCCCAGAATAGCATGTTATCTCGTTTATCTACTAATTTAACATGTGGTAAATTGAGAAAATATCGTTCCAGAGTTGTAATAAAAGGTGACGACTGGTATATCGTAATAAGCCAATTTAGCTTTTTTTTATTGAAACCGGCATCACAGAGTCTTGCAACACATTTCATTAGGAGTACAATATCATTCCCTTTCATGTTCCTTTTGATTGTGTTGTCCATTTTATTCCATTGCTCTTTTAATGTAGTGAGAATTTCCAAAGGTCTCTTCTCAGATAATTCTTGCAACTGTAAGCTATTAAAATAAACATGTTTGGGCTTATTTCGCGATTTTATTTTACAGCTTTCATCTATGTTATGGACATTTTTTGGAGTTGAGCCTAAAAAATGAAAAAAAAATAGTTTGAAAATGTTAATAAATCTTTATGAACTCTACGATAAGATATCAAACAATGATAATAAGAATCACATCAAATAATGAAATCTTTGCTATGTAACTAAATTTATATTGTTAAAAATTGCTTTTATTAATAAATTGAGATAACCATAAATAAATAATCAATTTTAATATGATCCCTGATTCAAAAGCCGTATATGATCCCGCAGGAGAGCACGTGCTAGGACACACAAGTCGCCTTTAGACAACAAAATATACAAGTCAAATAATGTGACGACGGTCCAGTTTTTTTCAATACTTTCTATTATTTGAAGCTGGTTTTGTAATTATTCGAACGTGGCCTTGAAGCTTTTTTGTTGCTGTTGATTATTTTGTGTAGTTTCATTTGCAGATAATAAAAATACATGCTGTGGTTTTTTTTATCGCGGTATTCTATTATCAAAACTCGTTACTTTGTATTTGCTAGTTTTTAATAAATTTGCCAAAAATCAAAAACAAAGGGCGCCAGAGAAATTCAACCATCATCACAAAATTGTGTGATACCCGAGCTAAAGTAGGGTGTTCTTTTTAAATATTGCTATAATGATCTTACAAGATCTGACTTGAAATATATCCAAATGTCCCAAATCTGAAAATTTTGCTTGTACACATGATTTTTTTGGCAAAACGTTTCTCGAAAGGAGCGCTGATTTTGTAAAGGAAATTTGATAACGTGCACACGTCGTTCAATGCTATAACTTTCCATGGAGATTTGCCATACACTACTGAACAATTTACAATCAATTTGACAGATGTTGCATAAACAACAAGGCCGCTATAACCTAACAAATTTCGAGCGTCCCTATATTACAGTGTAATAAGAAAATTTTAATTTTCAAAAATTTAATTTTTAGGGATGTCGTCATAAAAAACACGATTCGCCCGCGGGATTGAATGGAATAAAAATTGTTAAGATTTAAATATTGCGCATCAGAAGTGTTTATTGCAGTGATTCATATTGGTAGTCAAAAAGTTAAGTGTGAATAGTTGAAATACCTCGAGCTGGAGCTGCACTTTGTCCAGATCCTCGTCCTCGTGCATTTGTGCTATACGGATTGTCATCGACGTCCACCAAATTTTCAAAATTCATGTCGGCAAACCGCCGAGTGCCGGCTGTCGACTGAGCAGCGTTGACAGCTTCAAAATATCTTCTTGACGTCATTTTAACTCGTTCATCGCCACGTCTAGGGAATCCAATCCCGAGGAAAAATTTCGGTCGGCAACCTTTTGAGTTGGAAGAGCCAAAAATTACAATTTACAAATTTCAAAGTGTTTAAAGAGCCACCAAAATTTTTCTTGCCAACAATAAATAGTACTCGCATAAATAAAGTTTTTTGGTAAAAATAATCTATTTATTCATATATAAGTAGTATTTTTTAACAACAAATTAGATTATATATATATATATATATATATGGTATTATTAGAAAATCACTTATTATTTAAATATAAAATCAAAACAACTAAACATTTACTTACAACACTAACTTGTACTTCAAAAACAAACAATTAAGCAAACAAATTCAATGGAAGCGATGGTTTTGCATGATTATTCAAGTAGAAAATTTAAAATTTTCTAAACAATGTAATATATACTTAAAAATAAATAAAACAATAACATACATTTGAGCAAATAAATTTAATAGGTGTTGGTTTTAGAAAGTTTGGATAAATTTGGCTCCTAACTTGTTGTTTTAAGTTTCAAACACGACTCTAAATTTTCATTTGTTAGTTAGCTTCTTACTTTTAATTATATTTATGCAAGAGAACGCTTGCAAGCACGAATATATCGATCCGAAGATAGTCAGCACTCCAAATGCCATTTTCTTCACCTCACTGTAGCAATCTGGAAGACTATTCCATGCGTCGAATATAAGTGCCTTAACTCGCGGCATTTCTTTTAAAGCTGTCCACTTTTGTTGCGTTACGTACATACATTTCTGGAACTCCAACTCTTCCAACTTGCTTTTCAACTCCACAAAGCTTTAATTTTTAAATCGATCAATTGCATTTCTAGAGATTCAGTATTAAACTCCAAATTACTCAATGTAGATTTCGTTACTATTTGTGTTGAGAGGACTTACTATGAATGCTAGAATGGTTTTGTTGGTTTTGAATTGCTGAAATCTGTCAACAAATTCATTTTTTTTTTTTTTTTATAACTGTGCTGAAGCAATTCGTGTCAACAGCCACACTGGTTTTATCGCGATATTGCTTTAGAAATTGAAAATGAAGTAATTTACCACTCTGAATATCTTCTGCAAAAATAATTAATTTTTCTTCGAAACAAATCAACTCTTCTACCAAAACATAGGTTGGGTTTCCCTTTTCTTACAGTTTTAGATTCAGATCTTTTAATTTCGCCGTGATATCCACCATAAAGTAAAATTTTTACAACCATTTTTCGTTCTCTAGTTTAGGGTGATTAATGCCATTTTCGTTGATGAATGTATTTATTTCATTTAAACACGAAGCAAAACGTTTCAACACCTTACCTTTGGAAAGCCATCGCACTTTATTGTGAAGAAGGAGGTCGGAATACTGAGTGTCCATTTCCATTCAATAATTCTTTAAACTGACGATGGTAGAGTGCTTTTGACAAGATACTGTTAACAATCTTGATTACCAAAATTCATGACCTCAACTATTTCGGCCGGAAATGTTTAGGCACAAAGCGCTTCTTGGTGTATTATGCAGTGAAACGTAAGTATTTCGTGGTTTTTTTTGCTCTGAAGAATCGTTATTGTCCCTTTATTTTTTCCTGTCATACTTCTGGCTCCATCAGTTTCTATCGAAACGATTTTATTTAAATCGATCGTATTATCTTCGCGGCATTTTTGCACGTTTTTCGCTATATTTTCTTCTCTAGTTTGTCCCGAAAGCGATAGCAATCCTAGAAGCTCTTCTTTTGGACCTTGGGAAGACATATACCTGATAAAAAGGGCAACTTGTGCTGAGTCTTTTATGTCGCAAGACTCATTTATAGCAAGTGATAAGACAGAAGCCAGTTGAATGTCTTCCACCTGCAAATATGTTACATTTGAAGACATTTTAGCTATTCTATCTTATGCTGATTTAGCGGATAGTGGCAAATCTTTGAATTTTTTCAAGATTTCTGGTTTGTTTTTGAAATCACGAAACAGTTCTTCAGATGCACGTATGAAGCAATATTTGACATACTCACCATCTGTGAACCGTTTGCCTTTTTTGCTATTTCTAATGATATCGCAAAGCTTGCCAGATTAATATTACTTGTAGATTGCGTCCAGTTACTTAACATGGGACTTGATTGCTGTTTTTGTTTTTGGAGCTTGTCGACAGCTTTTTTTCGTTCTTCGCCGGCTGGATATTTACTAGCAAACTGAGTATGTTTTGTAGTGAAGTGTCTCTCTAAATTTGATTTCTTATTGTGTGCAAGTTTTTCGTGGCAAATGAGACAAGACGGGAGACCATCTGAGTTGCATATGAAAGCGAACGACTCCGTCCAATCCCGATTGAATTCTCGATGCTCTTCTTCAGTTCTTCTCATTTTTTGAGTAGATGCCATACTTGGGGTAAAGCTATGATAAAGAGCCGCAGCTTCACATCCAAAGAGCCGAATGTGGCTCGCGAGCCGCTGGTTGCCGACCCCTGCATTAGACAATCCCGTGATCAGTCCCGGGATCCCGGGATTGAGATTTTCAATAGTTTAAGAAATTACATTGATAAATTTGATAAAAAATTACTAATAAGTCTATTTGTTTATTATAAAAAAGGCGATTTTTTTTTTATTTATTTAAGAAAAAATAAAAATACAATTCAAAAATATATAAATGAAACAATATAAAAAAAGCAAATATTATTTTGAAAATATGCCCGAAGTAACATTAAACATCGAGTGTTTCGTCATTTAGTCTGGATCTGGTTTTGGTAGCCAGGTAGCCTGCTACTGAAAATGCACGCTCAGCCTCCACACTCGTTGGAGGTATCGTCATCAGATATTTAAATGCTGGTTCGAGTTGATGACCACCTGAGCCCCCATTTTCGTATATTAGAGGTATTATAAATGAATGTCGTTTTTTAAATGAAAGATTTAAATTCTCATATTTTTTTTATTTTGAATAATATTTTACATAATATAATTTCCATCACTAGAAATAACCCTCCTCCACCTATCTGGCAACATTTTGTTGCCTCTTTCATAAAACATCATCGGCTTTGAATCGAAATAATCTTTTAACCCTTTTTTTATATCATCGTATGTTTTATAATTTTTACCGTCCAAATAGTGCTGCATGGACCTAAAGAGATGATAATCCGAAGGAGCGATGTCTGGTGAATACGGAGGATGTCAAATTACCTTCCATCCAAGGCTGTCAATTTTTTCCCACGTTATTTTTGCAGTATGGGGGCGAGTTTTGTCATGCTGTAAAAACACTTGTCTTCGATTCACGAGAGAGGGTCGTTTTTTTTTAATTTCTGCCGTTAAACGGTCTAATTTCTCACAATAAACTTTTGCATTTATAGTTTGCCGGGTTTAAGAGTTTCGAAATTAATAATTCCCTTGCTGTCCCACCAAACAGACAAAAGAACCTTTTTTGTCGTGAATCCGGGCTTCGGGGTTGGTTTTGCTACCTGCCCCTTCGATAGCCATTGATTTTTGCATCCGTGGTTAGAGTACAGCACCCATTTCTCATCTCCAGTTATTAAATCATTTAAAAAAAGTGTTTCGGATTCCTTTTTCAATAAATCTTCGCATGCGTGTATGCGCTCGCCCAGATTCTCTTCGCTTAGCGCGTGCGGTACCCATCTTCCTTTTCTCCACGTCTTCCCGATTTTTTTAAAATGTTTTTTACACTCGACCATGAGCATCCAAGTTTGTCCTCAATTTTTTCTATAGAAGCCGTAGGATCACTTTCAATTTCAGCAGTCAGTATGGCGGGAGCCACCTCACATGGTCTTCCACTTCCAGGGCTATTCTTCACATCAAAATTTCCAGATCGAAATTTTTTAAACTATCTTTGACACTTGCGAACATCTAAAATATCGCCCAGTATGCCACAAATATTTTTAGTGGCAACCACTGCAGTTTTTTCTTGATAAAATGATAAAGCATTGAATAACGGAAAAATTCTTCGTTCGGCGAAAATTGATTCATTGTAAAATGGGTTGTTAAATTTGAATTTAACAAACCACAATTTATTCTTGACAAGTATGGTCACCGAAAGAGCATAAAAAACGACGTGAAAAAGCAACAGCCGAAGCACAACTAACCCTCGAAAACGGTCAACAATAGAAACGACATTCATTTTTACTACCTCTAATAATACCATCAATGTGATTGATAAAATTACTATCTGCTGAGACACGGACTAAAACTCGCAAAATTCCCGATTTCCCGACAAATTATTTATATCCATCACTGCAGATAATACTTTGATGTGATTCGTAAATATATTACGGAGGAATACAAAAATTCTGAACCCCGCGTCTATTATATTTCATATCAATATTCCAATTATTAGAGTCGAGGTGTAGTAAATACATCACCGGTAGGGAAAGGTTTTGGCGAAATTTTGGCTCTGGATTGGATTCCTTACTTGCAGTCATATGGAAAAGTATTATGAATATAAAAGCACTTTAATATTCATCTATTATAATTTTTTTTCCTAGGATATAAATAAAATATATTATATGAATTAAAAATAATTGTCATCAGAGGACTGACGGTGACTAATAGCGATCGGGCGCTTTTGTCAACAGCTACATAAACTTCAAGTCGCATACGTTTCGTAGCACATATTAACGCACTATTTTAAGCTGTTAACTACGTGGCGACGACTACGTTAGATATATACAAGGGGACTGTTATAACAATATAATAATCGTGAAATACTGTTTAAATAATTTGATTGATTCCTAAAGTTTTTTAATTAGCTTGATCTAAAGCAACTATGTAATAAAGTTAATTGATACTGTATGCTGCACACAGGAAGATTAGGTATGTAATTATCTTTTAAAATTAACTACGAAATATATAACAATTTATAGTTTTTCATACAAGTTTCCCAGTTTACTGAAAACGCCCTTACACAATATATAAATGTAAAAATAGTCAATTTGATTAATTAATTTATTTTTATTATATTTATAACAGCTTGTGTCATAACACATATTAAAAAGAGTATAAAAACATTAATGAATAAGCTGCTTATGGTGCATTGTCCATCTTAGATGCAAGATTATTACCAGCTGCTAAAGCAAGATTAGTCCCACTGATAATTTCTCCACATTCAGGGCATTTACTTATTTGCGTTGCTCCTCTGCATTCACCAATGTGGTAAGGATGACCATTTTTACATTTAAACCAATGGCCTTGTCTGAATCCAATAGCATTAACAATCATCTTCTCATCTTCAATGACCAAAGACTCAAGAGCCACATTATATTTCTCTTGCATTATTTTCATCTCTTCTTCGAAGACTTTCCCATTACTGAATGGTTTTACAGTATAAATTAGCTCATTTTCAAAGATTTCCAAGTTTATAGATAGCTCTGTACTATCTTCTATTAATAATGACTGATTTTCCGCACATTCCTGATACGCTTTTCTCAGAGTTAAATATTGTATTATACATTTCGTTCTGTTGATCTCTTTGTCAAAATTGTCACATTGATCTTCAGAAATATCTTTATCACACCGCATGAGAGCTTTTGATATAAATTCAAGTTGATGATTAATTATTTCATTTCCAATCAATTCTACTCTGCCTTTAAGTATTTTTAACAAGCGCTTCAAAATATGAATTTTGAATTGGAAGCACTTTATGTTTGTCAAACTTAAATTGAGTTCCTTTTTGCCTTTTTTTATATTGACCAACTGCTTGGTGAATGTCTTAACATTATCCTGTTTCTTTATATCGCTGATAATTTTTTTCCAATCTCCAACTAAAAAATACAAATAATGGAGCAGACATTAAAGTAGTGATATGATTTTTTTTTTAAAATAATATACACAATAAAATGAACAGTTTTGTATACTTTTTTTTTTGTATATTTTTTATATTTTATCACCTTAATTTTTTTAAATCAAAACTTGAAGAAATGGATGTGGGGGATGTATGGTTTCAGTACGATTGGCTTTAAATAATTTTATATATACATAATTATAAATTTTAAAGTAGTGTGCTATAAAAAAAGTGCTTATAAAAATTATCAATCGGAAGAGTTGAGTACTTTGTAAAACTACTACAAACCTGATTCGAACCGTTTATAGTTGCCATTGGATTCAATTTTTCCAATTTCTTTAATAAGAGTTGTTAAACAAGATATCTTATCGTCCTTGTCTCCACACAGCTTCTTTTTAATTGACTTAATATCTTTTAATACTCTCTTAACTTGGTCAGAGTAGCAGGCAGTATTGACGATGATAGTTTTGCAATACGGGCACTTTGGTGGAGAGATTGCTTCATCTGCTTTTACTTCCACCCATTTATCTAATCCATTTACTTCGACAGCATGACAACAGTCCATCAATTGAACAAATCTGACAATACAAGTTAAATGAAAAATTCATAAATATTAAAATTAACACAAATTATGCTTTGTTATGAGCAT
This sequence comes from Stenopsyche tienmushanensis, assembly GCA_008973525.1. NCBI lineage: Eukaryota > Metazoa > Arthropoda > Insecta > Trichoptera > Stenopsychidae > Stenopsyche > Stenopsyche tienmushanensis. Next base: position 632,069 of record WACJ01000052.1, on the reverse strand, counting down.
TAAATAATCCGGCCCGAGGGCCGTAGTTTAGTAACCATTATACTGGGCAACAATATTTATTACCTGGCATCGTCATCATCTTCATTGCCAAAAAGTAACTTGGGAAATTCTTCTGGTTTACAAACTTTACAAATTTGTGGACAAACTTCTCCACATAATCCACGACAATTGTGTCCACACAAGAGTTTCTTTTTGCAGGCTTCGGAGCACGGTGACGAATTACACATATCTGAGCATTTTGCTGTACATTTCTTATGTTCGCATTCACGTGGACACGGCATCTAATATAAAAAAATAGCAGTGTTAATCCTTTATTCACATCCATGCAAATACTATTTCTTTATGGAAACATATCAGTGCAAAAAATAAGCTTTTAAAAACTGTTGCACAAGTTCAACTTTTTAAATTTGCCACAAATAATTGCGATTCTAAGCTAGCCTACTTGCATGTCAGAAGAAGCATCGGCTGAGACATAAGATTACATAATACTTTTATACTACCAGTACCATTTTACAGCAGTCATGATGGTTTCTTTGTTTTAAAGTTAAAACGAAGTTTTTTTTTGATTGAAGAAATAGCTTACCATGCAAGATAAACAAGGAACACCACATAAACGGGGGCATACAGAATGTTGACATTTAACATTGCAATTTTCAGTACACATCCCGCAGGCTTCTCGGCAGGGACCTTTGCAACTGAATATAAATAAAGAAAAAAATACTTTCACTTAGGCTTTTTCAAAATTTAATTGAGGGTATTTTAGGTTATTCAAGCAAATTTTTATTTAAAGAAAGCACTTTAATAAATAGATTCAAATTTAAAAAAAATAACATAGTTACATATGGCCGCAAACAAGATTATTGTCACACTTGGACGAACACGGGATATGTAAGCGACCTCGGCAATCTCCACATTTACCACTACAGGGGTGATCACAGTTTTCCAGAACCATATTGCATTTCTTATTACAATCCTCCATTACTAATAATTTCCCAATCGATTTTTCTGTAAGTATTTAAAAAGCTATGATTAGCAACCAACTTTATATAATTTCACGTTTTTGTATTTTAATACTGGTGAAACACTAAGAGTGAATTCAAAATACCATAGTAGAAAACTTACATTTTCTCTACCAAATGTTCATATGTAACAATCCAACGAATAAACATGTATTTCAAAATAGATAAGAAATATGCACTGCTTACATGGATGCATAAGGGTTGAACTAGATTTGATTTAAACGTAATGCATTGATAAAACAGACGTACCCAGTTTATGTTTGTAGCATGGAATATCAAAGGCATGTCCACACACTGATTCGAAAGGCAATTTAATTTTTTCAGTACATCTTTTTATGCCACATGGAGAATCGCATGTATCACGACATTGATGGCCACATTCCAACATCAATTTACATCTGTCAAAGCACTGGCTGTTTTCTGGATCCATGCTACATTCTACATCCACAAAGTGACCACATGACCTCTTCTTTTTTACCTAAATAAAATAAAATGTGAAAGTGAAAATTCATATGAATTTAACTACAAACATGTGATGGATTTTCAAGTCCTGATTAATATATTTTTGATATCAGGACTGACACAAGGACATAGTTGATCTCAATGCAGTAATCTTCATTTTGCATGAACACCTAAAACTAAATTATATTGTTCATCATCAACAGACCTATTGTTTTGAAATAAAAAGAGATCTAGATCGATACAGCCCAGAATGATCAGCGAAATGGTCTACGATCCAGGAAATGTATATCCTTATAGAGATATTTTGTATACTGGAAAAGAAGAAAGAGGCCAGAGAGCAGTCAACTTAAGTGAAAAGGTGCTACTGGAATGAACTGGCAAATACAAATAAAATTGGAGGACAGTTATTGCTATTGATATTTAGTGTTTTATTTTTCTCTCCACCATCTGATTTAACGTTATTTCTAATGAAGGCTGTGGAAGATCCGATTTATTGTCCAGTTTATGGTTAAATATTGTATTAGTATTAGTATTACTGTTATCGTTGCCATCATTATTTATAGAACTAAAGAAATGCAAAATAATCGATACTAAGGAATTTTATTTATATCCTTGATTGGTGAACAATTCTAGAAAGAATCATTCAGCCAAGTATCATGTTTTATTTTTGTGATAAAATTTCCTTTTTTAAATTAATTCAAGCTAACAAAATGTACACAAGAATGCCTAATAAATGCTGCAGAAATGGTTTATCCGGGAAATGTGAAGCATTTTCAATCAATCACTTTGTCTCGAAATACAGTTGCATCGTCTAGTTTTGAATCTACCTCTTCAAAATTAGCTTTGACAGAAGAGATAAGACAGAGTCCATGCCCTGCGCTGCTGTGTGACCTGACCCGGGAGTTCCTGGATTAGCCACAGTGCCTTCCGTCAGTCTTTTAGCCCCTGGGCACGCTAAGTGCAGTGTTTCCAGGCGCCCCTCGAGGAAGACTGATTTTAAAGTATGTACACTCGAAAATGCGGGGGGGGAAAGGAAGGAACGAGGTAGAAATGGATGCATGACTTAGCAGATGACAGACTGCAGGTACTCCCCTTTCCCCATGGTACTCGTATTGGTTTCAGTCATTTGCAGTGCCTAGTCACGGAGATGAGTCGCCATTCAAAGCAGCAAAACTGTTCTCCCGTGTCCCATAAGTCGTTGAAGACAGTGGTGTCGCCTTTCGCAAAGATTAGGTACAGGGTAAGTCGTGCATCCAAATCGTGTAAGTTGAGCTACCCCGGAAGCGTTTGTTGAGGAAACCGATGTGGCTGCTTTTGTGCACCTCTACATCATTACCTCAGTGGTTCGACTGCTACCCGTAGGTGTAGAATTGGGTTTTATGGCTGGGCATTATAGAATGAAACACCCACTCCAACCATTTATGGGACTATTGTCAAACATTGTGATATGGTATTTAAAGGCAAATATATGTTTTAAAAATGTGATGACTAGTCCGACTAGTTAATTACTGAACTACCTATATGTCACACATGGAAAAATTGTTTTCATAACATCAAAATCAATTTCATAAGATTTCGAGGCTCAAATCAGCGATTTGTATTCTAAATCAACTGATTTAGAATACAAATACTCCGGTGTTTCATACCATACCAAAGTATGTTGGTTATCCTGCTCCAAGATTCTTAAACAATGTCATTTTTCAATAACTAAAAATATAGACATAAGCTTATTTTTAGAAAATTACCATAGTTTTGCAACCAGTATAAGGTTCATGACACCGACTTTCGTGAAAATGCCCACATTCCATTATCCGGCTGCATTTTTCCATGCAAGGATCTGCGTTGACATCTTCATGACAGGGTACTGTCGATGAATGTTTGCAATTGTTTCTACTCTTTGTCACCTGTGAGTTTAAATCATAGTGAATGCAGATTTTCCTAATGTTTACATAATGAAATAATCGTTTAATATGAACTTTATCTCATTAGGGTCTTGAAAAGGCATTATATAAAATTAATACAGCACTGACCTCAATAGTGCAGAGTTCACAATTTTCATAACATTTTTTGGTGCAGATATGATTTTCAGTGCAACCCTTGTTCTTCAATTTGCATTTTTCCATGCATTTATACTAAAATGGTAAAATATCAAAATTGCTTATTATCCAAATATTTAATTCCTATTCTATTTGATTAAAAAATTAAAATACAGTCAACCCTGCTAAGCTACTCTTTTACAGTAATGCTTCTGGAGATTGTTTGAATAAACCATTAATTTGGTTAATTAAAAAAACTTTTAAGTACACTTTTTTTAATTCTAAAATAGCGCATATTGCCAAAGAAGTTTTTTAGTTTATATTTGCCTTTTTCTTTATAAGAGGGTTGACTGTATCATGATATCCGGATTGAAATTTTGTACCTCACTAACACATAGAAAAAATCAAATTTGCTTACATTCAGATGTTCAGGATCATCATTATTATGATATTTTTTTTGGCATGCATGTCCACAGGGGAGTTTATCGGTACACTTTGTCTTGTGTTTATTTCTGTGTTTTAATTTATGACATTCAACTGAAACCTAAAATTTTTCATTAGCGTTATAAATATAATTTTTGAAAATGCATTTACAAAGATATAATATAGGCATTTCCACATGTTTTTGATCAGATGCAGTTCACCTTGATGACTAAATGAGATGATTATGCCAGAAATGATCCATGAAATGTATTGAATGAACGTCGACTGAAAGTGTGAGAAATAGCAGACATAGAAGGTATTTCAAAAAGTGCTGTACATCGCATATAGACTGAAAATTTAAACATGAGAAAGCTGTGCGGAAGATAGGTGCCGCGTTTGCTCACAATGGAACTAAAACGTCGTCGTGAGATGCTTCAATCTAGCGTTTGGTAATGTTTCACAGCAATAAAGCCAAGTTTTTGGGTCGATTCAAAAACATGGATCCATAATGTCACACCTGAGTCAAAAAATAAATATGTTTTAGGTAAGGTACAGTTGGTACTACCCTTGTACGTTAACTAACGAATCGTTAATAATTAAAGAGATTAAATTCGACAATATTAATCATGTAAAAGTAGGAATAAAATGTTTTAAATTATGCTAGAAAATAAGTTTTTATTATTTGAAACATGTCTATATTATTATCATCATCATCATCATAGTGCAGCCACTAACTGTCCACTACAGAACTATGGGCCTCTTCAATATCCATTCACAGGAAGGGGTTACATCCATCTCGTCTGTATCATACATTCACCTCCTCATTCGCTCGATATTGAAGGTAGATAAGTTTTATTTTGAACGCTCACCCAACGGGTATCCTGAATGAACGTATTGACGAACGCATGCCGGGTATTTGCTAGTCTATTATAAAAATAAAAGATAGGACAGTGCTGATTTTTTTCCCGGGGAAGCACAGTAGTATAAAGTAGCAGTCTTGAAAATGCAGTCAAATAAAATAAATACAGTACAGACCTGAAAAGCGAATAGTTCACAATTTTCATGACATCCTTCGTTGCAAATATGATGGCCTTGTTTCCCCAAAACACATTTTTCCAAGCACTTATACTAAAGAAGAAGAAAAATTGATAACATTAGAATTACTTATTGTCTAAATTCTTGATCCCTATTCTGTTTGATTGAGTTCAGTTTATAATGACAAATTAAAATATCATCATTCCGGATTGAAAATTTATCAACTAGGGAATTGAAAATGTGAAAAAAATTACAGCATGCTTTAACATTTAACATAGCATAAAAAATCAAATGGGCTTACATTCAGATGTTCAGGATCATCATCTTTGTGACAATTTCTTTGGCATGTATGTCCACAGGGAAGTCTGTCAGTACACTTTGCCTGGCATGTCATTTTGCCTTTTGAGATATGACATTTTTTAACTAAAACCTAATATTTTTCATTAGTGATATAGATATACATTTTTTTTATTATTTGGCAATGCATTTATAAATATATAATGTTGAATTTGAGGCCCCTTGCCCAATTTACCTACCTTTTAAATCTTATTTATATTGCCTGAATAATATAAATGAGAGGTATAAAATGATTAAGAGCTTAAAAAAATGAGCATCATTGATACAAAGAAAAATTTACTTATTTGGGCATCGGCAGTTTTAAATTTTAAGTAAATTACACATACATTTCTTACCTCATGAGAACAAAGAGGAAAAATCATTTTCATTGAAACATTGCATGAAGCATCTCTTGGATCTAAATAGCAAGGAAGAGACGAAGTATGTCCACACGTTAATGTTTTTTTTACAATTACAGTGCATTCACAATCTTGGTAACATAATAAAGCACATTTATGGCCTGAATCACACCGCCTAAAAATGAACAAAAATTCATAAAATCTTCAACAAGTAGTAAAAAAGTCTAGAAAACAGTCCAGTAGTCAACTATTACCTTGTGTTGTTACTCATTTAATTAATTCAAATTAATTAGTGTACAAACCTTTTACATCTTTCTTTACAAGAATACGATTTATGATTGTCAAAATCGACATGACAAATACTTTGGCATTTATGAGAACAGGACAAAAGCGTTTCACATCGATTTTCACATCCTCCTTCTGCCACTGTATGAAAATCTTCAGGAGACTGAATCTAAAAAATAAATGGTTATATTGAATAATAAGGTATTTATCAAAAATCTCATCCAAAGACTGGTATTAAGAAATCCAATCGTCCATAATTATCTCCTATATACGCGAGTGAATACATAATTTTATATTTCAAGAATTTTTGTTTGATTCGCAATGATAAAATATTGTGTTCATCTCACAAAAAAAGAGAAGGAAATTTTGATCAGATTGTATACCTTAGTAATTGTCCCATGCCTCTGACACTGTAAAGGAAGAAAACTACCAAAAGAATCCTGTTTAAGTAAAGTGGCTTTTACATTTTTCCATAACACGCTTTCTGTTGACAATGCATACATGTTTCCTACTATGTAAAATCCTAAAAGACAAAAATTTACCCCAAGTTTAAAAGATATCAATGTTGAATAAAAATCTGTATATATTTTAACATCAATAACACGTTGCAGTCAATCGAAAACATGATGCCAACGCAAGAATTGAGAACGATGATATATCGCGTTTATGCGAAGAAAAGAACGAATATCGTGTGCTATCAACAGTGTTAAGGTTCATTTATTGATATACAAGATTGACTCACACTGCGCGGTCCTGCGAGAAAAGTGGATTTATGTGTACGATAAGCGGTGCACATACGAATATAGCATCTATGTTTAAGTCAATTTTAAATTAACTCATTAATCAAAGGGTTAACACATTTCTTTATGAACGGAAGTTTGTTTGCTATCTTCCTCTCTCTTGGTTGAAGGCGCTAATGTGTGAGCAAGATACTATGTGTTGAAGTAGTTGTACATAAGAACGCACCGGGTGCATTCTCCGCAGGAACGAGTTAACCGTGGGATTTCTTACAGATACAATTATTTATATAAAACTAGCGAATAACCGGCATGCGTTGTAATGTCACACTTAAAGATATTAGGTGTATGTACATATTTTAATTCAGTTTATTAGAATGAATTTAAATATTTTTAATTACAATAAAAATGGGTATACGCTTAGTAATTATTTGAGAGGTACATTAAGATATCAAATATATATCTTTCCGATACTTCGAGTCTCTCTCAAGTGAGATTTAAAAAAAAATACCTTCTATAGCTCCTGACAATGCAAAGGCACGGTCGACAGTTGTAAGAAATCTAATATTATCCATTGAAATGCTTTGAACCAGGGGTAATAAAATAATTTTATTTTCTTCTTCTTGAAAATTGTTCAAGACGCATATTTTTACTTTATTAACTGACTTGAAGGATTTTCCAAACTGAAATAGAATTCAATTTACTCAGAGTTTTACAAAAGAGTATTTCCAAAAAGTTGTTACAAATAAATATAGAACACACCTTCTCACACATCTTCCTTGTACAAGACAATTGTCCTGAATGTGTAACTAAAATTGTAATATCTTCAGGATCGTACCCTTGCTGTATAAGATATTTTGCTAGAGATAAAACGAATTGAGTTTCAAAAACATTTCTTTTACTCGCAGGAACATTATCCTAAAAATGTATATATATATATATATAAATTTATACTTATTCACATATTGGGTATGTGAATAAAGTCTCGCCGTTTTTGGTGAAAATAAATCTTTTATTTTTAAAAAGTAAGTTATTTAAAGTATTATCCATTGCTAGTCACTACTTTTGCCTTTCTTTCTGGCAGCGTTTGAATTCCACATCGAAAATAAGGACACGTCTTTTGAGGCTATTCAAGAACCGACCCATTTTTTGGTATCTCCTTAAGAAGTGAAGTGCTACTCAGCCAGACCATGAGTCATCGATTGGAAAAGTGGCAATCAGAATGAGCAATGTCGGGAGAGTACTTCATCAGAGGTGGGGTAAAACTTTCCATTTCATCGTTTCCAAGCACATTTTGACCGTCGATACGATATGCAACCTAATGGTATCATACTGAGCTACTTTGAGCGTGTTGTGGCCACTTTTACTTCAGTATTTGGCTCAAACGTATCAATTGCTTTCGGTAGAGTTTTCCTGTGATGGTTTGGTTGGGTTAGCGCAGCTCATAATACACTACGCCCAGTTGATCCCACCAAATACAGAGCATGAGCACAAGCGAAAGACGCCTTCTCAAATCTCTTGGTTTCAAATTGTAATGCACCCAAGTTCCTTCCTTTTGTATCCTCCCAATGCTGTCAGACGTTTCGAAACGATTGTTCAATCAACTCCTAATGATTTTGCAAGTTCAGATTTCGTTTGACATGGATCTTCAACAAGGAATAATTCCTATTCTTCGTCTTCAAACTTGTTTGGTGCCCTCTGCGTTCTCATCAAAAACATTATGTTTGAAGCGATTAAACCAATATCTGCGTGTTCTTTCTGCCGGAGCATAATCACCATAGATCATATTTCTTTTAAAATTCCAAATGCGGTTTAGTTGGCACATAATTCGACATGTTACGAAAAAGATGTTGTTTACACTTTAACAGAATAACTTCGACTATTTAAAATTGACAAAGGTACTAAAGTCTTCGATTATCTTAATAACAAATTGTAATGGTTCAATGCATCATCATATAAAAATACATGACCAATATTAGTTACTAGCAAGAGTTGTTTTTAAATTTATAAATTAAAATGAAATAAATAAAAATACCTTATCTTAAAAATACCTTGTGATCAATAAAATATAAATTTTTCATCACGCCTTTCACATTAGGATATTCATGCTCGTGCAAAAGTGGATATATTGCTGGAGTTGTCAGACGTGATATTTCAGGTTGCATGCGATGTTGCACGGCAAGATGACAGCAATTTTTATTATTCTGGTACATACGTTCGAATAATGAAACGTCTGCTTTAAAATGAGCTCCCATGTGGTTTCCTACTGTAGAAGGTCGTGGTTGTTGATGGTTCCCTGAATTTTAGATGATTCAGATTACTTTGGAAATAAAGAAATATTATTCCTTTTCTAAGATTTACTTTAATGAAATCTTCGCATGTATTGCTCCTGAGGTATGATTATCAACTATCCAGAGGGATAGTACACATTATAATTGTCTTCGAAATAAAATCATAGTTCTCTCAATAAAAAAAATCCTCATTATGCTAAAAGCAAAGTAATTAACAATATTATGTATGTACATACCGATTAATATTACTTGTTGGCACTTCTCTGTCAAATTTACCACAATATGACTCTCGATTACTTCTTCAACGACAACTGTAAAATAATAGTTTTTTTTCAAAATCAGCTTTATAATTCCAGCAAGTAGATATGGAGCTTGTAATGAATTAATGTAATGAAAAAGAAAAAACAGTCTAATTGTAGTAACTGAAATTTCCTATCGTTGAAGAATTCATCATTATCAAATTACATACCATCATTGACATTATATGTGTTACATACCTACAGACGGAGTCACTACTTGAAGAAGAGACCTTAAAGATATTGCTGCAGTGGTTGTTAGACCGATTATGTCTGCATCTTTCAAAGTTTTAGAATCACGTTTTAAATCAGCTTCCTTGTACAATCTTAAAGTTGTCTTAAATTTTTCCTGAAATTCAATGGTGATTGATTATCTGCTGATGAACAAGGTGTTTATTATACACAAATAACTCGAGTTTTTTTTAAGTTATATATTTATTATTTTAACAAAATATCTTAAGCTCCTACAAAGTAGTCTCCACTGGTACTAATACATTTGCCTAATCTTTTATTCCATTGTTCAAAGTTCCTTACGTAACATAATGGGGTTGATTTTTTCATATTTAGCCATCGGTTCGATAATAGTAAATTGCTAAAAGCAAATTGTTTCAAATTTTTTAAAAAATAATTGTAATGCTTGGCGCCCCACATGATGTGTGGAGGTCGGCTATCTCCGTCGTTGTGACTTGTTTGCACACAAATCCGCGATTGAAAGCACCTCAGCGTGATGCATGTTCGATCGAGATCGATTCTGGCGCAGTCCGCAGATAATGATCCCGACTGACGAGTCGGCTGTGATGAACAACGGAACACATTAGAACCTCATTCTTTCGACGATAGAGATTGAAACGAGGCAGGTGCCACAGGAGATCAATAAAATAAGGAACAATCAGCACGTATTAATTAAATAATCCCACGATTGGAGAAACAGCAGCCAGTTGGCGAATCGGCAAGCAGGCGATGTGATGGGTGATGCGGCGGAGGTTGCCCACCCGAGGGAAGAAAATTGATGCATATTTTTAATGCATTTAGGAATCGGTGAATCTCATTGTCTTCTGAAATATTCATATTATTGTGCGGAATGAACACTTCTGTCAAATGGCTAGCAAATATTTCTGCCTTATCTTTGCTCTTTCTAGCCCATTCACCGTTATTCTTTTTGCTAAGCGGTGATGTTGCTTGGAGTCGTTTCAGGTATTGTATAGATTTTCACAATGAGTAATTTATGGCTTCAGTGGTGGGAAGTCTGTTGAGGTAATCGCCAATTGATTCATATTTGCTTTTAATTATGTTATGTATTAAATATTTTTACAATTATTCTACTTTATATTTGACATGAGATTGTGCATTATTCGCTCTATGATAATCTATGAATATTAATGAGGAGCACCGAGTCGATATTGCCAAACTGCTGCTTATCCTAAACCTGTTTCTCCCACTCCTACTCCTGAAACATGACCTATAAAAGGGCCTCCGCCTTGGTCCTCGTCCTCCTAGGAGTTCTCCCCGATGAAAAATTCGGATTCAGAAACAAACACTCCACCAACGCACAACTACACAGAACCATAGAGTTCTTTCATTCTGGCTTCTCACACTCACTAAGACAAAACACTGGAGCAGTACTACTCGACATTACACGGACTTTCGACAAAGTCTGGCACAAAGCCCTACTATACAACATGCACACATTCGGCTACCCAACAGAACTCATTTAAATTACAGCTTCATTCATCTCAAACAGAACATTTCAAACAAAACATAAAAACGCACAATCAACAACAAAAACACTAAAGGCAGGAGTCTCACAAGGTTCCTGCATTTCACCTCTTATCTACAATATATACACAAGCGATATCCCCAGACCAAACAACACTAACACAATAATATCATTATTCGCTGATGACACAGCAATACTCCCCAAATCACACATACCAAATAAAATCACAAACGAACTACAACACTATCTCGACAGATTCGAAGCCTGGTGCGACCGGTGGAGAATTCACATAAACCCTGACAAAACACAACTAACACTCTTCACCATAAAACCCAAAAAACACGACAAACCCAACTACAAAAAACCTCACTTAATTGGACTAACACAGTACAATATCTCGGCATCACATTCGACAAAAAACTAAACTTCCACCAACGTGTCCAACACCTCATACACAAAACACTAGCCGCCAAAGCAACACTCCGACCAATATTAAACAAACACTCCAAAATGACACTAAAAAACAAACTACTTATTTACAAAACACTCATAAGGCCCATAATCATATACGCCCCCATCACATGGGGAATAACAGCCAGCACTGCACCACACATCTTCAAAAAAATTCAAGCAACAGAAAACAAAATACTCCGTCAAATCACCAACTCTCCATGCTACGTCTCAAACGCAACACTCCACAAGGATCTACACCTAAATACACTACCCGAGCAGATCATAAAACTATCAACTGACTACTTCACAAGACACGACAGCAACCCCCCAGAAGCATTTAAAAATATACCAACATACAACCCCCAAAAAAGACTTCACCAACACTGCCCTAGGGCAATCATAGAAACAGACCCTTCAAGATTCTACTATAAAAAAAGACGGAAAATATAACACGCAACCTCCTCCCCCCCCACCCTAAGAGCACGCTACCTAAAAACATGCACAGGAAATAACAACAGTCAAAAAAGTCAAAAATATGGACTAGAAATCAAATCAAAGGTCAAAAAATTATGGACCAAACATAAACAAAAAGTCAAAAAACATGGACAAATACAAACAAAAAGTCAAAAAATATGAACTAAAAAAAAAAAAAATTCACCAACCACACCATCAAAATGAAAAGTTAAATCAGAAAACAAGATTACAGAGTAAAGGGTATCATTCCCAACTCTAAAGAAGTCACCAGAAAAACCGTAAAACCATCCTCGTCCTCTCTTTCTTCTCATTTTTCTAATCTCTTACTCTGGAGCTCTGCTCCCCGAGTCTTTGACGGTATATAGATCTCGAGTCGTCGTCAAGTTGAGCTCATATCTTCAAATCGTAAATTGTTACTTTTCCTTTGTAAATTCATTATAATTCCTCATATCTTCGGAGTTTGCTCTTAAACAGTTCGACTAACTACGATCAGTTATTTCCGAATTTCATTATTGTCATTGTTTTATTATATCATTATATTTGACTTATAACATCCAATAAAAAATTGTAACAAAACAATCGGTAATTATTTTATGACTCGACTTATGCAACCTCCATCTACAAGATCCTCGCATCATCACAAGAAAAAACACAACAATTATGGCATTTTTTAGGTTTTTTATAGTACGATTTTAATTTGTTTTTATCGGCCATCTCGTCACTTGCCATAGCTTTCTTCTGCAATTTTTTATTTGACACAATAGAGGTTTTTTCATTTTTTGCATCCATTCCGGAGTTATGTTCCTGGCGGCTTCCCGCAGAAAATTGTTGAAAAGTTCAACTGCATTGATGAGATCATTTTTCGTTTTAAGCGGTATGTCTGTCGTCAGGTGGTGTTTATAAATGTATTTATCTATATCTAAAAAGGTGTCTAAATGTAAAGCAAATACCTCAAATTCTGCCATATGTTCAACAAGTACTGTTCGGAGTCGTTCATTCCAAAACGTATATAAACTCCATCGCACATTTTTATCTAATGATTTTATATTTATTTCGTCATTCTGAATAAAAGTTTCATGGAGATTATTGACATTATCAGACATATTCTTTCTTCCTACACAATCCTGAAAACAATGTAAATCTTTTAATTAAATGATTTCCTCATAAAATAATAAAAAGTCAAAATCCAACGTATTTTCTTCAGAATCCAAATAGTACAATTTTTTTGAGATGATTTTTCATGGCGTATATATGTTTTTAAAAATGTGGTTGCAAGCCACATCTCCTATAGGATTTGAACTGTAGGACTTTCTTACCGAAATAAAACCCATCTAAAAAATAAAAGAAAAGATCTTACCTCAAGGTAGGCCAAATCAAGTATATTCAAGAGTAATTTGTTTCTAAGTTTCTGTAATTCTTGAGGATCTTTTATTTTTCCATTTTTTATACATCTATCACAAGCTTTTATATCTTTTTTTAAAGTATTTACAGAAAATTCTTCATACACATCAACTTTATGAGTATATTTATAAAATATATACTCAGAATTTTTCACACAGTGTATTATATTTTCCGCTTCCTCGTCAAATAGTTCTTCATATTTTTCTGATAAATCAGATGTATAATATTTTTTAACTTCATGTGGTCTATCAGCCATCATAAGCCAATTCACTAAAGACGATCTTGAATTTGATAAAGTACAAGGAATCAATCGCTGCCTGATGTTAAACTGAGGAAGGAACTCGTCAAATAAGGTAATATCAGTAATATTTTCATTGTCACTAACATTTGCAATTTTATTTTGTAGGTTTATTCTTGCTCCTACATCATTAAATAGCTCATGCCTGTATTGATTCAGAATTTCGCCATTTTTACGCAAGACGCACAAGTTATATTCATTTGCAAATTTCTTATATTTCGACTGACTTCCTATTCGAACGATATTATTTGTTTCTTTTCTCAGACCGTTAAGAAATTGATCCAAAATTTGATTAGTATGGCACATTACAAGTATTGGGAGATTTTTACGTCCCAAATTATTTAAAAGTGTTTTGACTATTTTTAAGCCAATGAATGTTTTTCCAGTTCCAGAAGGACCTTGTATCATAACAAACTCCTTGGTGAGAGCCATTTTGAATGCTCTATATTGACATTCGTCGAGCCCCAATTCCTTACACGAAGGCCAAGTATTTTCTTTTTTTAAATGTACCCGTTTTCCATCAATATCGTAAATTTTTCCCGCACGCGCGGGAATATCAGCAGATTCCTGCAACACATTAAAAATATTTATTTATATATACCACATATTCATAAATTGGTGACCTTTACAAATTTGCCAACAAAATATCACAAATGCATTGCAGAATACAAAGAAGATATACTGGGTGTTTGGCGCATGGACTGACACATTTTTTTAGGGAGAATGTTTGGCAGTGTTTCATAGTAATAAAGCTTTGTTTTTGCGTCGATTTATAGCCATAGATGAATCATGGGTCAACCACTTCATACCTGAGATAAAGGAACAGTCAAAACAATGATCTGTTGGAATATGTATGGGATAAATTTAATTGATTATCTTCAAAAAAGAAAAACAATCTACGGTGAGTATTATGCAAACTTATTGCATGTTTGGGGGATGAAATCAAGAAAAATGGCCGCATTTGACTAAAAAGGAAGTTTTGTTTCATCAAGACAATGCATCAGTTCAAATGAATGAGTTAAAGTTCGAATTGCTTCCTCGTGTACCCTATTTGCCAGATTTAGCCATATCACTATAAACAGGGTATCGAAGTAGTTGAACATTGCCGAAATAAAGATGTTTTTTCACATATTTTTTTCTTTATTAGGTCAGGTACATCTAGGAATAGGGACTACCTAAAATTAACTATCGATATTATATTTAACGCATAAATGAAAACTCTAAAATTCTAGACATTTATTAGAAATGTTTTCTGTAAATAAATGATATATTCATGACCCAAACAAAGAAACAGAAATGGAAAACAGAACATCAATTGACTAGTCATTAATGATTATAGAAAATAAATTCGACAATATTTTTTACGTGTAATAATATAGTTATTACAAAAGAAGAATTTTTTTTAAAATTATGCTAAAAAAATTATGAAAATGAAAATGAACCGAAAATCTAAGAGAAACGTTACGACAACCAATAAAACCGTTATTTTTGCCGGATCGAAAACAAACGAAACGATATAAATCTTAGGAACATAATCGAGACTAAAACCAAAAATGAAAAAAGTAACGGTTCGAACACTGCTTTTCCCGGAACTGAATTGATATATGTTTTGGGAAATAAACTGAAATGAAAACCAAAACAAGAAAAATAACAGCTCAAAAGCCTGGAATATAAAACTCTATAAAAACCTGTAAATCAACGATGTATTTCTTCATCGGGAAGTTATCGTCATAAGTCTTCAAGGCTTCAAGAACAGGTCCATATTGTGGATAAAACTCGTCACTTACGAACATAGTAAAGGCCTTATTAAAAATAGACGAATCGATATGTGTGTTGATAAGATCAACAACCACCTAAAATTTTGATAAAATACATATTTATAGAGAAATAATAAAATAGATTATTTTGTATGGAGCGACATAAACATATTTCACAGCTCAGTAGGAAAGTTGTCCATTTGTTGAATATATACATATGTTCTGGCGAATTTCTTCATTCTTAAATGAACAATATATTTATTTGAATTTAAACATAAATTAAAATAGGCCATCTACCTTCCCATCTGCGAGTTCTTCTTCGAATAGCTCAACAACAGTCCCGAAGAATAGAGTCGTAAAATTGTCATCAGAGAAACACAATAGGGAACCATAAAGAAAATTTGAATTTTTCTTGTAAAGGTGATCATGAAAGTCTACTAATAAGCCTACACAGTATGGAGACACAACTTTATGTGTGAATTTGGTTTGACGGTAAAATCTGAAATATACAAACAATTACTATATTTTTATTTATTTACTGTGAGTGAGTACATTAAAATTTCAAATGTATATCTTTCCGATATTTCGAGTCTCCTGTAGGGACTCATAGAAGCGGAATAGCTGCCGGCGCCTTGTTTTAAGAATTACGAGCAGATATAAAATTGGTTCATAAATTGTGATGTATTTGCATCGATTCGTCGAGTGTCATGCGCCCGCTCACGCGTCGAAAATCGATCTGATCTGTGTAAAAATGATAAAAGCGAATGGATCTCGCCGAGCGGACGCGCATATTTGATATGTAAGTTGAATATAAAAGCGCATGGAAGCTACACGCACGGGCGCTGAGTGGACGCGCCGCGGCTCGGCCGCGCGTAAATTTGTACTAACTCCGGGTGATTAAAACGGCGATATCTGGATCAATTCACGGGCGATGCTTAAAATAATAACACAAAACTGAAGGCACGATATATCCGCACTTGTTTGAGAAAGTGATACGGGAATAATAGTTCGGGTTGCAGAACAACAGCATAGGGAAGCTGTATCAGGCTCGGACTGGCCTTGTAAAAGCAACTAAAATCGGACATAACTTTCTCAAACGCGAGATTATCGCTTTTATTTTTACGTTGTTCGATTCCGCACGACAACGGCATTCGATTTATATACGCTTTTGGGCGAATACATGCGTGTCCGTCCACGAAAACACCAAAATGCGCCGACATCATAATAATCCCGGAAAAATACATTTAATCACGTCGGAGGGTAAGAATTCGACAAACCAAATGTCAGAATGTTCATCGGATAGCTTTTGACGTAATCGCTGAAAATTTCACGAAGATCGGACGAAGAATTAAAGCAATATCGAATTTAGTATGGAGACGCGCCGCGGAAATTTCCGGCCCAGATTGACCAATCGGGAGGCAGCATCCTTCTATAAAAGGGCCTTCATAAGATCCAAAAGGAGACGACTCGTACAGTGGCGTTCGTCGTAGACAGTCATTAGTGTCAAACTCCGTACCGACGCCCGATTGCGAGTCTTGTAAAATCGCTTCGAGATCGCCCTACAACAACCAGAATCAGGCACGACAACAACCAGAATTAGGTTGGCAGAATGTATTTAAAATATAAAATTAATTCATTTAGTCAAACTCTGCAACTCATTGTCGCCTAACGAGGTTTTAAACACCACTTAACGATCTCGTATAATTTATGCTAACGATATTCGCGCAAATACGTATAGTCGTCACTAGAGATACGTGATTATCGCGTTTTGCGATAAATGCGAAATAGAAGCGATAAATGCGATAAATGCGAAATTGTTGCGAAATTGTTAAAATATGCGAATAGATGCGAAATTTTATTAAAACTGATAAATATTTTTTCCAAATATCGTTTATCTTGAAAAATAACTAAGATAATCTTCCCAGACTCTATGCTCAACTCTTGTCCATAGTCTATGATGTCACACACTTGGGTTGGTACTTGTTTTGTGTCATTTGCGTAGTTGTGATGTTAACGCACGTATCGTAATCATTCATAACATTGTTTAAATATACTACTTGGTGAGTTTTTTTTCACAATTTAAATAATGTCACGTTTTAAAAATTATCCAACGTTTGTTAATCAATAAAATATATGTTTTAGTCTCAAGAATATGGGTCGAGTAAATGTCGGTATTAAGACTTTGACGTACACAGCCGTCAAATCCCATCATGCGTCAGCAGATAATACTTGCTTTTTGCGCCAGATAAGTCAATGCATACCGTCTTCGTGGACACTTCAGCGGCTCAAAAACTCTCAAACTTCTCAAAGAATTGAAATGAGGCAGATAACGCTACTGTCAACAATAAATTTCATTGATTCAAAACAATAATAATTGTGTGTTTTAGCGATGGTTTAACTCCAATTTTACGTTCATAAATTACGAAAATCGTTATTCCAGACGTGTGCGTCAACCAGTTAAAGAGAGAGCTACAGCTTACAAGGCAGATGGATTTTATGTGAATGATAAAAATATTTTAATGTGCAGGCATTGCAATTGTCAGTTAGATTGGAAAAAGAAAGACAATTTAACAAAACATATCCAATCAAATGGACACAAGAAGAAAGCTTCGACACCTGCCACAAGTAAGACTCATCAATTGACAATAGCAAATATAATAGATAGACGACAAGAAAAACCGATATTCATTAAAATTACGGTTAGCACGTGTCTCAAAGCCAACAAAGCCCCTGGAAAAGTTGAACCATCCTGCGGTGAAAGAATGTTTTTGGAAATATGTGCAGGGATCCAGTGATTTGCCATGTGCAAATCAATTAAGAAGAACGTATGTTCCATTATGTGGAGCAGATATGAAGAAAGAAGTCATGGAGAAAATTAAAAACATATCTATCATAATAGTGGTCGATGATACTTCAGACAAGATGGGGCGCTGTGTTTTTGCTGTTTTATTTAAAACAGTGCTACCTGCCAGTGAACAAAATGTCTACTTGGCATCATGTAATTTTTTGGATGTAGCAAATGCTACTACATGTTCGCAAACAATAGTAAATACTCTCAAAGAATATGAAATTTCATATTCGGACATATTAGGATTTGTCTCGGACTTGGCGCCCTATATGATTGCGTGCCATAAAAGTCTCAGTGTTTTAATTGGAAATAAAATGCTACATTTTAAATGCTGGGCTCACAAAATTAGTTTAGTGGGAAAACCACGAAGAATTCGGTAATGCAGCCATTCAATCAATTTGGTGTCCTGCAAATAGTGTTGATGTAGAAAGGTTTTTCAGTTCATATAATTTAATTGTGAACGATCGACGTACTAGATTGAAAGAATCGTCAATAGAAACATGCTCGATGATAAATTTTAATAATTATGTAAATTTAATTGATGTTTTTCTATTTTTAAATAATTTCAAATGTTTTTTACAATATATGTATGTATATTTTTTGCAAATTATGTTTAAATTAGACTATTTAACTTCAAATTTGTGTTTAAGAAATAGATGCTAAATTTTGTTATTTTATTTGCTCCAAAACGCTATATTCAAGAATATAAACGCTATTTTTTTTTTAAATAGATGCTAAAAACACGTATCTCTAGTCGTCACCCAAATCAGCACTCACATATTTGTAAACAATGCGGAGACAATAAATATAAGCCAATAGCTAACAGCCTAGAACAGGGTCGTCCAACCGGTCGATCTTTAAGCAAAATTTGGTCGATCCCGACGACTTCCATGAATTTTGAAAAAAATATATTACTTTATGGAAAATAAAACCCCGGAGATCGAACTCTTTAGCTCGACTTGATTCGTGTTTATCTGGCTAATTTGAGTTTTAAAGTTTGAAGAAAGGAAAAAGATAAATACCTTAAATACATTTCCTATATGAATCATATTAGAAGTCGATCCCGAGCCAATTTTAAATTGAAAAGTAGCTCCCAAGACGAAAAAGGTTGAACGATCCTGGCCTAGAAGATCCGTCCCAACATGGCCGATCCCAATACGGCCCTTCCATTGGAAGGGCTCAACAATGAAACACACCTCAAACCATCGCAAAGAATACAAATACCCAACTACACCCTATACCGAAACGACCGCATCCACGCCCCCAAAGGAGGCACGGCCATCTTCGTAAAATCCCACATCAAACACTACCCATACCCACGCCGCCATTTGACCACGCCGAAGCTACCCAAGTGGCAATCAGCACCTCAAATAACTCAACCATTAAACTAGTCGTTTACTATCAACTAACGACATAGACGAAGCTATACACTAATTTACTCAACAAATCCAAAAAGCCTCCCACTCCCCGGCAACAACACCACACAACATACCAACACACATAAAAAAACATGATACTTGACAAAAACAGACTGCGCCGCAAATGGGCCAAATACGGACACCCCGATGACAAAACAAAAGCAAACCGCCTCCAAACACAAATCCGCGATAAATTAGCGGAAATACAAAACAACAATTGGGAACAATTTTTATCTGAAGTTGAACCCAGCAACACATCCCTATGGCAGCTCACAAAAAAACGACCACACACCACCTCTCATACAGACAGACGGAAAACTGGCGTACACGGATGAAGCAAAAACCGAAGCCTAACGTGTACGTCTCACCCAATCAACAGCGACCACCCCACTAACACTCACACCACACTAATCAATTCCAAAGTCGAAACCATTCTGAACACAACAAAAAACACGCCCAAAATTAATTTCATTACGCCTTTCGAAACCTACACACTAATCAAATCCCTCCGTAATAACAAAGCACCCGGCATAGATAACATACATAATAAAGCCATCAAACTACTTCCACACAAAGGCATCCTGGCACTAACAAACATCTTCAATGCAGCACTGAGTCATCACCCTACCCAAACCGGGAAAAAATCTTAATGACCCATACAACTACCGCCCGATCAGTCTCCTATTCTCGCCGGGAAAGATCTTTAAAAAGCTATTCTCAGCCGACTAAAGAATCCAACCCGCGAGCTAGGAGTACATCCAGATGAACAGTTTGGGTTCAGGGAAAACCTCTCCACAAACTCTCAGCTACACCGCACCATTAAATTCATACACACCGGTTTCACCCACCCACACAATCAAAACACAGGAGCCATTCTACTTGACATAACCCGAGCTTTCGACAAAGTTTGGCATACAGCCTTACTTTACAAAATGCACTCATTCGGTTACCCCAAAGAATACATCGAAATTATAGCCTCATTCACCACAAACCGCACATACTAAATACAACACAAAAATACTCTATCAGACAAAAAAACATTCCAGGCGGGAGTCCCTCAAGGATCCGCATTATCACCACTACTCTACAATGTTTACACAAGTGATGTCCCACGACCGACGTACAAGAACGTAGCCATCTCCCTCTTCGCAGACGACACAGCAATACTCGCCAGATCACACTCAATCGACAAAATCACCCGCGATCTCCAATCATACTTACATAGATTCGAATCCTGGTACAACAGGTGGAGAGTCCACTTAAATACAAACAAAACACAACTTACGTTATTTAACATCAAAAACAAGAAACAACACCACATCAACGATATCACACTCAATAGCAAAACGCTAAGCTGTGAAAAAACAGTAAAATACTTAGGAATCACTCTCGATCAGAAACTAAACTTCCACAAGCACGTCCAAAATCTGATACACAAAACAAAAGCGGCCAAAGCCACTCTAAATCCAATACTAAACAAAGACTCCAAAATGTCACTCAAAAACAAACTATGTACTCACATATAAAACACTTATCATCCGTCCCATCATCACGTACGTATCACAGGAAGGATAATCTAATGCATTTAGCCTTTGCTGACGACATCAACGTCGTGACTAAATCGAAAATGGAGGCATTGATGGCAATTATGTCTATCAACGGAGCTGCTGCTAATTTAAGCATGAAAATTAACTATGAAAAAAACAAAATATATGGTGGTATCGATGGTGAATGTTGGAGGTTACACCTCCATGAGTAACTCTTGAATCCTTTCAATGAAAATATTGAAAGGGTTCAAGAGTTCAAATACCTTGGATCCATCTTCACAGAGAACTCAATGAAGAATAAGACAATCCCCAGGATTCAACACGGTAAATGGTGTAACATTTATAAAACACGATTTATAAATGTAGCACCTAGATTATGCTAAAATGTATAAAACATGATTACCCAGCATGCGTTGCAATGCCACGTCTCGCATAACAAACTGCGTACAAGAAAAATATTTTTACTGTGCCTATGTTATTTCCGCAAGTGTAAACAATAAGTTGACAACGTTTTATTGCGATCGGATAAACGGTATAGTAGCGTATTAAATACGGACAAACAAACATTGATTTTTATATATTGAACTATGCCTATGTTACTTACGCAATTCTTAGCAATAAGTGGACGAAGTTTTATCGCGATTTGATGAACAGTATGGCAGCGCATTACATACGAACAAACAGAGACTAATTTTTATACATCAGAAGATTAATAAGGCCGGCAGTGGTTTACAGGGGTGAAACATTAACCATGACTATCCGCGAAGCAATGCACCTAGAGAGGTTCGAAAGAAAAATTTTGGGACCCCTCCGGGACGAGACCTCCGACTTCAAGCTCATGAGTCAAATCGTGAGGTCATGGACATGTACGGAGAAGCGCCGATAACAAGCTTCGTCCAAATCCGCCGTCTCCAATGGACAGGCCATGTGGCACGAATGCACTCTAATAAAGTCCCTAGAACCATTTTGGTATTGGGGCCGAATGGTAGTAGACCTGACGGAAGACCTTGGCTACCCTGGGCTGATCAGGTCAAAAGACGACGAAAATGGCGACAAGCGTTGTCACACGTTGTAGGCACACAAGAAAAATTAAATTTATGGCGGAAATTAAAAAAAAAACAAAGGTTGCAGTCTTTTATTTGTAAAAAAATATGTCAGTTTATCAAACGCAGGAAATAGCGGACTACTTTTTAGTATTAGATACTAGATAAGATTTATTGGCCAACATATATACCACCCCTAAATATCCAATCAAGTAAAAAATTACCTTCCACCACTGTATATTTTTTTATTTGGATTCGCAATGAATTCCATTATAGATTCTCTCATGGGTGCGATAAAATCCTCTCGCATTAATCTGAACTGCACATCTAAGTAATGATTAGCACTTTCATACACCCCTCCAGTTATATTTGGTCGTAAAAAGATTTCACAATTTGAATTCAATTCGTTCACCGATGGTAATATATCAATTTCTCTAAAATCATCTGGTAGTTCAACAAGATGCTGGATCTTGCTACGGCTCTCTGGCATTTTATGTATCTAAAAATTATTTTAAAAATAAAGTGATTAATATTTTATTTTATAACATTTAAGGGTGTAATATTATTCCTTAATTAAATACATGTTAATAAACATAAAAGGGTAGTCCCAGAAGTACCCAACCTGATGTATAGATGGCGGTTGTTGTTTAAAAAAAATACTATGGTAGAAAATACCAACCTTATAAAGCTTATGTTTCAAGTTTAAAAATGCTATGTTGTTTATTATTTGATTGACAGCCATCAATAGTGAACATCCTCAATGAATTCTTTAACCCAAAATTTCACCTTTAAATCTTCATAACATTTTGAACTGTTGTCGTAATAGCACGAAATAACTGTTTTTGTACCACTAATTTTTACCGACCGGAGGGACTTCTGCGACCCGGTGGAGGTCGTAGAAAGCCCCGGGGATAAATTATTCTCTAAAACGCATACAAAAAGTCCTATATGCCCTAAAATTAGATGGAGAGGCCACTAGGTTTCCGTGTCCAACCGGTCCGATTTTTGGACCTCTGACACATTGAAAGAACGCCGCGCGGTCGAACACATACGCCGCATAACGCACATACAACATATGCAACACATACTACAAATTGTACAAAACAAAGCCTTAAAAATTACACTCAACACTTTTCCATACATCAATCTAAGACTTAAATTGATAAACCATGTAAATGTGTATATTAATATACCGTTTAACTTTGTAACGTTTTTTTTTTTCAGAATAAAGGTTTATTAATAAATAAATAATGGCTAAATATTTTACATACCATTTTTGGATCAACTTCTTCCATCGCAACTGTTATTTTTGCCTGAATTTCTTCTAACCAATATAAAAATGGCTGCGAAAATTTTACTTGATGATGTTTTTGTAAGCCTTGTAAACAAATTTTATTAGCATTTATGATTTTCTTTAGTATGTTTAAAATTGAAGTTTGGTCTATTATATTATTGTAAAATTTTAATACGTCATGAAAGAAATCTTCTATGTTATCCCAGAATAGCATGTTATCTCGTTTATCCACTAATCTAACATATGTTAAATTGAGAAAATATCGTTTTAAAGTTGTAATAAAAGGTGACTGGTATATCGTAATAAGCAAATTTAGCTTATTTTTATTGAAACCGGCATCACAGAGTCTTGCAACACATTTCATTAGGAGTACAATATCATCCCCTTTCATGTTCCTTATGATTGATTTGTCCATTTCATTCCATTGCTTTTTTAATGTAATGAGAATGTCCGAAGGTTTCTTCTCAGATAATTCTTCTAACTGTAGGTTATTAAAATAAACATGTTCGTGCTTTTTTTTTGAATTTATTTTACAACTTTTACCTGTGTTATGGACATTTTTTGGAGTTGAGCCTAAAAGAGGGGAAAAAATAGTTTGAAAGTATTAATGAATCTTTATGAATTCAATAATCAAAATCGTATTATATCGTATAGTATTTTAAGAAATATAAACGGAATACGATAAGATATCAAATAATGATAATAAGAAGCATCAGAAGCAATGAAATCAAGTGTTGTAATATTAGTTGTCACATATTAAACAATCACTTAATTCTATAAATTTTATCAACCCTTGATTGTTTTAAAATTAGATTCTACAATACAGGTATGATTTAGTACATATCATAGTACAATCTGAAAACAATATATATAATCTAGGACTTGTTTATATTCCGGGAAAATGTGATTCTTTTAAAATTCGTAAAATCGTTGAAAGTCGTAATTGAAACATTGTACCAGAAAACTTATCAAACAGAAACAGAAGAAGATTTAGATTATTCCAATGAAGATGAACAAAACACTGAAGAAAATGACTCCGAAAATGATAATTCAGAATGATAGAACAAGATGGCTCTTTTAACTTACACACACATACATATGTAGCACATAAATATTTACTTTAAAAAATTTGTACATAATTGAAGAGAAAATAAAAGTCTCGAGTCCTGGGACTTTGAAATTACTTTGTCTCGAGTCCCGGGACTTGCTGAGCTGAGACTTCAGAATCCCTACCATTAAAACATTAACTCTGCAGCCCTTTTAGAACAAATATAATCTAAAATTCCTCGACCCTCCTCGCGTTCAAGACACCTTTTATATCACACCTTACCCTACAAATTATGAAAAAAAAACCTTCTTTAGATGTTCTTGTTTCCATTATAACAAATTTCTTAGTGATGTGGATATATTCTCCACTACACTTAGGAATTACAAGTAAAATATTAGTGATTTAATTTTTTGATCTTTAATCCTTAGTTCGTATTTGTTTTCGGTATTATTTGTTGTAGTTTTTTTTATCAAGCATTTTATTATCCATTGAAAAATTTTAAAAGCAGTTGGTCTCCTTTGTTCACACTTTCTTTTCTGGTTTCGCCGAAGAACACATTTTCAATTTGCACAGATGCACTCGATTTAATGACTGCAGCAATATCGTGGACTAACTATAAATACTCAATGTTGTCAATTATATGAGCTTCTAAAAACTTTGCAAATATATATGTATGATACTCTAAACCAGGGGTGGCCAACCCAAATGATCTCGCGGGCCACTTTGACAATGCATCATAGCTCCGCGGGCCACATATAAAATTATGTATCCCCATACTAGATTTAGATACACTACAGACCTTTTTTTGGAGTGAAAAATTTAAACATAATGAGTTATGTATTATTATTGTGTTTACTATTATTGTTATATGTAAGCATAGATAATATAATAAACACTAAAAATTAAATATAAGAAAAATATAAATGGAATAATTAAAAAAGATTTATTTTACTAGTGCGATATTTGTTTCTCCACTCTTTCACTTAGCTTTTGCAAATCGATCTCAATTTGGGTATTTAAGTTTATTTTGGATAACCAGTTCCATTTGGAAATATTCTGAGGCTGATTTGAATTCAACATGAAAAGGAGATGAATATATTTCAAAAATTTGGTTGTATTTGTTTAACTGTAAATTACTGAATCGGCTTTCAAAAGCAGCTGTAAGTTTTCTTATTTCTTTTGCATATTTGATGTAATTATTACATTTTGATTTCTTAAATAATTTCAACAATGGAAAGTGGTGAGCGTTATTACTTTTCAATTGGGATTACTTGCGACCTCGCGGGCCGAAAAAATGTTCAAGGCGGGCCGCGGGTTGGCCACCCCTGGTGTGATTAATTATATTTTTTAAATATAATTGTTTGTGTTTTCTCTATCCTGTTATTATTCTTTTGTAACCGATTATGGCAATCTAGATAGCCCTATAATTAAAACGCCGTACTGGAGTACTATATTGTAAAAAATATTTTTTTTGTCACAAAAAACATATATTTAAATATTTTATTTCGTTAAAATGTCCCTTTTTATTTTTTTTGAGATAGTAAACATGTCTAAAAATTTATTGTGTAAGTATTTATATTAATATAACTATATTATTACATGAAAATAAAATATTATACAGTAGGTACCTAGTATTTACAAGTATAAATATAAAATATTCGAATATTTTACCAATTTCATATTCATTATTCGAATAATTGATTATTACGAATATTCGGACTGATATGCTATTCGAATTGAAATATGTGCGGTTTCCGGTGCGAGCATTAACAAAGAATAGAAACGCACAGGGTATGCGTGCATGCTTCTCACATGGACAGCTGTGTGCTGGCTACTCACGCTCAAATCATTTATTACCAGACGGTACGCATCATACGGAAATGTATTTTGAATATAAAAGCACTTCATTAGCAAGTCATAAGCATAATCTTTGGTACGAATGCAACAAAAACATGGGGAGCTTCCTCTGACCTAAGCTGTGTGATTGATCCCCCTATTCGGAAGCATGCCAGCCCGCTCGCAAAGTGCACAGCATGGTGCAAAACCATGAAATTAAAATCCTATGTCTGCAAGGACACGCTCCTTCTCCGCTTCTTGCGGTCATTTGCGTTCTACGTGGGGGGAAGCTAGCTAAAGATTCCAATTTTACATTGAGATTCTTAAGCTAGGATAAATATATAGATGAAAACTGTTAAAAAATTAAATAGATCAAAATAATTATATGGATATATGTTGTATAGGGTAGGGAAGAGTTTTGAATCTCACTTGCGGCCCCGAAAAAAAAGGGTGCGAACCCACTAATTGCTACCGGTCGCAAGGAAGGGCCTCTACGACCCGATGGAGATCGTAGAAAGCCCTGGGGATGCATTTTTCCCCAAAATTTTTACAAAAAGCCCTATATGCCCTAAAATTAGAGGATGTGTCCACAAAGTTTCCGTGTCCAACCGGACCGAATTTCGGACTACTGACACAACGAAGGAACGCCTCGCAATCGGACATGTCCACAGAACATGGTCAGCATTCATGAACGGATCTCTGCATGAACACTCCGAAGTTGTTGAAAGCCCAAACCTACCCATCGAGGCCCTAAATCGCCCGTATTTTGTGAGGAACTGAGACGTCCAGTGATCCAAGATGACCCGACGACATCTCAGGCGGTGTTTAACCGAAAGGAAGAAAGTGAGAAGTGGCGGCCGACGACCGACGCAGACAACCTCTCCTGCCATCTAAATAAAACCGCTTCCTTGGTGCGACGACGGAGATCGCTGAGCGCATCTGAGGCATCCGCATATATCTGGATTTCTGAACGGGAGAAAATATAGGAAGTTTCCTGTCTAAACAAAAGAACAAAGTGAAAAACGAAATTTAGGGAGCTTACGTGATTTAATGCTCAGTCTGCATCATATCGTACATTGAACAAACCAATAGATATATCACCAATGAGGTGACAGCATCAGAACGCAGTCTTGTAATTGGATTACAAATCCGCAGTACTTGAACATGTTAAGAAGAACGATCATTACATCAATTTTGATGGTACAAAAGGCATAGCAATTATCGAAAATTTCGGCATCAGAATTGCGAGAGAAGCGATGGAAATCGAAAATCAAAGAAACTCCGCATTCAACGGACGAGATGACGGAATTAGCATACGCAGAACTTGGCTACCAATTTTATCAAAAATTAAGGCACCAATAACCAAGCAAAAAAAATCTGAAAGTGCAAACAATCAATCACGAAGCGACGGTAATGCACTGGACCCAACATAGCACTGGACGGAGGATGCTAAAAGGAGCATCACCAAGGTGCCAGCAGTTATTCCGTGTCCATGAGTCCGACAGGAGACTCGAAATATCGGAAAGATATATATTTGAAATCTTAATGTACCTCTCAAATAATTACTAAACGCGAACGTATATCCGTTTTTCAGTGTAATTAAAAATATCTAAATTCATTCCAATAAACTGAATTTAAAATACATACATTTGCTTATTTGCTTATATCTTTAAGTGTGGCATTGCAATGCATGCCGGATATTCGCTAGTAATAAATAAACGTTTTTGAAAACATATACCTTGTGCAATACATTCAATATTTGAAAAAAAATGGGCATCTCATTCAGCCCCAAATTCCCAATTAGCATTAGCATTTAGGCTTGTATGGGGACTTTACAGCATGATTTTGCTACCGATATACGAGTGTATGCTGAGACGCAAGACACCTATCTCTGTCTTCGATTTTCAGCACTCAAAACGTTAACGTAATTAAGTCATAATAGGAAAATACCTCGTCCTCGTCCTCGTCCTCGACCACAGCTTCCTGGGGCTCTCAATCTTAACCCCCCTTGCAGCTTCTCTTCAAAATCAATATAATCATCGTATCCAAAATCATCCATCGCGACTAGAATAAAAAATAAGAAATTTACTTAAAGAAAGAAGTCATTGCGAGCTCTGGAGTAACTCTGAAGAAGAATGAGCTGAAAATCGAGTAAGGACTAATTATAAAGAACTAACGAAAAATACGCGCGTTACATTAAAATATATTCCTAAATTTTATTAACCCTCGTCCTTCGTTATCGCCTAAATACGCGGCCTTTGGCAAACAGCGAAATTCAAAGAAACACCTGTTTTGACTTTTTTTTCTTTACTTCCATTGCCATTCCCAATCGGTACTTATCCGTAATAAAATTAAGGACTTAAGTGTTTTTGAACTATTGTCAAATTTAAAACAAGCAGTCTTCCTCGGACAGCCGTAAGTATAACGGCTGGGCGCTTGCTGTGCTCCGTGAAAAAGTCGATTTAGTGATACATCTCTTTCTTCTGTGCCTTGTCGACACCCTCACCACCGGTGCTGCGCCCTCCAACAGGCCCCCCTAGATCAGTAAGTTAATTTCATCTTGTCCTAACGTTTCCTTCTTCTGTGCCTGAGATCGCTGAGCGCGTCTGAGGCATCCGCTTCAATATGGATTTCTCCAAATATTTGAGACGGGATAAAATATAGGAAGTCTTCTGTCTAACAAAAAGAACAAAGTGAAAAACGAAATTCAGGGAGCTTACGTGATTTAATACTGAGCCTGCATCATATCGTACATTGAACAAAGCAATACCGCAGTCTTGTAATTGGACTTCAAATCCCGCAGTACACGAACATGATATGAAGAACAATCATCACATCAATTTTGATGGTACAAAAACCATAGCAATTATCGATAATTTCGGCATCAGAATTGCGAGAGAAGCGATGGAAATCGAAAATCAAAGAAAGCATTCAACGGACGAGATGACGGAATTAGCATACGCAGAACTTGGCTACCAATTTTATCAAAAATTAAGGCACCAATAACCAAGCAAAAAAATCTGAAAGTGCAAACAAACAATACCAAGAAGCGAAAAATCAAAAATTAAAACTATTCCGGCTCATAGCTTTACGAAGATACGGTGTCTCTATTTTAGGGTTGGTAGACTAGTATCACTCTGAAACCATGAGGTCCAATCGCGAGGTCATGGACATGTACGGCGAGGCGACCATTACTACCTTCGTCCTTCGCCGCTGTCTCCATTGGGCAGGTCATGTGGCACGGATGCCGTCACTCCGAGTTGTTTTAGACTTCCAACCGAGTGGCAGTTGACCCATCGGAAGAACTCGACTACGCTGGGCTAGTGATCTGACTTCTCGCCTTGTGAATTTTTTAATGCAAATTGTTGATTTTTTTTAATTTGGGGGCCAATGAATTTCATCTTCACTTTCAGAAGTACTCATGTTATTGTAACGTGTGGTGGTTTGTCGTAAATTAAAAAGTATTATATTTTTAAATACACAATTTATTTCCGCTAGTTTCACAATGTATGATACAAGATATGTTTGGGCTGACACAGAGTATTCCTCTTACTAGGACGGTTAGTCGCTAGCTGTCGGCCGTAACACTCGATGTCAAGACTCTAACTTATTCTCTTTGATTTATAGTTTGTGAACCATTTATACATTAAATTATTACAAAGAAAAGATCCAAGTTCAATTTCACGATATCGTTCTTTTACTTTTGATAAGAAGGGAAGTTAAATATGTTTTATGTGCATAAGGCGAAATCAATTCAAATAGACAATATTGCGATATTGATGGTAATTGAACTTGTTTACAATGAATAGAAAGTTTGGTTAAGTTGTTGGTTCCTGTGCAAGATAAAGGTCATAATTACAAAAACAGAGATATATCTTATCAGGGTTAAAAGGGCGTACATTACATTATTGTATGGATTGAATACTTCTGTCAAATGACTAGCAAATATTTCCGTCTTTTCTTTGCTATTTCTAACTCATTCTCCGTTTTTCTTTTTGATAGGCGGTGATGGTACTTGGGGTAGTTTTAGATATTTTGTAGCTTTCCACAGTGAGTATTCTGTGGCTTCAGTAGCGGTTAGTCCGTCGGGGTAGTCGCTGATTGCTTCATTTTTGCTTTTAGTGATGGCATTTTTAAGGTTTTTTTTATAGCACGGTTTAGTTTGTTTTTGTTTTCCGGCGATCTCGTTACTTGCCAATGTTTTCTTATTTTGCGTTTTTCTGCTTGATTGTTGTGCACAGCAGTTCTTTTTTATTTTTTTGTGTACATTCCGAAGTTGAATTCCTTGCGGGTTCCCCCAGAGTAGAATTGAGAAGTTCAACTGCGTCAGTGAGGTTCTTTTTCGTTTTGAGGGGTGTGTTTGTCGTCAAGTGGTTGTCGATTAGTTCGCGAAAGACGAAAGAAGTTTGTGCAGTTATTGGTTAAAGTTAAGGGCTTTGGTATTTTCCTTATATGACTGCTCATCGTGACTATGACGGGAGAACGATTGGAGGACATATTGAGACTGGATTCTGCCTTGAAGTAGGCTGCTGATATTCCTTTTATTACACAAAAGTCAATGGTGTTTGGGTCAGTTAGCCAGTACGTGGGTTGATTTGACCATACGGTAATGAGATTCAACGCAATACGCGTATTATCGGTTTTTTTTTGTTTTACACAAGAAAAAAAACCTTTTTTACAACCCGTCGCAGTGCCATTAGTGCAAACAGTAATACAATTTCTCCATTGAATATTATGTATTTTGAAGAAATTTTGCCATCGAGATGGGATCTTAGCTAGTGCCAGTCGGCATGCTCGTATGCCAGCCTGAGCCCGGACCCTCCACGGTGAAGATTATCTGAAGACGGTTGAACGAGAGAGCGTCCATAGCCATCAGCCGAGACGTTTCTGATCAGCGTCAGGTCTAGAGTGGACGGTCGCCTGTTGATGGATGGGTAGTGTGCATAGCACTATGGAAAGTGAATTTAGATATTATTTTTTGAGAGAGTAAGATCAAGGAAGAGCCCTGTCGGTTTTCTCTGCAGCAGTTCTTTTGCTTGTGCAGGGTTAATTCCAGTTAACGCCGATGTAATACCCCCCTTCACAGCAGAAGAGCTCGCCAAAGTTATCAAGCCACTGGTGATAAGCAAAGCTCTGGGACTGGATGGCGTCTTTCACAGAGTCATCGGGCAGGTCGCTGGCGCTAATCCAAGCCTCCCTCTAGCGGTGTACAATAACTCCTCAGCGGGTGGAATCTTTCAAGGGAAAAGGCAGAAACTTGTGCTTATTCCCAAAGGGAATAAGGTAACTCCTGGCTGCCCTGCAGTTTGGCTTTCGTCTGGGCCGTTCCACCATCGACGTCATCAATCAAATCATAGAAACTATGAAACAGGCGTAGCGAGGTAGCGTCAAAGCCAGTGGGAAAATTATGATTGCGCTGGATGCGAAGAACGCATTCAATTCGGCCAGATGGCATTCGATCCTCAAGACCTTGAACGAAATTGGCGCTCCACTATACCTTGTTTGAATTGTGAAAAGCTACCTTCACGAACGAACACTGGTGTACAACGACTTTGATGGGGGAAGAAGGGAGCGAACAATTATAGCGAGCGTTCCACAGGGGTCCGTACTCAAACCATCTCTGTGGAACGTAATGTATAATGGTCTGCTACGAACATCACTCATAAAGGGCGCCAAAATGATCGCCTTCGATGATAATGTGGCTCTCCTAGTCACCGTCAAATCTGTAAAAATCCTGCGAGTGACTTCTGAGGACACAATGCGAAAAGCGAAGAAATAGTTAACAGGCGTTGGACTGGAGTTCGCTGTCCAAAAGACGTAAGCGCTGTTCTTAACAACGCGCAGGAAACTTGCGCCTCCACTCCTGATGATCGATGGATGTGAAATCAAATTCTCAAGATTCATTCAATACTTGGGGGTGAAAATCGACGACAAGCGCCGCTTCACCGTACGTACGGAGAAGGCGGCAGCGAAGGCAGCCAACATCGTGGAAGATCTGGCTAGGTTGATGCCTAACATCGGAGGCCCAAAAACTAGCCGAAGAAGACTCTAAAACGAAATAGTGCATTCGGCGCTGTTGTACGGTGCGCCAATACGGGC
This sequence comes from Stenopsyche tienmushanensis, assembly GCA_008973525.1. Taxonomy (NCBI): domain Eukaryota; kingdom Metazoa; phylum Arthropoda; class Insecta; order Trichoptera; family Stenopsychidae; genus Stenopsyche; species Stenopsyche tienmushanensis. Next base: position 599,557 of record WACJ01000052.1, on the reverse strand, counting down.
CGAGGTATTGCAAGTTGAAAAGGGCAGGCTCAACATGGCCAGGCCCAAAGAAGAAGTGTGAGCAGGGTGGCTGCTTCATACCACACAGCGTCAGAAGACGCTATCCTGGTACTGATTACCACCTGACCCAGGTCCTTACCGGGCATGGCTGCTTCGGTAGCTACCTTAATAAAATAGGAACAGAGGCACTGTGGAGCAGGCAATGACGATGCCGCACATACGACATTCGTCTGTCCAGCATGGAGCGTTGAAAGGGATACTCTACGTGAGGAGCTGGGAGCAAATACGCTCTTACCTAACAATATGATTTCTTCAATGCTCAAGGATGCTAGGGCATGGAGTGGGTGGTGCGAATACACAAAGTGCTTTGTGCAGCAGAAGAAGGATACCGAACGTAGGAGAAGGCGACCAATGGAAGCATCTCCACCGAGCTGATACCCATGAGCTAAGTTGACAACGAAAGAGCCCAAGAGGAACACATCGCTGCCACCCTAGTGCAATTTTTAACTAGTAGCCGGGTGGCAGCTGAAGAGGAGGAGGGTTTTATTGGTTAGAAATCCCACACTACTACCAAAATGGTGGTGCTGGTGTTTTGCGTCGTTGAAATCTCCCACCCAACCAACTCCACGGCGTCTATGAGTTTGATGTTATCCAAGATTAATTGGACGGCGACTGTCTCAAGACCGCGAAAAGGAGTTCTGACGGTGGAATGAACATTTCCTTTTTTTGCAAAAATGGCCACCCCTCCCCCGATTTTGTTCATTCTGTCGATACGATGACAGATGAATTCCGGAACAGAAATATTAATGTCTAGTTTTAGGTGTCTGGCGACACAAGCAGACGACAGTTGAAAAATTATTTAGTTATAATATTGGCTTATTTGACCGCGGCACACCTGTAACGGCTTACGGCACACCGGTTGCGGAGCAGTTTTAGTGCCTCTATCGGAGATATTGTGGATGATTTCCACTTCATGCTCATGACTTTCTATTTGTGTTTTTATGGTTTCCTTGTCAGTAGAAAGATGAAGGTGTAACGTGGGCGCCCTCTGCCGAATTTCGGGGCCCAGTTATCTTCGCCGCGGACCGGTCGCTTTTCTTCTTCTATCCTTCCGGCGCGCGACGGTATCCTCAGCGCGGGTTTTTCCAATAACCCACGGCTGCCGCGTCTCCCGAAACGTCGGCGAAAAGGATTCAACTAATGGGGAGGGGGTGGTGGATGGTGGATCTTCGGACGATGAGTTTCAAAGATGGTCTCTTCTTTAATATTTTATTCTTCGTACTTCATGGAGGCTACGGTTGCGAGGCGAATTTCAACACTACTCGCTCAATCAAAGTTACGTCAGGGACTCGGACTCGGGACTCAGGACTGACTCTATCAGTCGTCGAGCCGAAGCTCGATTCCCGAAGAAGCTTCGAATTCGACTGTGACGGTCGTCGAGCCGAAGCTCGACTCCCGAAGGAGAAGAAGACTGACGGTCGTCGAGCCGAAGCTCGACTCCCCAAGGAGAGCTGCTGTATGGTGCCTTGCACCTCTTTTATACACGGTTTAATGATCCCCTTCTCTTTCATCGATCTTTCTGGACGCCAATTGCATTGCGTAGTTGTATCGGAATTTTTATGGTAATTGCTGCTGATCCTATTGCTGAATTGATATGGCGCTTCGAGCGCGTTCTATCATTGTTATCTGATCCTACGGAATGCTAATCGTCCTTCCAGAAAGGTCGATCATTTGATGCTTTTATAAACAAGAGTCTTTATTATGGTCGTTAAGATACGAGAATTGATGGATCATTTAACCGAGTATCGTTACGCTTCTAGAAATTCTTTCCCTTGAAATGGAAATTTCCAGGCTTGCACGGCAACCCTGTCTCTTTGGTTGGGGATTTCCCAACTCCACGTTACAAAGGTTTCTCAGTATCGCTCGAAAGTTTCTTTCTTGTTTTTTTTATGAGTAAAAATCTGTATTTTTTTTATTTTCTCGTACTTAGTTCCGTCGGTTAGTTGAATTTTGATTTTGTCTAGGCTTAAGACCTTCAGTGTATATTTGTATCAGTTATAGAATCAAGCAGTTTGATAAGAGGCTCTATGTTTTTAATCCCAGTTACAATTAGAGGGGGTGGTTTTATTAATTTTTCAGTTGGTTTTTTATCAATAAAACAGTATTTTGGACAAATACATGTGTTGCGCCAGCATTTAGTTTATCAATTGAATCTCCCTTCGGAGCTCCTGTTCCTGAATCCTGTCACCGAACGTATTAAAGAATCCTGACCTCCGTTGTTAATCAGAGCCAGAGCGACATTCGGAGACGCCCTTTACATCACCGTACTGTGGTCGCGTTTTGGAACGATCACTCGCGGTTTTGAGTCGGGCAAGGTCTAAACACATCCATTTCCTGCGTGAGCACGTTTCATCAGGAATAGTGTTGATTAAGCATAAGGCCCGATCCACACTATGGTGCCGTTGACCGTTCGATCTCGCTCCGATCAAATATTCTTACACAAGAAACAATCAGAGTGTTCACTTTAGGGCCTTAAGCAGTGATGTAGTGCTAAATAAAAAAGTCTGGGAGCGCTGATTAATTATAATATTTCAGTAACCCCTCCCCTACCAGTAGTGATACAATTTTCGCACCAAGTTTCCAACCAAACGTTTTTCAATTTAACCAATTTAAGTTAAAATATTTTTTTAAAAAAACAAAACATATATTATGCAACATTTCCAAATTGTTTAGAAAAAACTGTGGGAGCGCCGACCCCACGCGCCCCCGCCCCACTACACCACTGGCCTTAAGCTCAAAAGGAGTTGCTTATCTTCGTTGACGCTTATCGCAGTGTTCACCTTAGGACCTTAAGGTCACAAGGAGTTGCCTATCGTCGTTGACGCTTATCGCAGTGCCAGTGCACATGTTGTTCAACGCCATGGTGATTTGCCATACACTGCTGAACAATTCACAATAAATTTGACAGATGTTGCATAAACCTCATCATAAAAAAACACGATTCGTCCGTGGGATTGAACGGAATAAACATTGTTAACATTTAAACATTGCGCAAGTGTTTATTGCAGTGATTCATTTAGGTCAAGGTTGTCCAACCTTTTTTGTCTTGGGAGCTACTTTTCAATTTAAAATTGTCTCGGGATCGACTTCTAATATGATTCTCATAGGAAATTTATTTAAGGTATTTCTTTTTCTTTCTTCAAACTTAAAACTCAAATTAGCAGATAAACACGAATCAAATCGAGTTAAAGAGTTCGTTCTCCGGGATTTTATTTTTCATCGTCGGCTGTAAATATATTTATATAAAGTAATATATTTTTTTCAAAATTCACGGAAGTCGTCGGGATCGACCAAATTTTGCTTAAAGATCGACCGGTCGATCGGGATCGACCGGTTGGACATCCCTGATTTAGGTAGTCTAAAGGTTAATTTTGAATAGTTGAAATACCTCGAGCTCGACCTTGTCCAGATCCTCGTCCTCGTGTATTTTGTCTTCGTGGAGGTTCGTGTGTTTGTACTCTATCCGAATTGTCATCGACATCCACCAAATATTAACCGCGACAGCTCGCCGAGTGCCGGCTGTCGACTGAGACAGTGCTGCCAGTATTGAAAATTCATTTCCTTTCTTCAAACTTATATTTTTAAGTTATTTTAAATGCGAAATATTATTAGATAAACGTTTGCTTACAAAATAATTAAAATTTAGTATTTTTATTATATATATACATATACAACATATATTTCATTTTTGGGAGAAAAAAATAACAAAGAATTTGTACACTTTTTTTTATTCAAAGACAATACAGTCGAACCTGCAATAACGAACACTTCAATACCGGTATTTTCTCTATATAAATCTCCGATTTTTTGCTCCGATCGGTTCACACGATTTTTAATGAGCCGTTCAGGGATTTTCAAGCATTCTAATTTTTATAATAAAAGTATTTAATTATGTAATATGTACGCGCATATCTTTTAATCTTAATAATAATATTATCAAATATCGACTAACATAATAAGTTCTCTGTTACAATTATTCCCGTAAGCGTCGATTTCTTTAATTTGTAATTCAATACTTTATGGTTTTTAAATTATATTTATATATATGAATTTATTTATATCCTTTACAACTGTGAAAGAAAACTATCAAATTACATATTCATAAATTTATTATTATTTCTTAACCATGTTGTCTAATGGACCCGAACGTATTTCCCCACAACAAAAAGCACAAATTTTAGAACCTATAAAACGCAGAGAAATAAATAAAATATTTGAAGAATTTAATATGAGTAGATCTATAATTTTTAGGATTCAAAAAAGGGAATATAAAATACGAAAAAAGATTTACATTGGATCATCGGTCAGTATAAATCAAATTGTTCGTGTAAAAAAAATTTATTAGCTAGAACAGAAAACTGTTTAATAATATGGATTGAAGATTGTCGTCCAAAAAATGTACCCCTGGATAGACATCTGATTAAAAGAAAGCAATCAAATTATGTGAGTGTTTAAAAGAAAAAGAATGTGACTCTAAGGAAACATTTATCGCTAGTAATAGATGGTTTGAAGGATTTAAAATACGGTTTTCTTTAAAAAACATCAAAATACAAGGTGAACGTTCTTCAGCCGACGTAGAACCTGCTAATATTTTTATAAATCAATTTAAGACAATTATACAAACGGAAGGTTATACAGCAGACCAAGTGTTTAACGCTGATGAGACGGGTCTAAATTCTAATATTCATATCTAAAACAGAGAAATCTGCTCCCGGATTCAAAGTTTCAAAAGATCGAATTACGTTACTCCTTTGCAGTAAGCTTCAGGAGATTTTTTGGCTGAACCATTAGTTATTAACCGATGCGATGAAAGGACTCAATTTGGAAAATCTTTCCGTGTATTGGAGGGCTAATAGAAAAGCATGGGTGACACAAGTTATATTTAAAGATTGGTTTTATAATTGCTTCGTTCCTGATGTTTAAAATTTTAAGTAGTAAAAATGTCTAAAAAACAGTTCAGTAATCAACTATTGAGTAATTGAATTTGCAACAATAATTAAATTATCATTTATATATATATAATGATAATTTCGCTATTCACTCATAGATTCTCTCCTCTCCTACCTTTCCAAATAATCCTATCCTTACTTTACCATGTGTGGAAGGCAACGGGAAACCACCACATTAAATCATCTTCCAAGTAAGATCTCCTATGGAGATCCCCTATATCCGTTATCGGATATGACACATCAAAGATTCATGCTTTGACGGACGTCATAAGGATTTTAAAAAAAAAAAAAATCAACTATTAGTCTTTTATCATTTTGTGTATGAAAACCACAATGACATGGTGAAACCCTCTTTACTTATTTTAGTGTACAATTAATGAAAATATAGATCAAAATAATTTTAAAAAAACCTTCTCTAGCTCTCGACAATGCAAAGGCGCGATCGACACTTGTAAGAAATGCAATATTTTCTATTGAATTGCTTTGAAATAGCGGTAATAAAATTATTTTATTTTCTTCTCCTACAAAATTGTCCATGACGCATATTTTGACTTTATTAACTGACTTGAAGGACTCTCCAATCTGAAATAGAAATCAATTTACTCAGAGTTTTACAATAGAATACAGGCGGACCTCAACTTTCGCATTTATCATTTCCTTGTGAAGCATGATTATTTTTATCAACATTAGACCTGGTGAATCTACGTTTGTTGTTTCAACTCCATTATTATTTGTTATTGAATCTTCACTGGAGAAAATCATCAGACTCAACATCAGAATGAAGAGCATATTCATCATCAGAAGAAGCCATCTGTTTTTAAAAAATATATTTACAGTTACATCATAACCAAAATGTAATTGTAATAAATAATTGGTACAATTGATAAATTATCTTACTTGATTATCACTGTCAACATTCAAATGCGAGCTCGGTCCAGGCATTATCCAAACTTTACGATCAACAAAATCACTTTGATAGTTACTAAAAGCGGAATGCGAAATAATCCAAATACAAAACGAAAATGTTATACACAATTGAATTCAACAAAAGGCGAGAGCGAGTATCATATATATATGCAAAATTTTTAGAAGCTCATAAATGACAAAAATGAGTATTTATAGATAACGAAATTGCTCTTCTTGCTTGAGTCTTGAAACTAGAAAAGAAAGTCTAAACAATGAGACCAGCTGCTAAATTTACGATGCTTTAAAGATTTCGTCAATGGATCGTAAAATGCTTGATAAAAAGACTACAACAAATAGCACCGATCCTATTGTTCATAAGAGGAATAATATACATGCATAATACGAGGGTTCTACATTTTTCAATTTAAAAATCTTCTATTAAAAACAACTATTCTGTTGACAAAATACATTATTTTATGTGATTTTATTTTATTTTGGCGAAATTGTCTCGAATACGTTTACTAGTGAGCGATGTTTACAATATGTATTATATGTACTCCAAGTTTGTGCATCGCAAAAATCGAATGATTCACCAAAATTAATTTATCTTATTCGGGAAAGTTTGAGAGTCTTGAGCAATGTTTTGTAAATGGTTTGTTTTTTGTCGTTTTTTTTGTGTCTCCGAAGGCGCTATACAATAGACTAATCCGGCACGAGAGTTTTAGCCGAGCAAGTTTTGTCACCAGATGCAGTTAGAATGGTCGCTGGACGTACGATCGTCGCGCGGCAAAGCGTAAAAACTCAAATTAGCATATAAACCCGAATCAAGTCGAGTTAAAGAGTTCGATCTTCGGGATTTTATTTTTTATCGTCGGCTGTAAATATATTTATATAAAGTAATATATTTTTTTCAAAATTCACGGAAGTCGTCAGGATCGACCAAATTTTGCTTAAATATCGACCGGTTGGACAACCCTGCTCCATATAATAAGCACCGTGCACATTTTCCCAAGAGTGGAATAACACAACTGGCAAAGCGCCTCAAGTTAGTGAACCCTATACCAAAGAGCTGCTGCCGTCATACGTATTATGTACGTGTATTATATTTGTATTTCTACATCAATTTGATTTAATTCAAACTTTATAAAACAACAAACACAAAATGGATAGATTTTGTACAAACCTATTACATCTTTGTTTACAAGAATACGACTTATGACCGTCATAATCCACGTGACAAATACTCTGACAATTATGAGCACAGGGCAAAAGCATTTCACATAGATTTTGACATCCTCCTTCTGCCACTTTATGAAAATCTTCCGGAGACTGAATCTGAAAATTAAGTAACCATATGGTTCCTTCTCAGATAATTCTTTGAGGTGCAAGAAACCAAAACCAAAATTATTTTTTTTCTTTTCTGAATTTGTTACATCAGCTTCACCTCTATTTTGAAAATTTTCTCGTGTTGAATCTAAGAGAGAGAAAAAAATTTAATCTGGAAACTCATTAATTAAAATTAATTAATTAAAAAATAAAATGAAATATGATCAACACTACTATCACCCAAAAAGATATTACACTGCCGCTGTATGAAAAATTAATTTTGATGCAGTTTTTAGGATTCGCTTTCTACTCGCTTAATATTAGATGTTCTCATAAGTTATGTCGTTTTTTTTCAATGCAATTTAAATATATTTTCTTGGGTTTTATTGAACTTTTCTTGTACAAAATAATTTCCTACATTTCCGCGCCGACCGACCGCAAAGGGCTAAAAACCAAAAAATATTGAATTACAAATCAAAGAAATCGATGCTTACACAAATAATTGTTACAGAGACCTTATTATGTTATTCGATATTAGATAATATTATTATTAAGATTAATAGATATGCACGTATTACATTATCAAATAGTTTTATTATAAAAAATTACAATGGTTAAAATCCCTGAAAAGTGTAAACAATGCATTAAAAAAACATGTGGATCCATTTACTTGATGATAAATGGTTCTGTTGCGTGAACCAAAATGTTCTGTCGTTAACAGTTTGGTCGGCTTTAAGCTGGCCATACTTTTGGTTATTAACACCCACCCGGAAGAACTGGAAGGCAGGCAATCGTGGGAGTCTTAGGGAAGCTCTAGCCTTGAGAGGTGCTTGACGAACATTTTGGTCCCGCCACCTTGAATGGAGGCCACGTGCCTCGCGATCGTCGCTCGTTTGTTCAATCAAAGACTTTAATTATTCCTAATCCTTCCTGGAGCTCTCCCTTTGTCTACGGTCAACAACTTGACAGTCGTCGACACGGATAAAAAAATCTGGTGCCCCCCCACCTTGATTGGGGGCGCATCAGCCGCTGTTCGGACTTTGGGACCGGCGTCTGCGGCAGCGCACGGCGCGCCGTGGAGCGGTCGTCTTGGTCTTATATCTGGAATTTTATCAACAAAAAAAAACGATTAGTGAAGTCAAAAGAAAAAAACATAATGAAGCAGTATAGAAGACCTCCACAAAAGATAAGGAAAAACGCAGTATGGAAATGCGCTATATAGCAGGGTTGACTGTCTTAAAAATATGAACTATTGGCGGCAATGTAAATTTATTAAAAGCAACTCAAATCAGTAAATATTTCAAAAGAATCATAAAGCATACCTCCTCTTTTTTGTTGAAATAAATTTGCATCAGGCTTGGAGGCTCCTGGCATTTGATGGACAATCGGATCTCTTTGTGAATTGAAGGGATTGTCTCTCGGAAAATTTGATGACTGACCAGTATCTGTATTCATTACATATTTATATTAAAAAAATTAAAATATCTAAAAAGCGTTTTCGATAAATCTTTGAAGTCATAAGAAAACTGTGAATCATAAGCATACCTCGTCTTTGGTGAAATGAATTTGCATCAGGCTTGGAGGCTCCTGGCATTTGATGGACAATCGGATCTCTTTGTGAATTGAAGCGATTGTCTCTCGGAAAATTTGATGACTGACCAGTATCTGTATTCATTACATATTTATATTAAAAAAATTAAAATATCTAAAAAGCGTTTTCGATAAATCTTCGAAGTCATAAGAAAACTGTGAATCATAAGCATACCTCGTCTTTGGTGAAATGAATTTGCAACAGGCTTGGAGGCTCCTGGCATTTGATGGACAATCGGATCTCTTTGTGATTTCAAAGGACTGTGTCTCGAAAAATTTGATGACTGACCAGTATCTGTAATTATTACATATTTAAATAGTGAATTTAAAAAATATTTATAAAAAAAACTACCAACAAATCTTTGGAGATTATTCTGTCAATATAAAGCAGGCCTTGTCTTTGATTAAATGAATTTGTATCAGAATTGAAGGCTCCTGGCATTTTATAGAGAATTGAATCTCTTGCATTTCTGGGAGAACTTGAAGAACGAGCACTGCCTTAAATTATTACAATAAATAAAAAAAGAATTATATTGGAGAGCCCACAATTGATTTAACATAACTACATATTAGATGAATATTATTTAAAAAATTAAAAGTATGAATAATTTGTTTTTGCTTTTCAAAGTTTCATAACAAAAATAGACGAGAAACATGTCCTACTGTCTAACTGAATGACTGCGCCTCCCACATGCTGACGTAGTTAAATATCTCGTGAAGAGCAAGCACATGAACAGACGTTTAACTTGGAAGACACAAAATTGGAGCTGTCCCTAGTAAACAAAACACTGCTATACAAAAGTATATTAAAACCAATCTAGACATATGGAATACAGTTCTGGGGTACCGCATCGAACTCCAATATTGACATTCTCCAACGCTTTCAGTCCAAAGTGCTGCGTACTATAGGCAACGTTCCATGGTACGTGGACAAACGACATGATACACAGGGAATTAAGCATACCAACAGTGAGGCAGGAGATTAAAAACCACAACCTAAAATACAAAAGAAGATTGAACACACACCCCAACTGCCTTGTTGAAGGGCTAATCAGCCAAGCCTCCGGAACACGTAGGCTGAAAAGATGTATGGTTCATGACCTGGACAAAAGATTCGAATAAATGAATATTAGGTCCTCATTAATTAATGAATGGGGACCTACACGAGCCAGCAACGCCATAAGAAGAACTGAATGTCCCTCAACGGATAGACTGTTTAATAAAGGGAAAAAAAAACTATAGTGAACGCACACCGGTTCTGGAGCACGCAATACATTCACGCAGTACAGAGTGACCGCACAGTAGACCCTTGTTCACTACCTAGCTCTATACCTCTGTATTACGGGAAGGAAAAAAAATTAAAGAGGTAAATGTCTACAGTCGTTCCTATTTGTAAATTCTTAGAATAGAGGTGTTAACTAGAAGCGTCGTTTGTCGACAGAGCGTCGTTTATCATCAGTTTACCTTTGGCCTTCCTAGTGTGTGTTGAAAGTTATAAGTCAAAATATAATCTTATTCGAAAGAAAAACAGGATACCACAGACCGATGTAGTAAACCACACAACAGATCCTTCCACGGAAATCAACACATCAAGTTTTAGTGAAGATACAAGTGCTAAAACGTTTGGAACGGAACCTGAAGCGCCCTTTTCTCCATTACACCCCTGATTTTCAGAAATAAATTCTTCCAATATATATAAGGTTTATCAAAAGATGAATTACTGAAGAGATGTTTAGGTGGTCACACGCAGAATGCAAACGTAAGTTTCAACTCGACGTTTGGTGATTGGCTCCATCCAACTACATTATGGTCTAAAAGTAATCGAAGTTGCAGCGTTTTTTGGTTTTTGCCTTATTCAACGAGGGGAATTCAGCACTTGTAATAATTATGAACGAGCTGAAAGTAGTTGCTCGCAGAGCTTTAATTATGTACGGCAAATGGATGAGCAGCGTGTCAACCGACAGAATAGACGCAGCGCCAAGGAGACCGAGAAAGCTTGGAAAGCTCGAAAAGAGGAGATCCAAGCTCAAAATTATGCGTATGAAGAAGACGAACGTTTTTTCGACTGGCGGGAACTCTAACTCAAAAAGTTGTAAATTAATTATGTAAAATATTTGTATAAAGATTTTATACTTAATTCTTATCGACATAGCGCTAATTCAGAGATAATATTATTGTTTAAAGTGTGATTTTTATTGCAATGAAGGTGCAAAAATTGGTAAAAAATCACATCAACATTTTGTTAATTTTTAATTTTTTTAATCAAAACTGGCTTTGTATTCTTAAAAAATATATTATTAATAAAATCAAAATATTGTATTGATTTTTAATAAAAATTGTGACTTTTACAATTCCCGCTAATAGCAAACTCTGATGGCTACTGCCCATTTACAGCAACTTATAACTCGGATATATCCAGTGGAAATGAATTTAAAAAAAATTCAGATGTTCTTCAAAATATTAATATGATATTCTCAAAGTTTAAACAAAGTCTAATCATTCTTTCCCTGTTAAAAAAAATCATGAATAACACAATAAAAAATCTGCCTCCTAAACTGGTTTCTCCCCTTAAGAAAATTTGTTAAATGAGACATATACCACAAGTGTAAAATTATGAACAAGGACCCGAGTTAATGTGTTTTTTTTACAAATTTTGGTATAATGAGCTACAAGATCTGACTTAAAATATATCCAAATGTAATACCATGTTGTGCTGAAATTAGATTAAATGTCAAACCTCTTGACGCATGATGAACACTGGCCTTTTGTTGACTTTGCGTCTTAGAATGAGCACCTCTCTGAGAGCCTGAAGCATGACCATTGCCTGAAATAACACAAAATCATTAAACATTCTAGAAAAAAGTATGTTCCCAGTCTTAGTCAAGATTACTATTTTTGTACGAGTTTAAATTGAGGCACAGCAAGTATTCAATACGAATTTCGTCGTCTTCGTAAACCCAAAATCGTCGTTAGTGATGAAGATTTAAGAGCCATAGCGGATACCAATCCAAATACAGTGTTAGTGTTGCGATTATTTCGGGTATTTTAGTGGGTGGGGTTATATTGAAGGGAGTGTTTGCTTTTAAAGGCACCCTTTAAAAGTCACCTCCGAGTTATCTGAGAGTCAGGATGTGTGTTTCCGTGGACCTCTTTTTGAGGCAATGCAACACGATACAACGGATCGTTCTATGGATCGCTACCAAATTTTGCATTAAACCTTTGGGAATTATTGCTTATTCATATCACAAGTTCTCCAATGGCACAAGTTATTTAAGGAGGGCCGAGAGTGGACGTCCATCAACCTCTTGAATAGATCATAATGTGACGTGAACCTTTAATGGGTAACAGAAACTCTAAATATAACAAAAACAACAGTTTATAGCATTATAACTGAAGATTTGAACACAAAGAAGCATGAAAACTTCATCACAACAACGTGCTAAGCCACAGCGCTTTCATTGTCAACGTTTTCCTGGCCAGGAACCGCACCCTATTGGTTCCCCAGCCTCCCTATGTCTCCGACCTGGCTCCTCCAGCCTTTTTAGTTTCCACGCTTAAAAAAGTAGTCCCGAAAGAGACATTAGGAAACGATTGAAATCATCTAATGTCATGTTTAGGGGTCCCAAATATTCGTAATATCAATTATTCGAATAACGAATATGAAATTGGCAAAGTATTCGAATATTCGAACATTCGAATATTTTATATATATACCCAGATATATTGAGTATCTATTATATTTTATTTACATGTAATTATATAGTTATATATACACAAAAAAATTAAGACATCTGTTTACTATGTTAAAAAACAAAAAGGGATATTTTAGCGAAAGAAAATATTTATATGTATGTTTTTGTGATAAAAAATGATTTGGATAAGAAAATTAGTTTGAGAGAAATCACCTTAGTATCTACATAATATGTATATATATTATAACAATACTTGTTTGCGTTTTTCACCCATTTTTAACATTAAAAACACTTTTATGTATATAACTATGTATGTTATTATATCTATAAGTAAGTTTCAGTATATATATATAATATACTGAAAAATTTATATGATTTATATAATTGTTTTATTTTTATTTTAACTTACTTAATTGCACAATACAACACAACACAAAATTATAGTCGTTGCTAAAAAATACATGAAAATTAAAGTAAGCTAAGTTTTCTTATTATTATATAGGTATAAAAATTAGAAAGTGATATAGCGTCCGTTTACGTCAATTGACAGAAATAGACTAATTTCTTGTAAACAAAATAATATTAACCTTTTCGTTAGTGAGCAAATTTAAAATCGATGAAGTCGTTGTTGTCATAATCGCTTTACACCGATTACTTTCTGTCAGCTCCTAATCAGTGTAAGACAATCTTCAATTCGAGGCAGAGTCAATTCTAAATGAACACTACATACATACAAGAGCACTTCCTTTCTTTACATACACAATGCACAAAAAATCGATTCATTTGCTCTTCCTTTAGCAGGAAATGATAATTGGACAAAGACTCATCCGGTCATTTTTTTGCGTAAACAAATAACACACTTGAAATCGATAAATTTGGGCTTAACGATCTATACCGCGTTATATTTAATTGAATTTATTATCAATGAATTTTTTCAATCACTTAATAAATAACGAATAATATTCGAATAATTGGAATTTATATTCGAATTTCCGAATATTGGGAAATGGGCAAATATATTCGAATATCGAATATTCGAATATTCGATTGGGACCCCTAGTCATGTTACATCGGCTCTAAAGGACATCTTAGAAAATTGGCAATAGCGACTCCAGAAGAATATCAATGCATGAGGGTGCTATTTCGAAGATTTTTAACTAATTTTATAAATATATTCAACACACGATTTTTTATGAATTTGGACAAATTACTTTTTGAACGCACGCTGTATGCATAGACCTGCAATTTAAGATAGCCCCAAAGGAAGACGTCTAAAGGTCTCGGTCGCTAGTTCACGTCGCCGCTAAGCGAAATAATCATGCTCTCAAATCGCTCGTGCAGAATGTCCATCATGACATTTCCTGTTGGAACCACGTGTTGTCCGTATCCATATCATTCAGTTTAGACCACAATAAGTTGCTTATCATCGATCTGAAGCACTCGCCATTGTCGGTTATGGTAATGCCAGTTTCCTATTGGAAGAAGTAGGGACTGATGATTTCGCCAGATGAAAATCCGTACCTAACAGGGACTTTCTCAGGATGCATTTGGCGTTGGTGCATCTCGTTCTGATGATGATGTTTTGGCAAAACTTTTCTCGAAAGGAGCGCTGATTTTGTAAATAAAAATTGAGGACATGCACACATTGTTCAAAGCTATAATTTTACATGGTGATTTGCCATACGCGACTGAAAAATTCACAATAAATTTGATAGATATTGCATAAACAAGGCTGCTATAATCTAACAAATTCCGAGCATCCCTATTGAAAGACCATTACAGTAGTCCCTTTTGAAAGACCAGTCCAGAGGAAGACAAGGGAAAAATCAAACTAGCAGCTCTCGAGGTGTCAATTTTAAATATTTTGCAATTAAACTTAATAATAAGGGACGTCGTCATAATAAAAACACGATTCACCCGTGAGATTGAACAGAATAAACATTTTTGACATATAAATATTGCGCATTAGAAGTGTTTATTGCAGTGATTAATTTTGGTAGTCTAAAAGTAAAGTTTGAATAGTTGAATTACCTCGAGCTGGAGCTCCACCTCCACCTCGACCTCGACCGTGTCCAGATCCTCGTCCTCGTGCATTTTGTCCTCGTGCAGGTCCAGGTGTTTGTCCTCTAACCGGATTGCCATAGATGTCCACCGGTTTTTCAAAGGTCATAGCGACAGCTCGTTGGGTGCCATCTGTTGACTGAGACAGTGTTGCCAGCTTAAAAATATAAACTCCTTGACTTCATTTTAACACAGCTTATGCGGAGCGATTTAACCTTTCAACTGCCAGCATTTTAAAAATTGCGTGAAAAGTTGTTTGTTTTATATATTTTATTGCCAAAAGGCGACTTGTGTCCCAGAATATATATTTTTAAAAAATCGAATATTTGTTCCCAGACAAAGAAATCCAGTTGTTTCAGATCTGAAGATGATGCGAGCCAGAGGTGGCGACAAATTAAATCCTAATTGAAGGAACAATCGCCGCCTTTGCAAAAATGAAAGAGAAATGCTACTTCAGACAACTACAATTGAAATAAGAAAAGGTGTCGTGTGTCAATTTGCATAAATGTTGTAAATAAATTTAATAAAAACAACATAAGCGTACAAAATATTTGCCAAACTGGTGCCGCTTCAAGTTTAACGACTTATTGAATGATTTGTGTGACATGTAGCATATCGTTGAAAAGGCTATAATGTAGACAACTTTTTAAAACTAAACTAAGTTTAAAATAGTTGTTAGTTTTTTGTTTAAAGAATTTAAAATTTGACATTTCTCAATCGTTTGCACATTTTGTGACTTTGGAAGCTCACAGGTAATTTGCTTTAAGTCAATTGCATAAAATAATGATCTATTTAGTTCTAAAATACATTGCGAAATGCAAAAACAGATATTTCGTGCTATTACAACAGATTAAAAAGTTATGATGATTTAAAGGTGGATTTTTTTCAAACAAACCATAACAAAACATCATAACAAAACAACGAGTAGGGTCACCACGCGTCATTATCGACTGGGACTCGTTTATATTCCCACAAAAGCCGGCGCAAATCGAATCACCGTAATATTAATTCAATGTAAATGTAAACATGCCAACAATATAAAACAGAAAAAATAAATATATTCAATAATAATCGCGGTTCAGTAACTACGTCAACATTGAATCGAAAATCAGTCTGGCTGTTGTAACGTGGAGTTGGGAAATCCCCAACATAAGAGACGGGGTTGCCGGGCAAGCCTGTCGATTTCCCTTCTTAAGGAAGGATTTTTATAAGAGCGTATTATACTCGGTTGAATGACTCACTCTGACACGTGTCTTAATGACCATAATAATTATATCTTTCGTCAAGATATTTTAAGTAAAGATCTACTTTTTTTATTCTATGTTCTAAGTTACTTTCTTGGCGATTAATTATAGAATTGTCGTGGAGGTGTAGTCTCCAAAATATCTGTAGGAAACGTTTTCTCCTAAAAATTGACGTATAAAATGGACAACCGGCCGTGAATGAGCGTGAAAAAAATCTTGTAAATTTGGATGAGGTCTGATTCCCATATTCAAAATTACGCCTAAAAAGGCTCGAAATTCCACTGTGGTTACATCACAAAATGTATTCCACATTGATCTGTTGGTTGGAACCATTTTCTTAAACTTCTCTTTTGCATATGTTTGTTTCACCGACAATTGTATTAATTAGAGAGTCAGTAAAAAATAAATTAAAATAATCTATTGGCTGAATACAATTTGTCGGCAAATTTGGCCCTGGGATTCTTGCACCGATGTAAAAAGATTTCTGCGGTTGAGCGACTGTTGACGTTAAAGAAAACCCGGCTCTGTGCAAACAAATGCAATTTCTGCATTAGCACTACAAATTGATCAGACAAAAGTGCAAAATATGTTTTTTTCTTGAGCATATGAGAAAATTAGCCTTGGACATTAAAATGCAGTATATTTATTGACTATTTTAAAATCTCAGTGGTTGAAAATTAAATTAAATATTCTTGAATAAAAACAAATCATCTCATTCAAATATATATTTTAATAATATCAATATTCATATAAAAATGTAACTATATTTATATTTCAAGTCCAGACAACTTTATAGTTGGAGATCAAACACTACTTTAAGAATTATACGAAATACAAAAGACTGATTAAACATATAATATAGCAATAATCATACATAACAAAGTGAAAATATTTAGTAGAAAATTGAAATAGGGACATCAATTTAATATGATGCTCGTAGGTTTTTACATTTTTATACGTCATATGAGATTATTCCTGATTAGGTATGCATCTGTGGCAGCTTCTGAATATGCTGCGTATGTCGCATTGTCCATCTCAGGGGCAAGACTATTACCAGCTGCTAAAGCATGATTAGTCCCACCGATAACTTCTCCACATTCGGGACATTTACTTATTTGGTTTGCTCCTCCGCATTCGCCAATGGTGTAAGGATGACCATTTTTACATTTAAACCAATGGCCTTGTCTGAATCCCATAGCTTTAACAATCATCTTCTTCTCATCTTCCAAGATTATTTTAAGAGCCGTTTTACATTTATCTTTTAATATATTTATTTCTTGATCGAAAGCTTCCTCGTTACCAAATGGTTTTGTGATATAAATTATCTCGTTTTCAAGGATTTCAAAGTTTTGAGATAGATCTGTACTATTTGGATAGAATAATGAACTAAAGAAGAAGGATAATGTTGACTTATTTTCTTGATATACTTTTTTCAGAGATAAAACATTTATAATATACTTCGTTCTGTTGATCTCTTTGTCAAAACTGTCGCATTGATCTTCAGAAATATTTTTATCACACCGCGTGAGAGCTTTTAATATAAACTCAAGTTGATGATTAATTATTGCATTTTCAATCCATTCTTCTCTGCCTTCAAATATTTTTACCAAACGCTTCAAAATATAAATTTTGAATTGGTAAGATTTTATATTCGTCAAACTTAAATTAAGTTCCTTTTTGCCTTGTTTTATATTGTCCAACTGTTTAGTGAATGTCTTAACATTGTCTTGTTTCTTTATATCGCTGATAATCTTTTTCCAATCGCCAACTAAAAAATTCAAATAGTGGAACAGATATTTAAGCAATGTTATGAATTTTTAGTTAATATACATAATCAAGTGAATAGTTTTGTAATAAATATTGTAGATTAAAATAATCAAACTTTTTTGTTCAAGATGTTGTTCACTCGGAAGAGTTGAGAAAAAATATAATTTATACCAGTTTGATTAATTTGTAGAACTGTATGACTTTAACAAACCTGACTCAAGCTTATTATAGTTGTCTTTTGATTCAATTTCCTCAATATCTTCAATAAGAGTAGTTAAACCAGATATCTTATCCTCCTTATTTCCAGACAACTTGTTTTTTATTAACTCAATATCTTTTAATACTAACTTAACTTGATCAGAGTAGCGGGCAGTATTGACAATGACAGTTTTGCAATACGGACAATTTGGTGGAGAGATTGCTTCGTCTGCTTTTACTTCCACCCATTTATCTAATCCATTTACTTCGACAGCATGACGACAGTCCATCAATTGAACAAATCTGACAATACAAGTCAAACGAAAAATGAATAAATATTAAAATTAACACAAATTATGCTTTGTTATGAGCCTCAAATAATCCGGCCCGCAGGCCGTAGTTTAATAACCGTTGTACTGGGCGACAATATTTATTACCTGGCATCGTCATCATCTTCATCGCCAAAAAGTAGCTCGGGAAATTCTTTTGGTTTACAAACTTTACAAATTTGTGGACAAACTTCTCCACATAAGCCACGACAATTGTGCCCACACAATAGTTCCTTCTTGCAGGCTTCGGAGCACGGTGATGAATTACACATATCTGAGCATTTTGCTGTACATTTCTTATGTTCGCATTCACGTGAACACGGCATCTAATATAAAAAAACAGAAGTTAATATTAATTGATTCACACAAAAATCATTATCATTATTTTTTCTAATCAAGGTATTTCACAAAAAAACTTTCTTAAATGAGCCACAAATGTGATAATGCCAATTTACTCTAAATATAAAAGAAACACAGCACGACGCTGCATTGTTTAGTATTTATTTAGAATTTAAATGAGGCCGTACAAGTTATCAAGATGTAGTGGTCGACCAAATGAGGTGGCCACACCAGAAATGGTGAAGAATTTACAAAATGGTATTGGATGACCATCGACTGAAAGTGCGCGAGCTAGAAGCTACAGTAGGCATCTCAAAAAGTGCTGTACATCGCATATTAATTGAAAATTTGGACATGAGAAAGCTGTGCGCAAGATGGGTGCCATATTTGTTCACAATGGAATTAAGACAAAGTCGTGAGGACATTTCAATTGAGTGTTTGGCGATGTTTTAAAGCAATTAAGCTGAGTTTTTGCGTCGATTCATAAAACGTTTATCAGAGATACATTTTGTTAGTAGTGTCGTATTAAAAGTAAAGAGTTATTGATACTCGTTCCATCGATATTCATCATTTATGCTATGATTAAAATATAGTAGAAAATAAAAACTAACTTACCATGCAAGGTGAACAAGGAACACCACATAAACGGGGGCATACAGAATGTTGACATTTAACGTTGCAATTTTCAGTACACATCCCGCAGGCTTCACGGCAGGGATCTTTGCAACTGAATATAAATAGAAAATAACGTTTATATTGAATTTAATTTTAGTAAACTGACAAATAAAGAGCTAGACAATTGAGTAATAATATAATTTTTCTGGAAATGCCTAATAATGACATATGAAGAAATAATACTTTTTCTCTTTCAAAATTTAATTGAGGTTATTTTAATTTTTTTATGCAAATCATTATTGTGAGAAAGCACTTTAATAAATATATTCAATTTAAAAAAAAAGACATTGTTACATGTGACTGCAGACAAGATTATTGCCACATGTCGATGAACACGGGATATGTAAGCGACCTCGGCAATCTCCACATACGCCGCTACAGGGATGACCACAGTTTTTCAAAACCATATCGCATTTCTCATTACAATACTCCATTACCAATAATTTCCCAATCGTTTTGTCTGTAAATATTCAGAAAAATTATATTAAAACTTTTGTTAAAATTACCAAAATCTTATAAAAACGACTGAGAAAAGTATACCGTTGCAAAGCAAGCCCTACATTGCTATCATAACTACGGTAAAATTTTGTATCTCATACTTTTTAGCACCCATGGCATATTAATAAATAAATAATATTATCAACATGATCAAAGATGGAAGAGATATTAGCTTCATTATGGAGTACATATAACAATATATCAAACAAATATGTATTTCATAATCTGCATAATGCATAAGGGCTAAACTAGATTTGATTTAAATGTAATGGCATTGATAACGCAGACTTACCCAGTTTATGTTTAAAGCATGGAATATCAAAGACATGTCCGCACACTGATTCGAAAGGCGATTTAATCTTTTCGGCACATATTTTTATGCCACATGGAGAACCGCATGTATCAAGGCATTGATGACCACATTCCAACATCAATTCACATCTGTCATAGCACTTGCTATTTTCTGGATCCATGCTGCATTCTACATCCACAAAGTGACCACATGACTTCTTCTTTTTTACCTAAATGAAATAAATTGTGAAGGTGAAAATTCATACGAATTTAACTACTAACAATGCGATGGGTGATAAAAATTATGGTGAATACAGGGTTTATAATAATCCAAAAAATTTGGGAGTGATTGTTATAATAAAGAATATGAATTTAAAAATTACCATAATTTTACAGCCAGTACAAGGTTTATAACACTTTTTTTTGCAATGATGGCCACATTCCATTGTCCGACTGCATTTATCCATGCAAGGATCTGTGTTGATATCTTTATGACAGGGTACCATCGATGAATGTTTACAATTGTTTCTTTTCTTTCTCACCTGTGAATAAAATTTTAAGCAAGGAAAGATATTTAATATAATCACATAAAGAAACAGTCATTTAATATAATTTTTTTTCTCCATAGGGTAGCGGTTCCCAGCCTGGGAGACGTGCACTGTTGCCGGGAGAGATGTCAAATTATTTTAATAAAAAACAATTTTGACACCATAATTTTACAATATATCAAAAAAAAATCAACAAAAACGAAGATACTGATGCTGATGTCATCTCTCATATGAGCGTCTTTAGTTTCCATTCTCAGGAAGAGGTTATATTCATTTCACCTGTATTATACACACACTTCTTCGTTTGTTCGATAATGAATGTAGCATAACCTCTGAATTTCATTTGGAACGCTCACCCACGTGGATTTCTTGGATGAAGGTATCGAAGGGCGCTTTCACAACTGTCTTGATAGGGAGTGTGGGGAGGGGGACTGTGAATAGTGAGCGGTTTTCCTCGGAAAAAAGTGAAAAACTATTGTAGACGACCTTGTTGGTTTTACTATAAAGGGCTTTCTGGAGTCCAGAGTCCAGTCTCTCTTTTCCTCACAAAGGCGTCACAGACACAGGGTCCTATGTGACGTCGGAGTGCATTTTGGATTCACTCCAATACCAACTGAAGGTATCTATACATGTATGTACAGACAACCCTCCTATAATAACGAAATAGGGACCGCAGTATAAGAAAAAGGGCTATAGAATGTTAGACGCCCGTACAAAATTTGCCTATTTCATATCAACAAAAAACGATCAGCGAAGTCAAGAGACAAAACATAATGAAGCACTATAGAAGACCGCCGCAAAATATAAGGAAAAATACGGTATGGAAATGCGCTTTATAGCAGGGATGACTGTATTAGGTGAAGTGAAAATTAATCAAAATTTCTTCGAAGTTCAAAAGTTAGATAATAATATCCTTAAGTTGAGATCCTCGTCAAACAATGAGTCAATTGTTAAAGATTGGCTGTCCATGGTTTACAGTTCGGGGTCATAATCGTTACACACGAAAATGACACAAACAAAGGATTTGAATGATGCTCAATCTACAGCGTACAATCTGCGCATCTTTTGTCTCGGTATGAAGATCCGTTTTTGTGGCGAATTTTAAATGGAGATGAGAAGTGAGTGCTATTTTTTTCCCCAGGGAAGTGTAGTAGCATAAAGGTTGAAAACCGCCACCTTAGAGTCTTGAAAATGCAGTCAAATAAAATTAATACAGTACAGACCTTAAAAGTGCATAGTTCACAATTTTCATGACATCTTTTATTGCACATATGATCTTCAGTGCAACCCTTGTTCTTCAATGCACATTTTTCCAAGCACTCATACTAAAAAAGAAAAAAAAAATGATATTGAGATTACTTATTAATAAAATACATTATCTCAATTTTATTTGATTGACTTCAGTTCATATTGACAAAATATCATCTCTGTATTGAAAATTAGTCTACTAGGGAATTGAAATATGAAAAAAATTACAGCATGCTTTAACATTAACATATCATAAAAAATCAAATGTGCTTACATTTAGATGTTCAGGATCATCATCTTTGTGACAATTTATTTTGCATGCATGTCCACAGGGAAGTCTATTGATGCACTTTGTCTGGCATGGAATTCTGCCTTTTGATTCACAACATTTAACTGAAACCTAATATAATTTCGTTAGCGAAATAAAAATACTATTTTTTTATTATTTGGCAATGTTTTTACAAAGGCAAAATGCTGAGTTTGAGGCCCTTTTCCTGATGTATCTGTCAAATGTGTAATCTTATTTATGTTGTTTTTATACCGTCAGGCTATTCTGAATAATTTAATGTTATCGTATGATCGCAGATGGGAGATCAAGAAAAATATTAAGGAAATGAATAAGAAGTACTCAGTAAATGCAAGATTAATGAGACTGGCCTAGAATCACTCAGTAACTGAACATGAAGAGATTGAGAAAAATAATCATTTATCTATTAAGATGAAGCCATCTCCGCTACTAATCTATTTATGTAATTCTTATTTATATTCCTGTGAGCTTAAGCTCTTTTTTTTTTTAAATGAGCATCTTTGATATAAGGAAAAGCTTACTTATTAGGGCATTGGTAGTTTCAAATTTAAAGTAAATAACACATACAATTCTTACCTCATGAGAACAAAGCGACAAAACTATTTTTACGATAACCTTGCAAGAAGCTTTTGATGGATCTAAATAGCAAGGAAGAAACGAAATATGTCGGCATTTTAACATCTTTGCGACCATTACAGTGCATTTACAATCTTGGACACATAACAAAGGACATTCATGGCCTAAATCACACAGCCTAAAAATTAAAAACAAATATTTTTAAAATCCTCAACAAGTACTACAAAAAGTCGGAGAACTTTACATAAATAAATACATATTATGTGTATTAAATTTGTATTTTTGTATCAGAATGATACAATTTTTTTTTAAATAACAAACACAAAATGGATAGATTTTGTACAAACCTATTACATTTTTGTTTACAAGAATACGACTTATGACCGTCATAATCGACGTGACAAATACTCTGACAAGTATGGGCACAGGGCAAAAGCATTTCACACAGATTTTGACATCCCCCTTGAGCCACTTTACGAAAATCTTCAAGAGACTTAATCTGAAAAATAAGTAATTATATTGAATAATAAGATCTTTTCATTTAAAAGGAAAGAAATTTTCATTAGATTGTATATACCTTTGTAATTATTCCATGTCTCTGACACTTCAAAGGAAGAAAGCTGCCGAAAGAATTCTGTTCGACTAATGTGGCCTTTACACTTTGCCATAACTCACTTGCTGTTGATAAGGCATCCATGTTTCCAACTATGTAAAACCCTAAAAAACAAAATTTTATTTAGTTTAAAAATATTAATAACAAAGTCACACATTGAATAAAAATCTGCATCTATTTTCATATCATTTACACTGAATGGTCTATCGAAGGCATGATGCTGTTGTACTTATTTTAAGGGTGTTATGAGGGCGTCATACTTATTTAGGTGATGTAGTCCAATAGACAGACGAGTGAATAACATTAAAAAACTTGTATAAATAAAATAAAACCTTCACTCAAATGTTAGAATTGAAAATTACATTGTTACACAACAGGGAAACTAAATGTATATGTTAAATATATAAATTGTTTTTTTTTAAATAGCTTTATGCCATTCCTTCTATGGAATAATTACCGATCACTACTATAAACATGATTTTTATAACATATTAATATTATTAACAACGTGGCCAACTAGATTTCAGCCCAAGATAATTGAGTTACAAGTCTGAATGAATGCTTAATCATTGAACTACCTACGGCTATAATTATTTGTATATCGATTTAATCTTTCTAATAATTAAAATTAAACAAACTAACAAAAATAATTTAAAGATTGATGAAATATTTGGATGACAATCATAAACACTCACTAATAAGACCCTCTGTTTTAATGTTAGTATGCAATTAATACATTAAAATATAAATCAAAATTTTAAAAAACCTTCTCTTGCTCTTGACAATGCAACACAGACGCGATTGGCAGTTTTGAGAAATCCAATATTTCCCTCTGAATTGCTTCGAACCAGTGATAACAAAATTATTTTATTTTCTTCTCCTTGAAAATTGTCCAAAACGCATATTTTAACTCCGTTAATTGAATCAAATGACTTTTTAATCTAAAATAAAAAAATATTTAGTCCGAGTTTTACAATAGAATAATTCCAATATAAATGTATTACCTCTCTCATACAGAATAATTGTCCTGAATATGCAACTAAAATTGTTATATCTTCAGGATCGTACCCTTGCTGTATAAGATATCTCGCCAAAGATAAAACGAATTGAGCTTCGAAAACATTTTTCTTACTTGTAAGATCTTTATCCTGAAAAAATGCAAGCAATAAGAGAATAGAATATATGAACCTGCAAATCATTAACCTGTAGTTATTATACCTCAGCCTCGGGAGAATTGTGGTCAATAAAATATAAATTTTTCATCACGCCTTTCACATTAGGATGTTCACACACGGATGAATGATCGTACAAGATTGGATATATTGCCGGAGTTATCAGACATGATATTTCAGGTCGCATGCGATATTGTACGGCAAGTTGACAGCAATTTTTATTATTCTGGTACATACGTTCGAATAACGAAACATGCAATTTGTAACGAACTCCCATACGGTATGATGCTGTAGAAGGTCGTAGTTGTTGATGGTCACCTGAATTTAAGATGATTTAGACTAAATTATAAGTAAAGAAATATTATTACAGTTAGCACACATTATAATTGTCTTCAAAATTAAATCATAGTTCAGCTAAAGAACAACATTACTAATTATAAAAGCAAAGTAATGAGCAATCTTATGTATTTACATACCGATTAATATTACATGTTGGCACTTTTCTGTCAAATTTACCACAATATGACTCTCGAGGACTTCCGCAGCTTCTTCAACGACAACTGTAAAATAGACGTTCTTTTAGATAAAATAGACGAGCAGATATGCTGTGAATAATTAATTTATTAAATATCAGCAAAAAACAGGTTGTTTGTAGTTTCTTTGCTTGTTTCTACGTTATGAAAGACTAAAACAGATATTTCCTACTTTCAAAGAATTCATCATCGCCAAATTACCATCACTGCCATCACATACATACCTACTGATGGAGTCAGTGCTCGAAGAACGGGCCTTAAACGTGCTGCTGCAGTGGTTGTTACACCGATTATGTCTGCATCTTTCAAAATGAAAGAATCACGCATTAAATCAGCTTCCTTGAACAATCTTAAAGTTGTCCTAATTTTTTTCTGAAATTAAATGAATATTGCGATTATCTGCTGATGAATAAGGTGTTTATTATATACGGATAACTCGAGATTGATATGTATCATTAGCAATTTTTGTGTCACGTCTCCCACAAATTTGGACTACTTGGAAACATGTTGGATTGCAAATTGCAATTGTATTAGTATATTTTTCTATCATCCTACCATCATCTGCAAACATAATCATCAGGGTTCTACCTCATTGTGAAATATCGTGTATATGGAGTAGACATATATAATAATTTTATGTGTATAAAGAACAGCAGCGATGAAAGAACAAAATGGAAAATTGTTGCATATAAAATTCTTACTCTAGATAAAAGTTTTCCACGGATACTGCGTACTACGTAGATTAAAGGATATGGCATCTAAAGATACGATTAAATCATATTGTTTATTTTTGACGGAAAAACGAAAAATATTATGCATCCAAAAGCATTTCAATATACAGAATTAAAAACAAACTTTCCTTTTTGAGTGGCATTGCAATGCATCCTGGGTACTCGCTAATAATATATATAAAACAGCACCTGGAAAGTCCGTCAGCTTAGTGGTCATCCAATTTTAAAACAATCTACAGATAAGTGAAATTTATATAAACCTGAAGAATAAGGTAGGTTTTGATTTCATTTACTCGTTAAATAATTTAAACCGGAGTAATATTTTACATACTAAAATTCAAATTTTCTAAGGCAATTTTTAAAATATTCTACAATTATACCATATACGTGTTCTATATAGCTTAAAAATATTTTTATCTGTATCTGTGCAAGTGTCAAAAAATAAAATAAATACCTCATGTTCTGCCATTTGTTCAAGAAGTACGGTTTTGAGTTGTTCATTCCAAAACTTATATAAACTCCAACGCTCATTTTTATCTAATGAATTTATATCTGTTTCGTCGCTCTGAACAAAGAAAGTTTCATGTAAATGATTAACATTATTGGCCATATTTTCACTTCCTACACAATCCTGAAAACAATATATTTTATTCATTTATTTTTTCATATAATACACAGAAAACACATACAGGAAAAAGTTCATTCAATCAAAATACGACAATATTTGCAAAACTAATTTATTGAAAAAAATCTACTAATGGGAATGCAAAACATAGCATCGTTGTCCAAATAGATATATATGATTACAGACTAAATCAGTGAGCTCTCCTAGAAAAATCAGTGACAAAATTTTTGTAAAATATTTGTAAAAATTAATATGATAAATGGCAAAATTTCTCATGTAAATTTATTATCAAATATAAGAGAAAAGATCTCACCTCAAGATAGGCTAATTCAAGTATATTTGTGTGTAATTGGTTTCTATATGTTTTTGACTTTTCACTTTTCATATATTTATCACAAGCCATATTTATATCTTTTATTAATGTATTTAGAGAAAATTCTTCATATTTATGATTATCAACATCCGTAACGTCATCAAATAAATTCTCAAAAGGATTTTCCACGTCGTCTGTTATATTCTCCACGTCCTCGTCAAATAAATCTCCATATTTCTCTAACAAATCAGATGTATTATATCTGAGTACTTCGTGTGGTCTATCAACCATCATAAGCCAATTCACTAAAGACGATCTTGAATTTGATGCACTACAAGAACTCAATCGTGTCCGGATATTGAATTGAGGAAGGAAATCATCAAATAAGGTTATATCAGTAATATTTTCTTCGTCGTCAACATTTTCAATTTTTTTTTGCAGGTTTTTTATTACTCTTACATCATTAAATAGATCTTGCCTGTATTCATTACGAATATTGTAATTTCTACGCCAGGCGTTCAAGTTATAATCATTTGCGAGTTTCACATTTTTCGACTGACCTCCTATTCGAATGATTTTATTTGTTTCCGTTATTAGACCCTCAAGAAATTGATCCAAAGCATGATCAGTATAGCACATTACGAGTATTGGTAGATTTTTACGTTCCAAATTATTTAAAAGTGTTTTGACTATTTTTAAACCAATAAATGTTTTTCCAGTTCCGGGAGGACCTTGTATCGTAACAAACTCCCTGGTGAGAGCCATTTTGAATGCTCTATATTGATATTCGTCAAGTTTCATTTCTTCACACGAAGGCCAAGTATTTTCTTCCTTTAAATATACCTGTTTACTATCAATAAAGTACAATTCCCCATGATCAGAATGTGCGGGAAAATCAGCAGACTTCTGAAACACATTAAAAATATATATTTATAAATGCATTAATTGCCATCCTCCACATATTGTTATATCTTTGAAAGTTTACAAATGGATAGCAGAACATAGAAAAGACATATAGAGGGTTAATAGATTTACGGGAATCAAATTTATGTTTGTAAATTAAAATCAAACTTGGTGATCAATTGCGATGTTATTTTAGAGATAAATTGAAATAAAATATACAAAAATGCCATCTGTCAGCAAAATATAGCATAAATACGTCATGATTTCTTTTACAAATATGTACATCATAGAATATGTTCAAATACACAATTGAAATACTGACAACGGTACTTTCTCCGTAATGCACAATTCCGCTAGTTTACAGCTACAGCGTCATTCATGACGTCAACAAGAAGGGCTCAGTTTTGAATGAATTATTAGAAACTTAGTGAATATGTTTCTTCTGGTAGATTCTAATTATCAAGCCTGTTAATAATATCTTTATAAATTGAGTCTTTAGAGAAACTTAAAACAATTTTGGGCCAATAAAATGTCAGAACAAAACTTAAAAAATTAAAACTCAATTACTTGCAATAAAAATAAAGCAATAAAACAACAGGAATTATCAATATTATGTGTATAAACAAAACTTTATAAAAACCTGCAAATCCACGATGTATTTCTTCATTGGAAAAGTATTGCCATAAATCTTTAATGCTTTGAGAGCTGGTCCATACTGTGGATAAAATACGTCGCTTTCGAACATTGTAAAAGACTTATTAAAAATAGATGAGTCAACTTCTTTGTCGATAAGATCAACAACCACCTGAAATTTTGAAAAAAAAATCTATAGAGAAATAATAAACTCAATTCTTATGTTTGGAACAACATCAATCATCCATTTATAAAAATAGTATTTTTTACAGCTCGGCAGACACACTTGTGTTAGGATATGTATTTATTTAAATTTAAATATAACTTAAAATAAAATTACCAATTACCTTTCCCTTTGCGAATAATTCTTCGGATCTCTCAACAACGGTCCCGAAAAACAAAGTCGTAAAATCATCATCAGAGAAACACAAAAGGGAACCAAACAGAAATCTTCTATAAAAAATCTTTGGATTTTTCTTGCGAAGTTGTTTACCAAAGTCTACTAATAAGCCTATACAGTTTGAAGACACCACATGGTGTTTGAATTTGATTTGACGGTAAAATCTGAAATATACGAAAAGTTACTATATTACTAAATCTTATAAATTTAATTTTTCAGATAAATTACAATTTAAGTATTTTATTATTTTGTATGAAACTAAATCTTTTCAATGACCGATTTACAAAGAAAACAGAGGCCTACTTGTTTTTACGTGATTCAGGCGGGAGACCAATGCATGCTATTTTTTCTGCACAATTCCCACTGAACGTTAATGATTTCACACAAAACTCATGCAATTGTATTATAAAAATTATAACTTTTTAAGTATCAAATACTGCATAAGGTATTTTTTAAATTCTATTGGTCGCCAAACATACCACCACCAATAAATCCAATCAAGTAAAATTTTACCTTCCACCGTTGTATTTACTTTTATTTGGGTCCTCAATGAATTCCATAATAGATTCTCTCATGGGTGCTATAAAATCTTCTCGCATTAACCTGAACTGTACGTCCAAGTAATGTTTGACACTTTTATACGCCCCTTTAGTTATATTTGGACGTATAAAAAGGTCTTGATTTGACTTCAATTCACTTACTGATGGCAAAACAGCAACTTTATTAAATGCAATAAGATGATCGAATTTCCTATGCCCCTTTGACTTTTTATCTTCCTAAAAAATGTATTTAAAACAAAATGATTATTATTAATATTTGACAACATCTAGGTACACATACCTAGCGACATTCTATAATTATATAATGTTCATAAAAATGTATCCCTTCTAAATATAGCATTTAAATTGTTTACGAGAACTTTCATCGAACGGCTGTCACGCATCGTGGATGAACTTCTCAGAGAATACCAGTGTGGTTTCAGACCCAGCAGGTCTATTGTGGACCAATTTATTTACAGTCAAATTATTTGCACAAAAAATGTGGGAATGCTGTGAATAATATTTTTGCAATTGGGAGACATTTGTTCAACAAACGTCACACATATGCAATCATGTTGGAAGGTAGCCGTCGAGTAAACGAGCCTGATTAAATATTTTGGAGTGATTCTGGACTCCAAGCTTACGTGGAGAACACACGTGTCTTGGGCGAGAAGCCGAAGGCGCTCAGTTCCATATTTAACCATCAAATACATGCATAAAATGCCAAAACAAAACATATTTAAAAAGAAACAATACAACTAGTCTCTCTCAAATGGTGAGCTACGAGTGTTAGATGGTGCAAATGTTTGATTAAACAGCTATGTATCGATATTAGTAACAAGTTTTAGGTAAAATATTAATAATGAAATGTTTAACTTTTTATATTTTCCTCTATTAAACTGAAATTTTAATTTTATGAACAATACTACATTTTGTAATTAAGATAAGGGATACAATTTCAAAATTTAAGTTCGAACAGTTTGTATGAATGTGTATAGGCTAGATAAACTAATTTATCATACTGTAAATAATATAAATAAATATATTGAACATACCTCTTTTTTATCAACATTTTCCATTGCAAATGCTATTTTAATCAGGATTTCCCAAAACTTATTAACAAATTTTTCAGATAATATTTTTCGATGATTTTCTTGTAAGCCTTGTAAACACATTTTATTAATATCTATAGTTTTCCTAAATGTATCTACAGCTGTAGTCTGAGAAAGATCTATTACAGTGTTGTAAAATTTTAATACGTCATCGAAGAAATCTTCTATATTATACCAGAATAGCTTGTTTTGACGTTTATCCGCTATTTTCACATACGGTATATTGAGAAAATATTGTTCCAGAGTTGTAATAAAAGGCGACTGGCATATCTTAATGAGCAAATTCAGCTTGTTATATTTAAAATCAGCGTCACAGAGTTTTGCGACACATTTCATAAAAAGTACAATAATATCCTCTTTCATGGAATTTTTTAATGAATAGTTCATTTTATTACTTTGCATATTGAATGTCATGAGAATATCAAACGGTTCCTTCTCAGATAATTCTTTCAACTGCATGAAACCAAAACCAAAATTATTTTTTTTCTTTTCTGAATTGGTTACATCAGGTTCACGTCTATTTTGAAAATTTTGTCGTGTTAAATCTAAGAGAGAAAAAAAAAAAGATTAATCTGAAAATTCATTAATTAAAATGAAATGTATTTTATTAGATTAAAATGAAACATGATCAACACTACTACCCCTTAAAAAGATATTACACTGCTAATCTGCTGTATGAAACGTTACGTTTATGTTAGTTCTCCTAAGTTATGTCGATTTTTTTTCAATGCAATTTAAAATAAATTTTCTTTTATAAAATAATTTCCTACATTTTCTATCACCCTCTTTCCTTTCGCCACCCTTCTCCAAAAAACCAGCAAGTTTTGACTGAATATAGTCTAAAAAGGCAGTTTTTAACTCTTCTATAGAATTGAAATTCTGACCTCTTAAAATATGTTTCATAGAACTAAATAAGTGACAATCAGATGGTTCGAGATTCGACAAGTATAGTAGATGCAATAAGGGGATCCAAGCGTCAATTTTGCAAGATGAGGTTGTGCGTTATCACGCTGAAGAGTAATAGTGCGTCTATTCACCAGACTTGGCCTCTTTTAATGCAATGTTGCATTTAATCTATCCAACTGTTGACAACACATATCCGTCGACACTCTCTTATCTTGTGCAACTACTTCCAACCAAATAATTTATTTAGAATCCCACCATACACACATATAAACATTACTTTAATAGAAGTTTCATTTAGGACCTTAGGACTTAATAGTTCTTTTACTTCCTCATACTCATTTTTCTAAAATGAAAATACAGTTAACCCTCCTATAGCGTCAAGATAAGGACAGCAGTATAGGAAAAAACACCCTAGAAAGTTAGGCGTCCATACAAAATTTGGGTTAAGGTTTTTTCAATTGATTTTGAAGAAATTACTAGTGATAAATGTTTCCTCGTAATGACGTCCTTTTTCTTTTAAACACTCAAATAATTTAATTGCATTTCTTTTAATCAGATGTCCATCTAGGGGTACACTTTTTCTCCAATATAAATCCTTTATCGTATTTTATCTTCCCTTTTTTGAATTCTAGAAATTATAGACCTACTCATATTAAATTCTTCAGATATTTTATTAATTTCTTCGCATTATTATTTCTCTGCATTTTATAAATTCCAAAATTTGTCCTTTTTGTTCTAGCGAAATATGCTCGGGTCCATTAGACAACGTGGTTAAGAAATAATACTAAATCCGTGAATATGTAATTTTATAGTTTTCTTTCACAGTTGTAAAGGATATAAATAAACTCAATATAATTTAAAAACCATAAAGCATTGAATTACAAATGAAAGAAATCAATGCATGAAAGCCGCTGTAAAAGATAAGTAAAAATACGATATGGAAATGTGCTTTATAACAGGGTTGACTGTATTAATAATATGAACTATTGGCGGCAATGTAGATTTATTAAAAGCAACTCAAATCAGTAAATATTTTAAAAGAATCATTAAGCATACCTCCTCTTTTATGTTGAAATGAATTTGCATCAGGCTTGAAGGCTCCTGGAATTTTATGGACAGTCGTATCTC
Source organism: Stenopsyche tienmushanensis (assembly GCA_008973525.1). Lineage (NCBI taxonomy): Eukaryota > Metazoa > Arthropoda > Insecta > Trichoptera > Stenopsychidae > Stenopsyche > Stenopsyche tienmushanensis. The sequence goes on along the minus strand of WACJ01000052.1, from coordinate 567,345 downwards.
CTTGTGAATTCAAGGGATTGTCTCTTGGCAAATTTAATGACTGATCAGTATCTGTAACTATTACATATTTAAATAAAAAATTAAGAATAACTATAAAAAATGTTTTCGACAAATCTTTGAAGTCGTAGGTTCACTCTGTGAATCATAAGCATACCTCGTCTTTGTTGAAATGAATTTGGATCAGGCTTGAAGGCTCCTGGCATTCTACGAACAATCGTATCTCCTTGTGAATTCAAGGGATTGTCTCTTGGCAAATTTAATGACTGATCAGTATCTGTAACTATTACATATTTAAATATTGAATTTAAAAAATATCTATCAAAAAAAACTATCAACAAATCTTTGGAGATTATTCTGTCAATATAAAGCAGACCTTGTCTTTGTTGAAAAGAATTTGGATCAGGCTTGAAGGCTCCTGGCATTTTATGGAAAATCGTATCTCCTTGTGAATTCAAGGGATTGTCTCTCGGCAAATTTAATGACTGACCAGTATCTGTAATTATTACACATTTAAATAGTGAATTTAAAAAATATCTATAAAAAAAACTAACGACAAATCTTTGGAGTCTTTGAAGACTATTCCGTCAATATAAAGCAGACCTTGTCTTTGTTGAAATGAATTTGGATCAGGCTTGAAGGCTCCTGGCATTTTATGGACAGTCGAATCTCTTTGTGACTTGAAGGGATTGTTTCTCGGATAATTCGATGACTGGCCAGTATCTGTATTCATTACATATTTAAATAAAAAATTAAGAATAACTATAAAAAATGTTTTCGACAAATCTTTGAAGTCGTAGGTTCGCTCTGTGAATCATAAGCATACCTCGTCTTTGTTGAAATGAATTTAGATCAGGCATGAAGGCTCCTGGCATTTTATGAACAATCTTATCTCCTTGTGAATTCAAAGGATTGTCTCTTGGCAAATTTAATGACTGATCAGTATCTGTAACTATTACATATTTAAATAGTGAATTTAAAAAATATCTATAAAAAAACTATCGACAAATCTTTGGAGATTATTCTGTCAATATAAAGCAGACCTTGTCTTTGTTGAAATGAATTTGGATCAGGCTTGAAGGCTCCTGGCTAGGGAATCCAATCCCGAGCCAAAATTTCGATCCCGGGATTTCGGGATTTCATTAGATAATCCCGGGACCAGTCCCGGGATCCCGGGATTGGGATTTTCAATATTTTAAGAAATTACCTTAATGAATTTGATCAAAAATTACTAATAAGTCCATATAAATGAACAATTCAATATAAAAAATCACTTGAAGGCTAAAGAATTTTATTTATTTAAGAAAAGATAAAAATACAATTCAAAAATAGACAAATAAAATACTAAAAAATTCAAATATTATTTTTAAAATATGCCCAAAGTAACATTAACATTAAACATTAGTGTTTCGTCATTTAGTCTGGATCTGATTTTGGAAGTCAGACAACTTGCTCCTGAAAATGCACCTCCACACTCGTTGGAGGTATCGTCATCAGATATTTAAATGCTAGTTCGAGTTGATGACTGCGTGAGTATTCATTTTCATATCATCATCATCAATGTGACTGATTAAATTCCTTTCTGCTGAGACACGGACTAAAACTCGCAAAATTCCTGATTTCCCGACAAATTATTTATTTCCGTCGCTGCAGATGAATACTTATATACTATAATACTTTGATGTGATTTGTAATTATATTACGGAGGAATACAAAAATTCTGAAGCCCGTATCTATTATATTTCATATCGATATTCCCACTATTAGAGTCGAGGTGTAGTAAATACATCACCGGTAGGGAAATGTTACTATAACAATTTTAAAAACATACATGTACGCTATATATGTATACATAGATTAGACCAGCGGTTCTTAAACAGGAGTCCGCGGACCCCTGGGGGTCCTCGAAGCCCTTACTGGGGGTCCGCGATGATATAAAAAAGCATTTATCCATACTTTAACCTTTTAACTGCCATAGCGTAATGAGCGAGCCGTGCGCTCCACGCCAGCGAATTTAGAGATATTAGAAATTGCATAAAAATGAGTTTGACTTGCATATTTTATTGCCAAAAGGTGACTTATGTGTCCTAGCATATATATGTATACCACATGCCATCCTACGGGATCATTTACGGCTTTTGAGTGATTCGTGATTAGGGTTGCCACAACTCATAATGATTATATTTTTTTATTTAATTTTCTGCTAATATTATATACACGCCATTCAAATTAATTGTTTATTTAGGGTTGTCTCAATTTATATAAACAAATATTATTATTTTTGATATATTTTTAGATCATTTGAAAAATATTTTTTGAACCAATACACTTTATTTATATTGTTTTAAAAATTCAATTGTGTGTGATAAATTTTAAAACATGGTTCTTTACACAGTGGCACATTACACTGTATACACACATATTTTTTTATCAAAAATGGTAATTTGGAAGTCACATAATGATATTGACGGTTAGTCTCTGTAACTATTATGTTTACCATTTCGTCATCCACAAAATATTAAAAAAAAACCCAATTCGCTTTCATTTTCATCACTGATATTTATTTCAATACCTGACGAAGTGTCATCAAATGGATGGATTATAGGACTAAAATCCCGCTCTTCCCAAATAAAAACGCCTGCACCTGTGGGTTCTTGAAAGAGTGTTACATTATCCTCATCATCTAAAGAAAATATGTCATCCCCAAAAGGTAATTCACTAAAACTTTCATCATCAGAGTATTCACCTTCATCCGAAAAAGCTTTGAGTTCCATTTTTATGGAATAATATTTTACACGTCAAAAAAATATTATCAAGAAACAATTCACAGCACAAAATCACGAAATAGTCTCAAGACAAAATCAAGAAAAATTTTCAGCACAAACTTAAAAATGACAATTTTTATAAATCACGGGAAAAAAATGAGAATTTTATATAAAAAATCGCAACAAGACGAGTATAAAACGATTCCTGTCAGTAGACAATTTACGAAAGACTGATGTTTTAGGAGATAAATGGTATTCCCCAGTATTGTGGTATTATCAGTCGTATAAACAGATAAGGCAAATTTAAGTGACGACACTGTCCCGTTCCCAAATATGTACATACTTCTCACAATATAATCAGTTACATAGCAAAGATCATTCAGTAGGCAGCCCTGATGACCTCTGTTAAATTCATTTAAAAATGAAAGGGAAATACCGAGTTTTTTAAAAATGTGAAGGCATTTTTGGATTCATCAATATGTGTTCTTAGCATAGTAAAATTTAAGTGTTAAAAAATATGTGTTTTTCTGTGATGAAACGTGGTTGCGCACAGGCGCGTCGTTGGCGTACGGGGCACGAACACGTCTGACGCACCGGCGCGTCGTTGGCATTTAACAGGTTAAATCAGACATGTAAAGTCCATGTCGTCTGATGTGTTTTGGTTAACCCTTTGATTAGGGAGCTCATTTTTTGTAGCACTCATATTTCTGGAGCGAATTAATTTTTTTCGATTTTTTCTAGAATGAAGAAGTTTTTTTTAGGGAAATTAGTGGCTCTAAACCAGAAAATGGTTTTTAAATTATTTTTTACATTATAGTAAAATAAAATAAAATAGTAAAACAAAATCATTGATTCTCAATATTTATGATTTAATTATGTTAATTCCCAGACAAAGAATTCCAGTGGTGTCAGGTCCGAAGACCGTGCGAGCCACGTAATAGGGCACACCCCAGACAAAAATAGTCCAGTGGTGTCAGGTCGGGAGACCGTGCGAGCTACGTAATAGGGCCGCCAAAACCATGAATTTACATGACAGAGGTGCCATAAAAGAAATCCTAATTGAAGTAATAAGCGCCACCTTTGCAAAAATAAAAGAGGAAACGCTACTTCAATCAATCAAACGCTAAAACAATCATTTACATCCACCGACATAAATGCGATAGAATTACCTTCCAATGCTGCCCCGGGTGAATAATTAATTATGGATGAAAAAGTGATTTTTCTGAAATAATTCTAATAATTAAACCTGTTTATTTCTTATCTTCGTCCACCCTTCGACGTCTCTTTACCGATCCGAAGGCGCACGATTCTAAAACTCAGGAGGAATATTACAAGAACATTACTCATAAGTTCTTCTGATCGGCATTAGACTTTTCATTTTCAGATTTATCTTGTAGATGAAATAAACAATTGTAATGATAAGATTTTAAACATTCCGATCTTCAAGATAAGATTGTGGTACGGACAGCGAGTTGAGCATAATGAATCCAACCGGCTGCACCAAGAAGGAGCTTGGTGAGTGAAAGATGGAAGAATAATGACGCTGCATCGTCGAGGTATCGACTATTTATAGGTTCAAGGGTTTACTGGTGGTGAACCAGCAAACCAAGGGTCGGTGACTTGACGATGTTTACGAGTTTGTTATGGGAAATTGAGGGATGAAATTTTCTCAGTCGACCGGTACCATGATTGTGAACGAACAATAGCCAAGTATTCTAAGGCAGCGTGGGACAGGACGCAGTAATGGATTAAAATAGACAAAATCGTAGTGTTTGATAGTAAATTTTAGGATTAGAATTTAAGCATGAGAACAGGGGTGAAGTTTATTAGTCGATGAACAATATGATTGTAAATGAACATTAGCCTGGCGCTCTAAAATGGATAAAAGAGCGTGGGACAGGACACAGCAAGGGGATGAAGTAAAACAAAAAATGAGTCGTAAAAATTGACGTTGAACAGGAATCATAGTCTCAATCTGTGGCTTAATAAACTCTACTGGGAATCCAGGATGGTGAATAAAAAAACAATTGGATGAATATATTGAAAATGTAAGTAACGCAACATATTCGAAATAGAGGAGTACCTTGTCCTCTTCCTTGTTCTTGTCCTCGTTCTCGTTCATGTCCTCGTCCTCGTCCTCGTCCTCGTCCTCGTCCTCGTCCTCGTCCTTGTCCTCGTCCTCGTCCTCGTCCTCTTCCTCGACCGTCTCTCCCTGAAGTTCCCGATCTCGAATCCTCTCGCAGGTCCACCTCCGAACCATAGAAGACGTTCATCGCGACTGCCAATCGACGACTGACAGATTGTTGCGATGACATCCTTATCTTTTCTGCGCTTATCGATTAAATGAGATTATGTATATCGTAACTGCATTTTCAAAAACGGCCATAGTTGAGGCTTAAAAAGTTTTGAAATGTCTTTTTTACCTTTTTCTTCATTTCGTCGTGATGTATTTACTACAATTCGACTCTAATAATAGGAATATAAAAAAAATATATAATAGATGTAAGGGAGGTTCTTGTATATATTTAAACTCTTGTTACATCAAAATTATTCTGTTTGATATAAAATATATTGATACACAAAGAAAGATCTAAGAGAATGCTCCTATAAGGAGCGAGAGCAAGAAGAAAACCTTAGGTCCTAGGAAAAGTTGATTTTATGCATTGATTTTTTATTTTTTGCCTTTTGCCTAATTCGAAACTCTTTTATTCACTTTCTTCCCTTCTCTAAAGGTTTACATTCTGTATTTGCTGCATTTCACATCTCACACAATAGAAATTGTTAACAAAAAGATTAAGCTGTGTTGTGTAATATATAAAAAGTGCTGTTACTGAAGCAGTATTTTTTAAATTTAAATACACATTACCCTGACACAGATAACAGTCCTCTGTAATGATTTTTCAGAAAAGTTTCAATATTTACTAAAGCAATGGAAATATTTTTTTATTATTAACCAGATAGATATTTATTCCTTTAAAAAGATTTAATCAATATATAAGCAAAAAAGTGGTCTCTTCACACTATCAAAAGTATCACATCGTTATTAGAATAAAATATAAACTTCTAAAAAGTGATGACAAAAAAATGCACCCAAGAACTGGATCATATGTATGCAGCCCATAAAATATGCAAATTAGTGCTTTCAAGGCATTCATTAAAAAAGTATTGGTTTAATATACAAGTCCTTCAGTAATTTCAAGAACAAAAATATGTATTATCTTTTTATCGTTTTCACATTCGATAATGAAACCTGAAGATTATCAGCACTGATTATATTTTTCAATGAATCAGTGATTCCCCCAAAATTTTAATCTGCTATCAATTTGCTAAGCTCAGATAATATTCTTACATATGTATTATATTTTCTTCGACCTATACTATAATTTTAGCAGCGCCATCTTCTGTGGCGCTGCGAGCAAATTGCGTCTGCAAAAATGACAGGATCGCTTCTTGAGTGTGTACCGCTGCCGGTTGGGCGGTGATGCGTAGAAAGCTGGAGGAGTCGTCGGATAGCCTTGATTGCGGGAGGACGTCCTTCCCGCAGCCAGATCTCTCTCTCGTGTATAATAAAGAGGTTATCGAGCACCTGCTTTGCCGCGCCCTAATTACGGCCCTGCCAAAATAAAACCGGATTGAGTTTTCACTACAGGCAAGGAACAATGATTAGCCAAAAAGCCACATTTTATTTATGTTAATTTCCAGGGAATATGTGAATTGTCTAGTATGTTCAAATAAAAATATTCCAGGCTGAAGATAGTTAACTATGTATACGAAACATGTAAAAGAAAACGCGGCTCCGTGCAACCACATGCAATTTCTGCATTAGCACTGTTGCGTGGACCAAAATGTTCTGTCGGCGACAGTTTGGTCGGCCTTAAGCTGGCCATACTTTTTGCTATTAAGACCCGCCGCGGACTAACCGTTAGGCGGGCAACCAAAAAGTCTTAACGAAGTTGTAGCCTTGGGAGGCGGTCGACGGACATTTTGGCCCGCACGCATCGCCCCGCATGGAGGCCACGTGCCTCGCAATCTTCGAAGTCGTGTTTAATAATTGAAGACTTTCATTCATTATCCTCATATCCCGTCATGGAGTTTTCCCCTCGTCGCCGCTCGACAGCCTGACAGCCGTCGTCGATCCAGCGGATTAAAGAACTCTGCGCCCCCTCGCCTAGTTAGGGGGCGCGTCCGCCGCTGTTCGGGCTCCGGCGGCCGGCGTTGCGGCTGGCGCTTTGCGCTCGCGGCGCGGCCGTCTGGGCCGTCCGAGATACGCCGCGGCGGTTGGCAGCCGTGGCGGCAGCGGCGTTGGTGCTGCGATGGGGGCTCGCGAAGCGCGGCGCCCCATCGTATGCAACAGCACTACAAATTGATCGGACCAAAGTGTAAAATATGTTTTTTTCTTGAGCATATGAGAAAATTAGCCTTGGACATTAAAATGCAGTATATTTATTAACCATTTCAAAGTCTCAGTAGTTGAAAATTAAAATAAATATTCTTAAATAAAAACAAATCATCTCATTCAAATATAAATTTTAATATCAATATTCATATAAAAATGTTAATATATTTATATTTCAAGTCCAGATAACTTTATAGTTGGAGATCAAACACTAATTTAAGAATTATACAAAATACAAAAGACTGATTAAACATATATAGCAATAAACATACATAACAAAGTGAAAATATTTAGTAGAAAATTAAAATAGGGACATCGATTTAATATGATGCTCATAGGTTTTTACATTTTTTTTACTTCATATGAGATTATTCCTGATTAGGTATGCGTCTGTGGCAGCTTCTGAATAAGCTGCGTGTGTCGCATTGTCCATCTCAGGGGCAAGACTATTACCAGCTGCTAAAGCATGATGAGCCCCACCGATAACTTCTCCACATTCAGGACATTTACTTATTTGGTTTGCTCCTCCGCATTCGCCTATGGTGTAAGGATGACCATTTTTACATTTAAACCAATGGCCTTGTCTGAATCCCATAGCACTTACAATCATCTTCTTCTCATCTTCAAAGATTATTTTAAGAGCCGTTTTACATTTCTCTTGTAATATATTTATCTTTCGGTCGAAAGCTTCCTCGTTATTAAATGGTTTTACGTTATAAATTATCTCGTTTTCAAGGATTACCAAGTTTTGAGATAGATCTGTACTTTTTCGATTTAATAATGATTCAAAAACGGAAGATGAAAATAATTTCGATTGTTTTACATTTTCTTGACATACTTTTTTCAGAGATAAAACTTTTATAATACATTTCATTCTGCTGATCTCTTTGTCAAAATTGTCGCATTGATCTTCAGAAATATTTTTATCACAACGCGTGAGAGCTTTTAATATAAACTCAAGTTGATGATTAATTATTTCATCTTCAATCAATTCTTCTCTGCCTTCAAATATTTTTACCAAACGCTTCAAAACATGAATTTTGAATTGGAAAGATTTTATATTCGTCAAACTTAAAATTAGTTGCTTTTTGCCTTTTTTTATATTGAACAACTGTTCGGCGAATGTCATAACATTGTCATGTTTCTTTATATCGCCGATAATTTTTTTCCAATCGCCAACTAAAAAAATGTAAATAATGAACCAGATATCAAAGTAGCACTATGAATTTTTAATATTATCCTCAATCAAATGAACAATTTTGTAATAAAAATTGTAGATCGAAATAATCAAACTTTTTTGTTCAAGATTTTGGTTCATTCAGAAGATTAAACATAAAATATTTTCAACATCATTTATACCAGTTTGATTACATTGTAAAACTCTATGACTTTAACAAACCTGACTCAAGCTTATTATAGTTGTCTTTTGATTCGATTTCCTCAATATCTTCAATAAGAGTCGATAATCTAGTTCTTCTATCTTCCTTATTTCCAGACAGCTTGTTTTTAATTGATTCAATATCTTTGAATACTTTCTTAACTTGGTCAGAATAGCGGGCAGTATTGACGATGACAGTTTTACAATATGGACACTTTGGTGGAGAGATTGCTTCATCTGCTTTTACCTCCACCCATTTATCTAATCCATTTACTTCCACAGCATGACGACAGTCCATCAATTGAACAAACCTGATAATACAAGTCAAACGAAAAATGCATAATTATTAAAATGAACACAAATTATGCTTTGTTATGAGCCTCAAATAATCCGGCCCGCGGGCCGTAATTTGGTTACCGCTGTGCTAGGCGACAATATTTATTACCTGGCATCGTCATCATCTTCATCGCCAAAAAGTAGCTCAGGAAATTCTTCTGGTTTACAAACTTTACAAATTTGTGGACAAACTTCTCCACATAATCCACGACAATTGTGCCCACACAATAGTTTCTTATTGCAGGCTTCGGAGCACGGTGATGAATTACACATTTCTGAGCATTTTGCTGTACATTTCTTATGTTCGCATTCACGTGAACACGGCATCTGATATTAAAAAAAAACAGAGGTTAATATTAATCGATCCTTTATTCACATCCTTGGAAATAGATTTTCTTCGTGGAATCTTATCATTGCAGAATAAACATTTAAAAACCGTTGCACAAGTTCAATTAATTGAATACATCACAACAAATATTTTATAAAAGTATCACATGACACAGCTCTAGTTATGTGAATAATAAATTGTTCTAAAAAATCCTCCTTCCTTATTTTCTGTGCGGATTATCCATGTTAGATAACTAAATAAAAATATTTGGTGACGTAATTTAAATGAGACTGTACAAGCTGCCAAGACGAGTGTTGCAGTACGTCAACATATAGTATTATCCCATTTTTCATAAGGAGATTTAGAAGAGTAATGAACCCATGTTTATTTTTCTATATCAATCAATTTAACATTTATCAGAGATACATTTTGTTAGTAGTGTCGTTTTGAAAGAGTTATCAATAGTCGTTCCATCGATATTCATCATTTATGCTACGATTAAAATATAGAAAATAAAACCTTACTTACCATGCAAGGTGCACAAGGAACACCACATAAACGCGGGCATACAGAATGTTGACATCTAACATTGCACTTTTCAGTGCACATCCCGCAGGCTTCACGGCAGGGATCTTTGCAACTGAATATAAATAGAAAATAACATTTATATTGAATTTAATTTAACTGGCAAATTAAGAACTAGACAATTGAGTAATAATATAATTTTTCTGGAAATGCCTAATAATGATAAATGAAGAAAAAATGCATTTTCTCTTTCTAAATTTAATTGAGGGTATTTTAAGTTTTTCATGCAAATTATTATTTTGAGAAAGCACTTTAATAGATTCAAATTTAAAAAATGACATAGTTACATGTGACTGCAGACAAGATTATTGCCACATGTCGATGAACACGGGATATGTAAGCGGCCTCGGCAATCTCCACATACGCCGCTACAAGGATGACCACAGTTTTTCAAAACCATATCACATTTCTTATTACAATCCTCCATCACTAATAATTTTCCAATCGTTTTTTCTGTAAATAATTAGAAAAATTATATTAAAACCATTGTTAAAATTAACAAAATCTTATAAAAAACACTGAGAAAAATATAGCATTACAAAGCAAGCCCTGCATTATTATTGTAACTATGGAAAAAATTTGTATCTTATACTTTTAACACCCATGGCATATTAATAAATAAAAAATATCATCAATATGATTAGAGATGGAAGAGATATTAGCTTCATTTTGGAGTACATATGACAATACATGAAACAAATATGTATTTCATAATCTGCATGATGCACGAGGGTTAAACTAGATTCGATTTAAACAAAATGGCATTGATAGCGCAGACTTACCCAGTTTACGTTTAAAGCATGGAATATTAAAGGCATGTCCGCACACTGTTTCGAAAGGCGATTCAATTTTTTCGGTACATTTTTTTATGCCACATGGAGAACCGCATGTATCACGGCATCGATGACCACATTCCAGTATCAATTCACATCTGTTAAAGCACTGGCTATTTTCTGGATCCATGCTACATTCAACATTCACAAAGTGACCACATGACTTCTTCTTTTTTACCTAAATGAAATAAATTGTGAAGGTGAAAATTCATACGAATTTAACTACTAACAATGCGATGGGTGATAAACATTATGGTGAATACAGTGTTTATAATTTGGAGGTGATTGGAGTGGGAGTGATTGTTATAATAAAGAATATGAATTTAAAAATTACCATAATTTTACAGCCAGTACAAGGTTCATAACACTTTTTTTTGCAATGATGGCCACATTCCATTGTCCGACTGCATTTATCCATGCAAAGATCTGTGTTGATATCTTTATGACAGGGTACCATCGATGAATGTTTACAATTGTTTCTTTTCTTTCTCACCTGTGAATAAAATTTTAAGCAAGGAAAGATATTTAATATAATCACATAAAGAAACAGTCATTTAATATAATTTTTTTTCTCCATAGGGTAGCGGTTCCCAGCCTGGGAGACGAGCACTGTTGCCGGGAGAGATGTCAAATTATTTTAATAAAAAACAATTTGGACACCATAATTTTACAATATATCAAAAAAAATCAACAAAAACGAAGATACTGATGCTGATATCATCTCTCATATGAGCGTCTTCAGTTTCCATTCTCAGGAAGGGGTTATATTCATTTCACCTGTATTATACACACACTTCTTCGTTTGCTCGATAATGAATGTAGCATAACCTCTGAATTTCATTTGGAACGCTCACCCACGTGGATTTCTTGGATGAAGGTATCGAAGGGCGCTTTCACAACTGTCTTGATAGGGAGTGTGGGGAGGGGAACTGTGAATAGTGAGCGGTTTTCCTCGGAAAACAGTGAAAAACTATTGTAGACGACCTTGTTGGTTTTACTATAAAGGGCTTTCTGGAGTCCAGAGTCCAGTCTCTCTTTTCCTCACAAAGGCGTCACAGACACAGGGTCCTATGTGACGTCGGAGTGCATTTTGGATTCACTCCAATACCAACTGAAGGTATCTATACATGTATGTACAGACAACCCTCCTATAACAACGAAATAGGGACCGCAGTATAAGAAAAAGGGCTATAGAAAGTTAGACGCCCGTACAAAATTTGCCTATTTCATATCAACAAAAAACGATCAGTGAAGTCAAGAGACAAAACATAATGAAGCACTATAGAAGACCGCCGCAAAAGATAAGGAAAAATACGGTATGGAAATGCGCTTTATAGCAGGGATGACTGTATTAGGTGAAGTGAAAATTAATCAAAATTTCTTCGAAGTTCAAAAGTTAGATAATAATATCCTTAAGTTGAGATCCTCGTCAAACAATGAGTCAATTGTTAAAGATTGGCTGTCCATGGTCTACAGTTAGGGATCATAATTGTTACACACGAAAATTACACAAACAAAGGATTTGAATGATGCTCGATCTACAGCGTACAATCTGCGCATCTTTTGTCTCGGTATGAAGATCCGTTTTTGTGGCGAATTTTAAATGGAGATGAGAAGTGGGGTGCTATTTTTTTCCCCAGGGAAGTGTAGTAGCATAAAGGTTGAAAACCGCCACCTTAGAGTCTTGAAAATGCAGTCAAATAAAATTAATACAGTACAGACCTTAAAAGTGCATAGTTCACAATTTTCATGACATCTTTTATTGCACATATGATTTTCAGTGCAATCCTTGTTCTTCAATGCACATTTTTCCAAGCACTCATACTAAAAAAGAAAAAAAAAATTATATTCAAATTACTTATTAATAAAATACATGATCTCAATTTTGTTTGATTGACTTCAGTTCATATTGACAAATTAAAATATCTGGATTGAAAATTTGTTTACTATGGGATTTAAATATGGAAAAAAATTACAGCATGCTTTAACATTTAACATATAAAAAATCAAATGTGCTTACATTTAGATGTTCAGGATCATCATCTTTATGACAATTTCTTCGGCATGCATGTCCACAGGGAAGTCTATCGATACACTTTGTCTGGCACGGAATTCTGCCTTTTGATTCACAACATTTAACTGAAACCTAATATTTTTCATTAGCGACATAAATATACATTTTTTTTTATTATTTGGCAATGTTTTTACAAAGATAAAATGCTGAGTTTGAAGCCCTTTTCCTGATTCATCTAGAATATATAATAGTTATTATACCATCAGGCTATTTTTGATAATTTAATGTTGTCGTAAGATCGCAGATGAGAGGCAAAGAAAGATTAAGGAAATGAATAAGAAATCAGTAAATGCAAGATTGATGAGACTGGCTTAGGGTCACTTAGTAACTGAACATGAAGAGATGAAGAAAAATTATCATTTATCTATTAAAATGAAGCCATCTCTGCCACTAATTTATTTATATAATTCTTATTGATATTCCTGTGAGCTTAAAAAATGAACATCTTTGATATAAGGAATAGCTTACTTATTAGGGCATTGGTGGTTTCAAATTTAAAGTAAATTACACATACAATTCTTACCTCATGAGAACAAAGCGGCAAAACTATATTCACGATAACCTTGCAAAAAGCTTTTAATGGATCTAAATAGCAAGGAAGAGACGAAATATGTCCGCATTTTAATATCTTTTCGACAATTACAATGCATTTACATCTTTGGGCACATAACAAAGGACATTCATGACCTAAATCACATTGTCTACAAATGAAAAAAAAAACATTTTTTAAATTTTCAAGTATTAAATAAAGTCTAGAGAACATTACAGTAGCATGCATGTATTTTTTAATAATACAATATCACACATAAACTGTATTTAAAATTGATCCCTAACACAATTAGAAACTTACATATTTAATTCAATTTAGGATAGTTTTTACATGAAATGTAAAATGGGCGTCCACTCATATATTATATCATATTTCACTCAGAAACTGTAGATTTCAAACCAGTCTCTTTGAGAAGTGCATACAATTAAATCACCTACATTTTTAAAACAAATTCACAATGAAAAACCTTATAATAGGTGAAAATATATTATTAAGGCATTTTCAACGGAGTCTCAATTAATAAGCACTGTGCACATTTTCTCAAGAATGGAATAACATAATCGGCAAAGCGCCTCAAGTTAGTGAACCCTAAACCAAAGGGCTGCTGCTGTCATACATATTATGTACGTGTATTATATTTGTATTTCTATATCAATATGATATAATTCACTCTTTATAAAAAACAAACACAAAATAGATATATTTTGTACAAACCTATTACATCTTTGTTTACAAGAATATGACTTATGACCGTCATAATCGACGTGACAAACACTCTGACAATTATGAGCACAGGGCAAAAGCATTTCACATAGATTTTGACATCCTCCTTCTGCTACTTTATGAAAATCCTCCGGAGACTGAATCTGAAAATTAAGTAACCATGTTGAATAATAAGGTCCACAAAAAAGTGAAGGAAATTTTCATTAGATTGTAAATACCTTTGTAATTATTCCATGTCTCTGACACTTCAAAGGAAGAAAGCTGCCGAAAGAATTCTGTTCGACTAATGTGGCCTTTACGCTTTGCCATAACTCACTTGCTGTTGATAAGGCATCCATGTTTCCTACTATGTAAAACCCTAAAAAACAAAATTTTACTCAGAGTTTAAAAACATCAATAACAAAGTCACACATTGAACAATAATCTGCATCTATTTTCATATCATTTACACTAAATGATCTATCGAAGGCATGATGCTGCTGTACTTATTTTAAGGGTGTTATGAGGGCGTCATACTTATTTAGGTGATGTAGTCCAATGGACAGGCAAGTGAATAATATTAAAAAACTTGTATAAACAATATTTTATAAACTTTTATTAATTATCTTAATATTATGTTAAGCGCTTGAAAAATTAATTATATCAATATTTGGACTGCTCAAGAAAATAAAGCCTTCATCCAAATGTTAAAATTGAAAATAGCATAGTTACACAACAGGGAAACTAAATGTGTATATTAAGCATATAAATTGGTTTTTTAAAATAGCTTTATGCCATTCCTTCTATGGAATAATTTCTGATCACTACTATTAACATGATTTTTATAACATATTAATATTATTAACAACGAGTCCAACTAGATTTCAGCCCAAGATAATTGAGTTACAAGTCTGAATGAATGCTTAATCATGGAATTATCTACGGCTATAATTATTTGTATATTGATTTAATCTTTCTAATAATTAAAATTAAACAAACTAACAAAAATAATTTAAAGATGAAATTTTTGGATGACAATCATAAACACTCACTAATAAGACCCTCTGTTTTAATGTTAGTTTGCAATTAATAAATTAAAATATAAATCAAAATTAAAACAAACCTTCTCTTGCTCTTGACAATGCAACACAAACACGATTGGCAGTTTTCAGAAATCCAATATTTCCCACTAGATTACTTCGAACCAGCGATAACAAAATTATTTTATTTTCTTCTCCTTGAAAATTGTCCAAGACGCATATTTTGACTCCATTAACAGAATCAAATGATTTTTTTAACTAAAATAGAAAATAATTTAGTCCAAGTTTTACGATAGAATAATTCTAAGATAAATATATTACCTCTCTCATACAGAATAATTGTCCTGAATATGTAACTAAAATTGTTATATCTTCAGGATCGTATCCTTGCTGTATAAGATATCTCGCTAAAGATAAAACAAATTGAGCTTCAAAAATATTTTTTTTACTTGTAAGATCCTTGTCCTGAAAAAATGCAAGCAATAAGAGAATAGAATATATGCACATACAAATCATCAGCCGGCAGTTATTATACCTCAGCCTCGGGAGAATTGTGATCAATAAAATATAAATTTTTCATCACGCCTTTCACATTAGGATATTCATGCACGGATGAATGATCGTGCAAGAGTGGATATATCGCCGGAGTTATCAGACTCGATATTTCAGGTCGCATTCGATGTTGCACGGCAAGTTGACAACAATTTTTATTATTCTGGTACATGCGCTCGAATAAGGAAACATCCAATTTGTAACGAACTCCCATGCGGTATGATGCTGTAGAAGGTCGTAGTTGTTGATGGTCACCTGAATTTTAAACGATTCTTTAGAATTACTTTTAAAACAATCGAATTATGATTATCGACTATTATAATATCCATTTGGATAGTACACATTATACAAGTTCAGCAAAGTAATAAGCAATCTTATGTATGTACATACCGATTAATATTACATGTTGGCACCTTTCTGTCAAATTTACCACAATATGACTCTCGAGGACTTCTGCAGCTTCTTCAACGACGACTGTAAAATAGAAGTTCTTTTTTAAAATCAGCTTTCATTTCAAGCAAGCAGATATGCTGTGAATAATTAATTTATTAAATATCGTCAAAAAATATTTTTTTGTAGTTACTCTGCTTGTTTCTACATTATGAAGGACTAAAACAGATTTCCTACTTTCGAAGAATTCATCATCACCAAATTGCCATCATTGTCATTACATACATACCTACTGATGGAGTTAGTGCTCGAAGAACAGGTCTTAAACGTGCTGCTGCAGTGGTTGTTACACCGATTATGTCCGCATTTTTCAAAATGACGGAATCACGCATTAAATCAGCTTCCTTGTACAATCTTAAATTTGTCCTAAATTCTCCCTGAAATTCAATTAATGTTGTGATTATTTGCTGATGAATGAGGTGTTTATTGTATACGGATAACTTGAGATTGATATGTATCAGTAGCAATTTTTCTGTCACGTCTCCCACAAATTTGGACTACTTGGAAACATGTTGAATTGTAAATAGCAATTGTATTAATATATTTTTCTACCATCCTACCATCATCTGCAAACGTAATCATCAGGGTTCTACCTCATTGTGGGATATCGTGCATACAGAGTAGACATATATAATAATTTTATGTGTATAAAGAACAGCAGCGATGAAAGAACAAAGTAGAAAATTGTTGCATATAAAATTCTTACTCTAGATAAAAGTTTCCCACGGATACTGCGTACTACGTAGATTAAAGGATATGGCATCTAAAGATACGATTAAATCATATTGTTTATTTTTGACGGAAAAACGAAAAATATTATGCATCCAAAAGCATTTCAATATACAGAATTAAAAACAAACTTTCTTTTTTTGAGTGGCATTGCAATGCATCCTGGGTACTCGCTAATAATATATATAAAACAGCACCTGGAAAGTCCATCAGCTTAGTGGTCATCCAATTTTAAAACAATCTACAGATAAGTGAAATTTATATAAACCTGAAGATTAAGGTAGGTTTTTATTTCGTTCACTCGTTAAATAATTTAAACTGGAGTAGTATTTTATATACTAAAAAACAAATTTTCTAAAGTGATTTTTAAAAAACGCTACAATTATACTACACATGTTTTATATAGCTAAAAAATATTTTTATCTGTAAGTGTCAAAAAATGAAATAAATACTTCATGTTCTGCCATTTGTTCAAGAAGTACTGTTTTGAGTTGTTCATTCCAAAACTTATATAAGCTCCAACGCTCATTTTTATTTAATGATTTTATATCTATATTATTGCTCTGAACAAAGAAAGTTTCATGTAAATAATTAACATTATGCGCCATATGTTCACTTCCCACACAATCCTGAAAACAATATATTTCATTCATTTATTTTTTCATATAATATACAGGAAAAAGTTCATTCAAAATATGATAATACAAATATTTCCAAAACTAATTTATTGATACAAAATAAAACTTTAGATATTTATGATTTCAAACAGACTGTATCAGTGAACTCTCCTAGAAAAATCATCGACGCAATTTGTTTATAACTGTTTGTAAAAATTACTGTGATATATAGCAAAATTTCTCAGGTAAATTTATTATCAAATATAAAAGAAAACATCTCACCTCAAGGTAAGCTAACTCAAGTATATTTGAGTGTAATTTGTTTCTAAGTTTTTGTAATACTTGAGGATCTGCTATTTCAACGTTTTTCATATATCTATCACAAGCCTTTATATCTTTTGTTAACGTATTTACAGAAAACTCTTCATACACATCAATGTCAACATCCGTAAAATCATCAAATAAATTCTCAAAAGGATTTTCCACGTCGTCTGTTATATTTTCCACGTCCTCGTCAAATAAATCTCCATATTTCTCTAACAAATCAGATGTATTATATCTGAGTACTTCCTGTGGTCTATCAGCCATCATAAGCCAATTCACTAAAGACGATCTTGAATTTGTTGCACTACAACTCAATCGTTTCCGGATATTGAATTGAGGAAGGAAATCATCAAATAAGTTTATATCAGTAATATTTCCTTCGTCATCAACATTTTCAATTTTTTTTTGCAGGTTTTTAATTACTCTTACATCATGAAATAGATCTTGCCTGTATTCATTGCGAATATTGCAATTTCTGCGCAAGGCGTTCAGATTATATTCATTTGCGAGTTTTTCATTTTTCGACTGGCCTCCTATTCGAATGATTTTATTTGTTTCCGTTATCAAACCCTCAAGAAATTGATCCAGAGCATGATTAGTATAGCACATTATAAGTATTGGTAGATTTTTACGTTCTAAATTATTTAAAAGTGTTTTGACTATTTTTAGACCAATAAATGTTTTTCCAGTTCCGGGAGGACCTTGTATCGTAACAAACTCCCTGGTGAGAGCCATTTTGAATGCTCTATATTGATATTCGTCGAGCATCAATTCTTTATACGAAGGCCAAGTATTTTCTTCCTTTAAATATACCGGTTTCCCATTAATAAGGTAAAATTCCCCGTGACCGGAATGTGCAGGAAAATCAGCAGACTCCTGAAACACATTAAAAATATTAATGTATAAATGCATCAATTGCTATCCTCCACGTAATGGTTCCATCTTTTAAAGTTTACAAATGGATAGCAGAACATATAAAAAACATATATAGGGTTTTTAAGATTTATGCGAGTCATATTTATGTTTGTTAATTAAAGTCAAAGTTGGTGATCAATCACGATGTTACTTTAGAGATAAATCGAAATTGTACCTCATCTTAAGTTTTTACAGTGTGCATCATTACAAACTCAATTACTTGCAATAAAAATTAAGCAATGAAACAACAGAAATTATCAATATTATGTTTATAAACAAAAATTTATAAAAACCTGCAAATCTACGATGTATTTCTTCATTGGAAAAGTATCGCCATAAGTCTTTAAAACTTCGAGAACTGGTCCATACTGTGGATAAAATACATCGCTTTCGAACATAGTAAAAGACTTATTAAAAATAGATGTGTCAACTTCTTTGTCGATAAGATCAACAACCACCTAAAATTTTATAAAATACATATTAATAGAGAAATAATAATGTCAAATTATTTTGTATGGACGACTCACTACTCATTTTAAATGATAATCATCTGTTTGAGGATATATATTTATTTGAATTTTGAACCACCCAGCAAACTACAAAGGTGCAACATAAAAAAACCTTCAAAAAACAGTTTCCTGCGCTAAGGAACAAACAGATGCCACCAAGCCCAACCGGACATTACCTACTCCCAGATCATGAGTAGAAATCAAACATAGGACCAAACTCAACAGATTCCTCAAAACCAATCTAATAATATAGCAGAGTTGAAAGTCATGATGAAAGGGCTCATCGAACAGATGAGTACCATGCTAAACATACTTTCAACCCTCATCGCCAAACTCTCAACGTCTCAATGCTAAAAATAGGAATATGAAACGCCAATGGCTTGTCCAAACACACATTTGAGATACAACATTTTTAGAAGTGGAAAACATTGATATTATGTTGATATGTACGATATTTTTTCCTTTACTCTTCCTGTAGGCTGCTCGTTAACCGCTTACGCCGACAACCTAGCGCTGATCGTAAGGGGTGCCTCCAGATCCGACATTGAATCTCGCACCTCTGCAGCTGCCTCTCAGCTGCTGGAGCGGAGCAAACTCAATAAGCTTCCCTTCGCCCCGTCAAAAACTTGCGTGATACAACCCGGACATGTTTGCCAAAGACCGCCCAGGATTCTCCTGGACGGCTCGCCCGTTTCCTTCAAATCTTCGGTGTCATATCTGGGGGTCATATTCAGCGAAAAGTGCAGATTTTTCCGACCGTGTCAAGATTGCAAGGTTATCTGGTGCTGACTGGGGCGTGGGCGGTGAGGCTGCGAAGATAATGTACTTGCTGCATTGTTTGTGGATGTATTCTGTTACGCTTCTGGTGCATGGACCAACAGACTTGACTATTTCTGCCCTATCAACCTACGACCGATCGAACATCTACTCGGCCCTCGCGGCATAAATAAAACATATAGACGAATTCTCTGTTCAGGTCAAAGAAGAGCTTTAATTTTCATAACTAAGGCTTACAGGACCGTCTCAACTGCGGTCTTGCCTGTTCTGGCGGGCCTTCTGCCCCTCGACTTGCAGCTACAGTTGAGTGCAGCTCCTGTCAGCTTTAGGTTTGACAACCCAATCTTCATTGAAAATAAAGTCATTGAAACCTCCCTTCTGGAGGGCCTCCAACCCTAGTTAGACTCCGATCTGCTGGTTGTCAAGAAGAGAATGTTTGATGCGTGCATAACAGTCTGGGAAGATAGGTGGATGCGTGATATGCGTGGCGATCGACTCAGACTGTTCTTTACTAATATTAAATACCGCTTGTCGTGCCGTTGGGTGGTCCCGTGTCACTGGACATCCCAGTTCCTCACAGGGCACGGGCGGTTCAATGCATATCTATTCCGGTTTGGTTTAGCGCGCCTTTCGGTTTGTCCATGCTTGCACGCGGACATGACGGCAGATCATGTTCTTTGGTCATGTCCAGGCATGAACGCTGATCGTGATACTCCTGCCTGCCTTTGCGGCCTGTTGGACACAAAGACCTTGTGGCTGACCCCCGCGCCTTTAAAGTCATTGCACAAAATTTTGGCAAAAAATGCCGGGACGGGGAGAAGAACCGGAAAACAAAAACAAACTAGATCGAGCTATAAAAAACCTTAAAATTACCATCACCAAAAGCAAAAATGAAGCAATCAGCGACTACAATGGGCTAACCGCCACTGAAGCCACAGAATACTCACTGTGGAAAGCTACAATATACCTAAAACGACCCCAAGAAACATCACCGCCTATCAAGAAGAAAAACGGAGAATGGATTAGAAATAGCAAAGAAAAAGCGGAAATATTCGCTAGGCACTTGACAGAAGTATTCACTCCACACAAAAACATGAATACTTCAGAGAGCGAAGATGAGATTCACCGGCTGCCAAATACAAAAAATCAACCATTTGCATTAAAAAATTCACAAGGTTAGAAATCAGATCAGTCATAGCAAAGGTCGACATAAAAAAATTGTCTGGCTACAATCTCATTACGGGAAGAATGGTAAAGGAACTCCCTACTAAAGGATTTAAGTTCTTGGTACAAACATTCCATGCGGTACTAATAATGGGTTATTTCCCCCCGCAATGGAATGTGGATAAGATTATTCTAATTCTCAAGCCCGGCAAGGATATACATGACATCAAATCATACAGACCCCATCAGCTTACTCCCAATAATTTCCAAAATTTTTGAAAAACTACTACTAAAGAGATTTAAAGCCAATAATTGTAAAAAACAATCTAATACCCAATCACCAATTTGGATTTTGCCAACAACATGCGACTGTGGAACAAATACACGGGATCTTTAATAGAATACATAAGGACTTAGAAGACAGAAAATATTGCTCGGAAGCATTCCTGGACGTAACTCAGGCTTTTGACAGTTGAAAGTGTGGCATCCGGGCTTGCTATATAAAATTGGAAAACAATTACCCACAAATTACTTCTTCAACAGAACATTCTATGTCAAATACGAAGATGAAGCTACCACACTCCATGATATAAAATCCGACGTCCCACAAGGCAGCGTACTTGGTCCAGTTTTATACCTTTTATACACAGCCGACATTCCGACAACAGACACCCCGACAACTGCCACCTTCACGGACGATACAGCTCTGCTAACCTCGCACAACGACCCCGCAATAGCATCTCAACTGCTCCAACTTAACCTCAACAACATACAAAAATGGCTCAAGGAATGGCGCATAAAAGCTTAAAGGAGACATATCCTCCTGTCTCACAGAATGACGTAGTTAAATATCTCGTGAAAAGCATGCACCTGGACAAACGTTTAACTTGGAAGACGCACATAAGCAAGAAGAGATAGCAACTGGAAATCAAAATGAGAATGCTGTATTGGTTAATGGACCGAAAATTGGAACTGTTCCTAGTAAACAAAACACTGCTATACAAAAGTATATTAAAATCAATCTGGACATATGGAATACAGCTCTGTGGTACCGCATTGAACTCCAATATTGACATTCTCCAACGCTTTCAATCCAAAGTGTTCCGTACTATAGGCAACGTTCCATGGTACGTGACAAACGACACGATACACAGGGAATTAAGCATACCAACAGTGAGGCAGGAGATTGAAAACCACAGCTAAAAATACAAAAAAATATTGAACACCCACCCCAATTGCCTTGTTGAAGGGCTAATCAGCCAAGCCTCCTGAACGCGTAGGCTGAAAAGATGTATGGTTCATGACCTGGACAAAAAATTCGAGGAATGAACATTAGGTCCTCATTAATGAATGGAGACCTACACAGGCCAGCAACGCCATAAGAACTGAATGTCCCTCAATGGATAGATTGTTTAAAAAAAAATATTAATTTAAATATAACTTAAAATAAACCAATTACCTTCCCCTTTGCGAATAATGCTTCAGATCTCTCAACAACAGTCCCGAAAAATAAAGTCGTAAAATCATCATCAGAGAAACACAAAAGGGAACCAAATAGAAATCTTCTATAAAAAATCTTTGGGTTTTTCTTGCGAAGTTGTTTACCAAAGTCTACTAATAAGCCTATACAGTTTGAAGACACCACATGGTGTTTGAATTTTATTTGGCGGTAGAATCTGAAATATACAAAGTTACTATATTACTAAATCTTATTAATTAAATTTTTCAGATAAATTACAAGCTCAAAATGACCAAATACAATTTTACCACCACCAAAAAATTCAATCAAGTAAAAAGTTACCTTCCACCGTTGTATTTTCTTTTATTTGGGTCCTCAATGAATTCCATTATAGATTCTCTCATGGGTGCTATAAAATCTTCTCGCATCAACCTGAACTGCACGTCCAAGTAATGATCGACACTTTCATACGCCCCTTCAGTTATATTTGGACGTATAAAAAGGTCTTGATTCGAATTCAATTCACTTACTGATGGCAAAATTACAACTTCTTTAAAATCATTCGGTGGTGCATTAAGATGATCGAATTTCCTATGCCTCTCTGGCTTTTTGTCTTCCTAAAAAAATGCATTTAAAACAAAATGATTATTATTAATATTTGACAACATCTAGGTACACATACCTAATGACATTCTATAATTATATAAAGTTCATATATATGTATCACTTCTAAATATAGCATTTAAATTGTTTATGAGAACTTTCATCGAACGGCTGTCGCCCATCGTGGAGGAACTTCTCAGAATTCTCTGAGAAGAACCAACTTATTTACGGTCAAATTATTTGCACAAAAAATGTGGGAATACAGTGTCAATCTCCCCAAAATATTTGTAGATTTCTGTAAGGCATACCACAGCATCAATCATGAAAAACTTTGGAAGATCATTTTGGAGATCAGTCAGTGTTGTACGTTCCAACAGCGCCCTGTCGGATCCTTTCGACCTGACGACAGGAGTTAGAAAGTGGGACGTCTTCTCCCCAATTGGCTTTAATATTGCGTTGGTAGCAATCATGGGAGAGGATCGAGGTCAGAAGCTTTGGCAGCACTTACATCTATCGACAGGGCTGCTACTAAATTCAGTATGTCAATTAATTGTGATAAAAACAAATTAATAACAGATTTGAGGGTGAATACTGGAGGTTGTACTCTGTGAATGTTAATAACGAAAATATTGAAAGGGTCCAGAATTTAAATTTCTAGGATCCATCCTCACAGAGAAGAACTTGACGTATAATGAAATAACCTTCAGGATTCAATACAGTAATCGGTGCTACCATGACCTGAATAATTTATTAGGGATCAAATCACTATCCACTAAAACTAAAATAATACTGTTAATAATTATTATTTGAAAAGTAACGCAGTACGTGGTTTATTGCTTCAGGTCACATATAGCGTGAGCCGAAGAGCTGGGATCCAAAAGCATATGCACACTCGCTCTCGTCTCGTATTGCGCGCGCATCCTTTCTCTCCCTGTCGTCACAGCCCAAGCTTCATTTCACCAGACCAATATGCGCCAACATCCATACAACATTTTTACTATGCCTATGTTATTCCAGCAAGTGTTAACTACATTTTGAAAATACTACATTTTGTAATTAAGATAAGGCATACAATTTCAAAACTTAAGTTCGAATAGTTTGTATGATTGTGTATAAACTAATTTATCATACTGTATTTTTACAAATAATTATTACTATATAATTGCTAAATAATATAAAAAAATATATTGGACATACCTTTTTCTTATCAACATTTTCCATCGCAATTGCTATTTTAATCTGGATTTCCTCAAACATATTCATAAATTTTTCAGAAAATCTTTCTTGATGATGTTCTTGTAAGCCTTGTAAACACATTTTATTAATATCTATCATTTTTCTCAATGTATCTACAGCTGTAGTCTGAGACAGATCTATTACAGTGTTATAAAATTTTAATACGTCATCGAAAAAATCTTCTAAATTATCCCAGAATAGCATGTTATGACGTTTATCCACTATTTTCACATACGGCAAATTGAGAAAATATTGTTCCAGAGTTGTAATAAAAGGCGACTGGCATATCCTAATGAGCAAATTCAGCTTATTATCATTAAAATCAGCGTCACAGAGTTTTGCGACACATTTCATAAAAAGTACAATAACGTCCCCTTTCATGGTATTTTTTATAGAATTATTCATTTTATTACTTTGCATATTGAATGTCATAAGAATATCTAACGGTTCCTTCTCAGATAATTCTTTCAAGTGCAAGAAACCAAAACCAAAATTATTTTTTTTCTTTTCTGAATTGGCATCAGCTTCACCTCTATTTTGAAAATTTTGTCGCGGTGAATCTGAGAGAAAAAAAAGAATAATCTGAAAATCCTGGAAACTCATTAATTAAAATCAAGTGTATTTTATTACAATAAAATAAAACATGATCAACACTACTATCACACAAAAAGATATTACACTCCGCTGTATGAAAAAATTAATATTAGATGTTCTCATAAGTTATGTCGTTTTTTTTTTTCAATGCAATTTAAATATATTTTCATGGGTTTTATTGAACTTTTCTTGAACAAAATAATTTCCTACAATAATTACAGAAATACAGAATTAAAATTCTGACCTCTTAAAAAATGTTTCATAGAACTAAATAAGTGACAATCAGATGGTTCGAGATTCGACAAGTATAGTAGATGCAATAAGGGGATCCAAGCGTCAATTTTGCAAGATGAGGTTGTGCGTTATCACGCTGAAGAGTAATAGTGCGTCTATTCACCAGACTTGGCCTCTTTTAATGCAATGTTGCATTCAATCTATCCAACTGTTGAAAGGACGTCTCTGCCAACACTCTCTTATCTTGTGCAACTACTTCCAACCAAATAATTTATTTAGAATTCCACCATACATACACATAAACATTACTTTAATAGAAGTTTCATTTAGGACCCTAGGACTTAATAGTTCTTTTACTTCCAAAAATACAGCATGGAAATGCGCTTTACAGCAGGGTTGACTGTATTAAAAATATGAACTATTGGTGGCAATATAGATTTATTAAAAGCAACTCAAATCAGTACATATTTTAAAAGAATCATTAAGCATACCTCCTCTTTGTTGAAATGAATTTGCATCAGGCTTGGAGGTTCCTGGCATTTTATGGACAATCGGATCTCTTTGTGAATTGAAGGGATTGTCTCTCGGAAAATTTGATGACTGACCAGTATCTGTATTCATTACATATTTATATAAAAAAAATTTAAATATCTAAAAAGCGTTTTCGATAAATCTTTAAAGTCATAAGAAAACTGTGAATCATAAGCATACCTCGTCTTTGTTGAAATAAATTTGGATCAGGCTTGAAGGCTCCTGGCATTTGATGGACAATCGGATCTCTTTGTGAATTGAAGGGATTGTCTCTCGGAAAATTCGATGACTGACCAGTATCTATATTCGTTACATATTTAAATAAACGACAAATCGACAAATCTTTGAAGTCGTAAAATCACTTTGTGAATCATAAGCATACCTCGTCGTTGAAATGAATTTAGATCAGACTTGAAGACGCCTGGCATTTTATGAACAATCGTATCTCTTTGTGAATTCAAGGGACTGTGTCTCGGAAAATTTGATGACTGCCCAGAATCTGTAATTATTATATATTTAAATAGTGAATTTAAAAAATATCCAGAAAAAAAAGCTATCAACAAATCTTTGGAGTCATAAGTTTATTCTATGAATCGTAAGCATACCTCTTCTTTCTTGAAATGAATTTGTATCAGGCTTGAAGGCTCCTGGCATTTTATGGAGAATTGAATCTCTTGCATTTCTGGGAGAACTCAAAGAACGAGCACTGTCTTAAATTATAAAAAAAAATACAATAAATAAAAATTAAGCATTATATTAAAGAGCCTACAATTGATTTAACGTAAATACATATTGGATGAATATTATTTAAAAAATTAAAAGTATGAATACCATGTTTTTGCTGCATTGGAGTTCTGTTAGGAGTTAATCCTCCCAAAGTGCAATGGTTTATTGCACCTCTTAGAGAGCTTGAAGAATGAGCACCGCCTTAAAATTTACAATGAATGGAAATAGCCTTATATTAACAATAGGCATTAAAAAAGAATATTATTATTTATTAAAATCTTTTATTAGTAAATTGAGATAACCCTAAATAAACAATCAATTTTAATATGATCCCTGATTCAAAGCCTGTGTATGATCCCGCAAGAGAGTACGTAATAAGACACATAAGTCGCCTTTAGACAATAAAATACACAAGTCAAATAACGCGACGACGGTTCAAACTTTTTCAATATTTTCTATTATTTGAAGATGGTTTTGTAATTATTCGAACGTGACCTCGAAGCTTTTTTGTTGTTGTTGATTATTTTGTGCAGTTTCAGTTGCAGATAATAACAATACATGCTTTATGTGTGGTTTTTTTTATCGCAATATCTGTTATCAAAACTCATTACTTAAATATTTGCTAATTTTTAATAAATTTACCGAATATTGATAAACAAAAGCGACAGAGTTGACAAACTTAATGAAATTAATATTCCAATAGTAAATGAAATTTAACTATCGCAAAATTATGCGGTCCCAGAGTTAATGTATGTTTTTTTTACAAATTTTGGTATAATGAGCAACAAGATCCGACTTAAAATATATCCAAATTTAATACCATGTTGTGCTGAAATTAGATTAGATGTCAAACCTCTTGACGCGTGATGAACACCGGCCCTTTGTGTCTTAGAATGAGCACCTCTCTGAGAGCCTGAAGCGTGACCATTGCCTGAAATAACACAAAATCATTAAACATTCTATGTTCCTAGTCTTAGTCGAGATTACTATTTTTGTACGAGTTTAAATTGAGGCACAGCAAGTATTCAATACGAATTTCGTCTCGACAATGAAATTCGAGGTAGACCCAAAATCGTCGTTAGTGATGAAGATTTAAGAGCCATAGTGGATACCAATCCAAATACGGTGTTAGTGTTGCGATTATTTCTCGTTAACTTGCTTCAATCGGACAGGTTAAAAAGCTCATAGCAAATAAACGATAAGCGCTTTAAATTACGAGATTTTTACCACGTCCACCTTATCCGCCAGATCTCTCCCCGACAAATTTTCACCTTTTTTGATAAGAAATTAAAAATTCCGAAACCAGCACAAAGCAATTTTGGGATTTAGTAATTTTCTCATCGAAAACTTGTTGAAGTTAATGAAGCTCGTTTTGATTGAATAAATTATGCTTTGTAAAAGTTATGGCGTTTTAATTCTCACCTATGAATTCCAAACGTTTATGTGGTACGCCCTAATGTTTGTTTATATTCATGAGCACAGATCATAAGAACCACGTCAACCAAGCAAGAATGGCGTCTGAACAGAATAAACAGTATCGAGACGTTGTCGCTTCAACTGCAGCTCTTTTCAAATCTTTTATTGCAATCTCATCCGATTCCTTCGTCACTAAAAGCAATAATTGCAACCAGTACTCTTCAAACGGCAGATATTATCGTGTTTTTATTATTGTTCGTATATATTAACATTTTATTGTTAATTTTTTCAGAAAGCAATCCAAATTTGCATCCAACTCGGGATTAAAAAATTGTCTATCCAAATTTACGGACATCGCTGATCAATGTTTTATATAACCGAGAATATTTTGCCTTTGCTGCCGAGAGTTCAAATACCTTTGAGCCATCCTCATGGAGAACTAAACGAATAATAAAATAACCTCAAGGATTTAGCATGGTAATCGGTGCCATCGTGGTCTGAAATGTATATTAAGGAATAGATCACTATCGGCGAGAGTCAAGATTAAAATTTATAAAACACTAATACAGCCAGTAGTGGTTTAAAGATGTGCACCATGATCATATATGACGCGATGCACCTAGAGAAGTTCGAAACAAATTTTCAGACCTCTCCGAGACGACACCTCAGGTTTCAAAGCCATGAGGTCAAATCAAGGTCATGAACATGTCCGGCAAAGCGTTAATTTGATGCTTAAATCTGGCTCTATTTGCTGCATGAGGTTCAATTGCAATTGCAGAAGAGCATCAATTGTTTGCGGTTTATACAGGATGCATTCAAAAAGTAATGCGTCCAATTTTCTCCAGATGCGATGAAACACCGCATCGCGCTCTAATGAGCTGGGTCAGATTGAGGGGAACTGGGTGATGCCCGACGCGAGAGCGTGAAGGTGCTGTTGGTCAAACCGGCATACGACAGCACATTCACATGTATCACGGAGGTGCAATGAAGCTGCGGATTCGACCGGATCCTGAAAAAAGCGAGCGTCAGCATCGTTATGTGCCGCATCCGTGATCAGGCGGAGGTGCGTCATCGCTAAGCCACAGCGCTTTCGTTGTCAACGATTTTCTGGCTAGGACCCGCATCACATTGGTTCCCCAGCCTCCCTATATCTCTGACCACGCTTAAAATAGTTCTGAAAGGAAGACATTTGGAGACGATTGAAACCATCTAATATCATATTACATCGGCTCTAAAGAACATCTTAGAGAAAGTCTTCCAGGCCTAACAATACCGACTCCAGAAGTGACTATTTTGAAGATTTTAGACTAATTTTACAAATATATTCAATACACGATTCTTTACGAATTTGAACACATTACTTTTTGAACATACGCTGTATGAATAGACCTGCAATTTAAGATAACCCCAAAGGAAGACATCTAAAGGTCTCTGTCACCAATTCACGTCGCCGCTAAGCAAAATAATCATGCTCTCAAATCGCTTGTGCAAAATGTCCATCATGACATTTCCTGTTGGAACCACATGTTGTCAGTATCCATATCATTCAGTTTAGACCACAATAAGTTGCTTATCATCGATCTGAAGTGCTCGCCGTTATCGGTTATGGCAATGCCAGTTTTCTTTTGGAAGAAGTAGGGACTGATGATTTTGCCAGATCAAAATCCGCACCTAACAGTGACTTTCTCAGGATGCATTTGGCGTTCGTGAACTCGTTCTGATGATGTTTTGGCAAAACTTTTCTCAAAAGGAGCGCTGATTTTGTAAATAAAATTTGAGGACGTGCACACGTTGTTCAAAGCTATAACCTTCCATGGTGATTTGCCATACACTACTGAACAATTCACAATAAATTTGATAGATATTGCATAAACAACAAGGCCGCTACAACCTAACAAATTTCGAGCGTCCCTATTACAATGTAGTATAAGAAAATGAAAACTGTCAAAAATATTTTTATTACAGACGGAACAAAATTTCAACAATTAAATATTCGAATGAGAAAATCTCTTGTTTGTATAATCTATAGGTCCAGAGGAAGACAAGGGAAAAATCAAACTAACAGCTCTCGAGGTGTCAATTTTAAATATTTTGCAATTAAACCTAATCATAAATATAATTTTAAGGGACGTCGTCATAAAAAAAAACACGATTCACCTGTGGGATTGAACAGAATAAAAAATTTTAACATATAAATATTGCGCATTAGAAGTGTTTATTGCAGTGATTCATTTTGGTAGTCTAAAAGTAAAGTTTGAATAGTTGAAATACCTCGAGCTCGAGCTCCACCTCGACCTCGACCTCGTCCAGATCCTCGTCCTCGTGCATTTTGTCCTTGTGCAGGTCCAGGTGTTTGTACTCTATGCGGATTGTCATCGATGTCCACCAAATATTCAAAATCCATAGCGACAGCTCGCCGGGTGCCGGCTGTCGACTGAGACGGTGTTGCCAGCTTAAAAATATAAACTCCTTGACGTCATTTTAACCCAGCTTATGCGGAGCGATTTAACCTTTCAACTGCCAGCATTTTAGAAATTGCGTGAAAAGTTGTTTGATTTATATATTTTATTGTCAAAAGACGACTTGTGTCCCAGAATATATATATATTAAAAAAAATCGAATATTTGTTCCCAGAAAAAGAAATCCAGTGCTGTCAAATCTGAGATGGTGCGAGCCACGGAATAGAGCCGCAAAAAAAAAATAACACGACAGGTGCCCACAAATGAAATCCTAATTGAAGGAATAATCGCCGCCTTTGCAAAAATGAAAGAGAAATGCTACTTCAGACAACTACAATTGAAATAACAAAAAGGTGCCGTACCTGCAGACGAAGCAGAGGCGGCCAATCTGAATAATTTTTGTAAATGAATTTAATAAAAACAACGTAAGCATAAAAATTATTTTCTTAACACTGTACCTGTCAAACTGGCTTTATGTTTAAAAGAAATTTTTAATTTACACCCGAGATAAATTTTGAAATGGATTTTTAACAATGCTGTTCAGCGAGGACCACGAGAAGTACCGACCATGTATATAACTATGTATGTACATATGTATATATATAATACGCTGAAAAATGTATATGATTTATGTAATTGTTTTATTTCAATTTTAACTTACTTAATTGCACAAAACAACACAACACAAAATTTTATATTAAAATAATAAATAAAATATAGTCGTTGCTAAAAAATACATAAAGATTAAAGTAAGCTAAGTTTTCTTATTATTATATAGGTATAAAAATTAGAAAGTGGTATAGCATCCGTTTATGTCAATTGACAGAAATAGACTAAAATCTTGTAAACAAAATAATATTAACAAACCGAAATGTGAAATCAGTGCGTTCTGTAGAATGAGCCTGATTTATTGCTTTCGTATGTTACTCTGCAAACTTGAAGAAAGAGACTCGCAGTATCTATGAGAGCATGTGCTCACAGAATTGCTTGAGGGTCGAGCTTCATTTTTTCATTAGTATTAAGTGCCGGAAAGAAAAAAGTAATAATTTATCCCATCGTGCCCTTTATTTAATTTATGGCACGTTTTAAATAAACAATATTTTCGAGAGAACACATTTTTGGTTCCTAATGCACGAGCAAGCAGCTCTCGCCCACCAATCACAGCCCCATGATGATGCATCTAAACTCTCCAGGCCGATCGACCAAAGTAAACAAACAATCGCAATAAACAACGGTACGACCAATTGAAAACGTCAAAAATTTATCCCATCGTCTTTTATTTAATTTATGGCACGTTTTAAATAAACAATATTTTCAAGAGAACACATTTTTGGGTCCTAAAAACGTACAAATTTTGTACAATTTCTAGAAAAAAGTGTGGGAGCGCCGACTCCAATTAAATAATCCTATTAAAATTATTGAATCTGAAATAATTTGAGCATTTATATAGAATAAATATCTATAAATGTAAAAATGAATATCCGTTTATAAGTAAGATTAAGATTTTTAAATTAGCACATTTTGTTCGTGTGCGAAATTTGTTTTGCGAGACGTTTAGTGGATGCACCATTTAGGCGCATATTGATCTGGCGGTTGCTATGGTAAACAAAGCGTAGCAACCGTCGATTTGTTATGTACTTGCCAAGCATTCGGTCTTCAGTGGACTATGCCGGGAAGTGGTAGGACACAAACGTCATAATTTCAATTCATACATGGATCAATCCGTTTGGCGACAACAACGACACGTCGAAAACGTATTCGAGTCACTTTAAAATTCTGTTTGGCCTCCATCATATCGTTTATAATTGTTTTTTTTTTAAATCTATTTATATTTTTTAAAGCGGGCGCTCGGCATGCTTTACAATGCTCAATATTGCAAGAGTTCAAATACCATGGAGCTCCCCTCGCAGATAAATGAAAAACGAAATAAACTCCAAGATTCAACATAATCGGTGATATTACAGTTCGGGTATTCTGAGCTAAACTTCACCCTAAAGTTCGGACGTTTTCTAATCTAATTCTAGCTAATAGAGCGAAATTTTAGTATTGCCTACAAAAGAGCTTACTGCATCGTAAACTGTATCTGCGTAGACTTTTTAATTCTTGGGATGAATCCAATACCTCAATGTCGGATTCATTTCGTTCTTCATCCGTAAAGATTTTTTTTTGAAAATGTATACGCGAATTTAATAATACATCATTTGAATCATCAATAACTCGATGTAAGAATCCAAATACAAATTGATATGTTTGAATATTTTAAATCTTTCGTCTATTGATGAAATTGCTCGATTCAAAATTATTGGGCGCCCTCGGGGTTATGAAACTACCTTTAAAGGGACGTATTTAGACTTGCTACTGTCGAAGTTATATGTGCAAAATAACGTATGTAAATATGGTCTTGAAACTATGATGTTATATTTCGTTTTTTTTTGTGTAGTATATTATTATGAAGAGGCCAAACGGCCGCCCTCGTGCGGTGCACATTTTGTCCATTTGGTAGGAGCGCCCCTGGCTTGATAGTTTTATTTTTAAGCTACATAATTATTTTAATTCTCTGCGCACTTATGAAGTTTACGGTAGTACCCGTAATGAATGTGTTAATACAAGTATTTAATGGGTGCTCGGAGAGGGGGAAGTTTACATGTGACAAGACTGTGTATGTATGGAATTCCCAGAAGTGGATGCGTCACTCAGAATCGCTGCAACTATTGTATCGCCATTTTAACTCGATCTTTCGAGAGGCCGAACAAGTCAAATAAATAAAACCCAAACAAAAAAGTTAGGCATTTGGTATCGCGTTTCAGTTCCTACGTCAACCTACAAAACTGCAAGATTGCCGTAGATCAATTCGCACAATTTTTAAATCTTAGTGTTTAAGAAATAAAATAAATATTCTTGAATAAAAAACAAATCTGCTTCAAATATTAATTTTAATTATGTCAATATTCATATAAAAATGTAACTACACATAGAATTATATTTCAAGTCCAGTTTTATACATAGTTAGGAGATCAAATACTACTTTAAGAATTATACGAAATACAAACGATTGATTAATAATATAATTATAGAAAAATAACAATAATCACACATAGTGAAAATATTTACCATTACAAATGTAGAAGATTAATGACGGGGATAGCCTATCATTTTAACATGATGTCCGTAGGGTTTATACATTTTCAAAATGTCATATAAGATTATGCCTGATTAGGTATGCGTCTGTGGCAGCTTCTGAATACGCTGCGTGTGTCGCATTGTCCATTTCAGGGGCGAGACTATTACCAGCGGCTAAAGCATGATTAGCCCCGCCGATAATTTCTCCGCATTCGGGGCATTTACTTATTTGCATTGCTCCTCCGCATTCGCCAATAGTGTAAGGATGACCATTTTTACATTTAAACCAATGGCCTTGTCTGAATCCCATAGCATTAACGATCATCTTCTTCTCATCGAAGATTATTTGAATGGCCATTTTACATTTTTCTTGCAATGCTTTTATCTCCTGATCCAAGACTTCCTCGTTACTAAATGGTTTTATGGTATAAATTAGCTCGTTTTCGAGGGTTGCCAAAGTTGGCGATAGATCTGTACTATTTTGATTTAATAATGAACTAAAGACGGAGGATGAAAATAGCGATGACTGGTTATTTATATTTTCTTGACATACTTTTTTCAGAGATAAAACCTTTATAATACACTTCGTTCTGTTGATCTCTTTGTCAAAACTGTCGCATTGATCTTGAGAAATATTTTTATCGCACTGCATAAGAGCTTTTAATATAAACTCAAGTTGATGATTAATTATTTCATCCTCAATCAATTCTTCTCTGCCTTCAAATATTTTTACCAAACGCTTCAAAACATGAATTTTGAATTGGAAAGATTTTATATTCGTCAAACTTAAATTAAGTTCCTTTTTGCCTTGTTTTATATTGACCAACTGTTTGGCGAATGTCTTAACATTGTCTTGTTTCTTTATATCGCCGATAATTTTTTTCCAATCTCCAACTAAAAAAATGCAAATAGTTAAACAGATATCAATGTTATGAATTTTTAATAATATACACAATCAAATTAACAGTTTTGTAATAAACATTGTAGATCGAAATAATCAAACTTTTTTGTTCAAGATTTTGGTTCATTCAGAAGAGTTAAGATTAAACATAAAATATTTTCAACATCATTTATACCAGTTTGATTACATTGTGGAACTGTATGACTTTAACAAACCTGACTCGAGCTTATTATAGTTGTCTTTTGATTCAATTTCCTCAATATCTTCAATAAGAGTCGTTAATCTGGATATCTTATCTTCTTTATTTCCAGACAGCTTTTTTTTAATTGTTTCAATATCTTTTAACACTCTCTTAACTTGGTCAGAATAGCGGGCAGTATTGACGATGACTGTTTTACAATACGGACACTTTGGTAGAGAGATTGCTTCATCTGCTTTTACTTCCACCCATTTATCTAATCCATTTACTTCGACGGCATGACGACAGTCCATCAATTGAACAAATCTGAAAATAGAAGTCAAACGAAAAATGCATAAATATTAAAATTAACACAAATTATGCTTTATTGAATCTCAAAAAAGTATTTTGGTGACCGCTGTGCTGAGTGAGAATATTTATTACCTGGCATCGTCATCATCTTCATCGCCAAAAAGTAACTCAGGAAATTCTTCTGGTTTACAAACATTACAAATTTGTGGACAAACTTCTCCACATAATCCCCGACAATTGTGCCCACACGACAGTTCCTTTATGCAGGCTTCGGAGCACGGTGATGAATTACACATATTCCAGCATTTTAATGTACATTTCTTATGCTCGCATTTGCGCAAACACGGCATCTAATATAAAAAAAACAGAGGTTAATAGCAATTGATCCTTTACTGATTACTTTGCGAATATTATTTCTTTATATTTGACTGTTGCGCAAGTTCAACTTTTTGAATTCATCACATCAAATATTTTATAAAATTATGCGAGGCACAATGCGAGTCTTGTGAATAATAAATTGTTATAAATTATTGGTGTGTTGTTATCGAGCTGAGCTCAAACATCTATATAACTACAATCATTCACTAATGAATTCTATCTAAAAAATATTTATTCAAATAGCCTAGTCACAATATAAAAATCCTCCTTCATTTTCTTCATCAATTCATTTGATGTAATATTTTTTCAGAGATACATTTTATGAGCAGTGTCATTGTGAAAGAGTTATCAATACTCTTACCATTGAATATTAATTATTTATGCTATATTTAAAATATGGAAAATAAAAACAAAATTACCATGCAAGGCGAACAGGGAACACCACATAAACGGGGGCATACAGAATGTTGACATCTAACATTGCACTTTTCAGTGCACATACCGCAGGCTTCACGGCAGGGTTCCTTGCAACTGAATATAATTTTAAAAAAACATATGTAGTAAATTTAATTTTGGTATTATTCAAGTTTTGTGTTCTCGCTTTAACAAATTTAAAATAATGGTTTCAAAAAATGACATAGTTACATGTGACTGCAGACAAGATTATTGCCACATGTCGATGAACACGGGATATGTAAGCGACCTCGGCAATCTCCACATTTACCGCTACAGGAGTGACCGCAGTTTTCCAGAACCATATCGCATTTCTTATTACAATCCTCCATAACTAATAATTTCCCAATGGTTATATCTGTGAATATTTAAAAAGCTTCAAGAACAAAGCATATGCGTAATAAATTCACTTCCGTTTAACTAGATTGATTTAAATGTAATGGCATTGATATGGCAATGGTAATGACTTACCCAGTTTACGTTTAAAGCATGGAATCTCAAAGACATGTCCACACACTGATTCAAAAGGCAATTCAATTTTTTCAGTACATTTTTTCATGCCGCATGAAGAACTGCATATATCACGACATCGATGACCACATTCTAACATCAATTCACATTTTCCATAGCACTTGATATTTTCTGGATCCATGCCGCATTCTACATCCACAAAGTGACCACATGACCTCTTCTTTTTCACCTAAATGAATAAAAATAATGAAATTGAAATTCTTCATTCTAACAAGCAAAATTTGTTACAGAATCTCGCTCATAGGGCGAAATACTGTTCTTTTTAAATTCTTCTTTAGTAGAAAGCTGCCTAAAGACATAAATTTACAGTTTGCATACCCATTACCTTATTAGAGTGATGCTTCTCAATGTACAATGTAACAATTTTCAATACATTTAGACCCGATCCACACTATGGTGCCGGTAACGGTTCGATCTCGCTCTCGGTCTCAGTCCTGTCAAATATTCTCATACAAAAAAGGGAATTGGAACGATCCGATAGTGTGAATACTCTGATTGTTTCTTGTGTAAGAATATTTGATCGGACCGGGATCGGAGCGAGGTCGAACCGTCAACGGCACCATAGTGTGGATCGGGCCTTAGTGTTTCTCTTATTGCACCAGGTTTTAGTTCTCCTGTTACCTCTTATTTCCAAGACATACTCTCTTCTACGGCTACTTGTTGTGAAACACAATTCAACCCTATGAGCTTTTTGATGGTCTTCCATAAGTTCATCATCATCATTGTTATCCATCTCCGGTCCTATAATGTTGGCCATAGGACATCGTTGATTATTTTGGCTCAATAGACACTACTTTAAAGCATTAAGTCGCATTCAAGAACGCCGTCTGACTAATTTCTTCCGAGTAGAAATAAGGATTCTCTCGGTGATTCACTCCCATGTCTTCTTGATCATCTTGAGGGACGTCATAATGTGGAAGTGATCTTTCCAAAATATTCTGAGAGTGAGATTGGTCCCGTCAAAACAACACTTGGAAAATGGGCACGAGCACTGTCCATAACGCATTAACCTCGAGCAAATATTTTTTCACACAAGGGCCAAACATAGCTTGCAAGCCCTGTGTTCTCTGGGCTTAAGCATAATAAAGACATTAGGAAAAATATGCTTTTTCAATTTGGCAAGGCTTCATATTCCAAGACGCATGCGACAAAAGGGGGCCTGCTCCCAGATCTCTAATAGTGTTCAAGATATTCGAGGATTAGTATGTGGAGAGTGCATTCTTTGATACTGCCTGACTAGCTACATTTGTTGCATATGACCAGCATCACATGCAATTGACGTCTGCTTCGCCTATTCTTCTATGATAAATTTCAAGTCCTCATCAATATATTATTGGACAACCAATAGTAATTTATTTAAAGAAGTGCTGGTATTCAACGGCACAGAATGTAGCCCAAACATAAATACAAACGTATGTAAAAGAACTTGTGTTTGTATATTAAAAGTGGATATTCGATTAGTGTACAGTGAATTAAATGTGATTTATTAACAGTTCTTCGTTTAAATTTTATTTTATTGTTTATTTTTTATAAAGTGTGATTAATTTGGATTTCAGAAATCCTTCAAGGATGCCAATTACTATAGCTCAAGTCACATGGCAATGTAGCTTATTGAACAAGACTGAATTCAGCATAATGTGGATTCTACCCCAAGTGTACCGCGTACAACACTTTGATATGTCTTAAAATAGTATTGGCAGACTGGCCTCTACTATACATGAAAACCTGGAAGTGATGGCACAAGAGGCACATTTGCTCGTGATGATCGGTTTTGTTTCGGATCGAACCATTGAGAGTTTACAGAAGTGGAGAGCACTTTCTTATCATAACTACCAGACAAATTGTAAGCTTTCACGGGAATCTGAGATGGTATGGGGCGGCATAAGCTCTGAAGCACGTACAGAGTCGGCAGTCATCAATGCAAGTCTAACAACTGAGCAAAACATTGAAGAGGTTCTTCAAGAACATGTGTTTTATGCGGGGTTCATTGGCAATATTTTTTTATTAATACAAGACAACGCCCAACCTCAGACTTGTTATATTGGTCAGCCCGAAGCCCTGATATAAACCCAATGGAACATATTTGAGACATGCTCAAGACAAAGACGGGGCAAACTTAAATCCATCACAGATTCTATAATGCCAATATACATAAAACTTTCATGGTTTTCAATTATTTCAATCTAGTTTAAATCTGGATTGATACAGCCTAGATTTAAAAAAAAAATCTACAAATCTTGGTGAACACAGTGTTAATAATGTCCTAAAAATTAGATTTCAACTGTGAGTGATGGCTTTACTATAAAATATGAATTTAAAAATTACCATAATTTCACAGCCAGTACAAGGTTCATAACACTTTTTTTTGCAATGATGGCCACATTCCATTGTCCGACTGCATTTTTCCATGCAAGGATCTGCGTTGACATCTTTATGACAGGGTACCATCGATGAATGCTTACAATTGTTTCTTTTCTTTTTCACCTGTGAATAAAATTTTAAGCAAGGAAAGATATTTAATATAATCACACAATGAAACAGTTGCATAATATGAATCTTATCTCATTAGATTCTTCAAAAGGCATTATATAAAATGAATACAGCACTGACCTCGATAGTGCAGAGTTCACAATTTTCATGACATCTTTTGTTGCAGATATGATTTTCAGTGCAATCCTTGTTCGTCAATACACAGTCTTCCAAACACTCATACTAAAATTTAAAAAATAATAATATTAACACTTCACAGCCTGTGGTGTTTCATAATAAACTTCATCATGAGTTGGGAGATTTTCACAAAAGAATGCAAAAAAAAAAAAAAACAATATTTCTTCCAAAAACGGACATAATTCTTAAACAAGCCAATAAGTTTATGTATACGTAGCATGGACAAAATATCATCCCATGCGCTGTTAATCTGTGCGGAACACAGGCGATTCAAGGCATCTCTCCTTCGGTTTCGGTATAGGCAGTCTTTCGGAGTGTCCTTGCACATATACGGACATGACAGCGGATCACGTTCTATGGTCATGTCCGAACATAGAGGCCGATCGGGAAATTCTCCTACGTTGTGTCAGAAGTTCTACTTCAGACCTAGTGGCTGGTCTCCACGCATACGGCGCATTCAAAAAAATAAAAAACCAAATGTGTGCTTACTTTCAGATGTTCAGGGTCATCATCTTTATGACAATTTATTTGGCATGCATGTCCACAGGGAAGTCTATCGATGCACTTTGTCTGGCACGGGATTCTGCCTTCTGATTCACAACATTTAACTGAAACCTAATATTTTTCATTAGTAACTTAAAAATTCGCAATAAAACAGTACAAGTAGTCCCAGAAGAATAAAAATCAATGAAATAAAGTTCAAATTCCTCCCTCATGCACCCTGTTTGCTAGATTTAGCTGAGTCGGATTATTTTTTTTTTCCAAACTTGAAAAAATGGCTAGGTGATAAAATAATTGCCAACATTAAAGTAGTGTAGTCGGCTGTTGATGGCTATTTTGAGGAGCTTGACGATTCTCATATATAAACAAGATATCGAACATCATTCAGAAAAGTGTATCATGCTGAAACAAGACTATGTTGAGTAATAAAAATATTTATTCCAATTTTTTTGGATTTTCTTTATTAAATCGGGTACTTCTGGAACTATCCTTGTATATCAAGGTTCATGTTCATTATTTAGTAACTGCCAATACCGCAAATAAATGCTATCAATCTATTCTTCAAACTGATCTAAAATAACAGACTGTGCCATCCAACTAGGGCACCGACTAAGCATAATCTTTTATAATAAAGAATTAATAGGAAAATCATATCAATTCAGGTATTAGTAGTTCCCGTGAAAATTTTAAATAATTGTCAAACACACAGAATTCTTACCTCATGAGAACAAAGCGGCAAAACTTTATTCACAATAACCTTGCAAAAAGCTTTTGATGGATCTAAATAGCAAGGAAGAGACGAAGAATGTCCACACTTTAATATTTTTTCTACCATTACAGTACATTTACATTCTTGAAAACATAACAAAGAACATT
Organism: Stenopsyche tienmushanensis; assembly: GCA_008973525.1. NCBI lineage: Eukaryota > Metazoa > Arthropoda > Insecta > Trichoptera > Stenopsychidae > Stenopsyche > Stenopsyche tienmushanensis. The sequence continues at coordinate 527,149 of WACJ01000052.1, read as the reverse complement.
CATGGCCTGAATCACACCGTCTAAAAATGAAAAACACCCGTTATTAAAAAATCTTCAACAAGTATTAAAAATAATTTTACAATGCATAAACAAGGGATGTATTTTTGACTATGCAGGTTTATGAATTTCAATTACTGCATTTTAACAAGCGAAAAGCTTTCATTTCTCCCACGGTTATCTTATGCCATTTATTTATTCTTGAATAGAAAGGGATTTTAAATTGATATATTGTTGAACATATTGATTACTTTTAGCTACCATAAATCTTCAGTAATAAATAAATTGAAATATGAAATCAACAATGCATCAATTAACCTTTTCGTGAGTACTTACGGAAATATCCGTTTTGACCTTCACTATTCAGAAAGAGCACTCTTGTGCATTGAAGCTCCGAGGCGGACAGAGACAAAGAGAACTTAGCGCAGTTCGGGAGACTGAGACGGATAGCTTCTTCATATGCATCGCATGATTGTATAGATCGTTAAGCCCAAATTTATCGACTTATAATGATTTCGATTTCAAGTGTGTTATTTGTTTACGCAAAGAAAGGACTGAATATTGTGTGTTATTGAGAGTGTTTGTTTATTTAACTGCTTGCTGTTCTTCGCTGCGTGTTGAATGAGTCTTTGTCCAATTATCATTTCCTTCTAAAGGAGGAGCACTTGAATCGATTTTTTGTGCATTGTTTATGTGAAGAAATGACGAGTGTTCATGACAAGTGGCTCTGCCTCGAATTGAAGATTGTCTTATGCTGATTAGGAGCTGACAGAAAGTAATCGGTGTAAAGCGATTATGACATCAACGACTTCATCGATTTTAAATTTGCTCACTAACGAAAAGGTTAATGGCAAATGTTTTGAGCCTGGTATTTGTTCAAAACTATAAAGTTAAAGCAAATTAAATCATTTTACAAGAGCAATTGAAGCATTGCTAACAGTTAATGCCTTATTACAGAAGTGTCGGGATCAACGCGAACAATTATTTGCACGTTTTATAGACAATTAAAAAGCATTTGATAGAGTAAGGCACACTACACTAATGGAGATGCTCAGTGAATGCAATATTGACTCACTTCAAAATATGGATACACAGAAGAATGCTTCATATATCCTGGACCGACATGATCACTAGCACAGATACACTTAGGAGATTCGGAAACAAGAGAGAGCTGCTGACGAACCCCAAAATGAGGAAGATATCATATGTGGGTCATGTAGAGATAAATATCACCTTCTCCGACTGATACTGTAGGGCAAAGTAGAGAGAAGACGTGGAATTGGCAGGAAGCAGATGACCTAATTGCGCACATGGCACAGAAAGAAGAGCAACTCAAGATAGATAACTCTATGCCAAAGAGCTGCTATCATCACAGAGACAATAAATAAATATTATTTTTCAATGAGCTTTCACTTGTTGCCATCTGGGTAACGCGCTTTAGTGCTTTTGCCTTTGGCCACACTGTCAACATATTTTCTTTTTATTGAATTAAATTTGTACTTATTTATTCTAAATTTGTATTCAAACACAAAATGGAAAGATTTTGTACACACCTATTACATCTTTTTTTACAAGAATATGACCTATGACCCTCATAGTCGACGTGACAAACACTCTGACAATTATGGGCACAGGGCAAAAGCATATCACATAGATTTTGACATCCTCCTTCTGCCACTTTATGAAAATCTTCAGGAGATTGAATCTGAAAAATAAGTAATTATATTGAATAATAAGGTCAAAAATCTCATCTAGAGATTAGTATTAAAAAATTCAATTGTATATAAATATATAGTTATTTTATCAAAAATTAATATGCCAACGTCAGTATACCCGAAACTTAAAAACGTTTTCCATAGAACATTTTTGATTCACAAAAAAGTGAAGGAAATTTTCATTAGATTGTATACCTCTGTAGTTATTCCATGTCTCTGGCACTTTAAAGGAAGAAAACTACCGAAAGAATTCTGATCGACTAATGTGGCCTTTACACTTTTCCATAAATCACTTGCTGTTGATAAGGCATCCATGTTTCCTACTATGTAAAACCCTAAAAAACAAAAATTTACTTCGAGTTTAAAAACATCAATAACAAAGTCACATATTGAATAAAAATCTGCATTTATTTTCATATCATTTACACTAAATGATCTATCGAAGGCATGACGCTGTCCTACTTATTTTAAGGGTGTTATGGGGCCATCATACTCGTTTGGGTGATGTAGTCCAATAGATAGACAGGTTAATAGCATTAAAAAACATGCATAAACAATGTTTTTCTACTCTTTGATTAATTATCTCAAGATTATGTGTATAAAGCGTTGGAAAAATTAATTATATCAAAATTTGGTCACAATAGGGAAACAAAATGTATATGTTATTTTAGTTAAAACTTTTTCTAAATCATATGAATAGTTTTTATTTAATTTTAAAGAGCTTTATGCCATCTCTCCTATGATAATTTTCATAGTATTTAAATAATTTTTAACAACGAGACCAACTACACCTATAGACTTGAACCCAAGATGATTAAATTACAAGTCTGAAAGCTTAATCACGGAACTACTACGACCATAATTATTTTTATACAGATTGTTTGTATGTCAATTTAATTGTTCTTATAATAAAAATTAAACAAACTAACAAATTTAAAGATTGGTGAAATTTTTGGATGACAATCATAAATACTTACTGATATAACCTTCTGCTTTTATCTTAGTATGCAATTAATACATTAAAATATAAATCAAAATTAAAACAAACCTTCTCTTGCTCTTGACAATGCAACACAAACGCGATTGGCAGTTTTGAGAAATCCAATATTTCCCTCTGAATTGCTTCGAACCAGTGATAACAAAACTATTTTATTTTCTTCTCCTTGAAAATTGTCCAAGACGCATATTTTGACTCCATTAACAGAATCAAATGATTTTTTTAACTAAAATAGAAAATAATTTAGGCCGAGCTTTACGATAGAATAATTCCAAGATAAATATATTACCTCTCGCATACAGAATAATTGTCCTGAATACGTAACTAAAATTGTTATATCTTCAGGATCGTACCCTTGCTGTATAAGATATCTCGCCAAAGATAAAACGAATTGAGCTTCAAAAATATTTATTTTACTTGTAAGATCTTTATCCTGAAAAAAATGCAAGAAATAAGAGAATAGAATATATGAACATGCAAATCATTAGCCGGCAGTTATTATACCTCAGTCTCGGGAGAATTGTGATCAATGAAATATAAATTTTTCATCACGCCTTTCACATTAGGATATTCATGCACGGATGAATGATCGTGCAAGAGTGGATATATAGCCGGAGTTATCAGACGTGATATTTCAGGTCGCATGCGATGTTGTACAGCAAGTTGACAACAGTTTTTACTATTCTGGTACATACGTTCGAATAAGGAAACATTCAATTTGTAACGAACTCCCATGCGGTATGATGCTGTAGAAGGTCGTAGTTGTTGATGGTCACCTGAATTTAAGATGATTCAGATTAAATTATAAATAATGAAATATTATTAAATTTTTAGAATTACTTAAATCTTCACATGTATTGCTCCTGAGTTATGATTATCGACTATCCAAAGGGATAATACACATTATAAATTTCTTCGAAATTAAATCATAGTCTAGTTAATAAAAAACATTACTAATTATAAAAGCAAAGTAATGAGCAATCTTATGTATGTACATACCGATTAATATTACATGTTGGCACTTTTCTGTCAAATTTACCACAATATGACTCTCGAGGACTTCTGCAGCTTCTTCAACGACGACTGTAAAATAAAAGTTATTTTTCAAAATCAACTTTGTATTTTAAGCAAGCAGATATGCTGTGAATAATGCATTTATTAAATATCATCAAAAAACATTTTAATTGCAATTACTTTGCTCGTTTCTACATTATGAAAGACTAAAACAGATTTCCTACTTTCAAAGAATTCATCACCACCAAATTTCCATTGTTGTCATTACATACATACCTACTAATGGAGTCAGTGCTCGAAGAACAGGCCTTAAACGTGCTGCTGCAGTGGTTGTTACACCGATTATGTCTGCATCTTTCAAAATGATGGAATCACGCATCAAATCAGCTTCCTTGTACAATTTTAAAGTTGTCCTAAATTTTTTCTGAAATTCAACGGATATTGTGATTATCTGCTGATGAATGAGGTGTTTATTGTATACGGATAACTCGAGATTGATATGTATCAGTAGCTATTTTTCTATCACATATCCCGCAAATTTGGACTACTTGAAAACATGTTGAATTGCAAATAGCAATTGTATCAGTAAATTTTACTACCATCATCTGCAAACATAATCATCAGGTTTCTACCTCATTGTGGGATATCGTGCATACGGAGTAGACAGATTCATATATAATAATTTTATGTGTATAAAGAACAGCAGCGATGAAAGAACAAAGTGGGAAACTGTTGTATATAAAATACTTTCTCTAGATAAAAGTTTTCCAAGGATACCGCGTATTACATAAAATAAAGGATATGGCATCTAAAGATACGATTGAATCATATTGTGTATTGATTAAATTTATTATGTATCCAAAAGCATGTCAATACTTTTTTCTATGAGTGACATTGCAATGCATCCTGGGTACTCGCTAATAGTATATATAATAATGCACCTGGAAAGTTTGTTAGCTTAGAAGTCATCCAATTATAAATTTTAAAACAGTCTACAGATAAGTGAAATTTATATAAACCTGAAGAATAAGGTAGATTTTGATTTCATTCAATCTTAATGGTGCAGGTTTATGCTTTCACACAGAAAGAATTAAATAATTTAAACCAGAGTAGTATTTTATATACTAAAAACTGATTTTTAGAACAATTTTCAAAAATTCAAACGACTATACCATAGACATTTTCCATACAATCAATAAAGATTTTCATCTGTATCGGTACGTGTCAAAAAATAAAATGAATACCTCTTGTATTGTCATTTGTTCAAGAAGTACAGTTTTGAGATTTTCATTCCAATACTTATATAAACTCCAACGCTCATTTTTATTTAATGTTTTTATATCTATATTGTTGCTCTGAACAAAGAAAGTCTCATGTAAATAATTAACATTATAGGCCATATGTTTACTTCCTTTGCAATCCTGAAAACAATATTTTATTAATTTATTTTTTCATATAATATACAGAAAAGTTCATTCATTCAAAATACGACAATATTTCCAAAACTAATTTATTGAAAAAATCCACTAATGAGAGTACAAAATAAAACTTAGCATCATTGTCCAAATAGATATTTATGATTTAGAAAAGACTATCAGTGAGCTCTCCTAGAAAAATCAGTGACGCAATTTGTTTATAACTATTTGAAAAAATAAATAAGATTTATGTCAAAATTCCTTGTCTAAATTTATTATCATATAAAAGAAAAGATCTCACCTCAAGGTAGGCTAACTCAAGTAAATTTAAGTGTAATTTGTCTTGAAGTTTCTGTAATACTTGAGGATCTGCTATTTCAACGTTTTTCATATATCTATCACAATCCTTTATATCTCTTATTAACGTATTTACAGAAAACACTTTATACTCATCAATGTCAATATCCGTAAAATCATCAAATAAATTCTCAAAAGGATTTTCCACGTCGTCTGTTATATTTTCCACATCGTCTGTTATATTTTCCACGTCTTCGTCAAATAAATCTCCATATTTCTCTAACAAATCAGATGTATTATATCTGAGTACTTCGTGTGGTCTATCAGCCATCATAAGCCAATTCACTAAAGACGATCTTGAATTTGATGCATTACAAGGACTCAATCGTTCCCGGATATTGAATTGAGGAAGGAAATCATTAAATAAGGTTATATCAGTAATATTTCCTTCGTCATCAATATTTTCAATATTTCTTTGCGTGTTTTTAATTACTCTTACATCATGAAATAGATCTTGCGTGTGTTCATTACGAATTTCGCAATATTTACGCAAGGCATTTAAGTTATATTTATTTGCAAGTCTCTCATTTTTCGACTGACCTCCTATTCGAACGATTTTCTTTGTTTTCAGTAAAAGACCCTCAAGAAATTGATCCAAAGCATGATTAGTATAGCACATTATGAGTATTGGTAGATTTTTACGTTCCAAATGATTTAAAAGTGTTTTGACTATTTTTAGACCAATAAATGTTTTTCCAGTTCCGGGAGGACCTTGTATCGTAACAAACTCCCTGGTGAGAGCCATTTTGAATGCTCTATATTGATATTCATCGAGCATCAGTTTTTCACACGAAGGCCAAGCATTTTCTTTCTCTATACGTGCCAATCTTCCAACATGTGCGGGAATATCGGTAGATTCCTTGAACACATTAAAAATATTTATTTATAAATTGCCATCCTTCACGTATTGTTCCAACTTTTAAAATTTACAAACATATGTCAGAACATAGAAAAGACAAATAGAGGATTTTTAAGTTTTATGCGAGTCATATTTATGTTTGTAAATTAAAGTCAAACTTGGTTATCGATTGCAATGTAATTTCAGAGATGAATTGAACTTTTACTGTGTCTGTGCCCACATTAACGCGTGATGAGAATGACGTAACATTAGTTTGAAAAAAATATTATACTAACAATACAGATTTATATTTCTCTCTAGGGATGTTAGTACACACATGTGTTAATATTGTAATAATATAAAATATATGAAAACGTCAGCCGTCAGCAAAATATAGCATAAATACATCATAGTTTTTTTTACAAATAAATAACATAACCCAATCCGATATCCATTCGACTGTGAAATCTCCGCAGACAACGATACACTCTCCGTAAGGCACAATTCCGCTGGTTCAAAGCTACAGCGTCATTTATGACGTCGATAAGAAGGGCTCAGTTTGGAGCGAATTATTAGAAACTTAGTGAATATGTTTCTTCTGTATGATTCAAATGATCAAGCCTGTATGTATCTTTGTAAATTAAGACTTTAGGGAAACTTAAAACAATTTTGGACCAATAAAATATCAGAACAAAACTTAAAAAATTAAAACTCAATTACTTGCAATAAAAATAAGGCAATAAAACAACAGGAACTATCAATATTATGTGTATAAACAAAACTTTATAAAAACCTGTAAATCTACGATATATTTCTTCATTGGAAAGGTATCGCCATAAGTCTTTAAAATTTCAAGAACTGGTCCATACTGTGGATAAAATACGTCGCTTTCGAACATAGTAAATGATTTATTAAAAATAGAGGAGTCAACTTCTATGTCGATAAGGTCAACAACCACCTGAAATTTTGAAATAAAAATCTATAGGAAAATAATAAACTTAATCCAATTTGAAAAATAGTATTTTTACAGCTCGGTAGGAATGATAACCACTTGTGTGAGGATATGTATTTATTTGAATTTAAATATAACTTAAAATAAAACAATTACCTTCCCCTGTGCTAATAATTCATCGGATCTCTCAACAACAGTCCCGAAAAACAAAGTCGTAAAATTATCATCAGAGAAACACAAGAGGGAACCAAACATAAATTTTCTATAAAAAATCTTTGGGCTTTTCCTGCGAAGTTGTTTACCAAAGTCTACTAATAAGCCTATATAGTTTTTAGACACCGCATGGTGTTTGAATTGGATTTGACGGTAAAATCTGAAATATACAAAGTTAGTATATTACTAAATATTATAACTTTAATTATTCAGATAAATTACATGCTCAAATTGATCAAATACAATTTTAAAACCTGTTGATATATCAATTTAGATGATTTATTTTTTGTATGAAACTAAATCTTATTCATGACCAATTGGATTTACAATGAAAATAGAGGTCTACTTGTTTTTACATAATTCAGGGGGGTCAATGCATGCTATTTTTTCTTTACAATTCCCACTGAATATAACTTTTTGAGTATCAAATACTGTATAAGGTATTTTTTAAATTTTATTGGCCAACATACATACCATCACCAATAAATTCAATCAAGTAAAAAGTTACCTTCCATTGTTGTATTTTCTTTTATTTGGGTCCTTAATGAATTCCATTATAGATTCTCTCATGGGTGCTATAAAATCTTCTCGCATTAACCTGAACTGTATGTCCAAGTATTGATCAACACTTTCATATGCGCCTTCAGTTATATTTGGATGTACAAAAAGGTCTTGATTTGAATTCAATTCGTTCACTGATGGCAAAATGGCAATTTTTCTAAAATCGTTTGGCGGTTCAAAAAGACAGTCAGTTTTACTACCCGTTTTTTTATCTTCCTAAAATAATATAATTAAAAGTGGTTAATATTAATATTTGACAACATTTAGGTACACATACCTAATAACATTCCATAATTATATACAAGTTCATAAAACATAGCTATAAGCAATTCCGGAAACTAAGCTCCTGCCCAAGTCATTGAGTAATATTTTCAGGTTCATAAAATAATTTAAAAACTGATTTGAAATATTATGAATATAAATATATATTGTTGTTAAACATCTCGGAGTGATTTTGGACTCCAAACTAAAGTAGGGAACGCAGAGCGAAAAGCCGGGGGCGCTCAGCTCCATATTTCAACAAGCTTCTCTTCTACAAATCACACATTCGTTCAATCTTCAATTACTAATAATAAATAGCTATTTATTTAATTGTTAAAATATTAGCAATGAAATGTTTAACATCCTATTTTCCTCTAATTAGCTGAATAAAATATTGGTTGTGTGAATAATAAGTTTCTGCCGTTTCGCCATCATATGACGGAACAACAATTGTGTGCATATAACTTAAGTGTCGACCCATCTATATTAAATAACTGTAACGAGGAAATTTTATCCCACCCGCTGCACTCTCCCAATATTGTTCCCTCTGATTACTATTCCGATCGATGGTTCATGCCTGAGCACTTCTTATGAAAATACCAAAAAAATGAGATGATTCTTGGATAACGTTAAAAGACGTATCACTTGTTCGACACAATCCACAGATTAAGAAAAACTCCACAATAGTTTAATAAAATTACACCCAATTAATAATCACATTCTGAATTTTTATCTGATTTATCAGGCCACGTGGAGCTTAATCTCCCATCCATTCGGTTGTTGTGCTAATTTCGGCGCTAGTCTCCTAGATAAAGATACCCTGGCCGCATTTCAATTCCATAGAAACGCTCTAAAATGACCAGATACTATGTATCTAGCAATTCACGCTTGAAGCAAAGATAAGCTTGAAGGTCCGCTAACAAATACAAAAATTATCCGCCGCTATGCACTCCTCACCCACGCCAACAATTCATTTAAATTTCATGTACCATATTTATACAAATAAATAATTATTAATATTGGACATACCATTTTTTTATCAGCATGTTCCACCGATATTGCTATTTTAATCTGCATTTCCTCAAACATTTTCATAAATTTTTCAGAAATTATTTCTTGATGATGTTCTCGTAAGCCTTGTAGACACATTTTATTAATATCTATAATTTTCCTCAATGTATCTACAGCCGTAGTCTGAGAAAGATCTATTACAGTGTTGTAAAATTTTAATACATTATCGAAAAAATCTTCTGTTTTATTCCAGAATAGCATGTTATGTTGTTTATCCGCTATTTTCACATACGGTAAATTGAGAAAATATTGTTCCAGAGTTGTAATAAAAGGCGACCGACATATCTTAATAAGCAAATTTAGCTTATTATCATTGAAATCGGCATCACAGAGTTTTGCAACACATTTCATAAAAAGTACAATAATATTCCCTTCCATGTTGCTTTTTATTGAATTATTCATTTTATTACTTTGCATATTGAATGCCATGAGAATATCTAACGGTTCCTTCTCAGATAATTCTTTTAACTGTGAGAAACCAAAACCAAAATCATTGAAATTTTGTCTTGTAGAATCTAAAAAAGGGAGGGAAAAAAATTAATCTGGAAATCCTAGAAATTCATTAATTAAAATTGTGTATTTTATTAAATAATTACAATTAGAAAGCATTAATCAAAATCAATGAGAGCAAGTTGAACATGTTTACTAATCATATGCTACCTCGTCTTTGTTGAAATGAATTCAAACCAGGCCTGAAACTTCCACGTATTTTATGGAAATTCGGATATCTTTGTGAAATGAATGGATTGTCCCTCGAAAAATTTGAGGACTGACCAGTATCTGTAATTATTACATATTTAAATAGTAAATTTAAAAAATATCTAGAAAAAAAGCTATCAACAAATCTTTGGAGTCATAAAATTATTCTATGAATATTAAGCTTACCTCGTCTCTGTTGAAATGAATTTGGATCAGGTCTGAAGGCTCCTGGCATTTTATGGACAGTTGGATCCCTTTGTGAATTTAAGGGATTGTCTCTCGATAAATTTATGTAACGGTTAAGTACGCCTCGTGGAGAACTTGAAGAAGGAGCACTGCCTTAAATTATAAAAAAATTACAATAAATAAAAATAGCATTAGCATAGGTTTACAGAATTTTTGTAATACCAATTTCTACAAATACCCATCAAATTAAAAGATGTAATTGGCAGCTAGTTTATAGATTATATTCATTACCACATATTAAACACTCATAGACTTGATTAACCAATATCATGTTTAATCTCAACAGGGCCGTAACTAGGGCGTAAATCAAGCGCCTGCCACGGGCGCAACTGGGCTTGGGGCGCAAAACGCAGGATACCGACCCGATTGAGAGAGTTGCACGTGGTTTTTATTTTACTTGACCATTCTACTCTAAATGCATTAATGCGTTAATTGACATCTATCTATTGGTTTGTTCAATGTACGATATAATGCAGGCTTCGATATCGTAAGCCCCCTGATTTTTTGGTCGGGCAGGAGACTTCCTATATTTTTCCCATCAACATATACAAAAATTTTCCGTGTGGTGCGTAGCGTCTAGTAATAAATGATTTGGGCGTGAGCAGTCCACATACAGCTGTCCATGCAAGAAGCATGCACGCATACCCTGTGTCCCTGTGCTTTGTTGATACTCGCACCGGAAACTGCACGTGTTTCAATTCAGTCAATTTCAATCAGTCGGAATCATTGGGACACATCTTCTTTCCATTTCAAATTGAAAATTTTGATGATATTATTCATCATCTTTTTCTAAAAGTCTGGTACTGTTGCTACAATTTTAATTTATTTCAATTTAGTTGTCAATTTTCAGTGTTAAAATACACAATTCAAATATAATTTTTAAATAGAACGATGAACTAACTGAATGTTGCCTTTATTTTTTGTTTGTGTGTCCACTAAATATCCAATAAATGCCTTTTTATATAATTCAAATCAAAAATTTACTTTTTGCATTTCATCACGCTGATACACGCACCACACATTGAAAACCACTGTTTTGTTTAAAATTATCGATGCAGTAACCTCTTTTGTAGGCATCACTAAAATTTCGTTTTAATCTATTGGCTGGTTTAAGAATTATATCAATTTTACGAAAGATGTAGAGTTTCATGAATGTCAATTTTACGAAATCGCCCGGACTTTCAGAGAAGCTTAGCGCGAAACACCCGGACTGTAAAGTGTTAACCTTTTGAGGAGTGAGCAAATTTAAAATCTATGAATTCGTTGATGCCACAACCGCTTTACACCGATTACTTTCTGTCAGCTCCTATCAGTGTAAGACAATCTTCAATTCATACAAGACCACGTCATTTCTTTACATAAACAATATACAAAAAAATGCACAAAGACTCGTCACGAACAGGAAGCAATTAAATAAATAAACACTGTCGATAGCACAAAATATTCGGTAATTTCTTTGCGCAAACAAATAGCAAACTTGAATTCGAAATCATTAGTCGATCTATACAATCGTGCGATGTATGCGGAGAAGCTCTCCGTCTCTGTCTCCCAAACTGCGCTACGTCTCTCTCTGTCTCTGTCTTTCTCGGAGCTCAATGTACAAATGTGCTCTTTCTGAAAAGTGGAGGAGGGATACCAGACCCTGGCACAGTACTCCTTTAGGGGTTAACAGTATAAGGAAGAAGAATGATCGATGTATCATCGAGTCTCCGAATATTCGTAGATATTGAAGATTCAAAGGTTTACATGGAGAAGCTCAAAGTTAATAGTGCGATCGGTGAACTTGACGATGCTTTCGAAGTTTGGTAGGCATAAAAAGCGAGGGATAAAGTTTCATCGGTCGATATAAATTATAATCGCTATTGAACATTAGCCAGACACATTAAAACAGATTAAATATCGTAAATAGAAATGCAGATATTAAACAGGATGGCGAGTACATAACAAAAGATTGTTGACATTTAAATATTGCGCATCAGAAGTGTTTATTGCAGTGATTCATTTTGATAGTACAAAAGTTAAGTTTGAAGTTGAAATACCTCGACCTCCACCTCGTCCTCGTGCAGGTTCGTCTGTTTGTTCTCCATCCGATTTGTCGTCGATGTCCACCAAATATTTGAAATCCATGGCGATACCTCCCCGAATGCCGGCCGGCTATCGAATGTGCTGCCAACCGAAAATATAAGCTCCTTGACGTCATTTTAACACATTTTATGCGGAAGCATTTAATCAAAGCTTCTACATACTTGCATGGCATTTTAGAGTGATATATTTTACAAGGAAACTTGTCATAATTTTATCTAAGTGTTTTGATAGTCGAGATCATTGCTCCTTCGCCACTGTACCGCGATGCTTTAAACTAGCTTTTTACAAACAACTATGAAAAGACGGTAATGTCTCCAGTTTGAAGAGTACCGATTGCAATTATTGCCTTGTTAGAATGAAATTAGTTTCTTTGAAAGTATTACGTACAGATAAATTTAATTTTAAAGTTATTTTTTCTCTTGAGGCTTGAAAACTCGGATAAATGCGAACTCTAAGAATGCAGCTTGTGGAGATTAGGGCGATAATCTTGATGATTTTATGCATTGTTTTTTTTTCCATTTGTTAACGGCGTTTATTATTTTTTGCACTTAAGCGGATATGACGTATATATCCGTCAAGACCAAAGACCATGTTAAGTGGGTATGACGGATATATCCGCATTGTGAAAGTTAAACAAATCTCAATGGAAAATGATGGATATGTCCGATTGCAGTGTTGTGTACATACGTTGACTGTAAGAGTGATTCATCTCAGGAACTGACTTGTTCGAACTTGATGATATACTATTTTCGTATACTGGATATGACTTACGTATCCGCTAGTGGCGAAAAGATCGCACCGACTATTTAATCAGTAATGCTTTATATTTCTTATTTTATCAAATTAGCAGCAATAAGGAAAAAATTATACATACGCATGTTGGCGCAAAAATGTCGTGGAATAGAAAAGTCGCCAAAAATATGCGGGATTACGCGGTAAAGTCTGAGAATCAATAGCGCAATGCCCGTAGTTATTGTGTTAGTATAATCAGTTCACGAGTACTCGGGGGAAGGGGGAAAGTATGGGATTCCCAGGTGTGACGCGCGTGACTCAGAATCACTGCAAGTCTTTTATCGCTAGCTTATCTTTATTATACTGATTCCTCTCAAGATAAAAATTCCAGCTTGTAATCTTAAATCATTATTATGCATTTATATTTGCTATATATGTATGTACATATTTGGTTTTCATTTTTGTTATTACAGAAAATGCTATTTCATATTGCATTCGCCGCTGTGCTTGCTAATTCTAAATATTCGGTTTTCAATCCTTTCTTTAACCTTTCCCTTATGGGCGGTATTATCAAAACAGTACGATTAGCTGACGGAATTAAGATTTATTACATTTAAAAAAAATCGGTTCAAAATTTGATCAACTTAAAAAATAACGCTAAAAATTAGAGAAATTGAAAATAACTTGAATTTGCAGAATACGATAACTCTTAACGCTTTCGCGCACGGTTACCGTCAATCCCTTCGTCGTTGCAGCACATCTGTGACTGCATGTGTAGATAAAACTCGCTCGGCTAAACCTCTCGCGCCGGATTAGTCCTATGCATACTGCGCGCCCAGACACAACTATTTACAGAACATGGCTCAAAAACTCTCAAACTTTTTCGAGTAACATAAATTCACTATGTAGTGGAAATTGCTTTTCTTATTTTCTTAACAATTTTTTTTTGTTACAACATTTTTGTGATTTTTTCTTTTGTGAACTGTAATTTTTTTGTAAACTTATTGTTCTTAAAAAAATATGTTGAGAACAAGTGCTTTCGACTCCCATTACTCTAATACAATAACATGAGACAGAATGACCGACCCCTCATTATGTGAATTAGCGATGGTTTGTGTGTTCTAACGATGGTTTAAGTACTCCTGGGTGTTTATGAATGTCGTCGGCAATCGGATTCACGAAACGAGTAGATGACGAAGGCATTGACGGTAATCGCGCACGAAAGTGTTAAACAAGCCGACGTATTACGACCAAATTTGAAATGTAGTATTGTACAATCTGTTTTAAAATTATATAATGACAAAATTAGTTAAAATCAAACAAAACATAGTATGTATTTATTAAATATGAAAAATACGGTTTAAAAATAAGATTCTTTGTTAAGAAAAATTAAACTTTGCCGTGAGACTTTGTAGTATAACATAGCATCACACACAAAACTAACAAATTCAATCTTTTTCTTCTTCTGCGGTTCTTTTTTTCCTTATAGAAGTATGATAACTTGAGCCACTGCGATGATAATAGATAATTTAATCCTAAAATAGAAAGCGAAACAATTCGAAAAATGATGTGATATTTTGCAGGAGACGGATGTCTAATCTAAGGTAGCAGTCTCTAAACTATATTAATTGCGTCCCTTAAAATGAAAATAATTGTAAGTTGTACCACTACAATATAATACATATAGTGTGCATGTGTGTAGTCCGTGTAAGCAAATGAAATGTCTTCATTAGCACTACAAATCGATCAGGCGAAAGTATAAAGAATGTTTTTTTTTTGATCATATGAGAAAATTAGCCTTGGATATTAAAATGCAGTATATTCATTTACCATTTTGAAATCTTAAGTGTTTAAGAAATGAAATAAATATTCTTGAATAAAAAACAAATCTGCTTCAAATATTAATTTTAATAATGTCAATATTCATACAAAAATGTAACTATACATAGAATGTATATTTCAAGTCCAGACAACTTTATAGTTGGGGAACAAACACTACTTTAAGAATCATACGAAATACAAACGATTGATTAATAATATAATTATAGAACAATAATAATAATCACACAAAGTAAAAATATTTATCATTGCAAATGTAAAAGATTAATACGGAGATAGCCTATCATTTTAACATTATGTTCGTAGGGTTTATACATTTTCAAAATGTCATATAAGATTATGTCTGATTAGGTATGCGTCTGTGGCAGCTTCTGAATACGCTGCGTGTGTCGCATTGTCCATTTCAGGGGCGAGACTATTACCAGTTACTAAAGCATGATTAGCCCCGCCAATAATTTCTCCGCATTCGGGGCATTTACTTATTTGCATTGCTCCTCCGCATTCGCCAATGGTGTAAGGATGACCATTTTTACATTTAAACCAATGGCCTTGTCTGAATCCCATAGCATTAACGATCATCTTCTTCTCATCGAAGATTATTTGAATGGCCATTTTACATTTTTCTTGCAATGCTTTTATCTCCTGATCCAAGACTTCCTCGTTACTAAATGGTTTTATGGTATAAATTAGCTCGTTTTCGAGGGTTGCCAAAGTTGGCGATAGATCTGTACTATTTTGATTTAATAATGAACTATAGACAGAGGATGAAAATAGTGTTGATTGGTTATTTATATTTTCTTGACATACTTTTTTCAGAGATAAAACCTTTATAATACACTTCGTTCTGTTGATCTCTTTGTCAAAACTGTCACATTGATCTTCAGAAATATTTTTATTGCACCGCGTGAGAGCTTTTAATATAAACTCAAGTTGATGATTAATTATTTCATCCTCAATCAATTCTTCTCTGCCTTCAAATATTTTTACCAAACGCTTCAAAACATGAATTTTGAATTGGAAAGATTTTATATTCGTCAAACTTAAATTAAGTTCCTTTTTGCTTCGTTTTATATTGTCCAACTGTTTGGCGAATGTCTTAACATTGTCTTGTTTCTTTATATCGCCGATAATTTTTTTCCAATCTCCAACTAAAAAAATGCAAATAGTGAACATATATCAAAGTGTTATGAATTTTTAATAATATACACGATCAAGTGAACAGTTTTGTAATAAACATTGTAGATCGAAATAATACATCTTTTTGTTCACTCGGAAGAGTCGAGATTAAACATAAAATATAACTTCAGCCTTATTACTTTGTAGAACTGTATGGCTTTAACAAACCTGGCTCGAGTCGATTATAGTTGTCTTTTGATTCAATTTCCTCAATATCTTCAAAAAGAGTTGTTAAACTAGATATCTTATCCTCCTTATTTCCAGACAGCTTTTTTTTAATTGACTCAATATCTTTTAACACTCTCTTAACTTGGTCAGAGTAGCGAGCAGTATTGACGATGACTGTTTTACAATACGGACACTTTGGTGCAGAGATTGCATCATCTGCTTTTACTTCCACCCATTTATCTAATCCATTTACTTCAACGGCATGACGACAGTCCATCAATTGAACAAATCTGACAATAAAAGTCAAAAGAAAAATGCATAAATATTAAAATTAACACAAATTATGCTTTGTTGAATCTCAAAAAAGTATTTTGGTGACCGCTGTGCTGGGTGAGAATATTTATTACCTGGCATCGTCATCATCTTCATCGCCAAAAAGTATCTCGGGAAATTCTTCTGGTTTACAAACTTTACAAATTTGTGGACAAACTTCTCCACATAATCCACGACATTTGTGCCCACACAATAGTTTTTTTTTGCAGGCTTCAGAGCACGGTGATGAATTACACATATCTGAGCATGTTGCTGTACATTCTTTATGTTCGCATCCACGTGAACATGGCATCTAATATAAAAAAAAACAGAGGTTAATATTAATCGATCCTTTATTCACATCCTTGCAAGTAAGTTTTTTTTGTGAAATCTTATCATTGCAGAATAAACATTTAAAAACCGTTGCACAAGTTCAATTTATCAAATACATCACAATAAATCTAATATATAAAAATAAGTTGCGTTTCCCGTCTAATGCTCGGGCGAAATGGGTTGATATGCGCGTTCATCGGATTGAGACAAAACTTGGTCCACTTATTGCCAAGGGATCAGGGGGTGACATAGGCATAGTACGATTAACTTACAGTAGATTTTTAATTCAAAACTTAATGTGTGAAAGTTGTTGATTCTGACGTGTTTGAGATTATGCGTTGCTAAGGCTATAGGTATATAGTACCTACAAGTTGCAGTAGGAGGCGTCGTGTCGTCGTCACATACAACACATACGTCAAACGTCAATGTCATTTGCAGGTTATCCATCGGCGTGAGTCAATTATATCCAAATTATTTATCGCAAGCACTTTTAAAATGCTTCATTTCATTCATCGCTTATTCACGTACGTAACAATCGAAAAAATACGTTTGAGTGTTATCCGATCAAAATCAGACGACCAACGTTCAACGAGAATCGAAAGTACATGTTGATTTGAATATTGCTGCATTTCAATATGATATTCATTACGATTACAGTTTGCATCCCAGTGTAAAATGGATAAAGGTTAAATCCTGTTAACGGGGGACAAATTTATTGGTAAATTGAAACCTTTGAAACCAGATTTGAATTTAAATTTAATTTAAAAAATAAAAACAAGAAACAAATGAATAATTATTTTATTTAATAACAATATGTTGACGTTGAAATCAACAATATATGGATCTTCTTTTTCATCGAAAACATTCAAAGCTCATACCAACGTCGGATATTGTCGTGCAAATTGTACATGCAAATAGGCAGTGATATGGCAGTAGTCAGTATTGAAAGACTTGATGCGCGCAACGATCGAGTTCAAACTCAATTTCAAACAGGTGGATTTATCAGCAGTGACGAGGCTCTTTGGCCTATTTTGAGCTTCCTAATTCACAGAAGCAATCCGAATGTTGTTCATCTCAGTGTTCATCTCGAAAATGGACAAAGGCAGACACTGCAAGAAATGTTGCTGCTGTACCAACACTTGCGCTGTGTGAAGAAGATGTATTTGCAGAGACATTATGGTACGCACAAGTTCCTAACTATTTTATATGAAATACTACATCCGAGAATTTTCAACGACGTAAGCAAGGGATGCGTGATGAAGGCTATCGAAATCTGTATTCATCTGATGCATTGGGCCGTATTTACACATTACATCCAAATAAAGCCGAGTGTTACTATTTAAGAATGCTTTTGGTTAATGTCAAATGTCATACTTCATTGAGAAAGGTCGAACGGAAATTAGAACATTACTCGCCATCATTTTAACCACATGTACGTCACCCAACCCGAAAGATTTGTGGTAAAAATTCAGAGAGGATTTGAGCGAAGACATTTTACACACCGTTAGCAATGACAATTCAATTGAGTTTTCGGACAATATTTTCAATCAAGCTCTGATAGAAATCGAAGACATTTGCTTAACCATCAACATCAAAGAATTCATTCAACAAGAATTCGTTCTGCACTTGAACAGCAGTACAATGCTAATGATTTGGATGCATTTGTCGAAGCAAACGAACAACTTTTGCTTGCGGAACAAAAATTGACCTACGATACAATTACAAATGATCTGTTCTTCCTTGATGCGCCTGGCGGTTCTGGAAAAACGTATCTCATCACTTTACTATTGGCTCACATTCGATCTCAAAATAGAATTGCTTTAGCTCTTGCTTCATTAGGTATTGCGGCAACATTATTAGATGGTGGACGAACAGCGCATTCGGCATTCAAATTGCCATTAGATATGCATTTATTGGAAGCTCTGACATGTAACATTCCTAAAGTTTCTGACATAGCTAAAGTTTTGAAAATTTGCAAGGGGATTATCTGGGACGAATGCAATGCTTGATCGAACTCTTAAAGACTTACGATCAAATGCAAAACCGTTTGGTGGCGCTCTAATTATATTATGTGGCGACTTTCGACAACCTCTTCCAGTGATGCTTTCATCGACACCAGCTGATTCTTGCCTCAAAGCATCGCATCTTTGGAGAGACGTGCGAAAACTGACATTAAAGACAAATATGCGCGTACATTTGTAGCGTGATGCGTCATATTTTTAAAACGACTATTGAACATTGGTGAAGGAAAAGTGCATGTTGATGCTACCAAGTTTATTTCATTTCCATCGAACTTTTGCGTTGTTGTGCCATCCATCGATTTACTCATTCAGAAAGTTTTTCCGCAGATTTTTAGTAATTTTAAAAATCATTATTGGCTTTGCGAACATGCTATTTTGGCAGCAGAAAACACCGACGTCAATACAATCAACCACACAATACAATAACAAATTGCAAACGATTCTGTTACCTACAAATCGACTGATAGCGCCATGAATGCAGACCAAGTTACTAACTATCCAATCGAGTTTTTAAATTCGTCAGATCTTCCTGATGTGCCACCTTACAAATTGGAACAAGACTCACTATGAAGAAATTGATGCCGAATATCATCGAAACAACTATATATTCTTAATGGAAAGTCGAAAGGAGAAGATGTGCTCATTCCCACCGACGTGCAATTTGATAAGAGACGACTGCAGCTCCCCGTTGGACTTGCATTCTCAATGACCATCAACAAGGCACTTCAAGTGTGCGGAAGAATCTAGAAAATCCACGTTGGACAGCCGAGAAATTTATTTGTATTTGTTAAAAACGGAAAAGCCAAAACTATTCTCTACCCTAAAGCACTTAGCAGAACAATTAAGTAAGCAAAATGTATGCTTTTAATATTTTTTTCTTTATATATTATTCAATATCAATAAATGTATTAATTGTCGGAAAAAATATCATTATTTATATCATTGCTAATTAAACAAGATAACTCTTTCAAATTTCAAATGGTATTTTTAGAACTATTTCTTCTGTGGCAGCAACGCGCCGGGTACCAGCTAGTATTTTATAAAAGTATTATGTGACAGCTCGAGTCATGTAAATAATAAATTGTTATAAAAAATCCTCCTTCCTTATTTTCTGTGGAGATTATCCATGTTAGATAGCCATGATTAAATTTAGTAGCATTCACACAAAAGTCGTGATTATTTTTTCTAATCAAGGCGTTTCACAAAAAAAAGCTTTCTTAAATGAGCCACAAATTTGATAATGCCAATCTACTTTTAATTTAAAAGAAACACAGCACGATGCTAAGTTGTTTAGTATTTATTTGGCAGTCATCTATAGCAGTGCTCCGCAACCGGTGTGCCGCGGCACACTGGTGTGCCGTGGGCCGATACAGGTGTGCCGCGGTCAAATAAGACAATATTATAATTAAAATATTTTTCAATAGTTCTCCAGCGCCTGTCACCTATTTATGTCGCCAGACACCTAAAACCAGACATTAATATTTCTATTCCGGGATTCATCTGTCATTGTGCTGACAGAATCAATAGAATTCAGATTGGATCACTTTTAAAAACCGTCAAATCATACAAAAACAGAGGCATGGAAATTCCTATTTTGGTTAGAAACGATAAGATAAGATAAGAAGCCGAAAACGACGTAGAAAAGACAAACATGCTTACAGAAACCTTGTGCCTAAATCACAAGATTTTCGAAAATATGAGCGACAGCAAAACAAAGAAAGCTGTTAACAAATCAATTAGGGATTTACGTGAAAGCTCAGATAATGACATGCACAAAATTAAATCGGTAACTCCTTTAGAAATAACAAAAATCATTAGAAAACTAAAAAACAAAAAGTCCCTGGGTTTTGACACAATCGATAATAAAAAAATCTGCCATTCATATAACTAAAATATTTTATGCGTGCCTAAATATGAGGTATTTCCCAGCAATTTTCTTTGCCAAAACCAGTAATTCCTTTGCTAAAACTAGGCAAGGATAGCAACGATCCCACAAATTACCAACCGATCAGCCTACTTTAGTTGTGTTACCGTGCTACGTCACTCGTCTTGCGACAGTAGTTACCATTCATTACTATTAGTTATGTTAATGAATTTTGTATGATTATGCGTTCTTCATGTGATTAATATTTAATTTTACACTTCTTTAAATATGGTATAACTAAGACTACTCTGAGTTCTGTCTGCGAAGTCCTCTCCTTGAAAGCTTGAATTTAGACTCACTTCTGAGCTCGAGTTTGGGTATTCCACGCCTCGCAGCCGCAGTCTGTTCAAAGTGGAACAAATAAGCATACTGTGGAGAAAAAATCGTCTTTGAAATCCAACACTACCACCCTGTGGAGTCCTTCTCACCGATGTTACGAGGGACGCGGCAGCCGCGGGTCGTCAAAAGCTCTACGAACGAAAGTAACTGGGATTGGTCGACAGAAGCATGACGAAGATAACTGGGCCCTGGTATTCAGCTGAGGGCTCTCGCCCACGTTACAATGGGTACAATTTTACGTAGAAAAGATTCGTATTTACATACAGAAGAACCCAGCACAAGCATTGCAAAAATGCCAAAGAAGACTGTGAAATTAAAGCACAACGAAGACTACATTCGATATGGATTCTCGTGATGTGGTGATGAAACAGCTCCAAAGCCACAATGCATTATTTGCAGCGAACAGCTATCAAACGAAGCAATGGCACCCAATAAATTAAATCGCCATCTAAATTCAAACCATCCTAGTTGCGCCAAAAAGGATAAATAATATTTTCAAAGGCGTTTAGTACTAAATTAAAAACAGAAACAATTTATGAATTCGGCCTTTACGGTTTCTGAAAAGGCCTTAGAAGCTAGCTACCATGTAGCAAAATTAACTGTACGTCAGAAAAAAACCACATACTATTAACAAAACACTTATTAAACCAGTATGCAAGGAAGTTGTTCGACTTATGCTTGAGCCCAATGATGTTAAGGAAGTAAATAAAGTTTCGTTGTCTGCCGATACTGTTAAAAGACTTATTCACGACATGTCAAGTGATATTTTAGGAACACTGATTAGAAATTTGAATCGAAAAAAACGCAGGTATCACAGTAATTGGTCATTATTTTATAATAATTATTAAGATTGCACAAAAGTAAATATAGTCTAGTTTTTGTGTATGTGTACATAGGAAATAAATAAAAAAATATTGTAAAATTGTATAAAATATTTAGGCCCTTTTAAAGTCTTTTTTATGTACTATGGGGAGAGCTGTTTAAAAATAAATAAATCAATATATATTATTTTTGGCTTTTGGTGTGCCGCGAAATTTAAAGAAGAGCTTTGGTGTGCCGTAGGTGAAAAAACGTTGCGGAGCACTGATCTATAGTAAACGATCTCAGTGAATTCGTAAACATGGAATAAATTGGTCATGGTCTCAGTTAAACCAATATCAATCCTACCAATTGCTCCCTTATTTACAATAGTAAAATATTGGGTGACACAGTTTAAATGAGACCATACAAGCTGCCAAGATGAGCGTTGCAGTGGTCAACTAAATTCACGGCGCCAGTTTTTTGGAATGCGCATAGGGTACTTCTAGGAATAGTATGTCAAATATAGTGAGTATTATCCCATTTTTCATTAAGAGATTTAGAAGAGTAAAAAACCCATGTTTATTTTTCTATATCAATCAATTTAACATTTATCAGAGATACATTTTGTTAGGAGTGTCGTATTGAAAGCGTTATCAATACTCAATCCATCGATATTCATCATTTATGCTATGATTAAAATACAGAAAATGAAACCTAACTTACCATGCAAGGTGAACAAGGAACACCACATAAACGCGGGCATACAGAATGTTGACATCTAACATTGCACTTTTCGGTGCACATCCCGCAGGCTTCGCGGCAGGGATCTTTGCAACTGAATATAAATAGAAAATAACGTTTATTTTGAATTTAATTTTAGTAAACTGGCAAATTAAGAACTAGAAAATTGAGGAATAATATTTTTTTTCTAGAAATGCCTAATAATGATAAAGAAAAAATGCTTTTTCTCTTTCAAAATTTAATTGAGGGTATTTTAGATTTTTCATGCAAATTATTATTTTGAGAAAGCACTTTAACAGATTCAATTTTAAAAAATGACATAGTTACACGTGACTGCAGACAAGATTATTGCCACATGTCGATGAACACGGGATATGTAAGCGACCTCGGCAATCTCCACATTTACCGCTACAGGGGTGACCACAGTTTTTCAAAACCATATCACATTTCTTATTACAATCCTCCATCACTAATAATTTCCCAATCGTTTTTTCTGTAAATATTCAGAAAAATTATATTAAAACCTCTGTTAAAATTACCAAAATCTTATAAAAATCACTGCGAAAAATATAGCATTGCAAAGCAAGCCCTGCATTATTATTGTAACTACGGAAAAATGTTGTATCTTATACTTTTAACACCCATGGTATATTAATAAATAAAAAATATCATCAATATGATTAGAGATGGAAGAGATGTTAGCTTCATTTTGGAGTACATATGACAATACATAGAGCAAATATGTATTTCAAAATCTGAATGATACATGAGGGTTAAACTAGATTTGATTTAAACGAAATGGCATTGATAGCGCAGACTTACCCAGTTTACGTTTAAAGCATGGAATATTAAAGGAATGTCCGCACACTGATTCGAAAGGTGATTCAATTTTTTCAGTACATTTTTTTATGCCACATGGAGAACCGCATGTATCACGGCATCGATGACCACATTCCAACATCAATTTACATCTGCAAAAGCACTGGCTATTTTCTGGATCCATGCCGCATTCTACACCCACAAAGTGACCACATGACTTCTTTTTTATCTAAATGAAATAAATTGTGAAGGTGAAAATTCATATGAATTTAACTACAAACAATGCGATGGGTGATCAACATTATGGTGAATACAGAGCGTTTATAATAATCCAAAAACTTTTGGGAGTGATTGTTATAATAAATATGAATTTAAAAATTACCATAATTTTACAGCCAGTACAAGGTTCATAACACTTTTTTTTGCAATGATGACCACATTCCTTTGTTCGACTGCATATTGCCATGCAAGGATCTGTGTTGATATCTTTATGACAGGGTACCATCGATGAATGTTCACAATTGTTTCTTTTCTTTCTCACCTGTGAATAAAATTTTAAGCAAGGAAAGATATTTAATATAATCACATAAGGAAACAGTCATTTAATATAATTTTTTTCTCCATAGGGCAGCGGTTCCCAGCCTGAGACGTGCACTGTTGCCAGGAGAGATGCCAAATTATTTTAATAAAAACAATTTTGACACCATAATTTTACAATATATCAATAAAATATTTTTAGACGGAGTAATACATTTTTAAGTAGTTTCAAGAATAAAGTCGACATAAACAAAGATAATGATGCTGATATCATCTCTGAAATGAGCCTCTTCAGTTTCCATTCTCAGGAAGGGGTTACATTCATTTTATCTATATTATACATATACATCTTGGTTTGCTTGATAATGAAGGTAGCATAACCCGAGTTTCATTTGGAATGCTCACCCAATGGGTTTCCTGGATGAAGGTATCGAAGGGCGCTTTCACAACTCTCTTGAAAAGGATTGTGGGGGGGGGGGGATTATAAATAGTGAGCAGTTTTCCTCGGAAAACAGTGAAAAACTACTCTAGATGATCTTGTTGGTTTACTAGAAAGGGCTTTCTAAAGTCCAAAAAGTCCAGTTCCTCTTTTCCTCACAAAGGAGTTGCTGGGCTAGGGTCAAGTCCTATGTGACGTCAGAATGCATTTCGGATTCACTCCTATAAGAACTGAGTGCATCTATATGCACAATCAACCCTCCTATAATGATGAGATAGAGACTGCAGTATAGGAAAAAGGGGCTATAGAAGGTTAGGCGCCCGTACAAAATTTGGGTTTTTTCAATTGATATGGGTGATTTCAAAGAAATTACCAATTTTCTTTTTCATTTTTGTATTTCAAATGACCTTGAAAGTGTTGTTTGTTTGCAAGCACACTGATTAAGTATTTTTCCTGGCCTATTTCAGTCAGTGGAGTTCAATGCAACACTTTTAATGCATTAGAATATGATGAATAAATAAAAAGGAAAATATAAACTAGAAAACATTTTTGTTAATACGCATTTTTTTTGAATACATATTAATATGAAATTAAAATATGTACTTAAGATTGTATAATTAACTAAACTAATGGTTTATTTAATCAATCTCCAGAAGGATTACTGCAAAGAAGTAGCGTAATTCGATCTTTTGAAACTTTGAAGCTGAGAGTAAATTTCTGTTTTAGATATGAACATTCGTTCTGGCAAATTTTTCCAATTCAGGTCCATCTCATCAGCGTTAAACATTTGGCCTATTCTCATTTGTATGATTGTCTTAAATTCATTTAAGAAATATTAGCAGCATTTACATCAGCTGAAGAAGGTTCGCCTTGTATTTTAATGTCATTTAAAGAAAATGTCTTTTAAATCCTTCAAACCGTCCATTATTAGTGATAAATGTTTCCTCACAATGATGTCCTTTTTCTTTTAAATACTTAAATAATTTGATTGCGTTTCTTTTAATCAGATGTCCGTCCAGGAGTACATTTCTTTGACTGTGATTTTCAATCCAAATCTACTAAATAATTTTCCGTTCAAGCTAATAAAATAATTTTACTGACTGATGATCAAATGTAGATTCCACCAAAAAACGATAAGTGAAGTCAAGAAACAAAACATAATGAAGCACAATGGTTTTCTTCTGGACAAGTATCTGTTCCGACCCCTCGATCAACATTAACAATAAAGAATTATTTGAGTGGTGGTATTTATCTTAGTTATTTATTATGAATTGCTCTAACCTACTAAACTAAAAAAGGATTCTTCTTCATGATAACGCAAGACAGCATGCTGCAAGAATAGCACAGGAAAAAATAAGGGAATTTGGATTGGAAATTCTACTTCAACCAGCCTATTTACCGAATTTTGCACCGTCAGATTACCATCTTTTCAGATCGTTAAAGCATAATTTAAGATGTAAAAAAATTAGCAATGTTGGAGAAGTAAAAACGCACTTTTTAAAATGCAACTTTAAAAACGCACTGGAAAACACAAGTTTTCCAGTGAAGAATCAAAGGACAAAGGTGGGATGGCTGCAGATTTTTTCCCCAAGGAAGTTTAGTAGTATAAAGGTTGGAAACCGCCACCACCAGTCTTGAAAATGCAGTCAAATAAAATTAATACAGTACAGACCATAAAAGTGCATAGTTCACAATTTTCATGACATCTTTTGCTGCAGATATGATTTTCAGTGCAACCCTTGTTCTTCAATGCACATTTTTCCCAGCACACATACTAAAATGGGAAAAAAATAATATATATTGAGATTACTTATTAATACATGATCTCAATTTTGTTTCATTGACTTCAGTTCATATTGACAAATTAAAATATCCGGATTGAAAATTTTTCTACTATGGAATTGAAATATGAAAAAAAATTACAGCACGCTTTAACATTTAACATATCATAAAAAATCAAATGTGCTTACTTTTAGATGTTCAGGATCATTATCTTTGTGACAATTTCTTCGGCATGCATGTCCACAGGGAAGTCTATCGATACACTTGGTCTGGCACGGAATTCTGCCTTTTGATTCACAACATTTAACTGAAACCTAATATTTTTCATTAGCAACATAAATATACATTTTTTTTTATTATTTGGCAATGTTTTTACAAAGATAAAATGCTGAGTTTGAGGCCCTTTTCCTGATATATCTATCAAATGTGTAATCTGCGAGATGAGAGGCAAAGAAAGATTAAGGAAATGAATAAGAAATCAGTAAATGCAAGATTGATGAGAGTGGCTTAGGCTCACTTAGTAACTGAACATGAAGGGATGGAGAAAAATTATCATTTATCTATTAAGACAAAGCAAGCTCCGCTAGTAATCTACTTATGTAATTCTAATTTATATTCCTCCCACCTTAAAAAAAAATTAACATCTTTGATATAAGGAAAAGCTTATTTATATGGGCATTGGTGGTTTCAAATTTAAAGTAAATTACACATACAATTCATACCTCATGAGAACAAAGCGGCAAAACTATATTCACAATAACCTTGCAAGAAACTTCTGATGGATCTAAATAGCAAGGAAGAGACGAAACATGTCCGCATTTTAATATCTTTTCGACCATTACAATGCATTTACAACTTTGGGCACATAACAAAGGACATTCATGGCCTAAATCACATTGTCTACAAATGAAAAAAAAAACACTTTTAAAAATCTTCAAGTAATAAATAAAGTCTAGAAAACAATCCAGTAGCATGCATGTATTTTTTAATAATACAGCATCACACAAACTGTATTTAAAATTGATCCCTAACACAATTAAAAACTTACATATTTAATTCAATTTAGGATAGTTTTTACATGAAATGTAAAATGGGCGTCCACTCATATATTATATCGTATTTCACTCAGAAACTGTAGATTTCAAACCAGTCTCTTTGAGAAGTGCATACAATTAAATTAACATTTTTACAACAAATTCGCTATGAAAAACCTTATAAGAATAGGTGAAAATATATTATTAAGGCATTTTCAACGAGAGTCTCAAATAATAAGCACCATGCACATTTTCCCAAGAGTGGAATAACATATCCGGCAAAGCGCCTCAAGTTAGTAAACCCTAAACCAAAGGGCTGCTGCCGTCATACATATTATGTACGTGTATTATATTTGTATTTCTATATCAATATGATATAATTCACTCTTTATAAAAACCAAACACAAAATAGATATATTTTGTACAAACCTATTACATCTTTGTTTACAAGAATACGACTTGTGACCTTCATAATCGCCGTGACAAATACTCTGACAATTATGAGCACAGGGCAAAAGCATTTCACATTGATTCTGACATCCTCCTTCTACAACGTTATTAAAATCTTCCAAAGACTGAATCTGAAAAATAAGTAATTATATTGAATAATAAGGTTAAAAATCTCATTTAGAAATTAGTATTAAAAAATCCAATTGTTTGTAAATATATAATAATTTTACCACAAATTAATATGCCAATAATAAAAATATTTAAAAAACAAGAATATGGGCAAGCACATCAGTATATCCAAAACTTAGTTTTTAATAAAAAAATTTGATTCACAAAAATAATTAAGGAAATTTTCATTAGATTGAATACCTTTGTAATTATTCCATGTCTCTGACACTTCAAAGGAAGAAAGCTGCCGAAAGAATTCTGTTCAACTAATGTGGCCTTTACACTTTGCCATAACTCACTTGCTGTTGATAAGGCATCCATGTTTCCTACTATGTAAAACCCTAAAAACAAAATTTTACTCAGTTTAAAAACATCAATAACAAAGTCATATCTGCATCTATTTTCATATCATTTACACTAAATGATCTATCGAAGACCAAGAAGAAAAATTTGTTATGAGGGCGTCATACTTGTTCAGATGATGTAATCCAATAGACTGACGAGTGAATAACATTAAAAAACTTGTAAAAATAATATTTTCTAAGCTTTGATTAATTATCTTAATATTATATTAAGCGCCTGAAAAATTAATTTTATCAATATTTGGATTGCTCAAGAAAATAAAGTCATCACCCAAATGTTAAAATTGAAAATAACATTGTTATACAACATGGAAACTAAATGTATATGTTAAGCATATAAATTACTTTTTAAAAAAAAGCTTTATGCCTTTCCTTCTATAGATTAATTGCTGATCATTACTTTTAACATGATTTTTATAACATTAATATTTTTAACATGGCCAACTACATCTATAGATTTGAGCCTGAGATAATCGAGTTACAAATCTGAATGTTTAATCACGGAACTACTACTAATTACGGCTGCAATTACTTTTATACAAATTATTTGTATATCAATTTAATTTTTCTAATAATGAAAATTAAACAAATTAACAAACTTAAAGATTGGTGAAATTTTTGGATGACAATCATAAACATTCACTAATAAGACCCTCTGTTTTTATCTTAGTATGCAATTAAAAAATTAAAACATAAATCAAAATTTGAAAAAACCTTCTCTTGCTCTTGACAATGCAACACAGACGCGATTGGCAGTTTTGAGAAATCCAATATTTCCCTCTGAATTGCTTCGAACCAGTGATAACAAAATTATTTTATTTTCTTCTCCTTGAAAATTGTCCAAGACGCATATTTTAACTTCATTGACAGAATCAAATGACTTTTTAAACTAAAATAGAAAATAATTTAGTCCGAGTTTTATAATAAAATAATTCCAAGATAAATATATTACCTCTCTCATACAGAATAATTGTCCTGAATATGTAACTAAAATTGTTATATCTTCAGGATCGTACCCTTGCTGTATAAGATATCTCGCCAAAGATAAAACAAATTGAGCTTCAAAAATATTTTTTTTACTTGTAAGATCCTTGTCCTGAAAAAATGCAAGCAATAAGAGAATAGAATTTAAGAACATGCAAATCACCAGCCGGCAGTTACTATACCTCAGCTTCGGGAGAATTGTGATCAATAAAATATAAATTTTTCATCACGCCTTTCACATTAGGATATTCATGCACGGATGAATGATCGTGCAAGAGTGGATATATTGCCGGAGTTATCAGACGTGATATTTCAGGTCGCATGCGATGTTGCACAGCAAGTTGACAGCAATTTTTATTATTCTGGTACATACGTTCGAATAAGGAAACATCCAATTTGTAACGAACTCCCATGCGATATGATGCTGTAGAAGGTCGTAGTTGTTGATGGTCACCTGAATTTAAGATGATTAAAGTAAAGAAATATTATTAGTTTTTAGAATTACTTTAAAAAATCTTCATATGTATTGTTCCTGAGTTATAATTATCGACCATCCGAAAGGATAAAACACATTATAATTGTCATTGAAATTAAAACATGTTTAAGCTAAAGAAAAACATTACTAATTATAAAAGCAAAGTAATGAGCAATCTTATGTATGTACATACCAATTAATATTACATGTTGGCACTTTTCTGTCAAATTTACTACAATATGACTCTCGAGGACTTCTGCAGCTTCTTCAACGACGACTGTAAATTAAAGGTTCTTTTTTAGCATCAGTTTTGTATTTCAAGCAAACGTTTATGGAGTGTGTAATGATTTTATTAAATATTAGAAAAAGAAAAAACATTTTAACTGTAGTTATTTTGCTTGTTTCTACATTATGAAAAACTAAAACAGAGATTTCCTATTTTCGAAGAATTCATCATTACCAAATTACCATCATTGTCATTACATACATACCTACTGATGGAGTTAGTGCTTGAAGAACGGGCCTTAAACGTGCTGCTGCGGTGGTTGTTACACCGATTATGTCTGCATCTTTCAAAATGAAAGAATCACGCATTAAATCAGCTTCCTTGTACGATCTTAAAGTTGACCTAAATTCTTCCTGAAATTCAATGGATATTGTGATTATCTGCTGATGAATAAAGTGTTTATTGTATATGGATAACTCAAGATTGCTATGTATCAGTAGCAATTTTTCTGGCACGATTCTCACAAATTTGGACTACTTGGAAACATGTTGAATTGCAAATGTTTCCAAGTAGTTAAGTCATGTTGAATTGCAAATAGCAATTGTATCAGTAAATTTTTCTACCATCCTACTATCATCTACAAACATAATCATCAGGGTTCTTCCTCTTTGTGGGATATCGTGCATATGGGGTAGACAGATTCATATAGTAAAAAAAAAGAACAAACTGGGAAACTGTTGCATATAAAATTTTTTCCCGAAATAAAAATTTCCCATGGATACCTCATATTACATAGGATAAAGGATATGGCATCTAAAGATGATTAAATCATATTGTATATTTTTGACGGAAAAACGAAAAACATTATGCATCCAAAAGCATTTCAATAAATAGAATTAATAACAAAAACTTTCTTTTTTTAAGTGGCATTGCATGCATCCTGGGTACTCGCTAATAGTATATACAATACTACACGTTTTATATTGCTAAAAAATATTTTTATCTGTATCTGTAAATATCAAAAAATAAAATAAATACCTCATATTCTGCCATTCGTTCAAGAAGTACTGTTTTAAGTTGTCTATTCCAAAACTTATATAAACTCCAACGTGCACTTTTATTTAATGATTTTATATTAATATTATTGCTCTGAACAAAAAAAGTTTCATGTAAATAATTAACATTATAGGCCATATATTCACTTCCTATGCAATCCTGCAAACAACATATTTTATTCATTTATTTTTTTATATAATAAACAGGAAATACATACAGGAAAAAGTTCATTCAAAACATTTAATGGTGCTCAATGTCTATATGTGACTGTTGTTACCTTAATAAAAAAAAACATGACAATACAAATATTTCCAAAACTAGTTTATTGAAAAAAAAATCCACCAATGGGAACGCAAAATCAAACTTAGTATCTTTGTCCAAATATACACCTATCCCTCGATTTACGCAGTACTCATTTTACGCAGTTTCACTTTTACGCGGTCAGAAAATAATATTTTTTTTATTTTCTTAAATTGTGTGAAATATATAGAATTAGCAAATAAAGAAATAAAAAAGTCAACACTAAATGCTTGTTGGAGAGCAGTATGACCAGAAATAGTTGAACGTAATCATGTAATTCCAGCAAGAAATGAGACATTTAACAGCATTTTAAATATAACAAAAGCGTTGGGACAAGGGTTGGAGAATTTAGAATTCAGTGACATCGATCAGGGCCGTAACTAGGGTGTGGCAAAGCAGGCGCCCGCCACAGGCGCAACTGGGCTTGGGGCGCAAAACGTAGAATACCGAGCTGGTCGAGAGTTGCACATAGTTTTTATTTTATTCAAAAATTCTACCTTATATGAACCAACACTAATTAATTCTGTCCGTTTTTATAATACATACTAAGTTATCTAATCCCTCTTTTCTTTGTTATCGTTATGTTCAGGTATGGGATCCGATCGCGAGGTACTCATTTGTCATATCAACGATCTAAAAAGCGGACCGATCGAGCATACAAACCTTATGCCCACTCAGTCTTTTAGAGCCTTTTGCGACATTTTCTATAATCTGTGCGATCACAGAAGCAACATAGCGTCTAGACCAGAAATAATAAGAAAATAAGTTGGATTCCAGGTGGGGGGGCGTTAAGTTAGATACTTGCCACGGGCGCTTCATACTCTAGTTACGGCTCTGACATCGATGAATTGTTTGTTGATCAGGAAATAGACGAAGAAGAATGGATTTATATGGTGTCAACGAACGAAAAAGAAAATGTTGAAAATAGCAATGATAGTGTTGCGTGCGGGACCCGAGCAGCCTTCATCGTCGCGTTCGTGGACGATGGAAAATTGTTAGTCGAAGGTGACAGTGGAAAAATAGTGGCCGGAAAGGAGTGCCGTGAGGAGGATTAATTAAATTCCAGAGTTCGGGGTGCATTTTTATTTATTCTTTACCCTGGGTTGGAGAACTACGGACAACGTGGCGAGCGATCTTTCCCACATCAGGAAAGGGGGTGCAGCGGCGGCATACGGCGAGGCTAGCAAGGCTTGCGGCTAGATCTCCCGTTGATGCTTCACCATGGTCGATCTTCGTTTCCAAGTTTCTTCTATGTCCTTGAGCTCTTCCATGGACATCTCCAAGATTCGCCGACGGTTGAAGAGAGAAAGCGCGAGCGCCGTCCCAAATCAATGTGTTGTCCTCCAGTGTCGAAGTCCGAATGTCCTTTTGCAGGCCCCGGCAGCCCTTTTTATAGCAGGGTGCCGCCCGCTGATTGGTTCGTTTTGGCGGAAACTTTCCGCGATGCGTCTTCATACTAAACTCGATATCATTTTAATTCTTCGTCCGATTTTCGTGAAATTTTCAGCAATTATGTCGAGAACTATCCGATGAACATTCCAACATTTACTTTATCGAGTTCTTGCCCTCTGACGTGATTAAACGTGTTTTTCCGGGATTATTACGATATCGGTGCATTTTGGTGTTTTCGCGGACGGACATGCTTGTATACACCCAAAAGCGTATATAGATCAAATGCTGTTGTTATGCGGAATCGACCAACGTAAAAATTAAAGTGATACTTCCACATTTGAGAAAGTTATGGCCGATTTTAGTTGATTTTACAAGGCCAGTCCAAGCCCGATACAGCTTCCCGACGCTATTGCTCTGCAACCGAACTATTATTCCCGTATAACTTTCTCAAACAAGTGCGGACGTATCGTGCCTTCAATTATGTGTAATTATTGTAAGCATCGCCTGTGAATTGATCCAGATATCGCCGTTTTAATCGCCTGGAGTAAGTATAAATTTACACGCAGCCGCGCGAGCGTCCGCTCAGTGAGCTCCGTTCCTTTAGATATCCATTCGCACTGAACAAAATATCTTCTAGACGACGGTCGACGGCGATTTCTTCAATAACATCGATTTAAGCTTAAAATGCCTCCACATTCACACAACAATAGTGATAATGACATTACTAATAAACCAAATAAATTTACGTCTAAAGACATTTTAGAAATTTTACAATTGACGAAAATAAGGTTTTAGCCATTGATCCTGTTATAGAACGTGCTGTTAAATTTCAGCGAGACCTTAAAAGCCTGTGCACAGGCTTTTAAGCAATTAAGCAATTTGCGCAATACAGTGAAATTTACATACTTAAAAAAACACATCACAAAAATTAGTTACGGACTATTTAATAAGACGAGAAGAAGAGCCTGTTACTGGATTTGAATCCAACGATAGTAGTGATTTCGAGCCAACAAGTAATATTTGTATATACAATGTACTCGTTTTACGCGGTTTTCTGGAACCTATCTTCCGTTTTTGTATGAACTTGAAGTCTCGATTTACGCAGTTTCGATTAACGCGTTTTCTCTCGGAACATATCTACCGCGTAAATCGAGGGATAGGTGTATATGATTACAAACAGACTATATCAGTGAGCTCTCCTAGAAAATCAGTGACAATTTGTTTATAGCTATTTGAAAAAATTAATATAGTATATATAGAAAAATTCCTTGTCTAAATTTATTATCAATATAAGAAAAAAGATCTCACTTCAAGGTAGGCTAACTCAAGTATATTTGAGTTCAATTTGTTTCTTAGTGCTCGTAATTCTTGAGGATATGCTATTTTATCACTTTTTATATATCTATCACAAGCCTTTATATCTTTTATTAACGCATTTACAGAAAACTCTTCATACACATCAATGTCAACATCCGTAAAATCATCAAATAAATTCTCAAAAGGATTTTCCACGTCGTCTGTTATATTTTCCACGTCCTCGTCAAATAAATATCTGTATTTCTCAAACAAATAAGAAGTATTATATCTGTGTACTTCATGTGGTCTATCAGCCATCATAAGCCAATTTACTAAAGGCGATCTTGAATTTGATGCACTAAAAGAACTCAATCGTTTCCGGATATTGAATTGAGGAAGGAAATCATCAAATAAGGTTATATCAGTAATATTTCCTTCGTCATCAACATTTTCAATTTTTTTTTGCAGGTTTTTTATTACTTTTACATCAAAAAATATATCTTGCCTGTATTCATTACAATTATTGCAATTTTTGCGCAAGGCATTCAGATTATATTCATTTGCGAGTTTCTCATTTTTTGACTGGCCTCCTATTCGAATGATTTTCTTTGTTTCCGTTATCAGACCCTCAAGAAATTGATCCAAAGCATGATTAGTATAGCACATTATAAGTATTGGTAGATTTTTACGTTCCAAATTATTTAAAAGCGTTTTGACTATTTTTAGACCAATAAATGTTTTTCCAGTTCCGGGAGGACCTTGTATCGTAACAAACTCCCTGGTGAGAGCCATTTTGAATGCTCTATATTGATATTCATCAAGCATCAATTCTTCACATGAAGGCCAAGTATCTTCTTCCTTTAAATATACTGGTTTCCCATCAATAAGGTATAATTTCCCATGATCAGAATATGCGGGAAAATCAGCAGACTCCTGAAACACATTAAAAATATTTTTTTATAAATGCATTAATTGCCATCCTCCACATACAGTTTTATCTTTTAAAGTTTACAAACAGATAGCAGAACACATAAAAAACATATATAGGGTTTTGAAGATTTATGCGAGTTGTTTTTAAAATAAAGTCAAACTTAGCAATCAATCGCGATGGTTTTTAAAGATAAATCGAAATTCTACCTCATCGCAAGTCTTTACAGTCTGTGCCCACATTAACCCATAATGAGAATGACGCAACATTAGCTTGAAAAAAAAGTTATACAAACAGTATAGATTTTAGTTTCTTTATAAGGATGATAGTGCACACATGTGCTAATATTTTAATAGCATAAAATATATGAAAATGTCAGCCATTAGCAAAATATAGCATAAATACATCATAGAATATGTTCAAATAAACAATCCAGTTGTTGTGAGCATCTTTAAATGGTTCTCGGTTTTGAAATCAAAATTGAATTAGAAATGTTATCAGACAGTCATCATCATCATCATAGTGCAGCCACTAACAGTCCACTACAGAACTATGGGCCTCTTCAATATCCATTCATAGGAAAGGGGTTACATCCATTTCGTGTGTATCATACATTCACCTCCTCATTCGCTCGATATTGAAGGTAGCATTACCACCGAGTTTTATTTTGAACGCTCACCCAACGGGTATCCTGAGTGAACGTATTGACGAACACTTTCGCGAACGTCTCGATAAGGAGTTTGGGGGGTTTGTAAAGACTGAGTAGTTTTCATAGGGAGATGGTGGAAAACTACTCTAGACGACCTTTTTGACTCTACTGGAAAGGGCTTTCTGGAGTACAAGGAGTCCAGTCCCCCCTTTCCTCGCTAGGGCGTTGCCGGGGTAGGGTGAAGACATACGTGACGCTTAAGTGCATCTCGGATTCGCTCCTACACCAACTGAGGATGTCTCCCCGTCACCGTACAACTTACCCGAGCGAATTCGAAACTGAGTGGTTTCGCCATTTTTTCAGGTTGCCCCTCTCAGTTCGGCGATTACAAAACGATATAGAAGTCAACGGAAGACAATGTTGTTTTTCGTTGCAAAGTAAAGATCATCAAATGCATCTCCTCGAGGCCGTCTTTTTGGTGTTCTTCTTGTTCCTGCTCCGTTCCTAGAGCCTCTCGGATCCGAACCGGTGAGGTTCCTCGAGTTCCATACTGCTAAGTAGGGAAGACTATGCAAAAGACAACGAGCGACATACAAGTTAAGATTCGTATAAAAAGCAATGAATAGTATATAAACTGGGTATCAGCTTGCTGTTAGAAGAGTATTTAAGTATCTACTCTGTAAAAAGGTACTAGTCAAGTGGCCAATAGTTAAAATACATAAAATCGTATAAGTATAATAGTTAGGAGTAGTCAAATGTGGTTAGGCCGCAAATGTATTAGTCAAATTGTATTAGCAAGGGGTAGTTATGTCGCAACACAGTATTCGACCTTTGACGTTTAGTGTCTACCGGGCACAATCAAATAATATTTAATCGGTCAGACTGGGAGTAACTGGAAAAAAAATATATAGACATAGCTGAAACGAATAGGTTAAAGTCAGGTATCAAGTAATATCAAATAGTCAGGTCCATATCAAATAGTTTTATAGTCAAGATTGTATTATGGGAGCAGACGAAAAAGCATTTTGCTCCCAGTGTTCCCGCGTTTATGTGATAGTAGGAGGCGGATGTGTGCGAGTATTTGTTAATTCACTTACCTTGGAAGCTTGGATTATTATGATCTTACTTGCGTTATTATCCTTGTTGTAGTTCCTCCCAAGTGACGCGGTGAAGATGTTCCATTTTTTGTGCAGATGTCGTAAAAACAATGTTTTTCGGCGTCACTCGCGAATTTTATATACAAGTGTAGTCGGCGTTTCGTCAGAGCGTACGAATGAACTTGCGCGGGGGAGAGTGCGGGGGGGGAGGGTCCCCGGCGTTGAGGGTGCCGACAAGTCACAGAAAGAACTCAACGTATCACAGAAACGAATTATTTTCGCAAAGCGTATCGAGCGCCGAGTCGTTTTACCTCCGACTATCGGGAGAAGACTGAATGTTAAACTTTGACAATTATTGAAAGGTTTTTAAATCCTTAATTTTATTACAGTTAAGCGTCGATTGGGAACGGCCCACTGGAGGTAGAGAAAAGAAAGGCACAAAAATGCATTTCTTTGAATTTCGATGTTTGCCATAAGCCGCATGTTTAGGCGATAACGAAGGATGAGATGCAATAAAATTTAGCATTATATTATAATGTTTCGCGTGTAATTTTCGTTAGGACAAGATGTAACGGTCTTACTGATGGAGGGGGCCCTGTCGGAGGGCGCAGCCCCGGCGGTGAGGTGCCGACAAGTCACAGAAAGAACTCAACGTATCACAGAAACGAATTATTTTCGCAAAGCGTATCGAGCGCCGAGTCGTTTTACCTCCGACTATCGGGAGAAGACTCTATCAGACAGTAATCATCATAATTAATATACTCATCAGATTTTTTAATAGTGCAATAAATTTACTTTTACGAATACCATTGACAGTTTTCTAATGAGATTGCTTTTTTTTATAATGCAAATGTTTATTTTTTTTTTGAGGTGGCGGCTTTTAGCGATCCCTTTTTTATGGTATCCTTCCCAACCATTTTGACATGGCTTTTCATGGCATATATATGTTTTTAAAAATGTGGTTGCCAGCCATATCTCCTGTGGGATTCGAACCCGAGATGATTGAGTTAAGAGTCCAACCGCTTAACGCGGGACTACCTACAGGTACAATAATGCAAATGTGACCATTTCAATTTTCAAAGACTTTATTGCGACGTAAACTTCTGGCTGAATTCTCAGGGTCTAGTTATCTTCGTCGATGGTTGCACCCTCGCAGATTCTCTGGCAGAAAACGGTACTTTCTCTATAAGGCACAATTCCGCTGGTTCATAGCTGCAGCATCATTCATGACGTCCACAAGAAGAGCTCAGTTGGGAGTGAATTATTAGAAACTTAGTGAATATGTTTCTTCTGTCTGATTCAAATGATCAAGACTGTTAATATCTTTGTAAATTAAGACTTTAGGGAAACTTAAAACAATTTTAGACCAATAAAATGTCAGAACAATACTTAAAAAATTAAAACTCAATTACTTGCAATAAAACAACAGGAATTATCAATATGTGTATAAACAAGACTTTATGAAAACCTGCAAATCTACGATGTATTTCTTCATTGGAAAGATATCGCCATAAGTCTTTAAAACTTCGAGAACTGGTCCATACTGTGGATAAAATACGTTGCTTTCGAACATTGTAAAAGACTTATTAAAAATAGAAGAGTCAACTTCTTTGTCGATAAGGTCAACAACCACCTGAAATTTTGAAAAAAAAATCTATATGGAAATAATAAACTTAATCCAATTTGAAAAATAGTATTTTTACATCTCGGTAGGAATGATAACCACTTGTGTGAGGATATGTATTTATTTGAATTTAAATATAACTTAAAATAAACCAATTACCTTCCCCTTTGCGAATAATTCTTCGGATCTCTCAACAACAGTTCCGAAAAACAAAGTCGTAAAATCATCATCAGAGAAACACAAAAGAGAACCAAACAGAAATCTTCTATAAAAAATCTTTGGATTTTTCTTGTGAAATTGTTTACCAAAGTCTACTAATAAGCCTATACAGTTTGAAGACACCACATGGTGTTTGAATTTGGTTTGACGGTAAAATCTGAAATATATGAAAAGTTACTATATTACTAAATCTTATTCATTTAATTTTTCAGATAAATTACAAGCTCAAAATGATCAAATACAATTTTAAAACCTGTTGGTGTATCAATTTAAGTGTTTTATTTTTTTGTATGAAATTAAATCTTTTTCATGATCGATTTACAATGAAAACTAAGGCCTACTTGTTTTTACGTAATTCAGGCGGGAGACCAATGCATGCTATTTCTTCTTTACAATTCCCACTGAACGTTAAAGATTTCACACAAAACACATGCAATTATATTATAACCTTTTAAGTATCAAATACTGCATAAGATGTTTTTAAAATTTTATTGGCCAACACACATACCACCAATAAATTCAATTAAATAAAAAGTTACCTTCCACCGTTGTATTTTCTTTTATTTGGGTCCTCAATGAATTCCATTATAGATTCTCTCATGGGCGCTATAAAATCTTCTCGCATTAACCTGAACTGTACGTCCAAGTAATGATCGACGCTTTCATACGACCCTTCAATTATATTTGGACGTATAAAAAGGTCTTGTTTTGAATTCAATTCGTTTACCGATGGCAAAATAGCAACTTCTTTAAAATCATTTGGTGGTGCAATAAGATGATCGAATTTCCTATGCCTCTCTGGCTTTTTATCTTCCTATAAGAATATATTTAAAACAAAGTAGTTATTATTAATATTCGATAACATTTAAGTACACATACCTAACATTCCATAATTATATAAAGTTCATAAAAATGTATCCCTTCTAAATATAGCATTTAAATTGTTTACGAGAACTTTCATCGAACGGCTGTCGCCCATTGTGCATAAACTTCTCAGAGAATACCAGTGTGGTTTCAGACCCGGCAGGTCTACAGTACAAGGTCAGAAACTTGTCTATTCGCAGAGCTGATCTTACTTTCGGTATATCAATTAATTGTGATAAAACTAAATTGATGACGGATTCGAGGGTGAATAATGGAGGTTATACCTCCATGAGTGTCAACAACAAAAATATTAAAAGGGTCCACGATTTTAAATATCTAGGATTCATTCTATCTAGGATATGTAAGGCAAAGCGACAATTACTAGTCGTGAGTTTTTCATCAACTAAGATTACAGTCTTCTGCGCGCAATGAGTGGCGTGCCGAGGACTGTAATCCTCGTCTCCTGCTTACAATGTGTTAAATATTGTACATCTAAAAATTTGTAAATTTAACCGTTAGAGTGCTAAGCAGCGATTTGTATCGAAAAGTGCGACGCAGCGCAAAACTGACGCGAGTTTCAGTGCGTTTTTGGCGTTCCGCGGGGGTGGACGTACGCTGACCTCACACATAATTTATAACGACGGTGCATTTTTATGCTTTTAAAAATAACTTTTTTGCGTTTTTACAATTATTGACAAAAAAATTCATATTATTAAAAATACATATTCATTGGAAATTCAATTTTTCCTTTAGAGTAATCAAAATATGCATAGCATTTTCCAATAGATTTTTACAAAAATTGCTTAGCACTCAAACGGTTAATATATTATTACATCTTCAAAATTGAAAAAATATTATTAAATGAAATGTTTAACTTCCTATTTCCTCTATTGAAATTTTAATTTTATGAAAATACTACATTTGGAAATTAAGATAAGGGATACAATTTTAAAACTTAAGTTCGAACAGTTTGTATGAATGTGTATAGGCTGGATAAACTAATTTATCATACTGTATTTTTACAAATAATTATTACTATATAATAGCTAAATAATATAAATAAATATATTGGACATACCTTTTTTTTATTAACATTTTCCATCGCAAGTGCTATTTTAATCTGAATTTCCTCAAACATATTCATAAATTTTTCAGAAAATTTTTCTTGATGATGTTCTTGTAAGCCTTGTAAACACATTTTATTAATATCTATAATTTTTCTCAGTGTATCTACAGCCGTAGTCTGAGAAAGATCTATTACAGTGTTGTAAAATTTTAATACATTCTCAAAGAAATCTTCCACTTTATTCCAGAATAGCATGTTATGTTGTTTATCCGCTATTTTCACATACGGTAAATTGAGAAAATATTGTTCCAGAGTTGTAATTAAAGGTGACCGACATATCGTAATAAGCAAACTTAGCTTATTACCATTGAAATCAGCGGCACAGAGTTTTGCGATACATTTCACAAAAAGTACAATAATATCCCCTTTCATGTTGCTTTTTAATGAATTATTCATTTTATTACTTTGTATATTGAATGTGATGAGAATTTCAAACGGTTCCTTCTCAGACAATTCTTTCAACTGAATGAAATCAAGAGCAAAATTATTTTTTTTCTTTTCTGAATTGATTATATCAGGTTCACCTCTATTTTGAAAATTTTGTCTTGTTGAATCTAAGAGAAAAAAAAGATTTGAAACATTAATTTTGGTGCAGCCTTTAGAATTTGCTTTCTACTCGTTAAGTGTTAGATGTTCTCATAAGTTATGTCGTTTTTTTATACAAAATAATTTCCTACATTTTACATCACCCTCTGCCACTGTATTTTTAAATTAGTTTTGATTGAAAACAGTCTGAAAAAGCAGTTTACAACTCCTATAGAATTGAAATTCTGACCTCTTAAAAAAAAATTCATGGAACAAAATAGATAACAATCAGATGGTTGTGCGTTATCGTGCTGAAGAATAATAGTGCGTCTGTTTACCAGACTTGGCCATTTTTAATGCAATGCTGCATTCAATCTATCCAACTATTCCACCATACACATATATAAACTTAATAGAAGTTTCAATTAGGACCTAGGACTTAATAGTTCTTTTACTTCCAAAAATACAGCATGGAAATTCGCTTTACAGCAGGGTTCACTGTATTAAAAATATCAAATATTGGTGGCAATGTAGATTTATTAAAAGCAACTCAAATCAGTAAATATTTTAAAAGAATCATAAAGCATACCTCGTCTTTGTTGAAATGAATTTGGATCAGCCTTGAAGGCACCTAGCATTTTATGGAGAATTGGACCCCTTGCGTTTCTTGGAAAACTTAAAGAACGACCTCTGCCTTAAATTATAAACAATTTACAATAAATAAAAATAGCATTATATTCAAGAGCCCATAATTAATTTGATGTAACTACATATTAGATGAATATTATTTAAAAAATTAAAAGTATGAATACTATGTTTTTGCTGCACTTCACTGAGTTCTGTTAAGAGTTAATCCTCTCAAAGTGCAATGGTTTATTGCACTTCTTGAAGAGCTTGAAGAACAAGCATTGCCTTAAAATTTATAATGAATGGAAATAGCCTTATATTAATAGGCATTAAAAACGAATATTATTGTGGTCCAACATAATGAACATGATACTAATAAAAAATGCTTATATTCGGATAATGACGTTACTCTGGAAAAGTACATAAAGTGTTAAATAATCACAGGTCAAGTTCAAAGAAATAAAATTCTTCAGAGCGATAAGGATGATGTTTGTCTCAACTTCTAAAACAAACGCCCAGCCTCATTTCTTAATTTCCTTGGATTTCAAAACAACCAGGCAAGAGTTTAAGCTCGTTAAATGAGACAGATACCACAAGTGTAAAATTATGAACAAGGATCCGGGATAATAAAAACGATACACATAGTTTAATGACCAATACAGTAAGCCGGATAGAAAAGAGGTGCAAAGAGCCCATGGACAGTCAGTTTAAAGTTTGTCTAAAAATTGTTTTAGACGGGCGCCTTGCAAAAAAGTGCTCTTATTAGTAAATTGAGATAGCTGTAAATAAACAATAAATTTTAATATGACCCCTGATTCACAACCTGTATATGATCCCGCAGGAAAGTATCTGCTAGGACACACAAGTCGCCAATAGACAATAAAATATACAAATCAAATAACGCGACGACAGTCCAATCTTTTCAATACTTTCCATTATTTGAAGCTGGTTTTGTAATTATTCGAATGTGGTCTCGAAGCTTTTTTGTTGTTGTTAATTGTTTTGTACAGTTTCTGTTGCAGATATTAACAATACATGCTTTCTGTGTGATTTTGTTTATCGTGATATTCCATTATCAAAACTCATTCTAAAATATTTGTAGTTTTCAATAAATTTGCCAAAAATCGAAAACCAAGAGACAGAGTTGGCAAACTTAATGAAATTAATATTCCAATAACAAATGAAATTCAACTATCGCAAAATTATGCAGTACCCGAGTTAAAGTATGATTTTTTTTACAAATTGTGGTATAATGAGCTTACAAGATCTGACTTAAAATATATCCAAATGTTATATCATGTTGTGCTGAAATTAGATTAGATGTCAAACCTCTTAGCCCACGATGAATACTGGCCCTTTGTTGGCTTTGCGTCTTAAAATGAGCAACTCTCTGGAATCCTGAAGCGTGAAAATTGCCTGAAATAACACAAAACCATTAAACTTTTTACAAAAAACGTACGTTCCCAGTCATAGTCAAGATTACTTTTTTGTACGAGTTTAAATCAAGGCACAGCAAGTATTCAATACAAATTTCTTCTCGACAATGAGTCTCAAGGAAGATCCAAAATCATCGTTAGAGATGAAGACTTAAAAACCATAGCGGAAACCAATCCAAATACGGTGTTAGTTTTGCGATTATTTCTTGTCATCTAGCTTCAATCGGAAAGATTAAAAAGCTGGTAATCAAGCTTTTTATTAGCTGGATAACAGCTGGAGATTTGATGCGGGTACCACATCAACTAAATGTTTCATCATTGATAATTCGTAATGATAAAACTCCGTTTTTAAATTGCATCATTACTTGCGATGAAAAATAGATTTTATATAAATAAATAGTAGTTAAATTGCTATGAATCTTGTTTATTGTATGGTGAACAAATAAGAGCATAATGTATTATTCCTTTTTCAAACCAGAAGCCATTACAGCTGAATTGTATTGTCGTGAAATCGAAAATATGCACCAGAAACTAAAAATGAAGCTATCAATTCTAATAAATAGGCACGGACCCATACAACGCTCGGCTGCATTTATAGCAGATAACCATTTATATATTAAATACTTTAAATTACGAGATTTTTACCATATCCAACTTATTCAGCAGATCTCTCTCCGACAAATTTT
The DNA here is from genome assembly GCA_008973525.1 of Stenopsyche tienmushanensis. Lineage (NCBI taxonomy): Eukaryota > Metazoa > Arthropoda > Insecta > Trichoptera > Stenopsychidae > Stenopsyche > Stenopsyche tienmushanensis. The sequence goes on along the minus strand of WACJ01000052.1, from coordinate 483,241 downwards.
CATGTTTTTTGATAAGAACTTAAAAGTACCGAAACTAAGACAAAGCAATTTAGGAGTTTAGTAATTTTCTCATTGAAAACTTATTAAAGTTAATGAAGCTCGTTTTGATTGAATAAATTATGCTTTGTAAAAGTTGTGGCATTTTAATTCTCACCTATGAATTCCAAACATTTATGTGGTACACCCTAATATTTGTTTACATTCATGAGCATAGGTCATATGAAACAAGTCTATTGACGCCGGTTTTATTAAATCCTCTCCTGTTATATGTAGTTTCTTCAGTTTGGTAATACACCAAGAAACATGATAAGGAGCAAGAGTAGCGTTTTGGATAGAATAAACAGTATCCAGACGTTACCGCTTCAACTGCTATCCTTTTCTTTCAATCTCATCTCATTCTTTCTTCACTAAAAGTGATAATTGCAAAAGCAAACATTACCGTGCATTTATTATTGTTTGTACATGTTATATTAAAATTTTTATTGTTATTTTGCAGAAAGCCGCCAGAAGTTCAACTCCAGAATTAATGCAATAAATTTAAATAAATATGTTGTGCACAAATATCAAATTAAAAATTTGCTGAAAAATGCAAAATAAGAACGCTATGGCAAGCGACGAGATGGCGGGAAATTAAAAACAAATTAAACCGTGCTTTAAAAAATGCTATCATTAAAACCAAGAACGAAGCAATTAGTGATTACCTCAACAGGCTAACCATCACTAAAGCCATATTGTGGAAAGCATCAAAGTACCTGAAACAACCCCAAACAGCACCACCTATCAAAAAGAGAAATGTGCTAGAAATAACAAAGAACCAGCAGAAATATTTACTAGCTACTTGACAGAAGCCAAAGATCAGATTCATCAGTCCTTAAATGCATTAAAATCAGACATTTGTATCAAACAATTTACACATAGTGGCAGTGAACCCGCGGTAGTATTCCCTTGAACTTAGTCCTTCCTCCTCCCACACACCTTCAGGTGCATGTAGTTTGAAACTGATCTTCCTGCGGAAACCTCGCTTCCTTTGTAGGCGCCTAGATGCTCTGCGCATAGTATTTCCCATAGGGCCAAAGATCAGTGGAAGACATTCTGTGTGACTTATCTGGGGAAACACGGAACAGACAGTAAAGCAGTGCAAGCAATAAGATCGTCTATTATAGACCTTCAACACTCGTCCCCAAAGCAGCATACTCGGTTCAGTTTTATACCTTTTATACACAGCCAAACAACACAACAACTGCCACCTTCGCCGACGACACAGTGCTTGATCTCAATAACATCCAAAAATAGATCAAGAAGTGGTACATAAAGGCTAACCAAAGCAAATCTATGCATGGCACTTTCACCAACAGGAGAGACATATTCATCCGTTCCACTCAACGACTGCCACAGGCAGACAAAGTCGAAAATATTGGTATGCACTTGGACAGACGCCTGGTATGGAAGACGCATATCAGTAAGAAAAGTAAATTGAAATGAGAAAGTTATATTGGCTGATGGACCGATAATCGGAACTGTCCATGGAAAATAAAACATTTCTATATAAAACCATATTCAAACCTATTTGGACATACAGAACACGGCTCTGGGGTACCGCATCAACTTCCAATATTGACATTCTCCAACGCTTTCGGTCCAGTGTACTTCATGATACGTGACAAATGATATCACACACAGGGAACTACACATCTACAAAGACTAAACACACACCCTAGCCGCCTGATTGAAAAGCTAACCAACCAAACCTCCAAGAAGCATATACTGAAAAGATGAATGAAGACTAAACTCTCAAAGTATAGATTATTTATATAAACCCTTTTTTTTTGTTTTTGAGAAAGTGACCCAAATATGTTTGGGAACCTTTCATAGTTCTTGGGCCAAATTATTATTATGCTTCCAAATTAGGGTTCTAAAAGTGCTTTTAGCATTTTTTGCAAATTTACAAACTTATCGCTGATTTAAGTTCTATATAACTGGGCCTCAACACGGATCAGGGACGGAGATTGCCCGCCCTTTTATTAGATTATAACAAGATATTGATTTTGATGTATTCTATATAATTTGCAAGCAAAAATACAAGAGTTAAATGATCAAACGAGAAATCCCTCGGTGGTCTAATATATGGATCCAGAGGAAAACGAGGGAAAAATCAATCTACTCCAGGTGTTGATTTGAAATATGTTTACAATTTAAACTTAATAATAAATGTAAATATAATTTTAAAGGGCGTCTGCATTAAAAAAAAACAAACGATTCGCCCGTGGGATTGAATGGAATAAATATTGTTGATATTAAAATATTGCACACAGAAGTGTTTAATGCAGTGATTAATTTTGGTAGTGCAAAAGTTGAAATACCTCGAAATCGTCGGCGAGGTTCAGATCCTGAAGCTCTTGCATTTTGTCCTTGTGCGTCTGTTTGTCCTGTATCCGGCTTGTCGTCGATGTCCACCGAACATTCGAAATCCATGGCGGTACCTCCCCGATTGCCGGCTCGCTACCGAATGTGTTGCAAGCCTGAAAATATAAACGTCTTGATGTCATTTTAACACATCTTATGCGGAACCTTTTGATCAATGCTTATATGTACTTGCATGGCATTTTCGAGTGGATTATTTTACAAGGAAACTTATTACAATTTTATCTAAGTTATATTTGTAAGTGTTTTGATAGTCGAGATCATTGCTCCTTCGCCACTGTGCCGCGATGCTTTAAACTAGCTTTTTACAAACAATTATGGAAAGACGGTAAAGTCTCCAGTTTGAAGAGATTAGAGGATTGAAATTATTGACAGGACCGCGCCTTCCATACGGACAAAATGTGCACCGCATGAGGGCGGCCGTTTTAAGGGGTCATCTCACTTTATCACGTCAAAAAAATCGTTTTTTTTCATTCATTTTTCGAAAGGACGTGTCTTTAAGGAAGTCTTCCATAATTTTGGTGAAGAAATTCGGATTATTTCAAAGCTTTACAGCTAATTCGCGTAATGCGCTCGAAGCAATCACTCCATTTAGATTAGGGAATCCAATCCCGAGCCAAAATTTCGATCCCGGGATTTCATGATTGCATTAGATCATCCCGGGATCAGTCCCGGGATTCCGGAACCGGGATTTTCAATAGTTTATAAAATTACATTGATAAATTTGATCAAAAATTACTAAAAAGTCCATTTGTTTAATATAAAAAATAACTTGAAGGCGAAAGAATTTTATTTATTTAAGAAAAGATAAAAATACAATTCAAAAATAGATAAATAAAACACTAAAAAGTTACATTAAAGCATCGAGTGTTTCGTCATTTAGTCTGGATCTGATTTTGGAAGCCAGGCAACTTGCTGCTGAAAATGTACGCTCAGGCTCCACACTCGTCGGAGGTATCGTCATCAGATATTTAAATGTTAGTTCGAGTTGATGACCGCGTGAGCCTCAATTTTCATATCATCATCATCATAGTGCAGCCACTAACAGTCCACTACAGAACTATGGGCCTCTTCAATATCCATTCATAGGAAAGGGGTTACATATAACACCATCAAAGTGACTTACAAAATTCCTCTCTGCTGAAACACGAACTAAAACTCGCAAAATTCTCGATTCCCTCAAACTAATCTCACAAAAAACGTGGGAATACAGTGTCGATCTCCATCACATATTTGTAGACTTTTGCAAGGCATACGACAGCATCAATTGGGAAAAAACTTTGGAAGATAATTTTGGAGATGGGAATCCCCGATAAGCTATGAGGTTGTTGAGGTCAGTGTTGTATGTTCCAACAGCGCCCTGTCGAATCCTTTCGAAGTGGACGTCTTCTCCCCAAATCGCTTTAATATTGCGTTAAAAGCAATTATGAGGGAAGCTGGCAGATTAGAACACGCACATCCATGGAACGAAGATATAATGTATCTTGACTTTGTGGACGATATCAACGTCGTGGTGAAATCGAAATTGGAAGCATTGACGGAGCTTATGTTTTGTTTTGTTTGGAATGTTTTGAGAAAAAAATTCGAACCTCTCCGGAACGAAACCTCAGGTTCTGAAACCATAAGGTCCAATCGTGAGGTCAAGGACAATTGGAAGGAGGAGACCCAGGACAGACGAAAATGGCCAGTAACTTTTAAAAAAATCTTACGGATAAAGAACGGAAAGAAACTGATATTTAGGTATTGGACTTATGCGAAGAATTAAAGAGTCTACGTAGATACAGTCTACGATACAGTTAGCTCTTTTATAGGCACCACCAAAATTTCGTTTCAATCTATTGGCTGATTTAATTGTATCAATCTTACGAAAGAAATAGGTTCATGAATTTCTTACGAAAATGCCTGAACATTGAGTGAAGCTTAACTCGGAATACCCGGACTGTAAAGTGTTAATGTTTTATAAATTTTAATCTTCCTTTTTGCCAATAGTAATCTCTTCTCTTATATATTTTTCAGACCATATCACCAATTATTATGTTGAATCCTGGAGTTTATTTAGTTTGTCATTCAATTTTCCTCCTTGAGGTTAGCTCCAAGGTATTTTAACTTAGACCTTTGCAATATTGGGCATTGTAAAGTATTTCATTTGTTTATTTTTTAACATAAACACAATTATAAGCGATCTGATGGCGGCCAAACAGAATTTTAATGTGACTCGAATAGGTTTTCGATGTATTGTTGTTGCCGCCAAACGAATTGATCCAGGTATGAATTGAAATGATGACATTTGTGTCTTACCGCCTCCCGGCATAGTCCATCAAAGACCGAACGCTTGGCAAGTACATAACAAATCGACGGTTGCTATGCTTTATTTATTTTATGTGCATCTTAAAATAGTGCATCCACTAATCGTCTCGCAAATTAAATTCCGCACACAAACAACGGTTGTGCCGATATAAAAACCTTCATGAATACACGCTCAATAACTCATCAAAGTTTCACTGCAATCGGATGAATGATAAAGGATTGTATACTCAGCAGCAAAAAAAAGCTACTTACAGATATTCTATATAAATGCCTGAATTGTTTCAGATTCAATAATTATAATGGGGTTACCAATATGAAACCAAAAATTGACTGCTTGGATATTTAAAATCGAATAAACCATTTATGGCGAGCCTAAACTGGTGATGTTTGTCTTTTTTCTTCAAATTTAATATAATTTACATATTTGATAATTCGAATGAAAATGTCATTTTTTTTAAAATAAAAATGTTACTTTAAAATAAAAAAAGTGTTTATTAATTTCATAGATACAATTTATTTTTCTTAGATAGCTACAAACTTTTCCTATCTATATAATAATTTAATTTAAAATTAAAAATATCGAATTTAATTTGTAAAATATTTATTTTCATTAAAAAAAAACTGGGGGGCAGCTAATTTATATTTGCACACGGGTGGCCAAACCTCTAGGGGCGCCTCTGATTATTGCTTTGTTAGAAAGAAAAGAGTATGTATTGGATTTAATCCATTTTTAACGGCTTTTATTAATTGTTTGCCCTTTACCTAGTTTGATACTTTTTAGCTAAAGATGTGGCTGTGTATTATATATTAAAATAGGCTTATTAGCGGTAGTTTTATGCTACGTATAGACCCACCCACACACAGTAGAAGTAACGCGGCGCATGCGCGTAACTATGATGTATGCGACGAATACGGACACACACAAGCGGACCTCTCTTTCTTTTCGACCAACTGCTGTTTGGAGTTACTCTTCATGATATTTAGTCCAATTTGCCCAACTGCACTCATACTTTAAAAATAAATTATCTGTCGGTTTTTCAACGTGATAGTTTATTTTTGAGCTAATTATTTTAAATCTCTGTGCACTATACTATATGCTTTATATTTTTTGTTTTATCAAATTAGCAGCAATAAGAAAAAAATATTCATACGCATTTTTGGGCGAAAATCAGGTGGAACAGAAACGTCGCCAAAAATGTGCGGAGTTACGTGGTAAAGTGAGTCTGAGAGTCAATAGGGAATGCCCGTAGTTATTGTGTTAGTGTGATCAGTTTATAGATGGAGTTTATGGGAAGGAAAAATTGTGGGATTCCCAGAAATGTCGCGCTTGACTCAATCACTGTTTTATCGCTAGCTTATCTTTATTATACTGTGATTCCCCTACAATGCAATTTTACTAATAGAATGCTTGTAATCTTAAATCATTATTATGCATTTTGTTAAACCCATCTTTTCGTATATACATGTATGTATGTATTTGCAATGTACTCAGGCTGTCACTTCCAGTTTGTTTCAAATTTCCTTTGTTTTCTAGTTTTATGTACTCCAAGCTGTAACTACAAAACTTTCAGCAAATAGCTCCAAAATTTTAGAAATAACCCCTACGTACAATCAGAAATTAAAAAATACAGTGTACTCTCGATTATTCGGCTGCGGATTATTCGGTTTGCGGATTATCTGTGCTTGAAAAATACTATTTTTTTTTTTTTTTAATTATTTTGAAATTTTTGATATACGGATAACAAGGTAATTCCTGAATAGTACTGAGGTGCTATATGCACAGATCAAGATTAAATAAATAAAACTCTTCAAAGTTATAAGGATGAAGCTATTTTATCAAAACAAACGCCTGTTCTCATGGTTTAATAACCTTGGTTTTCAAAATAACCGAGCAAGAATTTAAAAAAAAAGTTATACGAGGCAGAAATCACAACGAGAGTAAGATAGTGAAACTGGATCCGGGATGACAAGAGCGATACACATGGCTTGATTCAGTAGTGTAGTGCTAAATAAAAAAGTCTGGGAGCGCTGATTAATTATAGTATTTTAATACCCCCTCCCCTACCCGCAGAGTAGGAGAGGGGGTTATTATTATATAGATATAAAAAATTAGAAAGTGTTATAGCCCCCGTTTATATCAATTGACCAGGGCCGTAACAAGGGGGTGGCAAAGCAGGCGCCCGCTATGGACGTAACTGAGCTTGGGACGTAAAACACCGACCAAGTTGAGAGTAGCACAGTTGCAGATGGATCTTTATATTTAATCAACACTAATTGACTCTGTCAGTTTTTATAATATATACTAAGTTGTCTTTAAACTAATTATAAAATTTAAACAACCCACCCGATCAGTATTCTTCGGTCAACTTCGTTTTATAATGAGAGTTTGTAATCGTTCTCTAGACATGTTCAAGTATGGCATCCGATTGCCATGCGTTCATTCGTTATGTCAGCCGTCGGAAAAGCGGACCGTTTGAACAAACAGACCTTGTGGCCACTCCGTTCTTTTTTAGGGCTTTTTGCGGCATTTTCAGAGATAAATGCATACCTGGGATCTTCTATGATCTGTACGATCACGAAAGCCCCCTCAAAAATGACCCTGATTTATTGCTTTCGTATGTTATTCTGCAAAGTTGAAGAAAGAGACAAGCAGTATATATCCATGTGGTCACTGAATTCCTTGAGGGTCAAGCTTAATTTTTTCATTAGTATTGAGCACCGGAAAGAAAAAGGTAATAATTTATCCCATCGTGTCTTTTATTTAATTTATGGTAATCATGTGGAAACAAATACTTTTTTTACACGTTTTAAATAAACAATATTTTTAAGAGAACACATTTTTGGGTCTTAAAAAAATAAAAAATAGTACAATTTATATTATTCAAAATTTTCAAATCTAAAAAAAAGTGTGGGAGCACCGACCCCACGCGCCGCCGCCTCACTACACCACTGGCTTGATTGCTAAAACTTTAACCTGTTTGGTAGGATGATCGCATATTTGCGAGCGAATTCCAATGATTCAGAAAAAGCACTTGTTTTGTACGTTGAGCTCGGAGAGATTATTCGATTTCTCTGATTTGTAATTCAATACTTTATGGTTTTTATATTATATTGAATTTATTTATATCCTTGACAACTGTGAAAGAAAACTATCAAATTATATGAATATGTAAAAAATGCGAAATCGCGTATTTCAAGGGATGAGATTGTACTTTGAAATGCGCGGTAGGTCAACAGCTTGTCAGCCTCAATCGATCGAGCTGAGAAAAAAGTCTCAATCAATTCATTTTTGAGCCCCCATCCTATAATAATTTAGGAAATACATACTACTCATTTTTTTTTCATTTGGATGCCCGAACTTTGAGACCCCTAAATTTATAAGGCATCCTGAATTTATGAGACCCAAGGTGCGTTCCTTGTACGCTTTATGGAAATCCTTAGCTGTTAGCAATCGTTGAGATTAATGATAAAATTAACCTTGGATATTAAAATGCAGTATATTCATTTACCATTTTAAAATCTTAAGTGTTTAAGAGATGAAATAAATATTCTTGAATAAAAAACAAATCTGATTCAAATATTAATTTTAATAATGTCAATATTCATACAAAAATGTAACTATACATAGAATGTATATTTCAAGTTCAGACAACTATAGTTGGGGATCAAACACTACTTTAAGAATCATACGAAATATAATAAAAATAATCAAACATAGTGAAAATATTTTCCATTACAAATGTAGAAGATTAATACGGGGATAGCCTATCATTTTAACATTATGTTCGTAGGGTTTATACATTTTCAAAATGTCATATAAGATTATGCCTGATTAGGTATGCGTCTGTGGCAGCTTCTGAATACGCTGCGTGTGTCGCATTGTCCATTTCAGGGGCGAGACTATTACCAGCCTCTAAAGCACGATTAGCCCCGCCGATAATTTCTCCGCATTCGGGGCATTTACTTATTTGCATTGCTCTTCCGCATTCGCCAATGGTGTAAGGATGACCATTTTTACATTTAAACCAATGGCCTTGTTTGAATCCCATAGCACTTACAATCATCTTCTTCTCATCTTCAAAGATTATTTTAAGAGCCGTTTTACATTTCCCTTGTAATATATTTAACTTCTGGTCGAAAGCTTCCTCATTACTAAATGGTTTTACGGTATAAATTAGCTCGTTTTCGAGGATCGTCAAAGTTGGAGATAGATCTGTACTATTTTGATTTAATAATGAACTAAAGACGGAGGATGAAAATAGTGGTGATTGGTTATTTATATTTTCTTGACAAACTTTTTTCAGAGATAAAACCTTTATAATACACTTTGTTCTGTTGACCTCTTTGTCAAAACTGTCGCATTGATCTTCAGAAATATTTTTATTGCACCGCGTGAGAGCTTTTAATATAAACTCAAGTTGATGATTAATTATTACATCTTCAATTAATTCTTCTCTGCCTTCAAATATTTTCACTAAACGTTTCAAAACATGAATTTTGAATTGGAAAGATTTTATATTCGTCAAACTTAAATTAAGTTCCTTTTTGCCTTGTTTTATATTGACCAACTGTTTGGTGAATGTCTTCACATTGTCTTGTTTCTTTATATCGCAGATAATTTTTTTCCAATCTCCAACTAAAAAAATGCAAATAGTGTTATGAATTTTTAATAGTATACACAATCAAGTGAACAGTTTTGTAAAAAATATTGTAGATCAAAATAATCAAACTTTTTTGTTGACTCAGAAGATTTGAAATTAAACATAAAATATTTTTAATATATTTTATATCGGTCTGATTATTTTGTAGAATTGTATAACTTTAACAAACCTGACTCGAGCCGATTATAGTTGTCTTTTGATTCAATTTCCTCAATATCTTCAAAAAGAGTTGTTAAACTAGATATCTTATCCTCCTTATTTCCAGACAGCTTGTTTTTAATTAACTCAATATCTTTTAATACTCCCTTAACTTGGTCAGAGTAGCGGGCAGTATTGACGATGACAGTTTTACAATACGGACACTTTGGTGGAGAGATTGCTTCATCTGCTTTTACTTCCACCCATTTATCTAATCCATTTACTTCAACAGCATGACGACAGTCCATCAATTGAACAAATCTGACAATAAAAGTCAAACGAAAAATGCATAAATATTAAAACTAACACAAATTATGCTTTGTTGAATCTCAAATAAGTAGTTTGGGACCTCTGTGCTGGGCGATATTCATTACCTGGCATCGTCATCATCTTCATCGCCAAAAAGTAACTCGGGAAATTCTTCTGGTTTACAAATTTTACAAATTTGTGGACAAACTTCTCCACATAATCCACGACAATTGTGCCCACACGACAGTTCCTTTTTGCAGATTTCGGAGCACGGTAATGAATTACACATATCCGAGCATTTTGCTGTACATTTCTTATGTTCGCATTCACGTGGACACAGCATCTAATATTAATAACAGAGTTTTTAAGTAATCGATCCTTTATTCACATCTTTACAAATACTCTCATTATGGAAACTTATCAGTTCAAAAAAAAAGCTGAGCTGAGCTCTCTGTGACTATAATTATTCATTAATAAATTCTATCTTAAAAATGCTTTTTCAAATAGCCTAGCCACAAAATGAAAATCCTCCTTCATTTATACTTTTCTTCATCAATCCATTTGATGTAATATTTTTTCAGAGATATATTTTATTAGCAAAGTCATTGTGAAAGAGTTATCAACACTCTTACCATTGAATATTAATTATTTATGCTATATTTAAAATATGGAAAACAAAAACAAACTTACCATGCAAGGTGAACAAGGAACACCACATATACGGGGGCATACAGAATGTTGACATCTAATATTGCACTTTTCAGTGCACATGCCGCATGCTTCACGGCAGGGTTCCTTGCAACTGAATATAATTTTAAAAAAGCATTTATAGTAAATTTAATTTTGGTATTATTCAAGTTTTGTGTTCTCGCTTCAACAAATTTAAAATAATGATTTCAAAAAATGACATAGTTACATGTGACTGCAGACAAGATTATTGCCACATGTCGATGAACACGGGATATGTAAGCGACCTCGGCAATCTCCACATTTACCGCTACAGGGATGACCGCAGTTTTCCAGAATCATACCACATTTCTTATTACAATCCTCCATAACTAATAATTTCCCAATTGTTATATCTGTGAATATTTAAAAAGCTTTAAGAACATAGCACGTGCATAATAAACTTACTCCCGTTAAACTATATTTGATTTAAATGTGATGGCATTGATATGACAATGGCAATGACTTACCCAGTTTACGTTTAAAGCATGGAATATCAAAGGCATGTCCACACACTGATTTGAAAGGTGATTTAATTTTTTCAGTACATTTTGTAATGCCACATGGATAACCGCATGTATCACGACATTGATGACCACAATCCAACATCAATTCACATTTGCCATAGCACTTGATATTTTCTGGATCCATGTTGCATTCTACATCCACAAAATGACCACATGACTTCTTCTTTTTTACCTAAATGAAATAAATTGTGAACGTGAAAATTCATATGAATTTAACTACAAATAATGCGATGGGTAATAAAAATTATGGTGAATACAGTGTGAAAACTTTTGGGAGTGATTATTGTAATAAAGAATATGAATTTAAAAATTACCATAATTTTACAGCCAGTACAAGGTTCATAACACTTTTTTTTGCAATGATGACTACATTCCAATGTCCGACTGCATTTTTCCATGCAAGGATCTGCGTTGACATCTTTATGACAGGGTACCATCGATGAATGTTTACAATTGTTTCTTTTCTTTTTCACCTGTGAATAAAATTTTAAGCAAGGAAAGATATTTAATATAATCACATAATGAACCAGTCATATAATATGAATTTTATCTCATTAGGGTCTTCAAAAGGCATTACACAAAATGAATACAGAACTGACCTCGATAGTACAGAGTTCACAATTTTCATGACATTTTTTGTTGCAGATATGATTTTCAGTGCAATCTTTGTTCGTCAATACACAGTCTTCCAAACACTCGTACTAAAATTTAAAAAATAATAATATTAATATTTCATGGCCTGTGGTGTTCCATATTAAACTCCGCCTGGAGTTCGGCGGTTTTAGCAAAGAATGCAAAAAAAATAATACTTTTAATAAACAGATATAATTCTTAAGCCAGCTAATAGGTTTATGTATATATTGCATGAGTGAAATATCATCTCATGTCGATTTAATTCGCCAGATTAATAGCGACATCTTTTATGGCGCTGTGGATACATTGCGTTTGGAAGAACGACACCTATTGCTTCTTGGGCGTGCACCGTTTGTGTAGCGTTAGTTCAGTGGTGACACGCAGGAGTGAGTAGTTGTTGGATAGCCTTGGCTGCGATAAGATGTGGCCTCTCCCACGTGATTAATAAAGAAGTTATCTAAGACGAGTCTTTATATTAGATGCCCATCCACTTTCATCAATCCGGGGACTCTGCCCCGCCCCCATCGCTTGACATATAAGAGTGATTTTCAATTGAAACCCTTTGAAAGTCCCCTTCGAGTTATCTGAATCAAGACGTGCATTTTCGTGAACCTCTTCTTGTGGCAATGTAACATGGTGCAACATATTGTTTTATGGATCGCTATCAAATTTTGTATTAAATTTGGGAAATTAGCCACCAAAACGTTTCTATTAATCCAGCAGGCCTTTGGGAGTGGTTGTTTGTCTATGTCACAAGTTGTTTAAGGCCGAGAAGAAGTTGCCGATGAATTCTGCAGTGGACATCCATCAACATCCACGTCACCAACGTAATTTTTAATTTACATAAATGCAGGCACGGATTATAAAGTTAGTTTTTGTATTGCAAGTAAACGTGGGCACGGATCATAAATAATTAAGAATAATAATATTTAACAACTTCAATTCCTATTGACAAATTGGAAAAATCATCATCTTTGAATTGAAAATTTATCCATTCGAGATTTGAAAAAATGGAAAAAAAATCATTACATGCCTTCATAATTAACACCTTAAGAACTACTAATAGATGGCATGAGATATAGACTTACGATCGCTTGTTTTTGCACAAAATTGCATGTTTTCCCAAGGTTTATTAAAGTTAGGAAATGCATTTAAATTTTAAGTTTAAACTGTAAAAAAAAATCAAATGGGTGCTTACGTTCAGATGTTCAGGGTCATCATCTTTATGGCATTTTCTTTGGCATGCATGTCCACAGGGGAGTCTATCGGTACACTTTGTCTGGCACGAAATCTTGCCTTTTGATTCACAACATTTAACTGAAACCTAATATTTTTCATTAGTGAATTAAAAATTCGTAATAAAACATCAAAGAGTAGTCCCAACAGTATCCATTCTGGCGTATAGATGGCGGTTGTTGTTTGGAAAAAATACTACGCTCGAAAGAACTCACCTTATAAAGCTTATGTTTGAAGACGCTATGTTGTTTGACAAGCTTCAATAGTGAATGTTCTCATTGAATTTGTAAACATGGCTTCTACTGACCAAGTCCCAGAAGAGACGTTGGTCGGCAAACGATCAAGAACGAACTAAAATCTTAGTGATTTTACTGGAGAGGGTCTCGATTTTACCTGGCAACTGAAGCCAAGCACCCTTACGTATCTCTACAACCGATGCCAGCTGCGTTATCTACTTGAGCGGCCAGCATCGGCTCAGCCCTTAATAACTGTGTTTCGGGTGCACATCAATTTTTTTTCAAATTTGAAAATATGGCTCAGTATTAAAAGATTTGCCCATAATAAAGAGGTGGTGTTGGCAGTTGATGGCCCTTTCCAGGAGATTGGTGGTTCACACTATAAACAGGATATCGAAGCTATCAAACACCACTCAGAAAAATGCATCATGCTGAAACGAGACTGTGTTGAGTAATAAAGATATATTTTCCAATATTTTTGGGTTTTCTTTATTAAATCGGGCACTTCTGGGACTATCCTTGTATATCAAAGTTAATGTTTATTTTTTAGTAACTGCCAATACTGCAAGTAAATGCCTAATTGGCTTACATAAGAAAAACAAATTCAATTTAAAGCTATTTACTACATCTATTCTTCAAATTGATCTAAAATTATAGACTGCGCCATTTAACCAGGGCACCGATTAAGCATAATCTATTATAATAAAGATTTTATAGGAAAGGGATATTAATTCAGGTATTAGTAATTCCAGTGAAAATTTAAAATAATTGTCAAATACACAGAATTCTTACCTCATGAGAACAAAGCGGAAAAACTTTTTTCACATTAACATTGCAAGAAGTAAATATTGGATCTAAATAGCAAGGAACAGACGAAGAATGTCCACACTTTAATATTTTTTCTACCATCACAATGCATTTACAACTTTGGGCACATAACAAAGGACATTCATGGCCTAAATCACATTGTCTACAAATGAAAAAAAAAACATTTTTTTAATTTTCAATTATTAAATAAAATCTAGAGAACATTCCGGTAGCGTGCGTGTATTTGTTAGTAATACAACATCACATAAACTGTATTTAAAATTGATTCCTAACACTCTTAAAAACTTACATATTTAATTCAATTTACGGTAGTTTTTACATGAAATATAAAATTGGCGTCCACTCATATATTATATCATATTTCACTCAGAAATTGTAGATTACAAACCAGTCTCTTTGAGAAGTGCATGCCATTAAGTCACCCACATTTTTAAAACATATTCGCTATGAAAAACGTTATTGGAATATGTAGAAATATGTTATTAAGGCACTTTCCAGAAACCCTTAATTTTTTTCCTTTTTGTCTCAATGGGAATCTCAAATAATAAGTTCAGTGCACATTTTCCCAAGAGTAGAATAACATATCCGGCAAAGCGCCTCAAGTTAGTAAACCTTATACCAAAGAGCTGCTGCCGTTATACATATTATGTATGTGTATTATATTTGTATTTCTATACCAATATGATTTAATTCAATATTTACAAAACAAAAAACACAAAATGGATAGATTTTGTACAGACCTATTACATCTTTGTTTGCAAGAATACAACTTATGACCGTCATAATCGACGTGACAAATACTCTGACAATTATGGGCACAGGGCAACAGCATTTCACATAGATTTTGACATCCTCCTTCAGCCACTTTATAAAAATCTTTCGGAGACTGAATCTGAAAATGGTCCTTATTAAAAATCTCATCTAATGATTAATAATGAAAAATCCAATTGTGCATAACTATCTTCTATATCTGTATGTGAAAATATAATTTTATTTTCCATACATTTTAGGTTAATTTGCAACGATACAATGTTGTGTTCATTTCACAAAAAAAATAACAAAAGGAAATTTTCATTAGATTGTATATACCTTTGTAATTATTCCATGTCTCTGACACTTCAAAGGAAGAAAACTGCCGAAAGAATTCTGTTGGACTAATGTGGCCTTTACGCTTTGCCATAACTCACTTGCTGTTGATAAGGCATCCATGTTTCCTACTATGTAAAACCCTAAAAAACAAAAAAATACTCTGAATTTAAAAACATCAATAACAAAGTCATACATTGAACAATAATCTGCATCGATTTTCATATCATTTACACTGAATGGTCTATCAAAGGCATGATGCTGTCGTACTTTTTTTAAGGGCGTTATGAGGGCGTCATAATTGTTTAGATGATGTGATCCAATAGACAGACGGGTGAATAACATTAAAAAACTTGTATAAACAATATTTTCTAAGCTTTGATTAATTATATTATTATATTAAGTGCTTGAAAAATTAATTATATCAATATTTGGACTGCTCAAGTAAAAAAAGCCTTCATCCAAATGTTAAAATTGAAAACAACATAGATACACAACAGGGAAACTAAATGTATATGTTAAGCATATAAACTTTTTTTTAAAAAAAAGCTTTATGCCATTCCTACTATGGAATAATTGCCGATGAAATGAAACTTTTAACATGATTTTTATAACATTAATATTTTTAACGTGGTCAACTACACCTATAGATTTGAGCCTGAGATAATTGAGTTACAAATCCGAACTCTTAATCACGGAACTATTACTAATCTCTGCTACAATTACTTTTATACAGATTATTTGTATATCAATTTAATCTTTCTAATAATGAAAATTAAACAAACAAACAAATTCAAAAATTGGTGAAAATTTTGGATGACAATCATAAACACTTACTGATATAACCCTTTGTTCTTTATCTTAATATGCAATTTAAAAATTAAATTATAAATCAAAATTTAAAAAAAAACCTTCTCTTGCTCTTGACAATGCAACACAGACGCGATTGGCAGTTTTGAGAAATCCAATATTTCCCTCTGAATTGCTTCGAACAAGTGATAACAAAATTATTTTATTTTCTTCTCCTTGAAAATTGTCCAAAACGCATATTTTAACTTCATTAACAGAATCAAATGATTTTTTTAACTAAAATAGAAAATTATTTAGTCCGAGTTTTACGATAATAAAAATAATTCCAAGATAAATATATTACCTCTCTCATACAGAATAATTGTCCTGAATATGTAACTAAAATTGTTATATCTTCAGGATCGTACCCTTGCTGTATAAGATATCTTGCCAAAGATAAAACAAATTGAGCTTCAAAAATATTTTTTTTACTTGTAAGATCCTTGTCCTGAAAAAATGCAAGCAATAAGAGAATAGAATTTAAGAACATGCAAATTACCAGCCGGCAGTTATTATACCTCAGCTTCGGGAGAATTGTGATCAATAAAATATAAATTTTTCATCACGCCTTTCACATTAGGATATTCATGCACGGATGAATGATCGTGCAAGAGTGGATATATTGCCGGAGTTATCAGACTTGATATTTCAGGTCGCATGCGATGTTGTACGGCAAGTTGACAGCAATTTTTATTATTCTGGTACATGCGTTCAAATAAGGAAACATCCAATTTGTAACGAGCTCTCATGCGATATGATGCTGTAGAAGGTCGTAGTTGTTGATGGTCACCTGAATTTAAGATGATTAAAATAAAGAAATATTATTACAATTTTAGAACTTTAAAAATATCTACACATATATTGCTCCTAAGTTATGATTATCGACCATCCGAAGGGATAATACACATTATAATTGTCTTCGAAATCAAATCATAGTTCAGCTAATGAAAAACATTACTAATTATAAAGGCAAAGTAATGAGCAATCTTATGTATGTACATACCGATTAATATTACATGTTGGCACTTTTCTGTCAAATTTACCACAATATGACTTTCGAGGACTTCTGCAGCTTCTTCAACGACGACTATGAAATAATTAAAATAAAAAGACAAATTGAAAGAGTATTTCAAAATCTATTTTGAGCAAATAAATATGGAATGTGTAATGATTTTTGTCTCTGATATTTCTAAATGTCTAGTCGACATTATATACGTACCTACAGATCGAGTTAGTGCTCGAAGAACAGGCCTTAAACATGCTGCTGCAGTAGTTGTTACACCGATTATGTCTGCATCTTTCAAAATGATGGAATCACGCATCAAATCAGCTTCCTTGTACAATCTTAAAGTTGTCCTAAATTTTTTCTGAAATTCAACGGATATTATGATTATCTGCTGATGAATGAGGTGTTTATTGTATATGAATAACTCGAGCTTCAATGTAGGCTCAAACATTATATTTCTGGATATAAAGAATTGCATAAACAATCAGTCATTGAAATGAGAAAACCTGAACAAACCTTGATTACTTATTATATCATTAGAAAATTGAAATTAATATAAACCTGAAGAATAAGGTAAGTTTTGATTTCATTCACTGTGTGCAGGTATATGCTTTTGCACAGAATGAGTTAAATAGTTTAAAACGAAGAAGTATTTTATGTACTAGAAAACAAATTTTTTAAAGCAATTTTTAAAAAATCCTACAATTATACCATATATGTGTTCTGTATAGCTAAAAAATATTTTTATCTGTATCTGTAAGTGTCAAAAAATAAAATAAATACCTCATGTTCTGCCATTTGTTCAAGAAGTACTCTTTTGAGTCGTTTATTCCAAAACTTATATAAACTCCATCGCTCATTTTTATCGAATGATTTTATATCTATATTATTGCTTTGAACAAAGAAATTTTGATGTAAATAATTAACATAATAGGCCATATGTTCACTTTCTACGCATTCCTGAAAACAACATATTTTATTCATTTATTTTTTCATATAATATACAGGAAAAATTCATTCATTCAAAATACGACAATACAAATGTTTCAAAAACTAATTAATCGAAAAAATTCACTAATGGGAATGCAAAATAAAACTCAGCATAATTGTTCAAAAAGATATTTATGATTTCAAACAGACTTTATTAATGAGCTCTCCTAGAAAAATCAGTGACGCAATTTGTTTATAACTATTTGAAAAAATTAATACGATATTTAAAAATTCCTCATGCAAATTTATGATCGAATATAAGAAAAAAGATCTCACCTCAAGGTAGGCTAACTCAAGTATATTTGTGTGTAATTTGTTTTTTAGTCCTCGTAATACTTGAGGATCTGCTATTTCAACGTTTTTTATATATTTAGAATAAGCCTTTATATCTTTTATCAACGCATTTATAGAAAACTCTTCATACACATCAATGTTGACATCGGTAAAATCGTCAAACAAATCCTCAAAAGGATTTTCCACGTCGTCTGTTATATTTTCCACGTCCTCAAATAACTCTCCATATTTCTCTAGCAAATCAGAAGTATTATATTTGAGTACTTCGTGCGGTCTATCAGCCATCATAAGCCAATTCACTAAAGACGATCTTGAATTTGACGAACTACAAGGACTCAATCGTTGCATGATATTGAATTGAGGAAGGAACTCGTGAAATAAGGTGATATCAGTAATATTTCCTTCGTCATCAACATTTTCAATTTTTTTTTCCAAGTTTTTTATTACTCTTACATCATTAAATAGATCTTGCCTGTGTTTATTACGAATTTTGCAATTCTTACGCAATGCGTTCAGGTTATATTCATTTGCGAGTTTCTCATTTTTCGACTGACCTCCTATTCGAACGATTTTATTTGTTTCCGTTATCAGACCCTCAAGGAATTGATCTAAAGCATGATTAGTATAGCACATTACGAGTATTGGTAGATTTTTACATTCCAAATGATTTAAAAGTGTTTTGACTATTTTTAGACCAATAAATGTTTTTCCAGTTCCGGGAGGACCTTGTATCGTAACAAACTCCCTGGTGAGAGCCATTTTGAATGCTCTATATTGATATTCATCGAGCATCAATTCTTCACATGAAGGCCAAGTATCTTCGTTCTCTAAATATACCGGTTTTCCATCAATAAGGTAAAAATTCCAAGTATGTGCAGGAATATCAGCCGACTCCTGAAACACATTAAAATTATTTATTTATAAATGCATAAATTGCCATCTTTCACATATTGTTTCAACTTTTAAAATTTACAAACGGATAGCAGAACATAGAAAAGACATATAGAGGGTTTTTAAGATTTATGAAAGTCATATTTATGTTTCTAAATTAAAGTCAAACTTGGTTATCGATTGCGATGTTATTTAAGAGAAAAATTGAAATTGTATCTCATCTTAAGTCTTTACAGTCTGTACCCACATTAACACATGAAAATGACGTAACATTGGCTTGAAAAAATGTTATACAAACACTACAATTTGAAATTTTTAGGCAACTAGATGTGCTCCCGGTTGCCCTTATTCAAAATATCGGAAAGGTATGCCATAGAGTTAATTTTTAAATTATCTCTAAAATAATATAACACAACCCGATATTACTGTTTTACTTTCTCCATAAGGCATAATTCTGCTGATTCATAACTACATAGTCATTTATGACGTCAACAAGAAGGGCTCAGTTTGGAGCGAATTATTAGAAACTTAGTGAATATGTTTCTTCTGTATGATTCAAATGATCAAACCTGTTAATATCTTTGTAAATTAAGACTTTAGGGAAACTTAAAACAATTTTAGACCAATAAAATGTCAGAACAATACTTAAAAAATTAAAACTCAATTACTTGCAATAAAACAACAGGAATTACCAATATTATGTATATAAAAAAAACTTTATAAAAACCTGCAAATCCACGATGTATTTCTTCATTGGAAAGGTATCGCCATAAGTCTTTAAAATTTCAAGAGCTGGTCCATACTGTGGATAAAATACGTCGCTTTCGAACATAGTAAAAGATTTATTAAAAATAGAAGAGTCAACTTCTTTGTCGATAAGATCAACAACCACCTGAAATTTTGAAAAAAAAATCTACATGGAAATAATAAACTTAATCTAATTTGAAAAATAGTATTTTTACATCTCGGTAGGAATGATAACCACTTGTGTGAGGATATGTATTTATTTGCATTTAAATATAACTTAAAATAAACCAATTACCTTCCCCTTTGCAAATAATGCTTCGGATCTCTCAACAACAGTTCCGAAAAACAAAGTCGTAAAGTCATCATCAGAGAAACACAAAAGAGAACCAAACAGAAATCTTCTATAAAAAATCTTTGGGTTTTTCTTGCGAAGTTGTTTACCAAAGTCTACTAATAAGCCTATACAGTTTGAAGACACCACATGGTGTTTGAATTTGGTTTGACGGTAAAATCTGAAATATACGAAAAGTTACTATATTACTAAATCTTATAAATTTAATTTTTCAGATAAATTACAAGCTCAAATACAATTTTACCACCACTAAAAAATTCAATCAAGTGAAAAGTTACCTTCCACCGTTGTATTTTCTTTTATTTGGGTCCTCAATGAATTCCATTATAGATTCTCTCATGGGTGCTATAAAATCTTCTCGCATCAACCTGAACTGCACGTCCAAGTAATGATCGACACTTTCATACGCCCCTTCAGTTATATTTGGACGTATAAAAAGGTCTTGATTTGAATTTAATTCGTTTACCGATGGCAAAATGGCAACTTCTTTAAAATTATTTGGCGGTTCAATATGATCGAATTTCCTATGCCTCTCTGCCTTTTTATCTTCCTAAAAATATTTTTAAATTGGAGTGATTAATATTTGATAACATTTAGGTACACATACCTAACAACATTCTATAATTATTTTTTGCCCTTTTATTGTAATAAACTCCTCCTGGCTTTAGTTCCCTTTAATTTGTTCTTTGAAAATGCCTTTCAACTAAACACGAGGGTTTAGGTGTAATGCTGTTTTTTGATGGCATAGGTTGGCTTTTTACTATGTTGTCTGAACTGAGCATCAATGCGTCTTTTTGGTACTTCCATTTTAAAACTATACATTTCCCTTGGAATCTTACCCTATGCTACTAGTCACCACTTACACAGTACACGTCCACCCCAACACAATAACAAAGTTCAACCAATTTGCTACCTATCTTAAATTCATCTCAAAACATGTATCGACAACTCACACATTCGTTAAACAAAAAATATCTCACCTACTTTAGGACTCAACATATATTTTGAGGACGTATATATAATTCTTAACTAATTTTGATGTAGTTTACATTGGACATATATATACGTCATGCCCACTTAACATGTTAATACAAATGTTTATATATTTGGTAAAATATTAGCAATGAAATGTTTAACATTCTATTTTCCTCTAACTGAATAAAATATTGGGTGCGTGAATAAGTTCCTACCGTTCTGCCATCTGATGGTGGAATAGCAATTGTGTGCATATAGCTTAACATTGCGACGCGTCTATATTGAATAACTATAATCTAGAATTAAAACCAGTGTGATTCAATCTGTATTTGCAGGGAATTTTACTGCACAACTTTATTTAACTCCTACAAGAGTACTATCGGATACCCTCCGTTATCCCTTCCACTATTCAGAAAGAGCACCCTTGTGCATTGAAGCTCCGAGGCAGACAGAGACAGAGAGAACTTAGCACAGTTCAGGAGACTGAGACGGAGAGCTTCCCCGCATGCATCGCACGATTGTATAGATCGTTAGCCCAAATTTATTGACTAATAATGATTTCGATTTCAAGTGTGTTATTTTTTTACGCAAAGAAACGACCGAATATTGTGTGTTATCGAGAGTGTTTGTTTATTTAACTGCTTGCTGTTCTTCACTGCATGTTGAATGAGTCTTTGTCCAATTATCATTTTCTTCTAAAGGAGCAAATGAATCGATTTTTTGTGTATTGTTTATGTAAAGAAATGACGTGGTCTTGAATGCGCTATCAAGTGTTCATTTACAATTGACTCTGCCTCGAATTGAAGCTGCTAAATTACGCTGATAGGAGCTGACAGAAAATAATCGGTGTAAAGCGATTGTGACATCAACGACTTCACCGATTTCAAATTTGCTCACTAACGAAAAAGTTAAAAGAAATCTGCAGGTGAAGCACATAGAACCCTTGCGGAGATCTATGATGATCATGCTCTGGTGGAACAAACATAGTAGTGGCTAGTGATCGGCAATACTTTAATTGATTTGCTTTTTTAAAATAAAGGATATATTTTCATGAAAAACGGCGAGAACTTATTCACACACCCAATATGTAGTTTATTTAAATTTTATGAACAATAGGCTAAATAAACTAATTTATTGTACCATATTTATACATATAATTATTTCTATATAATAGCTAAATATTGGACATACCATTTTTTTATCAACATGTTCCATCACGTTTGCTAATTTAATCTGCATTTCCTCAAGCATATTTGTCATTTTTTCAGAAATTTGTGCTTGATGATGTTCGTGTAAGCCTTGTAAACACATTTTATTGATAACTATAACTTTCCTCAGTGTATCTACAGCCGTAGTTTGAGAAAGATCTATTACAGTGTTGTAAAATTTTAATACATGTTCGAAGAAATCTTCCATTTTATTCCAGAATAGCATGTTATGTTGTTTATCCGCTATTTTCACATACGGTAAATTAAGAAAATATTGTTCCAGAGTTGTAATTAAAGGTGACCGACATATCGTAATAAGCAAATTTAGCTTATTATCATTGAAATCAGCATCACAGAGTTTTGCGATACATTTCATAAAAAGTACAATAATATCCCCTTTCATGTTGTTTTTTTAACGAATTATTCATTTTATTACTTTGCATATTGAATGTCATGATAATATCTAACGGTTCCTTCTCAGATAATTCTTTCAATTGCAAGAAACCAAAACTAATATTATTACCTTTTTTTTCTGAATTGGCTATATTGGGTTCACCTCTAATTTGAAACTTTTTTTGTTTTGTATCTAAAAAAGAGATTAAAAAATACTTTAAACCTGTTCTAAAAATAATATATTATCGACAAATCTTTGATATCATAAAGATTATTTTGTACCTCGACTTTTTTGAAATGAATTTGGTTCAAGCCTGAAACTTCCTTGTATTTTATGGACATTTGGATCTTTCTGTGAAATGAAAGGATTGTCTTTCGAAAAATTTGATGACTGACCAGTAGCTGTAATTATTACATAGTTGAATAGTAAATTTAAAAAATATCTAACAAAAAGTTATGGCCAAATCTTTAATATCATAAAATTTTGTGAATTTAAAAGTATACATTGTCTTTGTTGAAATTAATTTAGATCACACATTGAGCTTCTGTGTATTAAAGGAACCGTCTTGGAATAAATTTGTCACAGTTAAGCACACAAAAAAGCTAAAGTTCTTAGGACAGAGCCTGAAGTGCACTCTTCTCCATTGCACCCCGACCTTCAGAAATCAAATGTATGAAGATTTGTCAAAAGACAAATTACTAAAGAGATGTTTAAGTGGCACACACGGAATTCTGCACTTTAAATACTGACGAACAAGCTGGAAATAGTTGTTGGCTCACATTAATAAACAGCATTAAATAGACACGGCAAATGGACAAGCAGGGCGCAACAATAACATTATTTAATTAGTAAAATTGCTTAGAATAGTTTTTCATCATCTCCCAAGAAAAGCTGTTCAGTCTTTACAAATTTCTCACACTCCTTATAGAGACAGTCGTGAAAGTGCCCTTCTATACGTTCATCCAGGTCAATTGTGCGAGTGTTCTAAATGAAACTCGGAAGAAACGTACCTTCAATATCAAGCAAATGAAAAGGTGAATGTATGATACAGATGAGATGAATGTAACCCCTTCCTATGAATGAACATTGAAGAGGCCCTAGTTTTGTAGTGGACAGTTTGTGGCTACACTATGATGATGATGATGTAGAAATCGCTGTGTGATCAGAGTTGTTTTATAAATTTTGGCACACCAAGCAAAAAAGGTGCGCTATCACTGACCTATAACAAAACTTTGCTTAACTTAAGATATATATCCAAATATAATACCATGTCCATGCTGTGCTGAAATTAGATTGGATGTTAATCTTCTTGGCACATGTTGAACATTGGCTTTTTGTTGACTTTGCATCTTTAAACGAGCATTTCTTCGAGATGCTGAAACGTGATCATTGCATTAAATAACACAAAATCATTATACATTCTAGAAAAAAGCACTCTCTCAGTACAAAAAATATACATTCCGGGGAACAATTATATCATACACGGGGAACTAAACATATATACAAAGATTAAACACACACCACAACCGCCTGGTTGAAAAACTAACTAACCAAATTTCCATGACGCGTATACTGAAAAGATTATTTGGTTCATGACCTAGAAAAAAGATTCAAATGAATGAACATAACAAATGAAAAAGAACGAGCCGACACAAATGCCGAAAGGACTAAATAACTCCCAGATGATAAATTATTCATATAAAATCTAAAAAATGTTATTTTTTTCAGAAAGCGACCCAAATATGCTTGGGAACTTTTTATAGTTCTCGAACCAAATTACCATTTTGCTTCCAAATCAGAGTTCCAAATGTACTTTTGGCATTTTTTGCAAATTTACAAACTCATCACTGATTTAAAGCCTCGACATGAATCAGAGTTGGAGATTGCCCGCCCTTTTATTAGATTATAACAAATGTTAATTTTCAAAAATATATTTATTACTGTATTCTATATTATTTACAAACAAAATTACAAGAACTAGATAGTCAAATGAGAAATCCCTTATTGGCATAATATATGGATCCAGAGGAAGACGAGGGAAAAATCAATCTATTCCAAGTGTTGATTTGAAATATTTTGCAATCAAACTTAATAATAAATGCAAATATAATTTTAAAGGGGGTATGCATTAAAAAAGAATCGATTTGTCCGTGGGATTGAATGGAATAAACATTGTCAAGATTTAAATATTGCGCATCAGAAGTTTTTATTGCAGCGATTCATTTTGGTAGTGCAAAAGTTGAGTTTGAAGTTGAAATACCTCGAGATTGACGAGGTTTAGATCCTGAACCTTGTGCATTTTGTCCTTGTGCGTCTGTTTGTACTGTATCCGGCTTTTCGTCGATGTCCACCAAATATTTGAAATCCATGGCGGTACCCCCCGATTGCCGGTTGGCTACCGAATGTGTTGCCAGCCTGAAAATATAAATGGCTTGACGTTATTTTAACACATCTTATGCGGAACCGTTTGATCGATGCTTATACTTGCATGGCATTTTTGAGTGGGATATTTTACAAGGAAACTTATTACAATTTTATCCAAGTTATATTTGTAAAAATGTTTTGATAGTCCAGAGTAGGGAATCCAATCCCAGGATCCCGAATCCCGGACAGTTTTAGGTACTTAAGAATCCCGGGATTAGTAAACGTAATCCCGATAAATTCGAGATTGAAATTTTTATCTAACAGAAATCGTACACCTCACCAACACGATGAAGGCTACTAAATCAAGATATTCCCGACGAAATCTGGACTCTTGGAAACAGTGGCGGTATCACTAATTGGCGAACTTAGACGACGCTTAAGGGAGTGACTGTTTAATCTATGTATACATATATAGCGTACATATATGTTTTTCAAATTGTTATAGTAACCTTTCCCTACCGGTGATGTATTTACTACACCTCGACGAATAACGGGAATATCGATATGAAATATAATAGATGCGGGGTTCAGAATTTTTGTATTCCTCCGTAATATAATTACGAATTACATCAAAGTATTATAGTGTATAAGTATTAATTTACAGCGACAGAAATAAATAATTTGTCGGGAAATCGGGAATTTTGCGAGTTTTAGTCCGTGTCTCAGCAGAAAGGAATTTTATCAGTCACATTGATGGTGTTATACGAAAATGAGGGCTTACGCGGTCATCAACTCGAACTAGCATTTAAATATCTAATGACGATACCTCCAACGAATGTGGAAGCTGAGCGTGCATTTTCAGTAGAAAGTTGCCTGACTTCCAAAATCAGATCCAGACTAAATGACGAAACACTTAATGGTTTAATGTTACTTCGGGCATATTTTAATGTTTTATTTATCTATTTTTTATAGTATTTTTATATTTTTCTAAATAAATAAAATTCTTTTATATTGAACAAATGGACTTATTAGTAATTTTTGATCAAATTTATCAATTTAATTTCTTAAAATATTGAAAATCCCAATCCCGGGATTCCGGGATTGTCTAGTGCAGGGGTCGGCAACCTTTTGAGTCGGAAGAGCCAAAAATTACAATTTACAAATTTCAAAGTGTTTAAAGAGCCACAAATTTTTTTCTTGCCAACAATAAATAGTACTCGCATAAATAAAGTTTTTTGATAAAAATAACTTATCTATTTATTCATATATAAGAAGTGTTTTTTAACAACAAATCAGATAATATATATCTGGTATTATTAGATAATTACTTAATTGCTGAACGATCTTGGAAAATCCTCGACAATGCTGTTGAAGAGAATCCAGCCAGGAATTGAACGAAAACTGTCAGACAGGCAGTATGGCTTTAGACCGGGGCGATCCACGCTTGGAGCAATAAAACGTGTAACTGATATCATCCGAAAAGCGTGGAAAGGCTCGGTTAAACAAAGCAATTACGTTGTGATGGTCAAACTGGACATCAAAAACACTTAGCACAATAGCGCAAACTGGGAGCTAATCGTGGGAGCCCTGGAGGAAAAATTTGAAGTTCCACAGTATGCAGTCGACCTCGTAAGCGATTATTTCAAAAACCGATATGTCCATCACAACGAAACGTACCTGACGAGAAGACTAGAAGATGGGCGTCCCGCAGGGGTCCGTTTTGGGACTAACCCTCTGAAACGTAATCTACAACAGTGACTTAAACATGGCACTACCTGCAGGACCAGAACTCATTGCCTTTGCGGACGACGTCGCGCTGCTGGTGACGGCTCGGCATCCATGGGAAATGGAGGTGACGGGCAACGAAGCCCTCACCAGAATTCGAGCGTGGATGCGGGATAATCGCTTGCAGTTAGCGTCCAAAAAAACTGAGGCGGAAAAATTATATGCAGCAGACGGGGAAGACCGAGAGTCGAGCAGCTTGTTATTGGAGGAAACGAGGTGGAATACAGCAAAACGTTGAGATACCTCGGGATCCTCATGGATAACAAGCTGATCTTTAGCAAACACATAGAAGAAACTGCACAGAAGGCGCAGAAGGTGGCCAGCGAGCTTGAACAGCTTATGCCCAACATTGGAGGGCCAAAGCCGTGCAGAAGACCATAGACGAGGTAATATACTCGATCCTTCAGGTAATATACGGAGCCCCGATATGGCATGAGTCGCTCAGACGCGACACCAACAAAAAGAAGCTCGCCAGGGTCCAACGACAGGGAGCGCTCCGAGTCACCGCAGCGTACAGGACAGTGTCTGAAGACGCGGTGCTGGTGATGCTGGTGACGCTGGAATACCCCCGCTGGACCTCCAAGGAAAGAAGAGGGCCTTGGAATACGAAGATCCTAAAAATCGCAACGAACATGACCAGAAACTGAGGGAAGCCTGGCAACGGAGATGGGATCAGTCCAGCAAGGGAAGATGGACCCATCGACTTATCCCGGTCATAAGTCGGTGGAAGGCCCGGGAACACGGTGAAACAACCTTCTCTTGACTCAGGTGCTCACTGGGCATGGATGCTTCGGTGCATACCTGAAGCGGATTAGCAAAGAACCATCCGCAACGTTCCACCACTGCCAAGCGGAGGTCGACGACACAGAGCACACCATCATTGGCTGTGAGGCTTGGGCACCCAAGAAAAAACTGCTGAAACTAGCACTCGGGGTAGCCGAGCTCAACGTCGACAACATGGTCCACAGCATGATAAG
Organism: Stenopsyche tienmushanensis; assembly: GCA_008973525.1. Classification (NCBI taxonomy): domain Eukaryota; kingdom Metazoa; phylum Arthropoda; class Insecta; order Trichoptera; family Stenopsychidae; genus Stenopsyche; species Stenopsyche tienmushanensis. The sequence goes on along the minus strand of WACJ01000052.1, from coordinate 455,301 downwards.
GAAGCAAGAAGAACTGGAACCTTTGGCGCAACTACGTAGAAGAAATTCTGAGCGCCAAAGAGGGGAGTAAGAGAGCAGAGACGCAGAGCGCCTCTCCGACAATAGAACAAGGCCAATCTAAGGCCAGAATACCTGACTTCCTGAAGTAATGTGTAAAACAATACCAGGGGGCCAGAGAAGAACAAGGGAGGGGTTTAGTGGGTAGGAACGAGTTAATCGTTAATCCCACACTACACAGAATGGGTGTTTTGCGAAGATTCCCCTCCCACAGAAAAAAAGAAGAAGATAATCACTTATTAAGTAAAAAATTGAAACAATTTAACATTTACTTACAACACTAACTTGTACTTCAATAACAAACAATTAAGCAAACGAATTCAATGGGAGCGATGGTTTTGCATTGTTATTCGAGTAGAAAATTTCGTTATTTGCGTATGGAGCTAAAGAGCCGCAGCTTCACACCCAAAGAGCCGCACGTGGCTCGCGAGCCGCTGGTTGCCGACCCCTGGTCTAGTGCATGGATGTCCAACCGGTCGATCCCGATCGACCGGTTGATCCCGGGATTGCCTAATGAAATCCCGAAATCCGCAGCAGAATAAAAAACATCGCCAAAAATGTGCGGAATTACGTGGTAAAGCGAGTCTGAGAATTGATAGAGAATGCCCGTAGTTATTGTGTTAATGTGATAAGTTTATGGATAGTTGGGGGGGGGGGGGGGGAAAGTATGGGACTCCCAGAAATGGCGCGCTTAATTCAGAATCACTGTTTTATCGCTAGTTTATCTTTATTATACTGTGATTCCCCTTTGTTCATCCCGTTAATTGTTTTGTTAAATCAATACTTGTTTACTAATACAATGCTTGTAATCTTAAATCATTATTATGCATTTTGTTAAGCCCATCTTTTCGTATATATTTGCCAGGGCCGTAACAAGGGCGTGGCAAAGCAGGCGCCTGCCACGGGCGCAACTGGGCTTGGGGCGCAAAACGCAGAATACCGACCCGGTCGAAAATTACACATGGTTTTTATTTTTCTCGACCATTTTACTTTACACAAACCAACATTGATTGACTCTGTCCGTTTTTTTTAATAAATACTAAGTTGTCTAATCCCTCTTCTCTTCGTTATCGCTTAAACATTGGGCCAATCCAGCCGGTATAAGCCCGTAATAAAATAAAGACAACATTATTTTCGACCGATTGTAAAATTTAAACAACCCACTCGATCAGTCTTTTTCAGGTAACTTCGTTTCATAATGAGAGTTTGTAATCGTTTTGTAGATATGTTCAGGCATGGCATCCGATCGCGAGGCGCTCATTCGTCATATCAGCGGTCCGAAAAACGGACCCATTGGACATACAAGCTTTGTGGCTACTCCGTCCTCTTATAAGACTACAAAAATTCGAAATAGAAATGCAAAAAATAGTGGTTCGAAGCCCTGATCCCTAAATGAAATTGACAAATGAATAAAGCCAGTTACAACACGTTTTACAGGTGATCATGTGTTACGATTCTTGGAACAATGAGGACGGTGATTTGGATGCTCTTTGATGTGTTAAAAAACAGAACGGAACAGCCTCAGAATTGAATTATGCTCGGGACCTTTCGAGTGCCAAATGCACGAGGAATCCATAGAAGTCGTCATTCAGCATGTATAGGTTTTTTCTTGCTCGTGACAGACGGCTGGGAATGTTTATTCAATCAATCGATTCCGCGAGAGAAAAGAGGAACATGCAGCTTCGACGTGTGAGTGAGTAGAAGATGATTCTATTACATCATTCGAAACAGGGCGCAACGTTTCATTGAAATTCGTATATAATGCGTGTATGTTTTTATTAATAAATATAATATATCAGTCGAGTAATCTTTTCATGCAATGTACAATTATAATGTAATTTGTGCGGCGTCGACTCTTCGCACTTAATTCTCTCGTGTTTTTGGCATCTCAATATGGCTATAAAAAAAATTTATCTTGGCGGTCACGCTTCTATGATGATTTTGAAATGTTTCCCAGAGGTATAATTTAGACTAAGCTATGTCTCCGTTATCAATAGCCAATGCCGTTTATTTAAGAACATAAAGATGTCCAATTTGTCAGACCGGGTTCAAATAATCATCGACGCGATGCATTATTCCCTAATATAGATATTATTTCATGCAATTTGCAATCTGCGCATTCATAATCTCGTTAATTTTAATTCTCAATCTCATTTTTCTATCTTCAGGCAGAGATTTGATTGCCGGCAATAGACTCATTGTGAAGAAATAGTCGCCGTTCGGATAAGAATCGATATCCTCCGCATGTAGTTGTTCTCTTGCCTCTTCGTCGTCGCTCTCGGGTGGTTCTTCTTTTATTTCGATTCGAGTCTCATGTCCATCGGGTCTATTCTCTTCTCTGTCGCTTCGAGTCTCATGCTTATCGCTTCGACTCTCTTCTCTGTCGCTTCGAGTCTCGTCTTTGTCGCCTTGAGTCTCATCTTTGTCGCATCGTTCGCTGACTGTGGAAGATGAATCGTCGTCGATGGACGGACTGGTTCGAGACGGGTCATCGCCTGACAATGCCGTGTCGTCATTCAAACACATCTTCGATGCTAAAAAGGTCAACGTGGGATAGAGCGCCCAAGTTGAAGCCATATACTTTTGCCATTCATTATCGTCCATCGTTTTAGTGGGGTCCGCTATTGGTCGACAACGGAATTTTTCCCGCAGTTTACACCATCTCTTCTTACAATAGTTGGCTAAAAAAAATAAAAAATAATTGTATCGATGGATGGAAAACCAGTTTTTTTAATGGGAGAATATATACATTATTTGAATTTAAAACAGAATTGTTACTTACTCCTTATTTTTGTTTCAGATCGCACTTCTGCCCATGCTTCTATTAATTTATTTTTATTTTGTCTGTCTGGATGCTTATAGTCCCAAATGCACTGTTGCTTTTTGATTGCATTGATGATCCGCAAATTGATTGCATCGTCAGATGACAGTTGAGACCTGATAGCAAATAACTTTGATATAAAAATTTGTTATATAAGCGCATATCTAGCAGAGGTGGACACACTTTTATTTCTAAGAGCACGTAGCACGTCTGTTCTTCGATTCGAAAGGGTTAACGTTAACGATAAAAATATCGGAAGTGAAATTGAGTTGTGTTCAAGTGTGTGCGTCAATAATCGATTTCAATATGTCAAGTGCTAATCTGGTCAATAATATCCTTTTCCTTGCTATTTCTTATAGACTGACTGAATATTGTGAAGGATCATATGGACATTATTATATAAATACGTTGAATTAATCAAAAATTGTGTAATTGACGCGATGGAATTGTTTTGCGTTGTGGCTGCATCTATTTTGTTTTGTGTGCTAAATAGTTTCATATTAGATTATTCCTAAAAAAATAAATGAAATCTGATTATATTTCATGAAGATTGTTTATTTTACGTGTTACTAAGCCGTATTTACATATTTGTGAGCTAAAAAAGCACTATTTTTGGGTTCATTTTGAGGCCATTGAAGAATGTTACAAGGAACATGAAGAAAAAAATGACTGATGACTGCGTAACTTAATGATGCTGCCAAAAATACTAAATAATTATTTTTTTAGAGTGTATAGATTTGAATTAAATTGTTTTAAGCTTACTCATCAAACTCCATAGGAGATGCAGTCGATGCATTCATTGAATCTGACATCTTCAAACTTAAGACATCACAACGGCGAGTGCCAGTGTTGCCAACTCTAAAAATGACGTTTATCGTAGCCGACGAAAAACGCCGGATTTAATTTAATTTGATATATAAATTCACTATAGCACATAAAATAAGAGAAAAACATAATTAGCATATTATAAAATATACACTATAAAATTTATGATCCTTTCGAATTCAATCCTTGATTGAATTATTGTATTGCAATAATTTCAATATGACAATTTTGACATATGGCAATTTCTCCCCTCCGCAAATAATACACAAATTAAACGTAGGTTAAAAAATATATTCCCAACAATATACAATGTTATAAAATAAAAACAATATGCATTGATACACTATAAATAAATGCAATAATAACAAGTCACTACATCATAAAAAGGCACATTTTTATAGTAAGAATAATTAATCTTCCAACAAAATTATTATTTGGATAAATTTGATTGACAACTGTCAACATATATTTTACTACAAATCAAAATGTCCCATCTTTGTAAATATTCTGGACAAAAACGGAAGAAAACATGACACAAACTGAATAGATCCATGGGTCTCAATAAAGATCCAAAGTGATTTCAACACAATTATTATTTGTAGCAGTGCAACAAATTGCAATTGTGTTTTCATCGGTGATTTGAATCGATAATATAAAATCCGGATAATAATTCGTCTTAAACGAATCATTAGCGGTATTTTAAGATGCCGGCGAATAAAGAGCAACGGGACTAGTCAGCGTCCCTATCGATTCAATCTGAGAAACGATAGTATCACCGGCTTGTAAGAATTCAGGTGGAGTCCGATGGCAACCGACGCCACTGGGAGTACCAGTCAAAATAACATCACCTGGCAGCAACGTGAACATCCTAAAAAATAAAACGATTTTTAGCTTGTAATAATATATGCGCACATTTACGTATATAAATCGACTTACGATGACAGACGTTGGATGACATCATCGATACGATAAATAAGTTCGTTGGTATTCCCTTTCTGTTTAAGTTCTCCGTTTATGGAGCATTGGATGGAAAGATTGTGTGGATCCGGAATCTCATCACGAGTAACCAACTCTGGACCCAAGGGACAAAATGTATCCATTGACTGTGGATTTAAAAAATGTGTATATTAATTGATTTGGATAGAATTTAAATTGATTTTAACCCTTTGATGAGCATGCATTTATACATCGAGTGATGTTTTATTTTCAACGCTGTGCTTGTATTTCTAATATAGAATATTATTTATTTTAATTATGACGTTAAACATTACATTTACGATGTCTTTTATTGTTTTGTCATCAGGGTAGTTGTTATGCGCTACAAAAATTCGCTCACTAATCAAAGGGTTACATATATTACATATTTTTTACCTTGCCTAATAAAAATTGACCGCCGTTTCGTTTTTTTTGCCAATCTCGAGCGCTAATATCTTGAGCGATTGTATACCCGACAACGTAATCCAGTGCAGATTCACGGGATACATCTCTGGCTTCTTTGCCGATTATTACAGCCAATTCGACTTCCCAATCTACACTCTGAAACAATTAAGTTATATAAATCAAATACAGGCAAGTTCTCGACTTTCGCACATCATAAAGATTTTATTACATAGTCCCTGGGCTGTAATTTCTGTTACTATCATGTATTTATCATAGAATATAAAAATTGATAAATGACTGTGTATTACATAATATGAATCTATATTTTAATATAGTAAACTGTAACGTAAAGACGAGGTGTTAGGTATGGAATATAAGGTCGTTCAAATGTCCATCGCGGCTTTGCTTGGTGGCACGTATTCAGGAGTACATTTTGAACCATGCATGCACCCCAGTCGAGGTAAAATAGAAAAGCTGATCTCAGACTTCTGTTCTGGCTAGCCAGCTCTGGGTAGCTTCTGGTAAGATTGATCAAGTTAGCGGGTATTCTGCTTCTTCAAAGTCTAAGAATTATCAAATTCCACCAGGCGTTGTTGAAAGCTTTTTGAGAGTCGAGGAATATCGCTATGACGTACTTGAGGTTGGTATTTTCAACTGTGTCGATGATCTTGTCTATGGCGTTTATAGTAGATTTCCCTGGTCTGAAGCCGATAGGCAGTACCACTGCATGTCCCACTTTCCAGCAGCTGGGGAAAACCCCGCAGTAGAAGCACTCTCTGTAGATGTGACAGAGGTCAACGTCGATTTGGAAGTGGGCACGCTTAACTATCCTACTATCAACTCTATCTATTCCTGGAGAATTCCTAGAATTCAGGTTTTCACCGGTTCTTTCAAATCAGGCAGAATCGCATCTGCTTCTGCTCTGATGTCTTTGTGTATTGGCAGGTCCGTTTCTGAAGTGTCTCATGATTTCATGGTAGCAGGGTGTTTAGCAAGAAGTTCATGGATTGAATCATGTTGGTGGCAATGATGTTCGTAGTAGGGTCCCAGATTCCAGCACTAACTTTGGTAGGTCCCATGGAGATGGTTTTGTATGCTGGCCCCCATGGATTTGGCCTCCCCTGCTTGTTAACCCCTAAAGCAGTACTATCCCAGGGCCTAGGAACCCCCTTCACTTTTCAGAAAGACCACTCTTGTACATTGAGCTCGGAGACAGACAGGGACAGAGTGAAGTTCAGGAGACAGAGACGGAGAGCTTCTGCTTCTCTGCTCTAGCTTCTCCTAGCTAGTTACCATTTCTTCCAGCTCTGCGAAGTAGTGTCCTTTGTAGGGACAATTCTGCGTTCCACCAGGGGGGTTTGGAGTTCCTCGCATCGGATGATTTTATTTTCTAAGTCCATCCTCAGCTATAATCAGAGCATTGAGTTTCTCTGCAACTTGTTCTGCGTTTAGCATATGGTAAAGTACGACACTATCAATACTCTCCACTTTTTTAATCAGAGGCTCATCTAGCTCCTCTATTTTTTTCCTCGTTCTAAAGCTTAGCGAGATACTTGACAACTGTCTTTCTATGTTGTTTCTGTTTGCAATCTGAGGTAGATCAAAAATTATCAGGTTGTGGTCGCTGCAGGTTGAGACGAGGTGTTATATAAAAAACATTCAAGGTTATAAACAAAATTCCTCAGGGCAATAAAAGAAATGCTTGATCTCAAAACTAAATGGACAATATGACTTCAAGAAAGTGCAACACATGTGCCAGGTCAAGGTTGGTAATAATGTTCCTGAAGTCGATAAGAACGTTATTGGAGTTAATGTGAAGTTTTTAGAAGAAGTGGGAAAATATCAAGTATAAAAATGTTGAGGTTGGATTCAGTTCCGAGTCTACTCCCCCATAACACCCATCCTATTTGTTTTGCTGATAAGTTTTAAATGGTCCCAATGGGAACCCAGTCTTTGCAACAACTCCTTGATTTTTTACAGTGATTTACAGGGATAGGGATTTTAGTTCTTTTTTTATATTTAGGACTTCCCTTGTGTCATTGTGTCTGGACACATATCAGATCCCCTTAATATATAATTGTTTTATAGTCATCTTTATAATAAAAATGCTGTACCTATAGCAATAAAATCTGAATCTTTAAAAATGATTAGTAGTTAAATCTATTTTAATGAAAATATAACCTTAGTAAGATGAGATCTCAATAAGACAGGTTCGTTAGGTCCGATAATACATCCTGGAAATTTTCCAAAAAATATTGGTTCTTCAGGAATTTTTAAGTTTTGCTCCGAGCAATGTCCACTGTAAAGAGATATCATTTTTAAAAAAAAGCGTCTTTATCATAAAAAAGGTTAGTCGACCTCATACATTATCGCCATTATTTATACACGATCTTGGGGAAATACTTAATATGAATTCGGAAACATTGAATAACCTGTAATTGAGTCCAACTCCGATAACCTTATCTCCTCCCGTAATGGGTGACAACAGCTTGACACTCGAGAGTGGTATACTTTTAGTATCGCTTTCATCTTTAGCTCTGTAAAAAATACAAATTATTTAAAATAGCGATGCAATTTATTATCTGCACTAAAAATATTGCATGAAATTTGGCCATTCTAAAACTAATATTTTATGATACTTCTAAATGCATATTATGTCATTCATCAACAACATTTAGTTGGCAAAAGTCTTAATAAACGCTTTTAAATTAAAACTTTTGATGGATGCCCCCCGTTCTTCAAATCAGAGCCCTTCATAGACGTTCCTCGTGCATTACTATGTCTGGCATAAAATCACAAATTTGTATTGTAACCACGTATGGTATTTGTACCGCTCATGAAGACTTAGATTATACACATTTTTAAATATATTTCAACGTCAGTTTTGAAACCATATCCTTATCTTAATTACAAAATAAACGTCTACGTATATGAATTGGTTAAGTATATGACATGTTATTTAACAATTTTATGGACGTAAAACATCAAGGAAACGCCTCGGTTTTAAAACTATTGGTTGTGACGGTGTGTTCATAAATGAAATGATATTAAATATGTGAACTAATGCAATATGCAAGAGAGCCGGCGTTACAGTATTCGAAATGTTTGGCTTTTATCTCACTGTTTACACAGCTGATCAAGCTGACCCAGGCGAAGAACCTCGAGGAGAGTCGGCGCTCCTGCAAGTGGCGTCAGTCGAGCCCCCGAAACCAATCCGGCCACGGCCCGACCGGCACTCCAATATTGTACGAGACGCATCTTCTCACTAGTGTCACTAGCCTTGACTGACTTAACCTTGACTGATCATAACGATAATTATTTTGACCATGATTAATTAAATGACATCGCATTTAACGACCAATAATAAACTTTCTCCGCAAAATATATTTCAATGATTGCCAAAAGATTTATCGCGAGATAACGTCAATAATCACATATTTTATTAGTTAGCTATTGTTATTAATTAGGGCGTTTTTGTTCAATTTAAAAAAATATTTTTTTTTAAAAACAGGATTTTTCAATTCAGTGCTGAGAGAATATATGATTTTTTAAAGTATTTTTATTTGCATAAATAATACTAACAAACAAGACTTTTTTTATTTATTTGAAACATGATATATTTGTGTATTTATCCAATCTTTCCATCGCCGGGACAAATTAAAATATTTTTAATAAACATGTTTCAATACAAACAATGAAAAACGTTGATTATTAAAAATTTAAAAAAACATTTGAAATTTATTGGAGTTAATTTGATTTTTTGCACAATTCTCAAGCGATATACACTCGATGTTCTTTTTGCACAGGTGACATGTTCCATTGGGAAGCGCGCAAATAAAGAGGGGGTGACTATAAAAATGTTAGATAAGTTCTATTATTTAAAATCAACTCAAAATACGAAATTCTTAAGTTCAAAAAGATTGAATCTGTTTATTATTTATATGTAAATAAAAATATTTTTATAAGGCACATAAAATACATACTTAAAGTTATATATTTATAAAACTATAATTTAAATGACACAACATAGACAACGTTAAAGCGAAATATATATGCACATTTTCTAGTCATGTCAAGACTGCGCAAAGATACGGAATGAAATATAAACGGTGGCAAATGCTTCTGGAAGTATAACAATAAACAATCATAAAAAAATAAGAACTATTTTTATGAAAACGCTCAGTAACGAGACCGTACAAAATAGCATGTAAAAATGTCGTAAAAATAAAAATCTTAAAATTTATACAAATTTTCTAAAATATAATGAGCCTAGAATCAATTTCCATTAAATTTAAAATTTACTCCTTTGCCTGTTTCCACATTTGTAAAATTTCTTTATTCTTCACTTCATCGATGAGAGATACAACCGAAGGAATTTCATCATTTATTAATTCCTGAGCTGATCTGTAAAAAGATTATAAATTTTTATGAACAGAAATTATTACCTTTACCACTGCGGTATACACACATTAGAAATTTCCATGAATTATGTGGTTTTTTTACAATGCGATTCGAAATAGTTTTTCTTAAAAGCTACTGAAATTTTATTATGCAAAATAATTTTCTACATTTTTACAAATCCGAACCCTTTCAGTATTCTTCCACTCCATAGGGCACCGTCTGAGATGTCGCTGGGTTGCTTCAGACTACTGGACTTCCCGGCCCCCACAGGACACGGACGATTTAGGGCTTCGCTTTCCAGGTTTGGCATATTCCCGACTTTTGAGTGCCCATGCGATCTATTTATGGATGCAAATCATGTTCTGTGGATATGGCGTCCGATCGTAAGGCACGGTCTGAATTTCGGACCGGTTGGACACGCAGACCTTGTGACCACTGCTTCCAAATTCAGGGCATTCTACAATCTATATCGAGCCATAGAAGTCTCCCCTCCCAGGGGTTATGTCCCCCATTGGCATTTCCTGACATCCAATAGTTCACTATAAATTTCGCAGATATTCTTTGTAGCCTCTGTCTGTGTTTATACGATATTGAAAATGCATACTGCTTCCGTTCCAGTTGTTCCGATGAGACGTGTCCTCTTCTATTGTCGTTTAAGAGGGTGGAATTATTTTGTTTTAGGTCGATTTTAAAGAGGATGCATTGAAAAAACGACATAATTTATGGGCAACATCTAATATTAACTAAGCATAAATGGATTCGTACCTTTTTGCATCTAAAATTTTCCAAGTTGCATCCTCCATTTTTGAATATTGAAGAAAAACTTTCTTTTGAAAAGATACCAAGTCATACCTAAAAACACCCAGAGTTTAAACTACGAATGTATTTTTAATACTCGATATAATTTTTTTTAAACTGCATTAACTACAATCACCTTTCATCTCCAAATCCTTCTCTTTGCTTTTGAGCATCTTCACCTAATTTTAGTAAATAAACTCTATCAGGTTTTGGCAATCCGATTTCTGGCCCTTTGCACCAATTTATATCCAAACCTATAAACGCATGAAATAGAAAATTAATACAAAAGAACAACGCAAGATAATTTTCAGATTCCGATAAAATTAAAACCTTTAGCGGCCGTATATGCAACTCCAGAAAAGCTATATCTGTCACATACTACCGTTGTGCCGGATTCAAGCATATTCTTCAATTTGTCAGCCGTTTCCCAACGATTGCAAGTAAATAATAAACTTATTGTTTCGTCGTTCAAATAGCCGTTCTGGTTGATAAAAAGGTATAGTTAAATAAAATATAGAATATTTATGTGAAGAAGGAAATGTATTTCGAACCTTAGATTTAAGATATTTATCTATTATTTTCCCAACTTCTGTAGTTCTATCGGGAAAGTTACAATATTCCGCTTTTATATTTTTTGACGACAAATGTGAGACTGAAAAAAATACGGTGATCATTCATATGATTTGCAATTTTGAGCTGTATTACATGTATCGAATAAAAAATTACCGATCCCTTTGCAGAATGTTGTCTTGCCGCAGCGATCTCCACCCTCCACAACTATAAAGGCACCCCTTGATGAAGACATAGTCTCTGAAAACTTTATAACGATTCAGTATGAAGATTCAGTATATAATATGAAATTACATCGAGAGACATTCATGCATTCATAAACATTTGAACAACGGCTTTCAGTCTGGGACGCACCAATATTTTTAGACTGATGCATACATTTTTAAGTGGTTATAAAAAAAATAGTCAATAATAATAACGATGATGATGGTGATACAAGTGGGAATGAAAGAACAAAACAAGGACGTAACGATCTCAAGAAAAGACATACAGTTCATCGTAAAGGGTATTCCAATTACATTTGTGACGCTTAATTGGAAGAGCGTTCTAAATAAAAATTTGAAGTTTATACAACGTTCAATATTGAGCAAACGAGGAAGTGAATGTATGATACTGACGAAATGTAACCCACTCCTGTGAATGGATATTGTGGAATGGAACTGTTTGTGACTGCACTATGATGATATGTCATAGCAAAATTTTGTTATTTTCCCTTTTTTCGTAATAAAGTTTACATGATTTAAGACGTGTTTATATTGTTATATCTAATGAAAAACTAAAAGGTAGGGAGGAGCCAACGTTGCAGATAAAAATTGTGATCAAATTTTCACATTCCAACAACTCCATCCAACGCTACTAGGTCAATTTCGTTATTTTTTCAATTGGCGGTTAACTCCAAAGCAGATACACGCAGTTGATGGTTAAAATATGCATTTAATGTGAAAAAAGCGTTAAACAAAGCGCACTATTTATTTGCAAAAAAAATCACAGTTATAAATACATTATTACTCGACGCAGTAGACTAGAAAACGGCACTGCACAAAGCCACCGGTGATAAAGAAGCATTGACATATGAGCACCAGTTTCCTTTCAATTTTCAAAACATTGCCAGATGCAATAATTTTTCCTCGGCATTAATACATATGGGACATTTTTGAACAATTTTACATGATATAAATTTTGATTAAATTTAAAAAATGCGTATAATTCTATTCTATTTATTTTAACAAATTGCTTTTAATGCAGAAAAAAATGGTTAATTGTATATTTGGAATTTTATTTATATATATATTTTAAAAATTTACAAACAACCTTCGTCATATTACATAAAACAATTTTATAAATATAGACGATATTTGGAATATAGATGAAAAACAAAATAGATAATAAAAAATAATAAACTAAACGCAAAATAAAAAAATATATTATAAGGATTTTAAATAAAAATTATGATAAAAAGCATTTAATTTAAATTCTGATCTCAGCGATATCTGTGATTATTATAAATATTTTTTAATATGATTTGGTGCTATTCATGTGACATTAATTTAAATGTTCGATTTATAGCGAAAGATTTATTATGGTGCTGCCAGCATAGATATTGAATTGAGTATCTGTGTGTTATAAATAGCGGCAACACCGGGGCCGCAGCTATCGTCCTGTGGTCTCGGGGGCGCGCCCCCGAGTAAGTTTCTAAAATTGAAGTTCCTGTCGTTAAATACATTACGCATTGAAATCTGATTCTGCGCGCCGAGCATCATCAGATAATTTGCATGACGTTTATCACGAAGCCCTTAAACCCTTCAAATCTGTCAAATTTATATCCTCGGTTAGTTTTCGAATGTCGGAATTGATTTTTTTGGTGCTATTTTAAGCTTTGTACGGTATAAACAGTGTCATTGAGTCTTGGATTGTTATCGAGTTTGACATTCGGGTCGCGATTTCAGTTTTTTTCAATTTCTTAATAGGTTTGAGCGGCATATTCCATGGCTGTCATCAGTTTGTGCAAAAGCGTTTGTGTCCAATTGTAATCATACCAGAATTTAAGCTTGGAAATATCGATGCGATAGGATGTAAATCTGTATTAATATATTGATAAAAATAATGAGATTTGAAACGCACGACAATTTTCATGAATATCATAGAAACTTTTGACAATCTTCTAATATTTTGATGTAGATCTTACATCAATAAAATTCTATTAACAATGAATCTCAAATTTTATAATAAAACAAGCAAAGATTAGGAGATTGACTTTACTAAACTTCAAACCCCCATTAGATTGTATTTATAAGTCATTTACTTTAGATACTTACATAACAATATTGACGATATTTCACTAGATTAAATTAATAAATTCACTATTTTATAATTGCAGGTAATGGTCCTTGTAGATTTTTATTGAGCTTCAGTGAAAAAACAATCTATTACTAGTTGAATTAATTAGATTCATTATGGCCGCTCGTAATAAACGGCACGGTCTTAAGATTGACGTACCACCAGAAGATCCACCCTTGTAAGTACCATTTTTATTATATGCGGTCTTTCAATGGGGACGCTCGAAGGTTATAGCGGCCGTGTTTTTAAAGCAACGTCTGTCAAATTTGTTGTGAATTTTTTGGTAGTGCATGGCAAATTTTTATAGAAGGTTGTAAGTCATGTTCTATTCGAAAAACGTTTTACTGAATCATCTTAATTGACGTTTCGGGTCAACCAGTTCGATAAATAATCAGCCAACACCCGCACGTCATTGAAATGCAAGGTCTGCTGAAAATATTGCTCCTGTGCGTGAGAGTTTTAATTGCGTCTGTTGCGGATTTGCCAGGTCTAAAGCCAAATTAAAACCTAAAGCCGATAAAGGGTCAATGCCCTTGTAGATTAGATTAAGTCTCTTGGCTATTATCTTCTCTAGGATTCTTCCTTTGCTTCCTATCCTTCATAAGCGTATAAACCGCAAACTATTACTAAATCGAGCGTCCTTATTGTATAATATTTTATAGATAATACTTAACATAATAATTTAATTTATAGAACCCCTCCTCGTAACTTAGATAAGGAAACTACTATAACAGTAGACGATAAAACATTTAAAGTCGATGCTGATGATCTAGTTAAACTGAGTGATTTGGGTAGAGGAGCGTACGGAATTGTAGAAAAAATGCATCACGTTCCGAGTAATACGATAATAGCAGTTAAGGTATTGTATTTAATTAATTTTGTCTGGTGATATTGATCAATATGCAGTCGATATATTTCGTTTTTATTTACAGCGCATCACTGCTACTGTCAACAGTCAAGAACAAAAGAGATTATTGATGGACCTTGATATTTCAATGAGGTCGAGCGACTGTCCGTATACTGTACATTTTTATGGAGCTCTATTTCGCGAAGGCGACGTTTGGATATGCATGGAGGTGATGGACATGAGTCTGGATCAATTTTACGCTAAAGTATACAAGAAGGGTAGAACCATCGACGAAAATATTCTTGGAAAAATAGCATTCGCCGTAATTAGTGCTCTACATTACCTCCATTCGAAGCTGAAAGTTATTCACAGAGACGTTAAACCATCTAATATATTGATAAACAGAAAAGGTGAAGTCAAGATGTGTGATTTTGGCATTTCGGGCTATCTAGTCAATTCCGTTGCAAAAACCGTAGAAGCCGGATGCAAGCCGTATATGGCCCCGGAAAGGATAGATCCGACCGGCGATACATCACACTACGACATAAGAAGCGACGTTTGGTCTCTAGGTATATCCCTCGTCGAGTTGGCCACTGGACAGTTTCCCTACAGAAATTGGAAGAATCCGTTCGAACAAGTGAAACACGTCGTGCTGGACGAAGCGCCTCGCTTGCCACCGAATCAGTTTTCGGCCGATTTCGAAGACCTCATCACGGTCTGCCTCAAGAAGAAGTATAAAGAGAGACCGAATTATGATAATTTGTTGGCGCATCCGTTTTGTGTTACTCACCGCGATAAAGATACGGATGTTGCGTCGTTCGTTGAAGAAATATTAGACTTGGTCACTTACAGGTCAGTTTGACCGATTTTGCAAATGCTCGCGCGTAACAACAGGTCGGAGCCTGTGCCACTTTTCGAATGTCGTGTGAGATTCTAATTCATGAAAGTTGTCACAATATATAAATAGACGTTTATTATAAATGGCGTTGTTAAAAGAGGACCGTTCATTTTAAGAATGCTAAAAACATATTTCATAATCTCAAAATGGTTCAATTGCGTCTCTATCTTTTTTGTGTTTAACCTGTATATAGTTTATCTACTGTTTAATGGGTATTTAAAAATGTACAAAGCAAATCATACTGATCAATTTTAAATGTGTATTTACTTTTTTTAACGACTCGTGAAAGTCTTGTAGTTGAGAATGTTTTTTTTTTTAAATTTAAATAAATATGAAAAATGTAATTAGCGCCTCGGTTATGAAGTAGGCTTTCGTGGCAGTTTTAAATTATGCTACAGATAGAGAACCTTTGTTACATGGACATCTTTCATTACGTTTTAATGTGCAATATTTTAATTCATTTTAATGCAAAAGTGACAGTTGCGTATCAAATCTCCAGTTGTTGATTTATTTTGTAGGGAAATTCAATTATTTTAAGGCAAAGAGGCTTATCCAAATGTGACACTCAGATGCTGTCTTGCTGGAAATAGGCATCAGACACATCAATGTGATACGATTGCGGTCATAAAGTCACTCCTCGTTGATTGATATCGCTCAGCATTCACAGTAACGGCGTTTAAAGCACCATCTTTGAATAAATGTCGCGCATTTGTGCAAAATGCACATCAAATAGTATCCCGTCCATGGTTGAAATTATACTATCTCCTACTAAAACAAAATGAATGTTTGAAGCGCCAACGTCTAGACGTCACATTTGGATGACCTTCTATATTAACTATATATATATACAGCAAATCGTATCAAACATAAATTCTTAATTTTCTGCGAAGATACCCAAAATTAATATTGAGATACGTTGGTTGTTTTTAATAAATATTTATCCCTTTCAAATAACACGATAAGAGGGTTGATGAGCCAATTTTTAAATAGTTTTTATATATGCAAAGTATGCCATTGTACATTTTTGATGTAGTATTGTTTGATTTATTGAGAAAGAACAAATTTTTAATATCTATATTTTAATGAATCTATATAAAGTGTAAATATAGTTCGAAGTTATTAAATACAAGTTTAATTAATATATAAGTCAGATTTGAAATATTTTCTTCTCATTATCTGAGATATGTAACGTGTCATATATATATATATGCAAACAGTAAATCGAAAAATGTAATAGGGGTGCCTTAATGATTTTGCAATTAAAAATGTAGCGTAGAAAATAAAACTGTTACATATAAATTATATTGTTTTTATTTTTTTTTATTAACATTTAAAAGTTTTGTTAGCATGCTTTCAGGAACAAAGAAATAACAATTTGTTTAGGATTAAAAGTAAAACAAAAAAATTGGCAATGTACACGACTAGAAGTATCTTTCATATCACATCCTTTATTCAAAACGGCGAATTCATACCGAGCTTTGTTCCGAAATCGAGTCTTGCTCTTCTTTGGTATCTTAAATTAATTCTGTAAAAAAAATGGACAATAAAGTCAATCAATACAATTCCATCCAATAAAATTCATTATTTTGTAACAAATTATTAAAGCAACATTGGAAATGTAATTAAAATGATCCGCAAATTTTCATTGTTTCGATTTCTATTAGATGGTCAATTTTATTCAAACGATTTATCTTTCTGCAGAATACTAAGATGTGTATTATTTACGTATTATAATTTTAACAAAATAATAAAACAATTTTTAAAACATGCTTTTTCTTTTTTTGTAATTTACCCAATCCTTTTATTTTAGATCACCGGTAGAATACTCATTTCCAAAAATCTTTTAGAAAAATATGCAGTTTGAAATATATTTCTGTCCCTCAATAGAAAAAATGTCCACCTTTTCAGGTTCATGGAGCACAGCCTGAGAGAAAAACTAATCAAAAATCCATTTGAAATGGTTTTTTGCTTTTAAGCCGGAATTTTTTTTACAAAAAAGGGACCGAAGGAATGCCAAAACGATGTAAGTAAATTTCGTAATACTGGTAAAAAGATTTAACTATTGAGGAAGACGAATTATTGTAGTTCGATATAAATTTATGTTATTAATATAATTACTTTATTTCCTGCCATTTGATAAATTCGTTGATTGATAAAATTAATATTGGCGACACCAACATGATAATGATATGCGGTAGAGGAACATTGAATGAAAAGGAATCCTCGTCCGATTCATTTTTTAATAGATACCATGTTATCCCCAAATATAAAAACTGTAGAAAAGACCTGTTGACGAAATTAACTTTACATTAATACAAAAAACAATGTACATTTATTGGTGAATAAGAAAAGACATCCGATACTTACAAAAAAATTACACTGATCATCCAAATTCTATTAGAAAACACATTTCTTTGCCACAGTGAATGCTCACGATGCACAAATGATACGGATATTGTCACTGAAAAGATTCACAAATCAATAATATGAAACATAACGCTAATAAAATTACTTATTTGCTTCTCAAATAATGCAGGAAATTTATTATGGGCGTATATTGAATGCTCACCTAACAATAAAAACAGCATACAAAAACAAATTTGCTGCGATATTACATATCCTTCTTTATACACATCGCCCCAGCCGCTCCATTCCGTGTTCAAACCGATGCCGGAATTCTCATTGCTTACATTTTTAATTATGGGATACATCATTATGCATTCAGATGAGTTATTGACGCTAACTATTTGGTTACAAAATGTAACAAGCATCGATCCATACGAAAACAATACGATCAGAATGGACGGTAAAAATTTACATCCATAACACCACATTATGAAAAGCGACACCTGTTTAATAAAAAAAAACGTTTAATTAGTACAAATGATAATTTTTACTATATAAAATATGGTTTAAATGCATACAAATGTGAATTAACACGTTGGCGGATACTTTGCTTTTTTTAAGCGCAGCGCAGATTAAATTTTAATGAGACTTGAGGCAGAGTTAAGCTGCTAGCAATGAATTCAGAAAGTCGAGATAATGAACAGCGTTCAATGAAAACAGTATTTGAGGCGTGAGTTCGAGCTTGTCGAAGGCGATTATCGCATTACGATAGACGAGATTGCGTCATTGGTAAACTTATTATTGAAAGTGTTCATACCAATGTATCGGAAAATCTACGATACAGAAAAATATCAGCAATGCGGGTTCCACGTATGCTCAGCGCGGCACGAAATAATGTACGGAAATACGTTTGAATCGCTACGAAGGAGAGGCTTTTTTGGATTGTATTGTAATTTTATTGTTTACACAAATCCACTTTCTCTAAGGAGCGCGCAGCGTGAGTAAATCTTGTACATCAATAACGCTCTTGATAGCACATAATATTCGTATATTTTTTCGAATAAACATACACATGCGTATCTTAACCTTTAGTAACGAAAGAATGCATTTGTTGAAGCTTGAAATCGATAAATTTGGGTCATCGCCATCGATCGATACAATCGTACGGTGTACGAGTTAAGTCCAGAAGCGTGCGAGTGTGTTCTTTCTGTATCGCTTGAATTCGAACGCCGATATGCGAAAATACTCATCAAAGGATTAAAAATATATCTCTCTATAATATTAGCCTCAATTTACACGGCGATGGAACAAATCTATTATTGTGTAAATTATCAATATGCATTATATTTGAACATGAAACCATAAATGGCGTTCAAAAAGTAATGCGTCCAATTTTTTCCAGATGCGATGATACACCACAGTGCATTCTAATCTACTGGGTTAGATTGAGGGTAGTTAGTTTTAAAATGTACCCTTTAAAAGTTGCCTCCGAGATATCCGAGTCAGGGTTTGCGTTTTACTTTTTTTTAAGGCAATGTAACATGGTGCAATGGATCGATTGTTTTTTGTAGGATCATATTGGAGATGGGAATTCCTGGAGATTGTACCGACCGACATGATTGAAACCATTCAACCTCATGTTACATCGACTCTGAAGAACATTTTTGGGAAGGCCTTCCAGGTCTCACAATCGCCTTCAGAATTATATCAACGCAGCAGGTGTTCATGTGTATATGTTCAATACAATAATGAATTTGGACGCATTGCTTTTTGAACGCATCCTGTACAATATTAAATGTATTTAAGTACAAAAACAACCTCCACGTTTACTGAATTCTGATGTTTATAAGTAGCTCTTGTCATAACTGCAGACTCTATAGGCAAACACATGAGCGTCACACTGATGACAGGTATAACGATTAAAACTAACCACATGACGTTACCCACTGTCATTATCATCGGCAAAGCAAATACAACCGATAATATCTATAAAAAAATATATATACGTAATTATTTATTCAAAGCAATATGCACATTTTTAATTCTATTTAAATTCGTTTTACTTGTAGGACGGTGATGGAACACGCAGCACTTAGCCAAAATTGCGTTGAATTCCAAAGGCACAGCATAAAATGCCGAGCCATTGTAACCAAGGAAAAAAGTGAAACGTCAGCTTCCCGAGGTATCTGAAAGTGAACATAAACAAATATGATTTAAGCATAGAGCATGCGGACGATTTTTTAACGTATATATCCAAGGTCTACCAAAAGCACATTACATTTGAATACCTTAGTTTTAGAATCTTCTTCGTCCAAACCATGAGCTCCTTTTATTTTATTACTTATCTTTGTAAGTAAGAATAATAAGAATGCATGTTTGTCAAAATGAAAAGGATTTTCATTAAAATTATAGAATGCTTGTTAGCATGCGTACGTATTGTTAATCATATTAAAACAGTTGCATGTACATTATAATAATGCTTACGGAAATTGAGCACGGAATGGAATTGAGGATTCTTGCCAAGTCTATTGGTCCAATCCCTTTATCCGGCAGCTGATAAGGTGGTACTTTTTGGCACAAAACGGGATATAGCGGCTCCACAGCAATACTAAATCAAAACGATTTTAATAAAAAATAAAGTATTAATATATATTGAACAGAAATTAAATAGGTTACCTAGCGTCGGCCTGCATAAATATCTCCATATTATCTTTGTTTGCGGCAGAACCCATTACGCATACGACTTCGTTATAATCCTGCATTATGTCTATCATTCTTCTCGCTGTATTAGCTGTGCAGTCGGTAAACAAAGAGACCAACAATGGAACATTATCTACTTGTTCTATATGCGGACGTATATTCTCAATACCCCTCGGCAATTTTGCCTGAAAGTAATAAAGATTGAAATGATAGTTTTCGAAGTTGAAACAAAATCAAATCTATTATTTCATCTGTTAATGCAATGCAATAAACACTAACCCTATTCCGCATATCAAAATTTACAGGAACCGAATGGTCAGTAGAATCAGTCAGACAAGATAACGAACGACATCCATCAGGTGGGGAAGAATCTTCACCTTCCCAGCCTTGTAATAATACTGAATCCTGAGAGTCGCCGCCTTCTAATGTTGAATCCTAATAAAACATTTTTTAAATTTTAATCCTTTGATGAGTATGTACGCATACGTTGCGAGCAACACTGCACTTCTTTAATGTTGGCAAATCTTTTACCATCGAGCCATTTTTTCAAATTTGAAAAAAGAAAATAATCTGACGAGGCTAAATCTAGTGAATAAGGCGCGAGGTCGATTCTTCCCTTTCAGTCCATTGTTTTGACTGTTCTTTTGTCCTGCTCATTTGAAGTGTCAGCGATCTGAAAGGCGGACCGGTTGGACACAAAAACCTAGTAATCACTCCATTATCTTTTAGGGCATTTAGGGCTGGACTTGTGTAAGTTATGGGGAGAAATGCATCCATCTCCATGATCACGGAAGCCGTCCCAGAGGCTAATTTACATAGGTGGCTCGCACCAAATGAGGTCGTGAGCGACACTGGCCTACCCCTCGCCCGTAAAACATATATATTTATCCCATGTTCTTTTGTCCCATGTGATGGACCCATAACTATGGTTATGAATCGACACAAAAACTCAGCTTTATTACTGTGAAACATCGTCAAACACCCAATTGAAATATCTTCACGAGGCTGTTTTTGTTTCATTGTGAGCAAACGCAGCACCCATCTTGCGCGCAGCTTTTTCATGTCCAAATATTTAGTCAATATGCGATGTACTGCGATTTTTGAAGTGTCTACCATGTCTGCTTACTCGTGCAACTACGGACCTTTCAACGTAGGGTTTTCAAATTTAAATTTAATGTTTATATGGTAGGTACATTCTAACATACCGCCAACCGGCATCTATACATCTAGTCTACCTTTCTATTATTAATTCATATTATGATGTCAAACATTATATTTATTGTTTTGTCATGTTTCAATATAATTTACAACAAAGTTTCATGAGTACAAAGAATCAATAAAAATTGGCTCTAATCAAAGTGTTAAAACACATTTTAAACTATTACTAAATTGTATTACAAACCTGTCTATTTTGTAGATTTTGAGATGCAATTGAATTATTCCTTGCATCAATACGCAGTTGACTTGTTTCGTTACCAAATTTCACAGTGGTATGGTCAAGATTTATAGCACCGGGTGCCGAATTGCTTAAAGGCTTTGAAGACTCTAACGAGCTGTTGAAAGGCATACAAATCCATTTCAATCTTGGTTATTAAAAAACAAATAATCATTAGTTAGGAAAGAAATTTATATATTACAAACCTGTACATAAAAATTTCTCCATTACAACTCTCCCCCCTATCGTTATTTCCCCCCGACTGGTTACTTGTTTGGGAAACATTCCCACTTTTCAACCAAGCTTTATCAGAAAATTGAAGTATATGTAGATTTTGAGAGTTGGTCGGAGAAGAAGGTCTGCAAATTATGCAAAAGATGTATCATTGAAGATATATAGACACACTTTCCGTATCAAAAACACGTTCAACGCTTAAAATATGCATATGAGTGAACTATGGAAATATATTAACTTGTTGTTATCACCAGACAAAGATATATGGCAATTCCAACCACTTTCTAGTCCCATCTTTTCGCTGAATACTCGCGATCGCAGTTCGTTTTCCTTGCTGAAATGTACAAATCTTATGCATGCGCCGTCTAGACGCTCTATCAATTCCACCATGTCTTTTTGCGCTTGATATTGCATAGTAACCATTCCGATAAACACCTAAAAATGTATTACATATTGTGATGAATTAGCTGAAATTCAAACAGTAACAGAGTATGTGATAATGTACAGGGTGTGTTCAAAGAGTAATGCGTCCAAATACATTATTGTA
This sequence comes from Stenopsyche tienmushanensis, assembly GCA_008973525.1. Classification (NCBI taxonomy): domain Eukaryota; kingdom Metazoa; phylum Arthropoda; class Insecta; order Trichoptera; family Stenopsychidae; genus Stenopsyche; species Stenopsyche tienmushanensis. The sequence continues at coordinate 433,105 of WACJ01000052.1, read as the reverse complement.
TTGAACGTATTTGTAAAATGAGTCAAAAATCTACGAAATAAAACCCTCGTGCGTTGATATACTTTTGGAAGCAGTGTTGGAAGCGTTTCGGTGGCAAACTTCCCAAGTTTAACGCAAAATTTGATAACGATCCATAGAACGATCCTTTGCATCGTGTTACATTGTCTCAAAAATAAATTCACGGAAACACACACCCTGACTCTCAGATAGCTCGAAGGTGATTTTAAAAGGGTGCGTTTTAAAGCTAACACCACCCTCAATCTAATCCAGTAGGTAAGAACGCGCTGCAGTGTATCATCGCGTCTGGAGAAAATTGGACACATTGCTTTTTGAACACACCCTGTATCTACAAAATTGTATTGAATCGTACATGTGGTTTCAATTTTAGTCGATCAATTTGTTAATATTAGAAAAGGCTTGTGTAATTTTGAATTTTCTTGCTTTCAAATCATTTTAAAAAAAGTATAACTCTATATTTTTTTACAAAGTATTATTACTAGATTGAGAATTCAATGGGCTAGTTTTGTTAAATTGTTACGAGGTGGAGATGCGGGGTGCAGTCCATCGAACCGTACTCTGTTGTGGAGCTTAGACTTCTCAATGGCCGATCTCCATAGGTTCATTTACTATCAGATTGCAGAAAAAGGCTGCACGGGAGGAAGAGTGATGAAAATATAAATTCTTGATTTTCGTAATTATGAGCTCAGAAATGTCGACAAGAATAAACCGATACATTTAAATTATAAATATATGTAAATATTGAAAATGTACGCAATGAAAATGATGTGCAAAATTCTTTGGTGCTGGAAAAATAAAAAAAAGCTACTACTGGCCTTTAAGAGCCGTGAAGAATCAAAGCCGAACATAGCCTTGTCATGGACTCCAGCTTGAAATTGCCAACATTGAGTCAATAATTTTCTGTTACACCCTGACGATGTAAAACATATTTTTTTCTAATAATACAAAATCTTATGACACTGCATTAGAATTAAAACGTTAAAAATTAATTCATATACCTGATTGCACTGAAGATCAAAACAGCCATCTACGTCGGTAACATCATCATCTTTGGGGTCACTGAATAATAAAGAATCTAAATATGCATAAAAAAAATGATATGAAAAAATAGCTTTAAGCATACACCCTAAGATTATGGTGTTTTACAAGTTAACAGTTAAACACTGGCAATAATTAATATTCACCTGTCGAATGATATAAATTAGCGAGAGGGGAATGTGCATCATTCCAACCAATGTTCGGTGGATACAAAGACGGACAATCTGCCGGTAGTTCCAAAAACATAGACGCCAGTTGCGTTGATATGCCGCGTGTAAGAGGCCTATAAAATTCGAAATGTATACACACTCATATATAATTGATTACGTTCATATAATTATATAGGTGTGTGAATAAGTTCCTGCCATTTCACGATTAGACGGTATTATAATCGTGTGCGTAAATGTTAAATGTAATGTTGATTTAACAAAAGTTTCCTAACGTCTTAAAGCATTGAGAATGATACAAAAGGAAAGATCTTGGGTGCCTTACAATTTGTGCTCAGAAATGTGGAAAGGCATCTTTTCACGTGTGCACAGCTGCTCCAATGGCAAAAAAGAAATCATAGAACCGGCATGGGGGACCCTCCTCTGATCCAAGCTGTATATTGGTTAAATTGAATTTAATGTCTGCGAGGACATACCCATTCTCAACTTCGAGTGGCCACTTTGTGCTCTGAGCGCATGGGGAGCTAATGTTAAAAGCCTTAAAATAGGAGGGAATGGCCCCAAGGTTAGCTTGTCCAACCGGTCTGCCTTTCAGATCGCTGACGCTTCGCAATCGGACGCTATGCCTGAACATATCCACAAAACATGGTTTGCATCCATAAACGGTTCTCTGAGATCGGAGAATACTGAGGAATGACAATAAAACTTATTCACACGCTCAATAACAAAACGCACCTATATGCAAATGCAGAGCAGTAAGCCGTAAGAGAACTGCGTTGATAGAAATCCAGTACTTTTTTTCTATCCGAAGGTGACAAAATACATAAATCTTGACCATTCCAGTATTCGATACACGAATCTAAAATAATGTCGGCTGTACCCTGCGTAGAAAATATATAATGAACATTTAAAAATGTATATTTGAACAATAAAAACGGACAATTTGATTCATACTTGACTCATTAATTGTAGTCCTCCGGCTTGATCTTTGATTATGACACTGAGCATGTGCGGAAGCGGAACTTTCACTCTGGTGCTTAAATGGAGCGATCTGGCGAATTTTGTATCACGCCTTATAATATCTGGAGGCTATAAAAGCAAATATATTTCATATATTGAGTTGCGGAATTAAATGATTCATTTTATATTAGAGGTACCCATAGTTAACGTCGTTTTTTCGATTCACTCATTTACTGTGCTCGGTTCATTCATACAAAAACAGTCTTCTTTTCCACTATCTAATATACTGAATATAGAATTTTAACGCCTTACCAAATGTCTGTAAGTGGCCAAATGGTTTTGGAGCGAATAGATGTTTTTAGCTTCTTCAACAAATCCAATTTGTTTTGCAAGTTCACACAAGCATCGCCTATTAGTTACGGGAACTACATCCTCACTAAATTAAAAATATGCATTTCAATTATGAATATTCATTAACGTTGTACGCATAATACGTATTTTTTTATATTATAGTGTATTATTTCATATATTACAAATAATATCAAGCACACGAAGAAGTGAATGTATGATATAGACGAGATGCAGCGCTTTAATACGAATGGATATTGAAGAGACGGTATACTAAATAGCAAATATTCAGTTCAAATAAGAAATTTCAAAACTATTAGATTCCAATTTAAAATGAACATTATACCTTTGCGTGGCTTCACACGTAAGATGAGCGCAAAAATGCGAATAATGCTCTTGGGTGTCCATATTGCACGTGTTTACGAGAATAGCCAATCCCAAAGGTTTCAAACTGGCTATATAATTTTTCCACGAATGGTCGTCAAATTCCAAACCAAATGGTACATTTTGATCATGCGTTAAATCCAATACCTGAATATGATAAGTAATAAATAGTTTATAACGTAAGACATATAGTAATAATGATATATAATAAATCGAGTTTACCTCCGCTACTGTGATCGAATTTAAATGAGGCATTGTATTTAATGAGCTCTGTTGTTTGTTTATTATTTCTATCTGATTATCTTGAGAATTTCCAGTACTTATATGACTCGAAGACTCCATGAAGCTTGCCTTGCTAGAAGAATGGGACAGATCGCTGGAATTGCGTAAAAAGAAAACCTTTTCTGCTGTTGGATTTGGCCACGAAAGAATTCCTTTTTTATCAACACAGCAAAGAGCCTAAAAATTAATTTGATGAGTTCATTCAAATGTATTAAATGGTTGGGTGTGTGAATAAGTTCCTGCCGTTTCACTATTAGATGGTATAATAATTGTGCACATAAGTACTATAATCTAGCTTTAAAATAGCAGGGAATTTGATTGCACTATTTAGAATCCTTGTGGTGATCATGCTTTGGTGGAAAGAACACGCAGAGATTGGTTTAAATGCTTCAAAATTGATTTTGATGAGAACACGGCGGTGCACCAAAAAGTTGAAAGATGAAGAATTAAAAACACGCTTGATGAAGATCTGGACATTACTAGCCAGGATTTCAATGTGGGTCCTCGAGCCGACCTTCAGCAACAGCGTGAGGTTGTTTGCATATGCGATGTCTTCCAGTGGGACGTTCTATAAGACCTGTTCCAGTACGGATCCCTGAGGGCAGCCCATGATCAGTTTTCTGTTAATGATTTTGTCGCTGGCTTCGGCGATGATGCATCGATTCGCAAAATACGACTTTATAAGGGCCACTAAGTTGAACATTGAATGGAGCTTGACCAAAATCATGTCCCACCACGCGTTGTCAAAAGCAACATCTAGGAAGATAGCCGCTACATATTTCTGGCTAGCATGCTCTGCCATCTGGAGGACATCATAAATGGCGTCCACTGTCGAATGCCTATTGTCGCAAGGAGAGGTCTTTCAAGCTCCAACACTTTATTTAACTTAGGGGAGATCGATTTCTCAAGAACTTTCCTGAGCATCAGGAGAAGGACAATTAGTTGGATGGCCTTAGGATTAAGCGGTATTTGAAAGCCAGGCAGCTGGCTTTTGTAATATAAAGGATTTATTTTCATGAAAAACGGCGAGAACTTATTCACACACCTGATAGGTTTCACATTCTCATTCAGTGAATACTCACAGTGACTGATCCTAAAACTTGTACAATATTTGCCGATCTAGATATGAAGTTTTCTTGCCCTATGAGTAAATTTAAAAACATTTTCCAAATTGTCTTGTCGGATTCCTGTGACAAAGTGGAACTTTGCGACGGCAGAAGAGGATTTTTAATTTCCTGCGATCCCAAAGAATTTTTTTCTCTCTCTTCTTTTTTTGAAGTTTGAAGAAGATACTTGAATCTATAAAAATAAAATAATAATGAAAAGTAAAGAATACAATATTAATAATCATCAAAAATAAATAAAACGTGTCATACTCGGCTATGCCATACGTGTTGAGGGCGATCCATACGACTGGAAAGATACTCGGCAACAGAGGAAATGTTGTTGCTACTAATTGTAAAATAAAGACAGATGTCCAGTGAGCTGTGCCGATATATTCGCTTAAATAAAAGTATCTTATGAAGCCTGCCAGTAAAACTATAATGATGCTAGCTGGCAAGATGAATGTCTCTATGCATTTAATATTCACCTAAAATACAGTTAAAATATATAAAATGAAGAAAAATCATAAATACTTGATGATGAAACATTATATAGGGTAAATATAATAACCAAGTGACGCTGTTTATTGTGGACAGTAACTGGGCGGTCTAGAGCTCGCTCGAGAGCCAATTGTAAATTAGAGATGTAAGGGGTCTCTGTTAATTTAAATAGTTTACTTTTATGAGGTTGTGTAGCTCTTGGGATAGTAAAATTGTCTCCCTTGCACTAAAATCAACATAATTCACATTTAATTTATAAAATACAAGTTTGAGATACATTTTTTAAAGCTAATATAAATACCACGGTCGGTGGTTGGTATATCTGTTGAGGTAACATTGTAATGGAAGGATTGTCGACGGCTTCGCATTTACCGGGAGCTTCCTGACCGGGCCTCATCACTATAATATCGCCTTTTACGAGAAGCGCCCAAGGCAAATTTACTATTTTGCCTTAAAAAAAAAACATCCAAATATTAACAAAAAATTATAACAGAGAATTATCTGTATAGTTCATCAGTTTTCGCAATTCATTCATCAAATGTCAGAAGTCTGAAAATATTTTTATCGGGTGATTTTTATAAATACTCATAGTAGATTGATATTTAAAAACCACAACTGTGATTTTACCATCTCGGTAAGTCCACTGCAAAGTGACACACGGTGAAAAGGGAGCACACAAATGTGGATAGTTGGCTTCGGTCCAGTTGCATTCTTGAATGACTTTGTCGAGCTCGTCTGAAAATGTGAACGATTTAAAACATACGACGGTCGATGACATCGCTCTGCGTAGAAAAATGATGCGATACTTTGACTCACCCAAAGAATATGCGATCCTTTTCGGTATTTCGTTGACGCTCAATTTGTTCTCGTTGTATACCAAGTATCCGTTGAGAAATATAAAAATCCACAAGATGGAAGCCTCGAAGAGAAGAAAACGGTCAATCTGATTCGAATCTGACACCTCGTATGTGTAATACAGAGCGCATCCGTAGGCGAAGGCGACGCACAGCGTGGGCCATATCACGAGCGCTCTCTTATTAGACGGACTGAGAGAATCTAACAGCCGAAATCTGAAAGCATCGTCACATTTCTACATCGATAATTTCCCTCGAGCCGGCGCGCTCTGTCAGTTCGACGCGTCTTTTTTTCGTCGGTTAATATCGAACAACGCGACCGTACGCTCGTCAGTCGTTTGAAAGTATTCTATTACAGAGTCGACATTTAAACGGAAATTTAAACATAAAGGCGAACTATTTAAACGGAAAGAGAGCCATTCGGAGAACGGAATCGATCGGGAACCTCGAGGGGGGAGGCGCCGGGCGGTCGAAGTCGCGCAGTCGCTCCGAGACGTCCCTCTTCAGCTGGCGGAGCGCTTCGGGCGTGCGGAGGCCGCAGTCAGTCCGGCGACCCATCGGCGGACCTTCAAGGGTCCGCGTCCGAATCTGACATGTTTGACAACATCCTTCGAGACGAGGTCTCCCCGACGGTGTTGCCGACGGACAAATTTAATTTCTCCTCGGGGGTTATTGAAAATCGAAAATTCTCATTTTTGTCGCGCAAATTGCAAACGAAATCACAATATAATTGCGCAAATATTGAATTTTTAAATTTGTTTTAAATTTCTAAATAAGAGAACGCGAACCAAAAAAATAAATATAAAAAAATGTTGCAATAATCCATAAAAAAGTATGTTCGAAGTTGCGATGCGTGTTAAAAATTAATAAAACGAAAATATAAAAACGGGAAGGTCGGAGAGGTAGAGAGCGAAGTGCCCCCACGAGGGGGGTCGCCGTCGACGCGGACGAGCGGCCGCGCGGGGGGACGTCGCCGTCGGCGCGCGTCGGTCGCGCTCGCTTCGCAGTCTGCGACGCGGAGCGAACCGCGATCGACGCGTCGGTGAGTGCGCGATGAGGAGATGAGGGTCTCTCGGGTGGCGCTCTCGCTCGGGGCGCTGGCCGTCTGCGCGGCGCTCGCCGCGGCGCTGGCGGCCGCGTCCCCCGGGGAGAGCGAACGGCGGCGCTGCAGCATGGCCGTCGGCCCCGGCTGGACGGAGCCCCGCGGGGACATCGTCGTGCGCTACGGCGATCCGCTCCAGATCGACTGCGCGGTGTACCGCGACCCGGACGCGGACCCCTCGGCCCTCGCGCCGGACTCGTCGCGGCTGCGCTTCTTCCGCGGGCACCGTCCCGTCGAGCCCGAGCACCTGACTATACTCAACGAGACGACGCTGCGGCTGCGCGTCGAGAGGCCGCCCATCTCCGACTCGACCTACTACTGCAAGCTGGAGTTCGGCCCGGGCAACGTGACCGGCGTCTGCCTGAACAACGTGGTCGTCGCGACGCCGCCGGCCGACGTCGACGACTTCGCGTGCGTCGTCGAAGACTGGGAGAACCTGACGTGCTCGTGGACGTCGCCGCCGAACCCGCTGACGACGACCTACGAGCTCACGTACCGCTTCCCGGGGCGGCCGGGCGGCGTCGCCCTCTACAAGTGCCCGCACGTCTATGTCGCCGGCGACAGCCGCAGCTGCTTCTGGAACTATCACACGCAGCCGCACTACAGGAAGTCCTACCCGCACTACCAGTTCTACCTCGAGGCGAAGAACGCGCTCGGCGTCAACCGACAGAATATCACCTTCGACAACTACGCGCGCGTGAGGCCGTCGCGCCCCGTCGACTTCAGGCTGGTCAACAAGACGGCGCACTCGGCCTCGCTCGCCTGGGACGCGCCGGAGCCGATGCGCGGCTTCCCGCCGGGGCTGCGCCACCGCCTCAGCTACACCAGCGAGTACCGGAAGGGCGAGTGGAAGACCGTCGACCTGCCCGCCTTCGAGCGCAACGAGACGGCGCACTTCCGCTACGAACTCCTCGGCCTCGAGACGGCCAACGCCTGGTACGACGTGCGCGTGCAGATCCGCTCGGCGAGCGCGCGCCCCGAGGAGCTCTGGTCCAACTTCTCGTCGATCCTCTTCACGACGGCCGCCGAGCCGCCGGCGCGCCCGCCGGAGGTCGCCCCGGGCGGCTTCGAGTCCACCGGGGGGCTCGCGGACCGCAGCCTCTACCTGTACTGGCAGCGTCTGCAGCAGTACGAGGAGAACGGCAACGGCTTCGTCTACCGGGTCGAGGTCGACGGCCGGGCGCCCGTCGAGACGGACAAGACCTACGCTTTCTTCGAGCGCTTCCCCCTCGGCGAGACGTCGCTGGTCGTCTTCTCGAAGAACGAGATCGGGCAGTCGGAGCGGAGCTCGCGCGTGACGGTGCCCGCGCAGGACGCCCTGCTGCCGGAGCCGAGCTCCTTCACCAAGATCGCGTTCCCGAACCGCACCTACGAGCTCTCGTGGCACTACCCGGAGGACGCGCCCGTCGACGGCTTCACCATCTTCTGGTGCGACCACGCGCGCGACCGGCCCTACCAGTGCGAGGGCCGCCTCAAGTGGATCTCCGCGCCGGCCAAGCCGCGGATCCGCAACGTGAGCGTCGACGACGACAGGATCTACCAGTTCGCGATCTCGGCCGACGGCGGCAACCGCAGCAGCGGCATGGTGTGGGCGTCGTGCACCGTCATCCCGAACAAGATCGTCGGCAAGATGCGGAACGTGTGGATCGACCGCGTCGGCGACACCTTCATCGAGGTCGCCTGGAAGCTCGAGTGTTCGGACCGCATCGGCATCGTCCGCGGCTACAGGATCTCCTACTGCCCGATCGCCTCGCCCTACAGCAAGACGTGCAGCGGCGAGGAGCGGAACGCGACCGTCGACGGCGACGCCTCCGACGTGCGCAGCAACCTCACCGGCCTGCGCCCCTACACCACCTACGCGATCACCGTCGCCATCGTGACGACGCACGGCGACGGCACGCCCAGCGACCGCCTCTGCAACACCACCAGCGAGGGCGCGCCGACGCCGCCGCTCTACGTGTCCGTCTCCGAGGTCGGCAACTCGGGCATGCTCGTCTCCTGGACGCCGCCGGCCACCATGAACGGCGTGCTCAAGGAGTACGTCGTGCGCTACGAGAGCGCCCACCGCAGCGGCGAGGTGAAGGTGGGCCGCGCCGACGCGCAGGGCGGCGACCGCGTCGAGAGGCGCCTCTCCGACCTCACCGGCTACACCGACTACGCGCTCACCGTGGTGGCCTGCACCACCGCGTGCTCTCCGCCGTCGGAGCGCGTCGTCGCGCGCACGACCGTCGGACCGCCGGGGCCGGTGCGCGCTCTCGCCTCCAACTCGACCGCGGCGGGCACCGCGCTCTCGTGGCGCCCGCCGGCGATCCCCGGCGGCTCCGTCGACAAATATCAGGTGCGCGTCACCAAGAAGATGAGGGACCGCCGAAACCACACCGAGAACTACGAGGTCGACTCGCCGCCCTTCATGCTGCCGTTCCCGATCTGCCGCGAGAAGGACGTGCACTCCTACTCGTACGCCGTCCGCGCGGTCAACCTCGACTCGGACGCCGTCTACCGCGGCCCGTGGGAGATCCGCGACAACGACGTCTGCCGGGACGACCGCGGCCTGGACGTCTCGCTGGTGGTCGTGCTCGTCGTGAGCACCGTCGCGCTGGCGCTCTTCGCCGCCTACGCGGCTCGCTGCGGCTACGCGCACTACAAGACCATGAAGGACATCAAGGTCTGCCTGCCGCCGGGGCTCGAGAGCCTCCCGGATCACCGGGACTCGAAGCCGACGAGCAAGTGGGGCGCCCCAGCGGGCCCCCCGCCCGACGCCGAGTTCCAGCTCCTGATGAACGAGTCGCCCAACTGCGACCTGAAGCGTGCCGCCGACAACTGCGACAACAGCAACTGCAGCGTCAACACGGACAGCACGGCGCTCTCGCTGACGTCGAGCGGCGGGGCGCCGTCCGACGACGTGAGGAAGCCCGACGCGCCGGTGGACGCGGACGCGGCGAGGATGGCGCCCTACTCGGCCGTGAGCGCCTGGCCGCCGGCGGACGGCCCGCGCAAGAGGGACGCGCCCGCCGCGCCCGAGGGAGTCCCGCCGAGGGGCTACGTGAGCATCGGCTCGGTGCCGGACGGCCCGTTCGGCCCGGCGAGGGTCGCGCCGGCGGAGCCCCCGGCGCGGCTCGCGGGAGTCCCGCGGGTCCCGGCGGCCGCGCCGGAGGACCTCCGGCCGGCGCCGAGGCCGTCCGGCTACGTCGGCCTCGGGGATCTCGCCCTCCCGCTCCCGAGGCTCGGGCTCGGGCCGGGCGCCTTCGGGCTCCCGGACGACGACGACGACGAGTTCGAGCCGCTCCCGGAGCCGGAGCCGAAGCGCCCGGCGGCGTCCGGCTACGTGGCGGCGCCGCCCCCGAAGGTCGGGCTCGCGTCGGAGCCGGCTCCCCGGGGGCCCGCCGCGCTCTCGCCAGAGGCCTACTGCAAGTTCGGCCCGAACGCCGACGTTCCGCCGTTCGACTTCGGACAGCTGCCGGAGCCGGCGAGGAGCGACCCGGCGCAGTCCTCCTACGTGCCTCACTTTCCCCGCGCGAACAGACTGTGAGATCTTCGTTTGTGATACTGTGCGACGACGGAGGGCCCGGACGGACCCGATCGAAGTGCCCGCGTCGATCGCCCCCCGGCGGTCGTCGAGTGACACTGTGCGCCCCTCCCGAGCGGACGGAGAGAGAGACTCGTATATCTGTACAGTTCGTCGTCGCGCTGCTAGATCGACCGACATATGTATATACACTCGCGCATATATACTATATATTTATATATATATATATACATCATTTGTATTTCTTTGACTCTGCAGAAAATTTGAGCTCCGAGCTAGTCGAGGGTCATCATCGAATTCAACGGTAACTATTAGTCTCTCTAAAATACCGGCGTGTGTATATATATATATATTCTATATGTATATATTGACAACTTCCAAATGTCGAGTGCGGACGCCGCCCTCGGTGAGCACGCGCGCGTTTCGGCTCGATCTCGAGCCGTCGAACCCGCTCTGACGTTTGGACGTTGATCTTTTCGCGTATATACATATGACTATATACATAGATACGCAAGCGTGGAAAAAATGTTCCGAGCGGTCTCTGATGAATTTCGCTATCCATTTTACATCAAATTTCAATGTTGCAATCGTCGAAAATCGATGACCGTTTTTGAATATTTTTTTATTAGAAATAAATCTTAAGTATGTCGATTGCGCCGCACCCGTGCTCAAGCTATTTTTCTCTTTGTTACAGAATCTTTCTTTTGATCGGTTTATGTTTTGAATAGAATAGAGAGTTTGTGTAAAATGGACTCCCTTTACAATTTTTCCATAATTGCCCAAGATCTCAGACAGGAAGAATACATAATTCAGATAGCCGATTCGCTGCAGCACATCACCGATGTGGTCGATGATATCTTTCGACGGATCGATAGACGGATCGATGAAAATTCGTCCAGGACCGAAGACCTGGTCGTCCGGATCGCTGCTTGCAGGAGAGGAGTGGAGAGACTCGCGGATACGAACAAGGCTACGAAGATATTCTCCGGTGCTAAATATCCGGCTATGAATTGCTATCGAAACTATAGAACCGTATTCGATCGCGACGACGGCGACGTCGTCGTCATAGAGAGAAGTGAAAACGAAATCAAAAGCAAGATTGGGATGTTCGATGATGCTCATCTCCAGGTATGAGAGATAAATTCGCTTCTGAAGTATGAAATTTGAAAGTACATCAAAATTTTTGCTCATTCTCGGCTCCTTTTGTATTGCACTTGCAATGTTGTAGCTATATTGTTGATGTTTTTAGGAAAAGTTGGAATTCTATCATGTCAAGATGGCATGTCCGAATATTTATCAATGGCTGCAAGAAAATCAACCGAACGTCGGCCTCGGCTCGATTCCGTCGCGGGTGGAAAACGTGAGTTCGTTGCTATTGTTCGATGGCAAACAGTTCGCTTACGGCTTGGAGCCCGCTAGAGAGGGTGACAGGTTTCATGCGATGCGAGACGGTTCGACGGACGATAAGCGAGGGAAATTTTTGGATGCGGCTCCTTTTTCGATCTCGAATAGGGACCAAACATCGAAAAAAGCCAGCGATTCGTACCTCTATTCACCTGGAATGGGAGAGGTATTGTCTTGGGCTTTCCTTCTCGTTTGTTGCTATTTTCTGATTGGTCTTCTGATTTAAATGTACTAATTTTAGGTTCCAATGATGGACGTGCCTTTAGATTTGCCATATTTGTCCGGAGTGGCTGAAGATATGCAGTTCTCTTCGGAGACCGGTCCCGTCATCGCTCCGTCGGCTGTTACATCTCATTCCGTTGAGGACGTAAAGTTGTCAGAGAGTGTGATTAGTGTGCCGAGCGTATTGATTTTGGAAAATCCCACCGGACGCGTTACTAGCATCGATACAGTAGAAGTTCAAAATGTCAAATCTGAAGAAGCGACCGTTATCGATGCCCCTGTAGCAATTGAAGCGGCGTCGCCTCCTCCGCCACCGCCGATAGGGCCCTTGCTGACTATGACGAATACCGAATTGTCAAATGTCAACTCTGGGTCTGAAAGAAAATCTAATTCTGCTACGTAAGTATGCAAATACGAGCTTTTCCCCATGTATTTAGATATTTGTTTGTTTTTCATATTATCGAATATTTTGAAACTTGGATTTTTGGATATCAAAACGTAGAGAACATATTCAATTACCCAATAGGGGGAAATTATTTCAACGGAAATCAATTTTGATTGGGCGTCATTTCCAAGAAACATAAATTTAGCATGAATAGAATGATTATTTTTGAAATTATATTGTGGCTCCTTCTGAATGGTGTGTCGATGTCTCGCTTACTGGTGCATTCTCGTGTATTACATGGGAACTCTCTTCTTTGAACTCGTTATTCTTTTTATTAACCTTTATTCTTACGCTTCCCGGAGTTCGTACGCTGACATAAACCCACTGGGCTATCGTTTCATTAATATTACAACACGAGGTTGATAAAATAATGTATTCTTATCTGAATGACCATGTTTACTAGAAAAGGTTCAATTATAAAAATGTAAATTCCTAGTATTCTGTGTTCATATTATTTTGGTTTCATTTGTCACAATACTGTTAATTTTTCCGAGTAATGCCCTCATATCTTCAGCGAGGTTATCACAACTTATGCAGAAACGCTTATCACTTGTATGTTTTTGATAAGACGCCCGAAATTTTTCGATCATACACTTATAGATTAGAACGGCCGAATCGAAAAAGAGAGTAGAAATTATATTATAAAATAAATTTAGACTCGGCGATGGAATAATTTTCCATGACACGTTTTAACGCGTTATTAGCATGACACTTATCGATTGTTGTTTTTAATCACATGGATATTAATATTGTTTAAATTCCGTCATTATCTAATTCTCATATTTCTAAAATATTTTTTGCCTCCTAGATTATAACACATTACGTACAGGAAGCATATTTCTATGAAATTTACATCAATCCGTATGTCCGCCAGATTTGAATATATTGGACGAAGGGGTTTCCGAAACTTAGTTGCAAGTGGTTGTTCGTGTTTGAAATCATGTAATTTGTTGTCTGCCCCTGCGCATCGTCACTTGCACCGCTAGTCGGGCCCAGGCGGACAATTGCTGTGCTTCGGTTTCGAATCTGTTGAGCATTTGTGATTGAAAGTCGCCCAAATAGCATTTTTCATAGCAATCGCAGAATCTGAATTTCTGACAATTGCCAAATCATAGTAATTGGTCAAGTCACAAATCAATTTATTCGTCAATTTGTCACCAACCCTTCTTGTATTCTTCCTGGATCATAACCGGTTGACGCACACATCTGGAATAACGATTTTCGCAATCTATGAAAGTAAAATTGGAGTTAAACCATCACTAAAACACACTGTTATTGTTTTGAATCAATGACATTGATTCAAAACAATAATAATAACAATAATTTTTGAGCCGCTTAAGTTTGTTTTCGTTTTAATGAGATTTGACGGTTGTGTACGTCAAGGTGTTAAACCTTGACCCCATTCACTTTTTGACATGCCCAACGCACTCTTTGTTATGATCAATTCATCCTCATACGGTTGGATTTCCAGAAGTGATTTGAAGGTTTTCATATCCACGTTGCCTATGTAATCGCGCCAACCCAAGCGCTGCCAATTTTATTTATATCCACTTTAAATTTACTGAATGTATTCTTAAACATTGACTCTTTCCGATACACGAAGAAAAAAAAACATTTTTTCAAACTCTTATATTGCAATAGTGATGCTTGCAATGATTACTGACTTATCCAGTAATGTAACGAAAGGTTCATGCTTGAATTGAGTGCGCGCGTAACCCTGGAAGGTAATAATTCTCTAAAATAATAATAATATAATAACTCTGAAATTATTGAATGATTTGGAGCCTATTTAACATATAAATGTAAATTTATTATCCAGTAGTTTGGCAGCAAACAAAATATCTGTGCTTTATTAAAGGGGAAATCCAATTATCATTTCAAATAATCGTGGAAAAACAATTTATCTGGGCCGCGATGATAGTCTATTGTCTAAAGCGTAGGGTTGTGGTTTTGGATCAATGCTTGAAAATGAATGCGTAAATATGCTGACAAAAGGGTGGTAGATTCGGTTGCAAACCACAGACATTCCAAGAAGACTCAATGCTGTTACACGTTATCTAAGAAATGATGCTTTTATTACGCCATTTTGAGTTGAGAGTATTTTTTCGAAATGGCTTTTTGCATAGCCTTTTTTATATGAATATGTTTTTAAAAATGTAATTGCTAGTCGCGTGCGTCCCGTAGATTTGAATCCAAGGTAATTGATCGTTATTAAAATTCGCAAGCTCTCCGTTTCTGTCGCCCGAACTGCGCTAGGGTTTGTCTCCGAGTTCAATGTACAAGAGTGCTTTTTCTGAATAGTGGAGAGGGGGTCCCAGGCCCTGGGATAGTACTCTTTTAGGGGTTAAACTTTGTAATTGCAGTCATCTTTGGTCTATTCGCTATCCATTGATTCAATGAGAGCGTTGTTTTGAAGTTGGTCAGAAAGAGTAAGAATCGCTTGTAGTGTCTCCGTCGTATACATCTTACACGCTGTGCGCATGCACCATGCTGCCTCTATTATGTGTATGTCTATGCATAGCATAAAGCAACTACTAGATTACCTATTTTATTATATATTACATAAACAGCTTTATCCCTTAGCTAACAATTTCCATCAACAATTAGAAAAAAAGCAATGCATAAAATCAACTTTGAATTGCAATTAAAAGCTGAATTAATTTGTTACAGGATTGCTCATAAGGAACCGATATCTAAGCCGAATCCAACTGCGGCACTAGACAATCGAGCTGGCCTAATGGAAGCTATTAGGAAAGCTGGAGGCTCTGGGAAAGCAAAGTTGCGTTCGACTGTGGAAACTCCTAAAAAAGAAGAGGTAACGTAAGAATATTCAAATAAATTACGCGGCGTGCTCGCAAAAATAATAGCAAACACGCCTGTAAAAATTGGATTTGAGTGTTTTGCGCATTATGTGATATCTGTCTTCATCACAACCGTCCCGCTGAGTCGACTATACGACGTTTGATGGCTGAATTCAACCGGTTCTATGAATAATCAGGCGACAATCGTACGTTACAAAAATTAAACGCACATGAGAGTGTATGGGAAAACCCGTGGTAGCTAATTTCTCGTTGTTCACAAGAACTTGGTTTTTCTGCGACATCAACGTGACGAATTTTGCATCGGTACTTCTTCTTAAACGAGACTGATATTGCCCTAACCAGCCTTTGGGCCATCTTTAACCTTTCCCTTACGATGCTATGTATTTATCACGTCATACGACATTCTAATACTCCGTATTGTATATCGATAGTAAATCTAGATTCATTATTACAACTTTACTACAACTCGACTCAGTGTAGTAAATACACTTTAGTAAAAGACAGGTTAATCTCACGCACAATTTGTTTCATCTACATTTAAAAATCGTGCGTCCTTATTGTAAGATCTTATTTCAAAGACTATATTTTATTTTGCAGAAAAAGGCAACCGGTGGCGATTTAATGGCAGACTTGCATGCAAAACTCTCTATGCGCCGAAAGGGAATATCTGGAGATAGAGGTAAAACCGCGGATGGATCAATTTTGGACGTTATATCAGCGATGATTCCACCTCCGACGTCTAAATCTGTGGATCAATCGAGCTACGCAGAAGCTTCTTCCGCTGAAGAGGACTGGGATTGACTGATGTAACAGAAAGAATATATGTTCTGCTCGTCTTGGCTCATCAATCTGTGAAATAATAGTTTTTTTTTTTCGTTAGTTGTTATACATATCTCAATCGAACAAATAAAAATACTGCTTTTAAATATTTTTCAAGTTTAAATCATGCAAAATTGATAAATATATAGAGATTTTAGTTTTTATTATTGTTGAATCGATACTTATGTATACTTAGGGAGATCTGCTTTTATATTTTTAGTTAATATGTTGCGATAAAGGTTATTTCAATAGACTATTTTTTGAGAGATATATATATTTATGTGTGTAATCTATATTAATTTCTTGCCAATATATACGTATGCAAAATTATTACGTTAATGCCAACTCTCACAATAATTATTGAATATATGTTACAATCGTGCTTTTTTTTAACCCCTTAAGTGGATATGACGTATATATCCGTCAAGACCAAAATCCATGCAAAGTGGGTATGACGGATATATCCGCATTGTGAAAGTTAAGCAAACCTCAATAGAAAATGACGGATATGTCAGATTGCAGTGTTGTGTACGTTTAATGTAAGAATGGTTCATCTCGGGAACTGACTTGTTCGTACTTGATGATGGACTATTTTCGTATACTGGATATGACGCGAAAAGATCGTGTCAATACGGATGACACTTTTGACAGTAAATCAAAACGTTGAAGGGGTTAAACGAGTATTTTTCATATGGTTATTTTATAGTGAACGGTTTCACAATCGTGCTCCTGTTTTCGTAGGAATTTGTGTTTTTCCGCCGCGAGTACCTCATTGCATACGGTCAGATCTACGCGTCTGAAATATTCGAAAGAAGTCAATTATTTACCGATTAAGCGATTGTGAATTTGTTCATGATATGAAATAATCCCGGACTCTCTTTAAACAGCTTTAAAATTTTCTACGCTGAGACATTCGAGCTAGACTTGTGCAAAGTATATCAATTTGGAAAATATGCAAACGCGTTAAAAAAAAGTGTGGTGTTGTGATACGTTCAAGCTGTCATAAACGTTGGTTAAATTTATGTTTAAGCTGATAGTTGTTTAAAATTGTATATAGTTTGTTTATATATATATATATATTTATACATAATGGACGCACGCATGTATGCACATGGAATAATTTTTAACGAGCACTATCCGAGTATAAAAACGTGAAAATAGTCGTATATGGACAGAAATCCGGCCAATGATACGTCTTTCGTTTGTTTTATATGCCGCGATGCAAGTTCCGGATGATACATTTTAAGCGCGACATCGATGCCGCGCCTATATAGTTTCGTGCACTAGTACCACAGACATCGAACATAGTGAATTATATATATATATAATGTAGTGTAGGTTTTTATTGCCGTTGATATATGTTTGAATATGGATTTTTAATTTTTTTTTGTTTTTTTTTCTAATTTTGTACAAATCTACTTTTAAGACATGTATAACATTTCTATGTGCTGTTAGGGTATTCACGAAGGTCTTATTGAATTTATACAGACGACACTAAATCTCATGGTTTTATTATGGGGGGGTGTACATGAAAGATTTATCAAATATTTTTGATAAAAAAGTTTTATAGTGGTGCTTTGGGTATTCATGCCTGCGAGTTGATATTAAGATAGTTATTGTAAAAATAATATTTGTATCGTATGTCGTCGGTATTCCACTTTATTGCCGGAGGAGCAGAATACCGAATTTCGATTTGTTTATATTATATTCATTTTGTTGCATTTATCTGCGTAGTGCAAATATATTATTGTTCCTCGTATTGTTTTAAGTATTGTTTTTAACGCGTGTCAGTCTTTCGGCAGATTTGAATTGTTTCTCGACGGGATTTTAAAAGATGATTTATATCGCGTGCGCTGTATTGTAAACGCCATTTCAAAATCTATTCTACGTACGATAAAGAGATATTTTTGCATCGTTCATAATTTACACAAATGCCGCCATCAGAACAAAGAAATATTTTTATTATATTTGCAATGTATAGTATATTTTTATCATATGTTTTATCTGTAGTCTTAATTAATTAAAATTATATTTATTGTAATGTAAAGAAATTTTAATTCAATCTTATTTTTATTCTTTTTTCAATGTGAAGTTTTAAATTTAACGCGCTATGTAATGAAATCATGTGACTATGACTGATTGTAACTGTTAGTTTATATGGATTCATGTGAAATACTGTAACTTTTAATTGAGTCAATTAATGATGTGTATTATATTCTGCAAGTCTCAATTCTATTCCTTGTGAGATTAAAGCGGACCATCCATTAAAACTATGCTATAGCATTCTATTATTCAGTTAAAGCTTCCATAAAACATTAATCGTAGATCACTAATCATTAGTCTCACAGACTACAAACTCGTCCCGCCCCACTCAGTACTTTTCTAAATAAGCAAATCACTGCATATGCACACTAAATCGTCGATCGTCGACCCTTAATATGTAGATTTTATTCGGAAAATACAATTAGTGATCTAGGGTTAATGTTTAAAAGCAAAGAATCGTTCAGTTTTCTATCGGAGTGTTGTTCTTATTTAGTCACAATTTTTTATAATGAGATTTATATTGCCATATTTTTATTTAAACGCTTTGTTGCTTCGTGAGGCTTCATCAAAATATCTGCTCAAAAGACCCTTTGTCCATTTTCAAAGTGCTAGTCACACTCTTTAATGGTTTACATGACTTAAATTAAGTAGAATAGTTAAATGTTGATGGCCTTCTCTCTGGTATATATGATTTTTGGATCTTTTTGAAACGATGGTGATAAAAATATGTTGATTACTAGTGATGACATTTTTTCATGTGCGAAATACGCTCGAGAGATTTATGAATATAAGATGAATTGTTAATAGGAAGATGGAGAGATGTATGCTGTTTTATATATAAGTGTAATCCTATTTCTAAAATTACAAATATCAAAATGCAAATAAAAGATTATTCTAAAACTCGTCGTTCTTTTTAATCGAACTTAGCGTCGTCTTTGGATTCCGTTGAATCTTTGCATACTTTTTTAGTTGTGCAATTGACACTTTGCAAGCAATATTGCCCTGTGCAAAATAAAAATATGATGACACCTTGGCCGAAGGTCATTTCAATTTTGGTGTGATTTTCCAGTCTACATTGCTTCGGACATGCGACGCATCGCGTTTCTTGTTTGTGTATTTGAATTAATATCGGGAAATGATAGCCTTTTGGCTCGACGTTGTTTTTTTTTTATTTCTACGCCCAGCGTTTGTTTACAAATACGTCTGCTGTTTTGTCATGCGTGCGTCGTTACATCTCGCTTCTGCTTAGTTCGTTTTCGCCTTATCCCGGTCGATTCCTGAAATGAAAACATCCGAATCGGCGAAGTCGACATTGCTGACCATTTATATAACATTGCTTGGAAGACATGACGAGCGCGCTTCCGAGTAGCGCTTGTTTGCGTGAAGCTTCGCGGAAGGAGCGTGACGTCATTTAACCTATGTGACGTCACGTGTCGCACTTTTCGACATATAGCGACACAACTCGCGCTTCTTAATTTTGGCCTTAACACGACGATTCGCGTACTTGGCCTTAACGATGCAAATATGGGACAGCTTTACATATAGGGCGTAATCCGATATTAAAAACGTTTCTCACGTTTCTATCCTGGCAACACCATATCGTTTGTTCACACTGTTCACAATATCGACGAGAGCAGTACGAGCGGACATCTAACAGCGAAACAAAAATTTCAACTTTTGCCTGTCATCAGCAAGAATATCAATAGAAAAAACATTTGGATTATAGAAGGGACGTTGGTGACGAATTCTAGGCTGTTTACCAATGACAAAAATCATCTGAATTTTTGTTAGCTACTTTTTAATATGTACATTGTTTTAATTTTGTGCCGTTCTTGTTTGTTCACTTCTCTTATTTACTGGATGAATATCGCCTATTTTAGCAGCCATAGGTGCTCAATTACTAGAATAAACGTTTCATTATATATTCAGTGGCATTTAATTTATTTAATTAATTAATTTATTTATTTATTGATAAATAATATTTATTATAAATAAATATATATTTATTTATAATAAACACCACTCTAAGCTCGAATAGCGTTGTCGGGAAGAAATTTCAAATTGAATCCTTGTGACGTCATAGTTGCTCACGGTGCTCAATGCAAAAGAGGTAGCAGCGTGAGCAGTCATCATGACATTTTTTATAATGGCAACTCCGGATTCACGCTCCACCGCCTCGAAACACCGAAACTCGTCGGCGAAATAGCGTCGGCGGGAAGAACTTTCATATTGAGCAATTCATTGCTTTCTTGCAAAAAAATAGAAATATCTACATATTCAGCCATTGTAAACTCAACTAATCTTGGAAATAAGATTGACGCCAATTTCGCGTCTTGTTTCAACGCAAAATGGCGTCTGTCACTATGAAAACTGTGAACAAAGCGTAAAAAGCGTATAGTGTTGCTAGCTTCTTGGTGCGGTGTGAAACGTGGGAAACGTTTTTAATATCGGATCACGCCCATAAAATGCTAATATTCGCAATGAACCAAATCATTTCCCATTAAGTCATAAATATTTTTTAGTATTGGCAACATTAAAAATAAATTCATAACTTTTCCCCGTATGACGTTTATCTGTCATCGTTTGACGTTTCATGCTCATGAAGCAGTGACACATTCAGGATGTTCAAGTCTTGCAAATTAGAATTTGTTCGACAAAAATTACGTTACAAAAAATATACGCAGCACAATAGGTTGCGATGTTTTAAATCTCCCTTGTGTCGTAGTTTGACCAATATAGAACAACCGAGCAAACTTATCAATTTAAGATGAACAGCTGTAAATCGGTCATAAATCTGTATTTATCAATATTTTCAATTCGCTGAGACGGTATGAAAACCCTTAAAATTAGCTCCGAGAGAAAATGAATGATCTGATGATTACATAACGAATAGATCTTTCATTTAAAACCGAAATAAAAAAGAATAGCCATGTCCCATAACGAACTGTGATGTCCAATGATTTGGGCACACCCGAGGATTTTTATTTCTTCATTGAACAGACCTAGTGGCTGGAATCTTCCCCGCGCACATGGTGCATTCAAAAAGTTTTGGCACCAAATGTGCGGAAGGAAGATTCTACGGAGAATAATTCCGTAGTCTACTTCTTCAATTGTTTTTAAATGTAGAATCTTATAGAAAATTGCAGATTGCAGCAGTTTGTTACCAACTTTGATTTATCGGCTTTTTTTCCATTGAAATTTGCAGGCGCTGAGTTGGAGTTGGCAAGCTGTCCATTGATTCAGTTCAATAGGCCCTGGTAATGCGGAGTAGCGGCAATCTTTGTGTGACGTTGAGTCGTCGATGGCTGGTTTTGCACATGCCATAACGGCCCAGTCTTTCGGAGGAGCATGCTGCGGCTCCATATAGCACAATACCGACATATATAGCATTGTAGGCGATGCGCATATTTCTTCTACTGAGACATTTTTGGAACTTTTTAGTCTGTTAATTCTAACTGTAGCAGTGTTTTTAAAATAGATGTCACGTATGTGTGTGCATATGATAGGACGCACATGTCGCCTTTAGACGAGGCAAACAACTTTTTACGCAATTTCTAATAATTCTAAAATCGCTGGGGGTTAAAAGGTCAACAACTTGAGTCCGAGTCTGACCCGAGAATGATGATTATGGGTTAATACGTTGAAAACAAAATTCACATTATTGTTTATATTATCGCTTTTATTGAATATAAAAATGATGTTAAAATTCTCTTGACGCATGAAACTCGAAATGTACATTTTTATCATTCGCTTGTCAACGATTTTATGAATTCACAGAAGTCAATAAAACGACTTGAGAACGCAAAAACGATTATTGGCCGCCGCCGTTGTTAATTAAAATTATTTTATTCGTTCCCAGAATGAGAACGTATCTCTCGGCCAGGTCACGTATATAATTTGTAAAATATGATTTCTCAGTTATGTTTACACAGATAGTTCACAGAATTCGATAATTTTTATGCATATTATTTATAATATTCTCTAATAACAAGGACAATAAATCAGTACTGATAAAATATAACAAAATTATATATTTAATTTTAAAATTAAAACCAAAGTCCGTCTTCTGGTTCTTCTTCACTATCGCTGACTTGTAAATCATCCTGGATAGCGCGTTCTTCCTGAAATTAGCAAACGTATATTTGATAAGATAATATATGTTTTTAACATATTTATAAAATGATATCAATAAATACTTGAAACTGAGGAGGATCTTCAGGTTCCTGCTTGAGAGGAATATCAAGAGGTAGTTGTTGATGTGACATAACGGAAGCATCTTGTTCTGGATATGACATTGCAGATGGCTAATATAAAAAAATGCACGTTTTAAAACATGTTTTTCAATTTCATGAACACTTTAATAGCTTTTCTAATCTATATAAAAATAAATGTGTGTTTGTTTAAACCGTATACATTCCTATACCATACATCCGTTTGCGATGAAACTTTGGCGAGATGTTGTGCGCACATGCATGAAGGTTTTTGAATAAGTACAACAGAAGAAATGACGGCACTAGCGTATCCACAGCTTGGCTACCAGTTTTATCGAAATTTAAAGCATACCAGTAACCAAGCAAAAAAATCCAAATGCGTAACCAATTGGCTAAAAATTAAGCACTGGACAGAGGATGCTCATAAGGAGCATGAGTCCGACATGATGAATTTTTGATGTACTTCTCAAATAATTATTAAATGTGATTGAATGCCCGTTTTATAATGTAATTAAAAATATATAAAAGCACTTCAATAAACAGAATTAAAGCACAATAACGCAGGTACTCGCTAATATAAAATATAGCATTTACATTGTATTCTTGATACATAGGTTTTTCATGGTTCTCGTACTGTCCAGACATATCAAAGTCATAATGTACGCCTTCCGGTTCGTTATATACGACTTCCGAATACGGAACACCCATTTGTTGATTATGCATTGCATCCTCATAAGATACAGCTTCCACATCATCGTACGACTCGTTGACATCAGTGATGATTTCTTTTTTTACTGTAGCCCCCGCCACCAAAAAGTCTGATGGATCATAATTCGGATCTACGTCGAGTGAACCGTCATCTAAAAAATAAAAATATATGAAATACGTCGATATATTCAATTCAGTTTGTCGGAGAAATATCTCAAAACGTACCTGGATTATGACAATATGGCACGTTAGAGAGTTGCACCATTGCTTCGGCAGCGTCTTGCTGTTGAGCGGGATCCACTTCTTCAAAGTCGGAGCTTTCACTTTCAGAATACTGCAAATCTTTAAATGAAAACGTTTTAATGTTTTTGATAAACTTTTATTAAAAACAAATTTATTTTTAATAAATTTGAAATATGAACCTTCTTCGAGACTGTTATCCTGTTGTTTTCCGCTTCGAACTCGCGATCTCTTTACCGCCCCTTAAAGAATACAATATGAAATTAATTCAATTCAATTTTAACTTATACGAAAAAGGCGTCAATCATACTTTCACCGTCTGCTCCATCAGAGCGCTTTTGTTTTGGAATCCGGACCGGCAATGGTTTGTCTATTGGAATTTTTTCATCGATTTCAATATTTTCGGCACCTGAGCTACCTTCTCTCTCGGGATCGATTTCAGGTTCTCCTTCTTCTCCCAACATTTCAGCGTCTTCTCTCATCTTTTCTTGTACCTTAGCAATAATTTCTTCCAACTGCGTAACATGTTCTCCCAACTAACACAATAATTCAGAATTAATATAATTTTGAAGCGTTCAATAAACACAGTCTGATAATAATTTTCATTTAAATATACTTGATTGAGTGCGTCTCTCGTCACGTTGAGTAATATTTGAGCTTGTTGAGTAAACGTCGACATAGCTCCATTATATGCTTCACAATTTCGACATATGAGTTCGATATCTTCAAGGAATTCTGCTCGACTATGATATTTGTGTGCTATAAAATGTTTGTATGATTAATCAAACGGTTCAATTTGCCGAGCCGATTAAATTTAACAAAGCAGTACCTTGTATTTTTTTGCCTATTGTTTCGAGATCCATCGGACGTTTAATAACGTTGTAATAATCTTTAACATGCTTCTTGTTAACAGGTTTTAAGAATGGCCATGCTTCTGGCATTACTTTGAGTTTTGTAGTTAACAAATTCTCTAATATGAACGATAAAGCAACCTGCGAAATAATATTTTTGTTAAAATAAATATTTTTAAATACTTTTACATCGGTAGTGCCAAAAATACGTGCCGTTTTTTTATATCAATTTTATAGGTATAAGAAAAAAACAACATATTATAGCGGGTTGTTTTTAACGCTGTTTGGGCTTTGCACCAACCGGCGTTGCCTGCAAGTGGTGGGAGTAGATCCTGAGGATTGCAGGATGAATACACTTTCTATTCTCTCTGGGGAGCTTTGCGGACTGGTTGTTATTGTTTGGTGGTATGCAAACATTATTTGCCGTCCATCATAGTTTAATTTCATGTTACATTTCGCATCAAACCTGGAAGCTTCTGCCTCGTGATCATATCATCATGGTAAATAAATTGAATTGTTAAGAGTTCTCAATGTTTCAATTGTTTCTCTCTCTTTTTGAAGATACTTCTTTTCGGTGTTGTCTGATGAGCAGCCGAAGATAAAGAATGCCTCCTTTACGGAGGTAAAAGGATTTCATCGTACACTGCGAGTCCGCATGGAGGTTGCGAAGTCTTATCAATACTGAAGAGTGGATGCCCCCTGTCGAGCCCCTTCAGGCTAAAATGAGAGACGCACAAGTGTATCCAGCCCTCGGGTGAGGTGAATGAGATGGATGAAATAGTAACTCCCATTCATTCAAGTCTTTAACTCTTTTAATGTAATTTTTTGTTGAATGGAGTCTACGTTGTTGTGGCGCAAGATGACGTTGTATCTATTGATGAGTTCTTGATGAGTTTCATCTTAAATTTCTGAAGTAAATGTACTAAATTTTTAGAAAAAAAATTGAAAGAGATATTGCTGATACACTTGGCTATTTTTCCACATAGTCGCCTCATTATGTCCTCCTCAAAGAACTCTTCCGCCAGCTCCTTGCTCCACTTCAGAATCTCATTCTGCACTGCTCGTCATTTGAAAATCTAATTCCATCAATGTGTGCCTTCAGGGAGGAGGGAAAAAGTCAGGGGAATATGGGAAGTGGTTCAAAACATCCCAACCAAATGTCTCCAAGAGCAAGAGCACTTTGGTGGTTAAGACTGTTTAAGGACAGGCGTTGTCGTGCAACAAGACCACTCTTCTTGTTAGCATTCGCCTCCTTTTGAGTTTTTTTTTAGTTTCACAATATTGTTGTGCATTTATGGTCTCACCCTGAAGTAGAAATTCAACCAAAATAATGCATTTACAGTCCCAAAGCACTGAGACCATAAATTTTTGTCCAAAATTATGGTTTTGAATTTTTGGCAGATGGGAAATTGGCGTGACAACTGTCTTTTGGACTTAGGCAAGTAATGAGCCACCCACGTTTCATCTCCAGTCATAATAGAGCTCAGAAAATCCTCATCTTCCAAATCCAGTCACTCAAGAAATCACATGCGCTATTGACCCATGAGATTTCTTACTGACATCTTTCATGCAAGTGGACACTACAAGGTGAGTTTACGTATTACCGTATTCCTGCGATGCTCACTCTGTCAAGAGATCTCCCACTACCATTCAGTATTGCTAACTCTTAAAAAACAAAAAATCACAGCCCGCTATGATCACAATACACTTACTTTATGAACATGCCTTGTATTATTTGACAACAATTCAAAATGAACGATCCTGCATGTGGTTTTTGGGTTTGAGTTAGTTGAGAGATCTTAGAAATTAGATTTAAATAGAAATTTGCTAGGCCTTCCACAACCTGATTTATCCAGCAACGAAAATTTGTCCAAACGAAATCTGCCTAATCGCTTGCTGCACTTATTAAAATTTATACATATTTAATATTTATAAAATTATACATGACCACAAGTGCATGGCTGATCAGAATAAAATGAACAATGACTGTTTCAAAGCATATAGCATAAAAACCATTACAAAACTTATCAGCATGTATTTTTGGCAATATCAATATGAATCCAAAAATCCATCAATGCAAATGAAACAGGAGAAAACAATAAAACACAACATGTGAGTGCATACTCATCAAATGGTTAACAAAAATATCGGAAAAAAATGTAATATATTGGAATTCTACCTGATCATTATCGTCCAAGAGCGGATTGATTGCTTTTTCTAGTCGCATAAGTTGTTCTTCTTTTTCGGTCAAGAGTTCTACGCAACGAGCCCACATTCGTTGGGCCGCTACCGTTAAACTGCTCTTGTTGCCTTTATAAATGAGATAAAAATAAATCAATGCGTGAAAATTAACCAAACATAATAAACAGCGTATATTCAAAAGCAAACCATTGTATAACGTTGAATTATCAACGATTTGGTTAACATCGGCGAGAAAATCTTCACGACTTTGATAGCGCTTTTGACGGAGATTATCTCTGATGGTCTGCAAGTCCATCGGTCTAGATATGATTCTATAATAATCCTGCACCAACTGAAATGCGCAAAAAACATTTAGCGGTGTAAATTTAGTATAATAATAAGATTTTTGAATTTACCTTTCCGTTAACGGGAAAGAGGAAAGGTTGCACATCGGGAAGATGACGCATTTCGTTGAGTACGTCTTCGAGTAGCGAAGACAGAGTGACGAGCGGATCGGTTCGTCGGCGTTCTGCTGGCCTACGAACAAGATAATCGCAGGATTCTGACACCCGGCCTCTTCGTCCGATCCCAGAAATACTAGATGTACTGCTGCGACTTCCAACCGCATCTTTTGGCACGCGCAAGAGCATAGTTCTTCTTTTAATTTCCTCTGCTTGCTAAAATGTTAATTTTAATTTATAAAATCAAGATAATAGAGAACGAATGTGTTGTCACAACTACATTTATGTATAGATCGTACCTTAATAAGTTTTCCACTGAGAGTGACTTTGGTGTCTTCAAGATTGACAAGCTCTTCATCTTCTTGATTGAGTTCTCGTTGTATTTCTTCTTCTTGTTCTTCTGTTAAGGCCACAGCTAATGGACCGGATGATCCAGAGTATAATGGACATGATTTATTTGTGCGCATATGACCAACTTGTCCGCAAGCACCACACTATGCATTAAAATTAGATTTATTAAGAAATGAGCTTTGAAATTCTGTAACATAATGTTGGGGGTGTGAATAAGTTCCTGCCGTTTCACCATCAGATGGCGGTATAACAGAGACGGAGAGCTTTTCCGCATGCATCGCACGATTGTATAGATCATTAGCCCAAATTTATCGACTAATAATGATTTCAATTGTGTTATTTATTTGCGCAAAGAAATGACTGAATATTTTGTGCTATCGACAGTGTTTATTTATTTAATTGCTTGCTGTTTGTCATCACTGCTTGTTGAATTTTACTGCATTACTTTATTCAAAAGAAATCTGCAGCTGAAGCACATGGAATTCCTTGTGGAGACCTATGATGATCATGCTCTGGATTTTGATGAAAATGCAGTGGTGCATGAAAAAAGGTTAAAGACGAAGAATTGGAAACATTGCTTGATGAAGATTCATGTCAAACGCAATCTGAACTAGCAAAATCATTAGAAGTTGATCGAACAACAGTTTCAAAACGTCCGACACCATCGGGAATGATACAAAAGGAAGGATCTTGGATGTTTAACGACTTGTAGGAGCCGAGAGTACAAAAGGCGTCTTTCCACGTGTGAACAAATGCTCCAACGGCAAAAAAAGAAAGGTTTTTTACATCGTATTGTGACTGGTGATGAAAAGTGGATATACTACGATAATCCTGAGCGTTAGGTTAAGCCCGGCCAAGAAGTAGCATCGACGCCAAAGCGGAATATCCACAGTTCCAAGTTCATGCTCTGTATTTGGTGGGATTAGCTGGGCATAGTGTATTATGAGCTGCTCCAACCTGACCAAACCATCACAGAAGATTTATACCGAATGCAATTGATGCGTTTGAGCCGGCCATTGAATGAAATGGAAAATTTTACCCCATCCGCAAGATGGGTAAAAGTAATGGCTAGCGACGGGCAATACTTTAATTAACTCGCTTTTTTATTACCTTTTTAAAAAAGGGATTTATTTCCACGACCAAAAAACGGCGATAACTTATTCACACGGCCAATAGTATATAAGAGTTTTTACTTTAAGTTTAAGATCAGGCTTCAATTTGGCGCGTCGCCGCTTAGGAGATGCGTCTTCTTGTTTAATTCGATGCAATGGCAATAATCCAGTTGCACCATCTGGTCCACCGAGAGATGAGCCTCCGCCTGAAAAATTCCAACTTATTATCATTGGAAAAATATGCGATTATAGTATAAAAAAAATATGTAACCTAAATTATGAGGCAGCATTGCAGGTGTAGTTGTATTTCCAGCCAATCTTTCACGTTCTTGATTACGTTTAATACGTCGAAGTTGTTCCTGAAAGCATAAATAATGTTAATAATTCGCGCAGTTCAAAAATAGCGATACATTTTTATTAAATTAAGTATAAATTCACTTGAATTCTTCGTTTCTCTCTCTTCATTTCTTCTTTTTGTGCATCATCCAGTGTAGCAAATTGTCTAATAAATGCATCATCTTTTGTAGAGCGTATTTTAGTATACGCTTCGATAACGGGTGCTTTACGAACGATTTCGACTCTTGTATATTCTTTTCCGACGGCGTTTTTGAATGTACGAACAATTTTTAAAACTCTACCAGCTAAAAATAATTGTTAACGATTAAGAATAAATATAATCTGCTGAATAAAATCAATGGCAATATTAAGAAATTGAACCGTGAGAGTTTGCAGGCTGTTGGTCAGAGTTTTGTTGTTTTTTATTTTCTGATTGACCGAGAATTAAGCGACGAAGTTCAGCACGTTCGGCCTCTTCTCTCTCCATTGAAAGCTTGAAAATTTAATAAAACGATTATGAAACATTGGTAGTGAAAAAAATTGTAAGTTTTTGTGTATTAGTCTAACCTGTTCCGTTGTTTTTTTATTGGCAAGCATGTTTTCAAGATTTTTACCCATTTCCTCCAAGTCTGATTCTTCACTAACTGAACTTTCAGCCTCATCAGTAGATAAAACTTCTGTACTGGATAGGACACGATTTTGCAATTCAAATATTCTTTGGCACTCTTCTTTGTATCTAAAAATGAAATTATTCCGATTTGAAATTTAATCTCAGATAGGATTTTTTAATAATAAAAGTAAATAAATTAACCTTTCTTGATGTTCAGCTATTGAAAATCGATTGCCCCTAGAAAATTTAGTCATTCCTTCTTCTCCAGCTTTTGCTTTCTCGGTCGATAAAGTACGAACTACATCAATGACTTCCCACCGTGATAATTTTTTGATCTTAAAAATTAATCAAAAAAGTATATACAAAAAGAACATAAACCAAAATTATAAACGCAATTACATAGAAAATATACTTCTTCTTCAGGCACGCCGAATTTCCTCAATAAAGCTTTAGCATCGTTCAACGAGAGACGTCGCAAATCTGCATCCGTACCAGTAACAGTTCGTTTGGGTTGTTGGTCGTGTTCCTCTTTACTTTGAGTAGGTTTATTGGGCACTCGTACGTATGAGAATCCTTCTCCACATCCCGTCGGATCAGCTGGACCAGTCAATTGCAGCAAGCATTTTCCGCGCATTGCTTGAATGTAAGCTCTTGTAGTATTCCACGGTGCTACTTTTATCTAAATGAAAATTGCAATTCAAATGTCGTATAAATTATAATAGAATTAATTGTACCGTTAAAGGAAAAATACTGCAAAAATGGAAGACGGGGGTGCCGCGCAAAATTGTCGAAAAAATTGTTTCCTTCTTATGGTCTTTAACCCCGGACCGTTAAAGACCATCGGACCGGAAATCATGAGATGGCAAAGTCGTGCTGTAAAGATACCTTTATACGCCTAAACATTTTCAATATATCTATTATAGAAACTTGCAAATGTGCATATTTACTATTCAACAAAAAATAGTATTCTAAAGAAACTTTTAACCGTCATAAAATTTAGGTATAATTAACTGAAATCGCTATCGCCGGGTAAGCTATTAAGCTTTTTCAACAAAAATAAGACAACTTTCGTTTGTGTTGTCTTGAGAGCAGGTGCTTGTTTTGATAATTAAGATACTCGCATCATTCTTATCGTTGACCAATTCTGTTATTCCTCCTTGACTGTTCTGGAGTGGTGTCATTAGCCGAGTATCACCACTCCTTTGCAAAATCTACTTTTATCTGAAATTATATTTTATGGCATTAAGTATGGAATATTCTTTTTTGCGTTATGTTCTTCATGACTATGGATCGTGACCCTGGTTTGTGTCAATCACAGTGCTGATGACGATCCTTCAATACCCTCTGTGACCTGCAATGCGAAGCACTTGTACTAATGCAAGGTCTGTGGCACTCCTGATACGGTTGGGCCAGCGTGTAGGAGTTCTTCCACTTCTGCGGCAACTTTATATGTGGCCTGTTACCACCAGCCTTTCGAGATTATCGTCTTCTCTGCTAGCGAAGTGTCCAAAGAATTGTAAGACACGTCTTAAGTATATGATTGACAGTTTGTTTCTATTTCTAACTCATTCAGATGAGTTGGAGCGTCTGGCCGTCCATGGGATTCTCAGCATACGACTCCAGCAGTACATTTTAAATGCATCTTTCCTTTCTCACTCTTCCCTTAATTTTCAGGTCGCTGCTGCTGGAGTCCAAGGTGTAGGATTCAAGATAAATTAAGTGTTTGGCGCATAAATTGGCTGGTGGTCGTTATGTTGATTTTGAGGGCATTAATTGTTTGCGGTTCTAAAGTCTATAAAGGCATTAAATCGCACAATATTGGTGGTCAGTTATCATGCAAAATGTTCAGCGTGGAACCACATGTTCATAACATACAGTTTAGGCTACAAGAAGTTGCTTATCATCGATATGTAGCGTTCACCGTTGACGGGTATGGCAATGCTAGTTTCGTTTTGGACACTAAAGATGATTTTTTGCGGAAATTTGGGTCGACTTCCAACGGTTCCTAGATCAGTTGGATTTTATACGCTTGCAGACCCAAGTTGAAGTTGCAGAAAGGCCAATGAGACGATAATAATGATGGGAAATTGACTTGAATTGGTTTGGGTTTTCCAATATACTCTCCGCACGTTTCATTTTGGTTACGGAACCGGTTAACTCGAGTTTGACCACCAAACGTTGAATAGTTGACTCAGTAAGACGGTCATGGTGAGGATAAAAATCATGTAATGCATGCAACGTTACTCAAATGGAGCACTGATTTTGAAAATAAAATTTTATGATTTACGCACGTTATTCAATGCCTTAACCTTCCATAGTGATTTGCCATGCATTATTGAACAATTCAGACCAAATTTCGAGTGTCCCTATTGAAAGACCCAATACGTGGACCTCTACTAAAGACTGATAGTAAACAGATAAAGGGAAGCCTTCAGTTTGAAAGTGTAAGTATAAGATGGGGGTGTCGTTTAGGAACTGTTCTTAGTGCTTAAAAATAATCAGTACCTCATCGTCCATTTTTAATTGCATTTCTTCATCATCGTCTTCGTGTTGGGCAAATAAGAACTTTTCACCGTATCCTGCGTCTTTTAGGCGCTGTTCAGCTGCTGCCATACTAAAATAAGCACAACATTGCTCTGGGGATACCATTGCTCTTATTTCTTCTTCAGACGGCAGACGAAATTCTGGCTTTATAACCCACCTAAAATAAAAATATCAATATGAATTTTTAGCCAAATAATATAAAAATGATGTTACAAAAATAAAAAAAACATACCAATTTGAATCTAGACCAGTTCTTTTAAAATCAGCGCATAGTTTTAATCGTTTACGAATAGATGATTCAGAGTGGGCCGGAAATGCTCGTTTGATATCATCCATACGTATACGTCGTGGTTTATCACGAGATTTCCAAAATAACCTATATATAAATACCTAAAAACAAAAGTTAATTCATTGGATTGTATCAGATTTTAAAATTTAAACGAGTCCGAATAGGGTATTCAAATTTGATAGATGCATGTAAAAACACATATACATACTTGTAAAAAGTCTCTCACAAAGTTGTTGGCTCTTTTTGAATTGGGTCCCGGTACTTCATATAATGGACATTCTTGTCCAGCAACAAAAAGTGCATCTATTTCACGTACGAAATACTGCTGTCTATAATTTGATTATATAAAGTTAACAATACAAAATGAATTCACGCAATATTTTTAATGCAGTATTTACCTAGATCTGATGACGATAAAATCGCCGTTGGGAATATTATGAGGATAAATAGGTGCCCGATACATATTATTTTCGACCACTTGTTGAGATTGTCCAGGCGAGAGGATGCCCAAGAACGGCGACGTGTGAGCATATGCAACTTCACCGTATTTAAATGGTTTCGGTCCATTATCCTACGAATGCATTCAAAAGTGAAATCAAAATTATAGCAAAAAATAGACTATTCAAACGAACTATGTAAAAATTTACTTTTCCGGCCGAACGTTTGTAATAGTTTTTAATTTTAGAACACATTCCGACTTGATTGATAAGAGGCGGATGCTCCTCGCAAAATTCTACTAATACTATGTCACCGTCTCGACCACTCAAATCTTCGGTAGTCCGCATGAAGAATACATCACCACCTCCGGAAGCTAATCTTTCTGCTTCACGTTGCTAAAAATATATCCACATATTAAATTTGCTTAAGTATATTATCTGAAATGTTTTTAAAAACATGTCTATTTTGAACCTTTGCTTTTTTCTTAATTTGTTTTAAAAGTGGCGAAAGAGCATGCGGGCCCGGAGTTGAGAGCAGTCCGTGTGAATATTTACGCAGAGGTGGGCGATGAAAAGCTCGCAATCGAGCAGGTCCCATGTGTGTTTGTACTACTGGAGCGCGTAATTCTACAGCAGGCGTACTGTGTTGAATTAATTGTACACCGCTGGCACGAAGCCTTAGTGTTGAAGAACGAGCGGTATAAAATCTGTGAAAGTAAAACAATCATTAGATATGTGAATAAGTTCTCGCCGTTTTTCTTGAAAATAAATCCTTTATTATAAAAAAGCAAGTTAATTAAAGGATTGCCCATCGCTAGTCACTACTTTTGTCCATTTTTTTGGCAGAATTTCAATTTCACATTGAAAAACGACACTTCTTTTGAGACTATCAAAGTATCTTCATAAGAAATTATGTGTTGCTCAGCCAAAACATGCGTCATCGATCGGAATAAGTGGTAATTAGAAGGAGAAACATTAGAAGAGTGCAGAGGGTGGGGTAAAACTTCCCATTTCATTCAATGCTCGGCTTGGTTGGAGCAGCTCATAATACACTACGCCTAGCTGATCTCACCAAACACAGAGCATGAGCTTGGAACCGTGGATATTTCGCTTTGGCGTCGATGCTACTGCTTGGCCGGGCTTAACATAACGCTTGGGATTATCGTAGTATATCCACTTTTTATTGTCATTCCTCAGTATTCCCTGATCTCAGAGATTTGTTTATGGATGCAAACCATGTTTTGTGGATATGTTCAGGCTAAGCGTCCAATTGCGAAGCACTCATTCGAAGTGTCAGCTGTCTGAAAGGCGGACTAGTTAGACACACAAACCTTGTGGCCACTCCCTCCTATTTTAAGGCATTTAGCGTTAACTCCCCTCATGCTCAGAGCACAAAGTGACCACTCAAAGTTGAGAACGGGTATATCCTCGCAGACATATACAGCTTGGGTCAGAGGAGGGTCCCCCATTTCGGTTTTATGATTTCTTTTTTGCCATTGGAGCAGCTATGCACACGTGAAAAGATGCCTTTCCACATTTCTGAGCACAAGTCGTAATGCACCCAAGATCTTTCCTTTTGTATCATCCCAATGACGTTTCAAGACTGTTGTTTGATCAACCCCTAATGATTTTGCATGTTCAGATTGGGTTTGACATGGATCTTCATCAAGCAATGCTTCCAATTATTTGTCTTCAAACTTTTTTGGGCAAAACACGCAAATACAGTTTACTGGGCACAAAATTCGACATGTTTTACGCTACGAAAAAAATGTTGTTAACACTTTAAAGGAATGACGCACACTAATTTTAAGGCTACAGTACTTCAATATAGATACGGCACCACTTAAGCTATATGTACATAATTATTACATTGCCATCTATTAAATATATGCAATATTAAAAACATTATACATTAAAATAAATATAAAACAATACTGACACATCATTTGAGATATTAAATGGATCTCTGTCGGGAGATTTCGGAGGTGGAGGTGGAGCATCCTCTTGAAGAACATTAATCACACCTGCTTTACCGAGCAGAAGTTTTGATTTTTTTACATGAGGATGAGGTATTTTAACCTTTGGTGCTGGACCACGTTCTAAAATTTTTGTTATAAACGTTAGTTTATTAAAAATATATTCAGTTGTATTGCAACTATATTTAATTGATTACAAACCTGCTTGTATCTTTGACGGATCTATATCATCAGGAATACCAAGGATAATGTTTTCATCATTAGGATCTAAAGTCAGAATTTTAGGTTCTGGTAAAGCTTTCATTGCAGTAGCATCCCAAATCACTTCTTCTTCCCATTTTCCATATACTAACTCTTCATTTTCAACGGGAAAAATACTATACCATGTATCATCATCCCCTCTATAAATAAGAAAGCGAATGTTGTTAAATTGGCAGCATTTTTTGACAGGGAAAAACATTAAATAATTAGCTGAAATATATTTTCAAAAAATTCGTTACATACGTTGGAGGAGGTTGTTTTGGTAAATGTGGTAAAGGAGCACGACCAGGATGTGAAAATGCTTGAGCAGTTCTATTTCCACTGCTTGGTAGCCAACCGGCAGCATTTGTTTTACTGTTTAAACGGGCCATGACCTATTGAATTGAAAATATAGCGTACATTTGATATCAATCAACTTATATAATAACATATATTGTATTCATTTTAGATTAATTACTTTTTGTTTGATTTCGTTTCCATCCCACACAACATCATCTTCCCATTGTAATTGTGATACCATTAAAAATGCCTCGTCAGGGTATACTTCTTCAGGTATTGTGTCTAATTCTGCCTCGGATCCCTATTGACAATATTTATTCATCAATCAGTATAGAAATTGCGATAAAAGTAAATAGATACTTACTAGTTTATTTTATGGACAGAGTATAATATCAACGATATTGTTTGTTGTATGTAATAAAAATATATATAAAGAATCTTTTAATCATCATAAAATTTAGGTAATTAACTTGAATGAAATTGCTATCGTCGGATAAGCTATTAAGGTATTTCAACAAAGATAAGATGACTTTTGTTTGTGTTGTCTTGAGAGCAGGCGTTTTTTTGATAATTAAGATACTCCCATCATTTTTATCGTTGACCAATTTTGTTACTCCCCCTTGACTGTTCTGGAGTGGCGTCATTAGCCGAGTATCACCACTCCTTTGCAAAATTTACTTCTTCAGAAGTAAACTGGAAGGCTTGCATGGTAACTATGTCCTTTTATTTTCGCAACACTAGGCAAAAATAGCTGAACAACAGAAAGCAGATATCATGCAAGTTGAACATTAGGAAATATTCTGAAGAAATTAACGAATATTGTGTGATATCAATAGTGTTGAGGTTCTCTACCAT
This sequence comes from Stenopsyche tienmushanensis, assembly GCA_008973525.1. Lineage (NCBI taxonomy): Eukaryota > Metazoa > Arthropoda > Insecta > Trichoptera > Stenopsychidae > Stenopsyche > Stenopsyche tienmushanensis. Next base: position 397,365 of record WACJ01000052.1, on the reverse strand, counting down.
TTTGTTTTGATGGAGCAGTGTCCGAATAGCACACACGAAATTAAGATTTTTCGATTGTTTTGAAAATAACAAAAGTAACGTCATTAAAACCGTTGTAACTTGTGAACTAAATATCAGATTGTTATGAAATTTTAACACATATTATTTGAAGGTTTTTAGATTTCCAAAAATCATATGTAATTGTTAATAGTAGTACTAACTATATGTCATCCTACAAACTTATCGAGTGATGTGTTAACGTGTCAGTGTATACGTCTGCATTAACTGATCATTCAAATACATTTGTAATAGACCTTTTTTATAGCATTTCTGACAAAAATAAAAAAAATTCTTACCTTCAATTTGAATCCGTAGTTGAATCCTTCTCCTGATTCGGAAACTTGTAGCATATCATACCAAACTTGAGCGGGTCCAAAGCGCCAATGAGCTGTGGATTGACGATCTGCACCAGCATTTGCAGGTGTATTGTTGGAAGATCCACCGACGCCCTCTTCCCAAGGTCTTAATTTTTAACAAACGTAAATAATATTAATTCAGCAATATGAATATAATTTAGCACAAATGTTAATCGCATACTTTAACAATTTTTCTTCGTCGTCGGAACATGCATCGTATTTTTGTGTCGATGGATTTGTGTCGCTGGAGTTTGAATCTGTCCGATGCCGTTTTTTTCTTCGGCGTACTCCACGCCAAATCTGCGGAAGACTCGATACTCTACCCGGACCAAACAAACGTGAAAATCGTAACACCTAAAATAACATTTTGTGTCATTTATTATATAAGGTGGTGGTATTTTTAATATGTAAAATCAAAATAATTTTGAATAATAGCAATGATTAATACTTTATCCACTCTAAAGTCTGGAAATAGTTCTGTCACTTCAATATTAGCATATTTAGATGGCAGCATGGCAGCCAAAGGTGTTTCCAACCGACGATTTTTGGCAGAATCCCTCGGTGATCTATAATATATTAAGAATCTTATTTTAATATACACAGTTCATGGATGTAAAAATATATGTAAGCATTTTAAACAGCATGTTGAGGTTACCCTGGAGGCTGCGGAGGAGGCATAAGACTACCATCGTCTTCCATATCACCTTCATATCCATCTTCTCTATTTTCTTCTTCCTGTAAATAAAAGTCAATGATAAAGATTACAAGATTATAATAAAATACGATTTAAAATATATATATATTTATATTGACCTGTCCAACGGGTTCTTCAGCCAATTCGCTAAAATCAAAGTAATCGACTGCCGTTGGACTCTTCTCAGCATAATCTGAAAATATGCATGAACTTTTATGAATAAAAGAAAACATATAAGCGATAATTTTATGTTTGGGGTGAATTGAGGCACCTTTATCAAGGTCTTCGGCATTTTCGTCTCCCGGCTCAATAACTTCCGCTAAAAGCGATCCGAGACCCATGCGACACAGCGAAGAAAGCATACGCTTCGATTCACCGTCCAGCAGGTCGTCATCTTCCAGGCGACCGCTTTCGTCAATATTTCCAAATAGAAATCCTGTGAAGTCCACGCCAGGATTTGAATTTTCTCCATCGCTCTCGCCCATTTTATCAGAAAACATTTAAACGTCTCAGCGAATCTGAGTTCGAATTTCATTCAAGCTTCGACTATAAGTAATTCATGATCGATACATTTGTTTTGTTAACACCGGCGGACGTCCAATAACAACGCGCTGACTACTCTTGGGTGACACTTCTCGAAAATGTTGCCAGTGTAAATAAATACGCAACAAATTTCAAGTGCGTACACACTAAAAAAAAAAATAATCCAATATATTTTTTTAAAAATCTAAAACAAGCAGGTATGACTTCTAATATTAAACAAAAATATTTATAATTTATTAGACTTTTTTTTTAGACTTTTATAAAATAATAAAGCTAATTATTTGAAACAATTTTCATTTTATATTTCCATGAATTATTTAATAATGTTTTAAATTAAAAAAAAACAAAAACTAAACATTGTTTGAATATTATAAATTAATTTGTAATATAACATAATATTTTTTTTAGAGGAAATGTGGTTCGAATCTCCACTGAAATGCCTATTTATTATTATTTTTATACCTTTTAATTACATTTTATTCGACATAATTCTTTGTATAATTTTTATAATAAAATATAAATAAGTATTATTGTGTAGAATACATGCAAAAAATATGATATTATTTTTTATATATTCTATTAGTTTCAACAACAATAAGTAGATGACACTAAATTCTATACACGTGATATATTTTAGTGTGATTAGTATATATACATTTTAATTCAACGAAGAGTTGTCCTGCTTCGGCAGGACATATACTAAAATTGGAACGATACAGAGAAGATTAGCATGGCCCCTGCGCAAGGATGACACGCAAAATCGTGAAGCGTTCCACATTTTTTTGACACTTTAATTTGCAATAATTTGTTTACATTAAAATATTGATCAATGCACTTAAAATGCAGGGTTGTCACAAATCAGATTTAAATAATAAATAAAAGTAATGTATAAATAGTTGAGTTGTATTTATTTTGACTACAGGTCAAATTCCTTGATAGTTTTTTATCTTCATTCATACATTCGCCTTACTGTATGACTAGTCTAATACTTCTCACAGAATCATTATTATCATACTGCTGCTAAATGCCATCGATTATAATCGAGGGTATTTATTTGCAATATTTAGACATGTAGGGGTACCTTTACAGCACGACGCAAGACATCCGTCTGTCTCTGATACTTAAGTCTGATTCTAAGTATTTATTTGCAATATTTAGACATGTAGGGGTCGAGGGTAGTGATAAGTAGGGCGGGGGCACATATAGTTTATCTATAAAACCAGAGAAGAGCTGCTTTTTTTTTTGTTTGTTTTAGATGCTTATTTTTATAACTTTGAACAAGGGAGAAACGCGGACGGTGAAGTCCGATTGGGAGTCAAAAGAGACGTCTTCTATTCGTCAAGGTTAACCTGCCTTAAATCAGATCTAAAATCTACTTTCCTTAATTATAAAACTTCTTTGCTTACAGGGATGAATGGCTGCAACCCCCATCAGTTCATGTTTTATCACGCATATACAAGGAGATTAATTCAGTAAAGAAGCCGCATGACTTGCGAGATTGAAGTTTTTTGCCGAGGCAATTACATCTCATGCTGTAGTAGTATTTCCTCTGAATTTTATTTTTGAAAGCTCATCCAGCGAGTAGCTCAGATAAATATAGAGAAGGACGGGTTTGATACCATTTCGATTAGGATATTAGTTATAAGATTGTATAGAAACGTACAAAACAGTTTGTTTGCTGATTTGGCACTTGAGAGGCCCTTGGCGCAATTTTAGTTTGGGGCCCCTGGACCTATTCGACCCTCAATAAACACTGTCTGCGTCTATTATGCGGTATCAGGACAGAGAAAGACCTAGCTTTTCAATTGAAGGTTGGTATTTCAATCACACTGCATAAAAGTGAAATCATGTATTTTAAAGGATTAACATATTCTTTGAACAATTTCTTTGATTCCTTGTATTACGCGGTAAATCCAAAACTTTTTGAAGCCCGAAGATTATGCCTTCTTACAAGTAAATCTACCATTGGTACAGGAATAAAAAAAGAACAATTTTCAGACAAATTTTAAACTGACTGTCTATGGCCTCTCCGCATGTGTGACAGCCATGTGTTCTTATTACTCTGGGCTTTTTCATAATCTTACACTTGTGATATGCCTCGTGTAACGAGCTTTCTTGAACTGCTTTGCCCAGTTGTTTTGAGAACCAATGTAATTAAGACATGAAATTAGGCGGTTTTTTGTTAGTTAAAGTACGAGCATCGCCCGTCATTATCCGAATGTCACCATTCTTTTTATTAGTATTGTGTCCGTTTTCACATTGAAATGATTAGCAAAAAATATTGATAACAGAATAATTGATACATTTCTGAATATAAAAAAAGTAGTTTTTGTTATGTTCAAAGTTCTAGATCAGCGGTTTTTAAATTCATGTAGTCCGCGGGCCCCCTCCTGAGCATTTTTTTAGCAGACCCCATCCCAACCCTTGTGACTTAATTTTTCAAACAAACAAACATTTCTTGGTCAAATATTTGTCAAAATAGATCTTCTTACAATGTTTTCTGTAAATAATTCCAAGAAAATGTCTTGTTCAAGAATAGATACATGTTTTTTTTATATTTTTGAGACCCCTCGGTAATGTTTTCGCGGACTTCCAGGGGTTCACAGACCGCAGTTTAAGAACCGCTTGTCTAGATGTTTAGATTAACGTGGATAAAATGTGGAAAAATGCTATTATATACGCCACACTGTCAAAAAAATCCATAAAAATGTAGATAGAAAATACACTGCAGAATTGCGTTTTATAGTTTTCTGAAATTGAAAAACTGCAATAATGGCAATGGATAAAGCAAGCATATTTGTAAGAATTTTATATAAATAGGAGTGTACATTTTGTTTGAAACTTCAAAATGATTCTTTAACTTTAGGAGTATACATTTATGTCTAGCAAAAATCATATCTTTGATACGAAAGAATTGCTTCATCTACAAAAAATATTTGAGATACGTAACATAAAACAAGAAGATCCGAAAATGTATTATTGATCAGTTATTTTCCATTATATTTATACATCTATTTCAGATTAATTCTTTTTAAAAAATATTACTACAAAATAGGTATTTCTATTGCGTTATTCTAATACAGTATCTTAACCTTTTGCACTCCACCCATATTTTCTAAAGACCAATTAGCTACTCCAGCTAGAAAAATCTATAAGAAAACACCAGAAAGTAGGTAAGTTTCATTCGGGCCACCCGTTCTCTCGGGGAGGGTAACCATTATTTCTCGAATAAACATAAGATATTCATGATTGAAAATCACTTGTAAATTTAAGCTTGGTGAAATAAAAACGATATATGCCCTCCAATATATTTTATTTGAAAAGAGTTTTTTACTTTACACAACAAAAAATATGTATTTATGACAATAATATAGGTATTTACAATGAAGCGTAACTATTTTGTGACTACCCGCTGCCTTGCAGTTGTCCATCATAAATTATCTACTGACGAAACGGTCGCTACCTGCGAAAAAAGAAACCTCATTGGTCGCATGTTGATATTTCTATATTTTAGGAATTTTGTTATTGGGTACTTACCGTTAGGTACCCCGTCTCCGCCAGATAACAAAAAATAAAACCACCTCCAAAATTAAAAGCCTTCCAAAAATAGTACAGGGTAATCATTGCATTTTCTAAAATTTATATTTAATACAGTAGATTTTTTTTTACTGATTTTGGAATCAGAATTACCTTTGCAAATTTCTATAAAGTGGGACAATAACCGATTTGCATGCAAGCATTGAAAACTTTCGTGGGAAGTTTTTAATTATTGTGTTATCAATTTCGTCGAACCCTGTGCATTTTTTTGTTTTTAATCTTTCTTTTTTCTTAATAAAAGTTTCTAACTGAGTGATTTTAACATTTGTTAAGGATTTAGGATTAAGTCGCTAAGTTTTGGATAATAGGTTTACCTTATCTACGTTATCGTCGACTATTCGGAGAACCGCACATAAAGAAAAAAAAACCCATTGCCTTTTGTTTGACCGATTTGACGAACATGGGGTGTAAAATATCATGCATTTTGTGTACAACAAAAATTAGATCACTAGTCTTTAATACGTAATCGCGTGATTAAATTACGATGCAATTATTATCAAGATGTATTATTATCAAGAAAAATAGGTTATTTTATTAAAGATCTTGTATGTATACTTACAGTTTAATTATATTTTTTTAACGAGTGATATTTCTCGAAGCACTCTCCAATATGAAGTGCCGGCATATTACTGCATGTTTTGCAGTAGTACATGGTTCTTTTCCTTTTCTCTTTCCTATTTGTGCCGCAAACTACACAATCTCGGTATTTTTTTTCTAAATCAGGATATATGCTGTGACACTTTTGATTGTTTAATCGTTCTTCTGGATCTACCGTTGGTTTTTTGCTAGATGACCCTTTTCTATGATTTGCAACTAGCTGGATTATCAACTTATCAACAAATTGTAAATGGGTCATTGGCTTCTCCTTTTTTCTGAGTGAGTCTTCTTTATATAAAATATATGAATTTATCACTGTGGTCTCTAATCCCCAGAAAAAAAGTTTCCGCCACCATTTCACACTTTTCCTGAGGAAGCAGTAAGTTGAAGAATAATGATCAGCGATATCAACACCTCCCATGTGCTTCGTGTAATCAGCGACAACTTCTGGTTTCTTTATTTCTTCCTCTATTCCTCCTCGTACAATTCTTTTGATAACTTCAGTACCATTCGAATGCCAGTTACTTAGCATAGTTACAATGCGTTTGTCTTTCCACGCGAGAGTAATTGCATTGTCCGTTTTAAAAGATAATACTTCGTCTTTTTTTATTTTGGGCTTTTTTATTCCTGGCGGCAGATTTTTTTTATTTGTCATAATGGTCCCAGTTAAATGAGCGTTTAATTTCATCAATTCATCCGATAAAGAAATACTTGTATAGAATCGGTCTGTATACAAATGATAGCCTTCTGCATCCGGAATTTCTTTTAGTAAATTTTTATAAAGCTCCAAAACAATTCGAGTGGTAAATTTTAGCTCGGGATTTGTCAATTTTCCAGTTGTTAAAGAACCATAATAAGGAATAAATGAATATAAGTATCCACAGTGCGAATCCGCCAAAACATATAAACGAATTCCCCATTTTGTTGGTTTTTTTGGATTGTATGTTTTAAAACAAATCTTCCCTTTAAAATTTACAACCGATTCATCGACCACTATTTGTTGATGAGGAAAAAAATACTGCCTATATCTTTCGTCAAGATATTTTAAGTAAAGATCTACTTTTTTTATTCTATGTTCTAAGTTACTTTCTTGGCGATTAATTATAGAATTGTCGTGGAGGTGTAGTCTCCAAAATATCTGTAGGAAACGTTTTCTCCTAAAAATTGACGTATAAAATGGACAACTGGCCGTGAATGAGCGTGAAAAAAAATCTTGTAAATTTGGATGAGGTCTGATTCCCATATTCAAAATTACGCCTAAAAAGGCTCGAAATTCTACTGCGGTTACATCACAAAATGTATTCCACATTGATCTGTTGGTTGGAACCATTTTCTTAAACTTCTCTTTGGCATATTTGTTTGTTTCACCGACAATTGTATCAATTAGAGAATCAGTAAAAAATAAATTAAAATAATCTATTGGCTGAATACAATTTGTCGGCAAATTTGGCCCTGGGATTCTTGCACCGATGTAAAAAGATTTCTGCGGTTGAGCGACTATTGACGTTAATAAATCCCAATGTTTTGGCGATGAATTTTGTAAGTCTTCCTCATCACTGGATAGATGCATGATTCTTGGCATTCGTATGGGGAAAATGTCACTTTCACTCTCCGTATCACTTCCATTGTCTTCATCACTTTCATTATTCGCATCACAGTCTTGATCGTGTATCACTTCTGTATCACTGTCATCACTGTCGTCAACATTGTCGAAAAAAAAATCTTCTTCATCACTACTCTCGTTGAGTTGTGAAAAAGACCTCTTGTTGTTTTTGTTGCACTCCATGATATTAATAAACTTTGACGTTTTATTATATAATTAACTTAGTATAACGGTGATAAAAATCCCCACAAAAATTCCGAAATGACCGAGAAACGATTGTCACTGTATTGAGGGCGGAGCTTCGACCTTTTTAAACGAGCGCAGCCAAACGACTGTATGTTCACAAAATAAACCCGGTGAAATCAGTGATAATGCCACGCAAAACTTTCTAGGAACTATTTTACCCTTATGACACATCAAAACAAAGAAATGCGTATTTCTATAGCATGCTGCAGTATTAATCCGCATTTACTGATAAAAAAAATTCACAGAATTTGTTTGTTTGTTGGTAAAAGCGGCGCGCAAGTCAATGCCTGCTTTCGGCCAGACCGTCTGGCCAACGGAGCTGCTGGCAAGAATCCTTTGGGCCAGACAGTCTGGCCATACGAGCTGTAAAGGTTAAGTTATACATTGTTTTTAAATATAATTACAAATATATAAACGAAATCCTACTCAAAAATGTATATACCGTTGACATATTGTCTACAATTATTTACCAATTACCAATTTTTTACCAATACCCCCAAAAATAATTGGGGAGTAAGCAAAATATTACAATTATGGTTGGGATTCTGTTTTCACTATTTTTTTGTATTTGAACTGTAAATATGTTGAGAATAAGTGTTTGTAGCATGAATTTCAAATATGAATTTATTTTTAAAAAGTTGAAACGTGTTATTCATAATTAAAAAAAATTATGCCAAAAAAATGTGGAACGCTTCACGATTTTGCGTGTCATCCTTGCGCAGGGGCCATGCTAATCTTCTCTGTATCGTTCCAATTTTAGTATATGTCCTGCCGAAGCAGGACGAATGTCTCTTATTTTTATAAGTATATATAGTTATCGCGCAAAATTCTTCCACATGTATAGAATTTCCTGCCATCTATTGATCAACCATATAAGTTATAATATTAAAATTAATGTAATAATAATTTTTACGACAAATAATATACATTTACCAAAATAAAATAAAAAAACAAAAAAAAAAATATTTGAAGATTAAAAAAAAAATGTATTTTAACAAAATATTTATTTTATATAAGTAAAAAATAGGTAATTTAGAAGTGACATTAAAAAAAAAGAATATTTAATATTTGCCATAAATATACGTATTGAGATAATATATCATCATCATCATAGCGCAGCCACTAACAGTCCACTACAGAACTATGGGCCTCTTCAATATCCATTCATAGGAAAGGGGTTACATCCATTTCGTCTGTATCATACATTCACCTCCTCATTCGCTCGATATTGAAGGTAGCATTACCACCGAGTTTTATTTTGAACGCTCACCCAACGGGTATCCTGAGTGAACGTATTGACGAACACTTTCGCGAACGTCTCGATAAGGAGTTTGGGGGGTTTGTAAAGACTGAGTAGTTTTCATAGGGAGATGGTGGAAAACTACTCTAGACGACCTTTTTGACTCTACTGGAAAGGGCTTTCTGGAGTACAAGGAGTCCAGTCCCCCCTTTCCTCGCTAGGGCGTTGCCGGGGTAGGGTGAAGACATACGAGACGCTTAAGTGCATCTCGGATTCGCTCCTACACCAACTGAGGGTGTCTCCCCGTCACCGTACAACTTACCCGAGCGAATTCGAAACTGAGTGGTTTCGCCATTTTTTCAGGTTGCCCCTCTCAGTTCGGCGATTACAAAACGATATAGAAGTCAACGGAAGACAATGTTGTTTTTCGTTGCAAAGTAAAGATCATCAAGTGCATCTCCTCGAGGCCGTCTTCTTGGTGTTCTTCTTGTTCCTGCTCCGTTCCTAGAGCCTCTCGGATCCGAACCGGTGAGGTTCCTCGAGTTCCATACTGCTAAGTAGGGAAGACCATGCAAGAGACAACGAGCGACATGCAAGTTAAGATTCGTATAAAAAGCAATGAATAGTATATAAACTGGATATCAGCTTGCTGTTAGAAGAGTATTTAAGTATCTACTCTGTAAAAAGGTACTAGACAAGTGGCCAATAGTTAAAATACATAAAAACCTGACTTTAACCTATTCGTTTCAGCTATGTCTATATATTTGTTTCCAGTTACTCCCAGTCTGACCGATTAAATACTATTTGATTGTGCCCGGTAGACACTAAACGTCAAAGTTCGAATACTGTGATGCGACATAACTACCCCTTGCTAATACAATTTGACTAATACTTTTGCGGCCTAACCACATTTGACTACTCCTAACTATTATACTTATACGAGATAATATATAAAAAATATAATTTATAATTGGTTTCATAAAATAAACTAATAGTGACATGCATATAGTAGCGGTTCCTAAATAGGGATCCGCGGACCCCTGGGGGTCCGCGAAGCCATTTCCGGGGGTCCGCGAAGATATAAAAAAAACATTTATCTGGAGTTGAACAAGATATTTTCGTGAAATTATTTACAGAAAACATTATAAGATCTATTTTGGCCAGGAAATGTTTCTTTGTTTGAAAAATTAAGTCACAGGGGTGGAATGAGGCTGACCAAAAAAAAAATGTTCAAAAGGGGGTTCGCGAGAAAAAAAATTGCTCAAGAGGGGGTCCGCGGACTATATAAGTTTAAGAAGCGCTGGCATATAGCATATATAAAATATAGTAAAAAATGTATATAAACAGCAAAGGATTAGTTTCCATGATGCTATGTAGATTGCGAATTTCTTGGAATTAGATAACATTTAATGGTTCTATCTTACCATCACATACAATAGACAACAATTGAACTTGCACCAAATACGTTTCATATAATAATTGGAGCTATAATCAACAGGGTCGTAACTAGAGCGTGGCAAAGCAGGCGCCTGCCACGGGCGCAACAGGGATTGGGGCGCAAAACGCAGGATACCGACCCGATTGAGAGAGTTGTACGTGATTTTTATTTTACTTGGCCATTTTACTCTAAATGCATTAACACGTATATTGACATAAGATTCGCAAGAGTCATTTTCGATATCTCTCATGGGGTTCCCGATTCTTCGTTTGGAGATAATATGTACATACTTGCTTCATTACTCATAATTGGCTCGAGATAGATAACACCATCGATGTCATTAATTCAAAGCAACATGATATAATAATTGATTAGCGATGCTTTATCTCCACTTAACGGTGATCCAATTTTATGGATAATCAGTGTTCCCGATGAAGCTCGTAAGAATTTTAAGTGTCGACCCGATTAGTCATTTTTGGATACCCGAAAAAAAGTGTTTCGGCGCTCGTTGTATCATCTCCTTATATTGCTTCATCAGCACCAACACCACCTACGCCCCTCGGCCAGTGCGCCCCTCGGCCAGTGCGCCCCTCGGCCAGTGCGCCCCTCGGCCAGTGCGCCCCTCGGCCAGTGCGCCCCTCGGCCAGTGCGCCCCTCGGCCAGTGCGCCCCTCGGCCAGTGCGCCCCTCGGCCAGTGCGCCCCTCGGCCAGTGCGCCCCTCGGCCAGTGCGCCCCTCGGCCAGTGCGCCCCTCGGCCAGTGCGCCCCTCGGCCAGTGCGCCCCCTGCCTCATTTTCGTCCAAACGAAAAATACACGAGAAACACTAATAAGTAAGTAAATGTAAATTATGTCAATATTAGATGTTCTTACAATTTATTGCGGTTTTTTTCTCAATGCAATTTTTTTCAATTTCGTTAACAGAGGTCACGCGTTATCGTGCTGGAAAATAATGGTGCATCTATTCACCAAAGTTGGCTTCTCTTGATGTAAAGAGTCGGAGCGGGGGCGCTCTCGGGGCAGAGCCCCCGGGCGGCGCCCCGCTCCCACGCGCTCGTCGTGATGGTTGCACTAGCGCGCGAGTATTCTGTTTGAATTGCTTTTATATGACTCAAGATATAGGTGCATTAAAACATAATACATAAGTCCAAATTAATAAAAAAAATCAATAAAAAAATGTTCAATTTCTTATGTCCAACATGCATAGCATCTGCTTGCTGTTGCTTAATTATTTTTGCCTATTATTGTGTTGCGAAAATAAAAGGAATGAGTTGCTGTGCAAATCTGTCAGTTTACTTTTGAAGAAGTAGAAAGGGGGAATAAAAAAAATGGTCAGCGATAAGAATGGTGCTCGTTAATTATTAAAATAAATGCCTGACTTCTGTGCTCCTTGTGAGCATCCTTCGTCCATTGCCGTTGCTTTGCGGTCTTTATTGGAGATTGTTTACACTTTCAGATCTTTTAGCTGGTCATTGGGGCTTTAATTTTCGGTAAAATTGGTAGCCAAAATCTAGGAATGCTAGTGCCGTCATATCGTCTGTTGATTGCAGAGTTTCTTCGTTTTTTGATCTCTTGTAATTTTGATGCTGACGTTTTTGACTGTTGCTATAGTTTATGTGCCGCAAAATTGATGTGATGATCGTTCTTCGTAACATATTCGGTTATTGCTGATTTGTAATCCAATTGCAAAACTGCTTTCTGATATCCTCTCACCCTGTGGGCGATCTATCTATTGGTTTGTTCAATGTACGACATGATGCAGGCTGCGCATTCGATCTCGTAAACCCCCTGATTTTCGTTTTTCACTTTTTTCTTTTTGTCGAATAGGAGGCTTCCTATCTTTTTTCTCGTCCTAAAGATCGCGTTCATGTCGTGCTAATGAAGTGCTCTTGGATGCTTAAAAAAAATCCGTATGGTGCGTAGCGTCTGGTAATAAATGATTTGGGCGTGAGCAGCCCACATACAGCTGTCCATGTGAGAAGCATGCACGCATGCCCTGTGTTTCCCTGTACTCTGTTGATGCTCGCACCGGAAACTGCACGCGCTTCAATTCAAATAGCATATCAGTCGGAATAATTGGGACACATCTTCTTTCCATTTCAAACTGAGGGTTTGATGATATTATTCATCATCTTTTTCTCTAAAAGTCTGGTACTGTTGCTGCAATTTTAATTTATTTCAATTTAGTTGCCAATTTTCAGTGTTAAAATACACAATTCAAATATAATTTTTAAATAGAACGATGAACTAATTGAATGTTGCCTTTATTTTTTGTTCATGTGTTTGGGTGTCATTTGATAAATGCCTTTTTATATAATTCAAATCAAAAAGTTACTTTTTGCATTTTGTCGCGCTGATACACGCACCATACATTGAAAACCTCTGTTTTGTTTAAATATATCTGTGCAGTAAGCTCTTTTGTAGGCACGACTAAAATTTCGTTTCAATCTATTAGCTGGTTTAAGAATTATATCAATTTTACGAAAGAAGTAGAGTTTCATGAATTTCTTACGAAATCGCCCGGACTTTCAGCGAAGCTTAGCGCGAAACGCACGGACTGTAAAGTATTAATGTTTTGTAAATTTAATTCTTCGTTTTCGCCGATAGTCATTTCTTCCCAAATATATTTTTCCGACGATTTTAGACTTTTTTATGCGTATTAGCATAAAAAAGCTTTGTTCTTTATAGAAATATGAGGGATAAGTTCCATTATTTTTTAAAATGGCATAATATCAAAATCGCATAAAAAAAGATCCGCATAAAAACAGACCAAAGTAAAATATATTGGAAGTAGAATACGATAAAACTTTTACTACTTTAGTACTTGATGTTTATAATATGTATGTACTTCAAGTCGGTATATCGCAAAAATCAAATTATTTATCAAAATTAATTTATCTTATTTTGAGAAGTTTGAGAGTTTTTGAGCCACCTAAGTTTGTTTTCATTTTGATGAGTTTCGTCGGTGTGAGATAAGATTTGAAGTGTCGGCGAAGACGGTATGCATGAACTTATTCTGGCGCAATAAGCAAGTATTATCTGCTAACACATGACGGTATTTGACGGTAACTGTGCATCGATGGGTTAAATGACATTTTCTCGAAACTGCATTTTCAAAAACGGCTGTTTTTGACTGACCCGGCTGAAGTTTTAGGTGGTTTCTCACTATAATATTGTAAAATTGTGGGTAAAATTTGTCAAGAATATATAAAAGTTTAATTAAAAAAACTACTTAGTTTTTAATTATATACTTTTATAGGTATATTCTGCTCCTGCACATAATAAAAATTTAAAAAAAATTGTTTTCAGATCAATAAAAAAAATCCGACAAATTCTTGATATCAATAAAAAAAAGTCTAATGAAAATCTTATAACGACGCCATTTTGTTTATAACTAACATTAGCACTTTTTTTAATGTAGCAATGTTGTAATAAAATAATGTCAAAATATTAAACATTATTTTATCACCTTTAAAAATGTATTGAAAATATCCGTCCGAAAATGTGTGGGGGGGGGGGGGGCGCAATTTTGATTTTTGCCACGGGCGCATCATACCCTAGTTACGGCCCTGATAATCAACAAAGCCTCTTATTATTGCAGTGGATGCATAATAGAAGGGAATGAAAGGCACCCTACGGCTTTGCTACGAGCGAACGGGAATAATATTCAAAATACTCGAGGAGCTGATCTTTGAGCTTTAAGGGAGGAGGTTTATAATAGCACCGCAATATTTTGAAACGGTTACGATGATTTGATACTGATATGATACTTTTTTGTTTGAATTCAAATTTGACGTAGCGAATGCAGGTAGAAATATTAATAGAGCTTTTAGAGAAGGATCGATTTGTTAGAGAACAATTAAAATATGATATAATATAAAAAATCACTATGGATAATCTGAATCTCAACAATGAGCTTCGAGAAAAAAATCAAAATCGTAATTATTGATAAAGATTTAAAAGCTACAGTGGAAGCTTCACTTCAATAAGAAAGGTTGAAAAGCTGGATAAGTGGGTCCTTTACAATTTATCAAAATGCGTTTGGAAGTGTGTCCTTCATTGGTAATTCTTAATGATAAACCACATTTTTTGGATCATGTTATTATTTGTGATGAAAAATCTATTTTATACTTTTTAATGAAGATTATTTTGATTGAATTTATAATAATTTCAAATTACGAACGTTCATGTGATACGCCTTAATAGCAATCGACAATCATACGGTATACTACACCATAGACAATTGAGAACGAAAAGGGGACATTTACAAATTAAAAAAATATATCATGACAAAGTAAGAAGATTAAAATACTTAATCTAGTCATATGACACAAGATCTTTATACGATGTAAGCTGAAAGCATTTCTTGTTTCTGCAATTTGTTTCAGGCTGCCTGGAACAATATAGCTTTATATTTTAAACAAGTATGCATACATTACAAAGCATTCAAAAGCATACAGGAGCATTGAAGCCATTGTGATTTTATGTATTAATATTTTAAACTTCAAACAAATAAAAAAATATTAGACGATTTTTTTTAATTTTTCAATTTCTAAAATATAAACCGTAATTAAATCAGCTGAATAAACAAATACATGTATATATTTACGAATTCATTATAAATTAAAATTTTGTTTACGCTAAATTTGTATTATATATTTTTTATTTTATTAAGAATGTTTCAAATTAATTTAAGTCTGAAATGCGAAATAAGAGATTTGTATTTATATAGTCATATGGGTGGAATGATCAAAATACGTTTTATGAGTAGCGTTTATAAATATTTATTGGGATGATAAAAATTATAAAGGCATTCCGAGCGGGGGATAAACTGAAAAGAGTTGAAAAATAAATATGTTTATCTACAATATGTAAATAGTATTTTTTTCGATTTTAAATTAAATTAATTATGGCAATTAATTTATTTATTTAGTTTATGTGCAGTGCAAAATATTCCGGTAAGAATAGAGATTAGATAAATGAACGTCGAGAAGATGGTCGATTTAAAGTGGCGTTCGACCAAAACGATAACAAGCTGTCATATTTGAATAGACGCTGGATTGATTGTTTGATATGAAAAAATGTATGCATATTTTAATTTTATTTCGAAATTATTCCTCTTTCCATTTCGTTCTTATCTCCAGCGGATAAGTGTCAGTGTATGTTTCAGGGCATGATTCATCTAGCGAGCTCGTTGCCGGGTTTAGTAGTCGATTAACGGATGTGCGTAGATTTGTTTATATTTTTACCTGTGGATGAAACCCTACTATATGATTAAATAATGTAAATGCAAGCGTCCTCCGTTTAGGGAGAATCGGCGCTTATCCTCGGAACGGTTCCCGAGTAAATTGCAAATTAATCAGACGAAATAATCCGCCATTAGCGCTGACAGGCGCTCCGGGCGGCTCGGAACCCCGTTCCGTCCGTCCGTCTGTCTGATCGTCGTCTTTAAAACGAGATTAAACAACAACATTATTTTATCATCTATCTTAACGAACAGTGCATTCGATGCTACTAGCGGAATGAAATATTCAGTCTAAATTGAGGTTAAAATCACAGATGATTTGCCGATCGAGTCGATCGCCGTCTCTCCCTGTCAAGTTTGCGCACCACCGCTTGACGTGTTTGGCCCTAAAAGAAAATATGAGCGACCATGCGCGTCGAATATATTATTTTAAATTGAATCGGAGAATTTAAAATATTACATTGGAATATAGGAATATTAAGAAAGTTTTACTGGTGCACGTGAGGGGCTTTCTTTTAAAAGTAGATATGCGGCCTGTTTTTAGTCGAATTTTCCATCTGTCTCGAACTTGCTTTATCCATATGAAGAATATGTTCAGCACGAAAGTTCTAACATTTCTTTTGGGAAAGCTACACTTGGATAACCTACTAAAATTATCCATGCGATCAACATCTGCATTTTCCAGGAAAGCGTAAGGTTGGCAGCACTTGCGTCCAGAACATACATACACACGCGAAAAGACGTTTCTGAAGATATGAATCTGCTCAGACGAGACGAATATATAAATCTAAAACGGAATCTTCATGAATGTTGGAGTCTAATAAATAAATATAAATAATATTTTCAGAAGTGCGATTTATAATGATATATATGAATATAGGCTTAAGGGGGTATTCCAGCGGCACAAATTATGGGTGTTGTTTGGGTATTCAATAAAAAAATATTTTTAATGTACATTTTTTTATCAGATATTTATTGATATTTTTAAAATATACAAAAAAAAAAATTTAAAAAAGTTGTAGACTGGTAAAGTGTAAGGGGTAAAAAAGGGGCGTGCCCTGGTTGACATGATTTCAACCCTTCTAGTCATCTAAAATAAAAAATATTTTTAATTAGTAAATAAGTCGTATTCCTCACTAGCACGATGAAGGCTACTAAATCGAGATACTTTCGCCGAAATCTGGACGCTTGGAAACAGTGGCGTAACTACTAATTGGCGAGCTTAGGCGACGCCTAGGGGCAGTAACTGTCTAATATATGTATACATATGAACAGTACATATATGTTTTTCAAATTCTTAACCTTTCCCTACCGGTGATGTATTTACTACACCTCGACTCTAATAATGGGAATATCGATATGAAATACAATAGATACGGGGTTCAGAATTTTTTTGTTCCTCCGTAATATAATTACGAATCACATCAAAATATTATAGTATATAAATATTCATCTGCAGCGACGGAAATAAATCATTTGTCGGGAAATCGGGAATTTTGCGAGTTTTGAGCTGTTAACTTGTTATTTTATTAGTCATCCTATGAACTTATTGAGTAATATGTTCCGTATAGTTTTAAAACAATGAAGAGAATATCGAAAAAAGCTACCTTCAAAATGAAAAATTACTTGCTAATAAAGGGGTTAAAAGGGATTTTGGAGGGTGATAAACGGCAAGTGTATGATTTGAGGTACGAGGAGCGGTTGTAAGGTAGTGGGTGGTGGTTTGTGCAGGTGACACTTCACCACATCTCAACGTCATTGCATCCACCCCGGGCTCTGTATCGTTTGCACCATACGAATGCTATCATTCCGAATACTGCGAATATAATTCCATAGTACTTAAAAATTAAACACTTCATAATTGGCTCCTTCTTCCTTTCCCCGGTCGAGATATTCTTTTATTTATTCTCCCCCAAAACTGAGTCCATGAAACGAACCATCTGCGTCCTCTTAAGCCCGGGCCTTCGGGTTAAAACCTCGCGTCAAGGATTAAAACCCACACCCTTCTTTGTGTTCCACTATTGAATTAAAAGTGTGTCCGGCGAACAAATGCTATTCAAGACATGAATAATTACCCTTTTTATATGAGTTTTACGCGACGGTAGATACATTCTACCCGGAATTATATTTTTATTCCCAATTACAATGAATGTCTTTTGCAGAATTGAAAAATATCGAAATAAGGAGATTTTGAGAGGATAACCATTACATAGCTACATTTTAGAAACGATCCAACTGTGTCGATATATAATAAATTACCGACAACAAGTTTGGAAACGCTCAGTAATTCGTGATATCATTTATTGATATTAATATATATATATATATATTCAGGGTGCTTTGTACAAGGACTGACAATTTTTTTGAGGGTATCTAGTCTATACCCTCTCCAATAATATGCTACATGTCATACAATCATTCAATAAGTCGTTAAAATTGAAGAGGTACCAATTTGTTAGGGTCAGGGTTAAGAAAATACTTTTTATGATAGAGATGTTTTTATTAAATTTATTTAAAAAAATGTTTGTTTTTAAAAATTTCAACTGTAGTTGTCTGAAGTAGCATTCCCTCTTTCATTTTTTCAAAGGCGGCGCTTATTCCTTCAATTAGGATTTATTTTGTGGACACCTCTGTCGTGTAAATTAATTCATTTGCACACCCCTAGACAAAGAAATTCAGTGGTGTCAGGTCTGAAGACCGTGCGAGCTACGAAATAGGGCACGTCCCTTGACAAAAAAATCCAGTACTATCAGATCTGGAAACAATGCGAGCCACGGCATAAGGTACGTCCCCAGACAAAGAAATCCAGTGGTGTAAAACAGTTAATGCGTGCTATTATGACTACCGATTAAAAAGTTATCACGATTCAAAGTGAAATTTTGGGTATTTTTTCAAAATGTTGTATTACGTAGGAGCAAGGAGTCCCCGGGCGGCTCCTAGCTCCCACGCGCTTAACGGGTCCGTTTTTCTTTCGGATCATGTGTAGCCGGACGGATGGGGGTGGACGGGCATCGAACGATACTTTTTACTCTAGGTAACTTTTTATTCAGCGTGAGAGAGAGAGAGATCTGGCTGCGAAAAGGATGGCTTCCCGCAGCCAAGGTCAACCGCCGACTCCTCCCGATTTTTGCGAGTCACCACCCAACCGGCAACAAAATTTTTGTCGGTCCATGTGCAAAACACTCTGTATATGTGTGCACATTTTTAAATATACCCTCCTTAACATATTTGTAGCAATTTAATTGAGCTGAATCTCTCAAGTATTCTTGAAGTATTTTCAGGTAATCGTCTTTATTTAATTTTCTGTCGATTTTCATTAAATCTCCAGTCTTTTCATCTCCAAAGCAACCCACACCATCATATTATCATCTACGTGTTTATTTATAGACACTGTACACATTTTTGTAACACGTTCCGATTTTTTTCTCTTGTCTTTGAGCCAAAATTTTCAAATTTGAATTCCAATTAGCAATTGTCCAATGTTTATGTTTTAATGACCAAAGCGGTCTATTTTGCTTATTAAATTTGCTTAAAATGGATTTCTTCAGCGCTATAAATTCATATAGATTTTGGGCGGTCCGGTCTTTTTCTGCCCTCCAAAGTCACAGTCTCCCGGTGTCTTATAATGATATAATCAGGCTCGTAACTAGGACGTGGCAAAGCAGGCGCCCGCCACGGGCGCAGCTGGGCTTGGGACGCAAAACGAACAATACCGACCCGGTCGAGAGTTGCGCATGGTTTTTCTACTTTTACCATTCTACTTTACATGAACCAACACTGATTGACTTCCATTTTTATAATATATGCTAAGTTGTCCAATCCCTCTTTTCTTCATTATCGTTATGTTCAAGTATGGCATCCGATCGCGAGCCGCTCATTCGTTATATCAGCGGTCCGAAAAGCGGACCGATTGAGCATACTAACCTTATGGCCACACTGTCATCTTTTAGGACTTTTTGCGGCTTTTTCTATCATCTGTACGATCACGGAAGCAACGTAGTGTCTAGATACTTTCTATCATAGCATTTTTTTACAACCGCCATCGATACATTAGGTCGGGTACTTTTGGGACTGTATTTGTATATCTATTTTAAATCAAACATTATAATTTAATATATTGCATTTATAATTGTATTAGTTAGCTTTAAAAAAATAAGTTAGATAATTGCCACGGGCGCTTTATACTCTAGTTACGGCTATAATACCGCACGGCTTATCCATCTCACTTCTGACACCAATGTAGCGTGATGGAGCGGGAATACTCGCAACTATCTTCCTCTTTCTTGTTTGACCGCACTAACGTATAAGCAAGATGCACTATAAGATTAAGCACTGTGAATTTAATAAGCTAATAGCGATCGTTGTTTGTATTCGTCGTTAGTTTCACAATCGACGATATATCGTATCTCAGCACTTTAAGAATCAAATTCTTTTTCTTCTTTATCTATTTCAAATCTATTTCAAAAAAATCATACGAGCTTATTGATTGATATTTAACAAGAATACTTTCATTATGATTTTACTATGGATATATAATAGATGTTTAAAGTTTTGCTGATAAAAATGTGCTAGAATTGGGATCTGGGATAGCCCAAATTCAGAGGATGATAATAAAAAAGCACATAGAGAGTCTAAGGCTTTGATGAATAATTAGAGTTGCAGATTTTAGTTGAAGACCCTTCTGCAAAAAAGAAAATTCCATGTAATGCAAAAAGAAGATTCCCTCGCTTAATTGTGATATAAAATGAAAGTATTATGATGTCAATTTATTGAAGCCTTATAAGACGCTTAAATGTAAGCGAGATCTTCTCGGATGAGACATACTTGATTTGGAGCAGTGAGTGACCACGAGATAGCGAGGATTCGTTCAGGTCATGATTGTACACGAATGCTGTTTTCGATTCCGCAGCGATATTCGGCAATCGATCATAATTTTTGAGTGGCTTTCAAGCTTCAAGTCGGGATATTTAGCATTTGTTCCTGTTTTGGGATAGATTGGAATACATTTGATCGACCTTCGAGCATATGATGGATGCAAAAAGTCGTATCACAATCGGAATAATTCGAGCAAGCCGTTGATGGTACATAATCCCAGCTTCGACGAAGCATCGGTGTTTGACAATTGACTTGTAACAATGGAAGAGATTAATGTCACCCAAATATTAGCCAATTTCCATCCGGAAGACGCGAAACAATACGCCGAAAGCTTTGCTATGTATAGGATGTCGTAAATCTGTTAATAATAATAAATATACACATACAAAAGCTGGAATACCTCTCGATTACATTGGCGAGGTCAAAGTTGAATCCCAAATCTCCAAAATTATTAATCAATTAATCCTCTTAGTAGCAGAGATGTTTTGTTAGTGAAATTTAATTAATATACAGGATTATTTTGTAACGTTACACCGCCGACGGGTAATGCTCTGAATTATTAGTTTATAGCGAATTTACAACGCCATTAATTATAGGCGAAAAGTTTTTATTGCGAAAGGAGCTGTTTTCTGCACCATTCTATTAGCAAAAATATTACACTTCTCTAGAAAATCTCAGATTATCCCATGGTTTATGGGCGCAATGAATAACAAGAAGCATTGTTCAATGACTTGCGAAGAATTTGTCGTGGAATCCTCATCTATTCGCACACTAGATCTTCATTAAATTCGATGATAAATGAATGATAAAACACGCATTTGGTAATATTTCGATTTGATGATGGGGCAATAAAACAAGGCTCTGCAATGTCCATTGTTTTCTATGCTTTCAGACGGCAATTATGGACAATGGTAGATAACGAGCGATGAAACGAAGATCTTAATTGCCGCTTTTTAGAGGGTGCTGAATCGAATTTGACCATTCATTCGATGCACACAATGATGCTTGTTTGTCGCATCGTGAGGATATTTCTTCGGATGGTTGCATTCTATGAAGGATTTGGTGCATCGGTTCGTTGTAATGTGCATTGCGATGCGCAATTTATGCCATAATAATAGTTTAACACGCAGGGTACATATATTTAGGAGGTATCAATATTCAGATGTTGAAAAAGTTGCGTGGGATAGCTGACGCCTTAAATATATCAGAAGACAGTGTATTCATCGTTTTGCATCAACATTTGTCCATGAGAAAGTTCTGTTCGAAATGGGTACCGCGTTTGCTCACATTCGATCATAAACAACAATGCGTCCGCAATTCGGAGCGCTGTTTGGAGCTATTTCAGAGCAATATAAAAGGTTATTTCATTCGGTATGTGACAATGAATGAAACACGGATTCATAACTACATTCCAGCGTCAAACTGACGAAAGTCGCCTAAAGCGACCAAAAATACAAATGTACTGAGATTTGGCCCAATGAAGAAATGATTGCCGTAACTGAAGCCTATTTTAAATAAATCTTTCTACAAAAACGTTTTTTTATCTTATAGAACATCAGAATAAACTTTCAGTATTTTTTCATCGAAATATTAAAACATATATGTATTAGACTTTTTTGACTAGATATTGCACAAGTATATCTAGAATCAATCAATCCTCAATCTGGAAACTATTAGCTTATGTGTGTGGAAATGCTATTTTTTTGCAATTCTTTCGCATTTATTTTGCTTCATTGTTCTTTTTACAATGAGCAACATTCTAAAACATTTCATCGACGACATTGTCCACATCATAATAGTCGTTGGTTGCTCCTGTATACATTCGCACACATTCAGCTTTTGAAGTTTTTCCTGGTCTCCCACGAATGCACTGATTGTTTTCTTTCATCAATGCGAATACTGAACCATATTGAAAAACGAATACAGAATTTAAGATTAAAAAACGCTATAGGAGGAGTATTTGCAATCGGACGTTTGCGAGTGATCTAGTCAGAATTATACAAATACTAAATCGTTGATGAGTAGAAAATTTAATCGAAAACGATTGTTCTATTACATAGGAGCGGGACACTCGGAGTAGAGTCCCTAGGTGGCTCGTCGGGATGGCCGCACTAACACACGGGTTCGTTCTTCTTTCGAATCGTGTGTAGTCGGACGGATGGATGAGCGTCGGACAAAAATACTCTCTTCTTTAGGCAACTTTTTATTCAGCACGAGAGAGAAAGTTCTGGCTGCGAGAAGGACGTCCTCCCGCAACCAAGGCCAACCGATGACTCTCCTCGACTCCCGCCGCGATCGATCGGCATTCCAGGTGCAATGTTCTCGCAACGCCACAGACGATGGCGCTGTTAAAATATCACATTGCTTCTGATTAAATTGCCATTGGATTCCATTGTTGAGCATTGTGGAGAAGGAACGCCGAGGAGTTGTATAGGGAAAACATAGAATGAGTCACCTGATCTAGTAGACAACTGGAATCAGAACGAGCTGGATGAGGAAGAAACTGACCTGGGAAAATATTGGCAATCATCTGAATAATCAAATCATTTATTAATATTGGGACTTGAATGTGTATGCGCGAAGGAGAAGAAGATTTAGTTCAGTCTTTCTAAAACTGTGGTTCGAATTTCAATTCAAATTGGAGAATCATTTTGAGTGTTAATTTGAGCAAACACACATGTTATACGCGGGCCATCGACATAAAAATAATATTTGTTATGTAAAGTTAACATCCTATTTAATTTAACCCCATCGTAATAGTCGTTGCAAGCAAAACAAAAAGGGAACGTATCCTAGGGAGCGCGGTTATTTGCTTTTGACGAAACCCCAAGGGGCCTAAAATTGCGCCGTGTGCAAATTAAACGATAATAATGATTTTAACATACCCGCAAATCTAGTTCCCTACTTGTGGCGGTTATGTCCTCTGATTGAAGCCAACCCTTAGACGAGTTTAAATAAAACTTATCTGATCTCTTGATGATCATCGATTGTTGTGGTTTGGACACGCAACACGAGGTTCTTTTTGGATCATCGTTTTTCCTTGGACATCTTAGTTAATTTACATGTCATAGTGCTGAATAAACGACAAATTTATAATTGGCCCAATATAAATTATTTCAATGTAGAATCC
This sequence comes from Stenopsyche tienmushanensis, assembly GCA_008973525.1. Classification (NCBI taxonomy): domain Eukaryota; kingdom Metazoa; phylum Arthropoda; class Insecta; order Trichoptera; family Stenopsychidae; genus Stenopsyche; species Stenopsyche tienmushanensis. Next base: position 373,765 of record WACJ01000052.1, on the reverse strand, counting down.
TTTAGGAACCAAGATCAAGAGAAAGTTCCGTTCATCAATAAAACCCCGCCGCAACGAATGTGTTAAGCAAAATACACGCGAGATTAAAAAAAACTACCTTCCATCAGCACGCCAGAGTCGGCACTGTGGGAGCGACAATGCTCTCTCTTTCTCGCAGATTTGAGTGCAGTTTCCAATGTGCGCATGCGTACGACAACAACAAACACCATGTCGCTGGAACTGTGATTTGAACAGTTCCAGCGACGTGGTGAGGTGAAACCGCCGATTTCACCGGTGGTTTAGGGCTTCGCTTTTTAGGTTTGAAATTTCCCCATTTTTCCGTACAGAGATTCGTTCATGGACTCAGATCATGTTTTGTGCACTTATCTGTGCATGATGTCCGATCGCGAGGTGCTCATTCGATGTGTCAGCGGTCTGAAAGGCGAACTGGTTGGACATACAAACCTTGTGGCCACTCCCTCCTCTGCAGGCTATTTTACATAGGTGGCTCACGCCAAATGAGATCGCAAGTGAGACTAGACTTCCCCTTACTTATAAAACCTATATATTTATCTATTTTATTTATTTTTTTCATCTAGTTATTTTCGCATATTTTTGCCTTCTCCCCTTTCAGTCCACTGTTTTAACTGTTTCTTTGTTTCAGGTGTGAAGTGATGAATCCATGATTCGTCAAACACTTTATGAATGATGCTGTTTTTGTTCCATTGTGAACAAACGCGGCACTCATCTTGCGCACAGCTTTCTCACGTTCAATTTTTAGTTAATAAGTGATATATTTAGAATCCCAACCAATTTCATATTTCCTACATACATATTTTCGAATAATTGATTTTACAAATATTTGGAACCCCTAGTTGGGTGCTTCTGGGACCGCCCTTGCATTGTATAAGTACATGAGTACGAATGAAAGAAAAAGGACTCATTATATTAAATGCTTTCGATAATATCAAGTAGAAATAGGGGATGCAGCAGTTGAACAGTGTCTATACGCGAGCTGCCACTGGTCGGTAGTATATATAAGGCTATGTATGTTAGTCGTTAAATATAAAATGTCTACTTTATAATAATGTTTTAAAAATAAGTAGAAAGAGAAGTTGTTTGAAGCTTATAGAAATACACAGAATAACCACTAAATGTGACATTTGCTTAGGAAATAGTAGTCGAAAGCTCTTGTGTAAATCGAAGGAGTGCTCGAGCTCGTTGAAAGGCCTCGCAATAGAGCAGATAGGGAAAAAATGGTAGAATTTAATATGAGAGTCTGAGCAAACAATGTTTGATCCTATACGAAAGGATTTCTTTGTATCACATTATTAGCTTTCCATCTTCCCACGCTTCACCTGCCTCCAATCCTTTATGTAAATATTTTTAAAGCGAGGCACATTTACTTTGAGTAGACGCGAATCGACGAGGCTCTTTGTACTCTGCCAAAAATCTTCGGCATCGTTCAGCGATCAAAATTTCAATAATAAATAACGCAGAAGTGGTCCGTCGATACCCAATTAGGGTTGAGTGTTAAGTATTGTCGACGCCGAAGGGGCGAAGGAGGTGGGTTGTTGTCGATGGCGGTGGTCAGTCAGGGCTGGTGATTCACGACCGCCACTGGAGGAGGCAGCGGCTGTAAATCACGGCCCGCGGACCGCCTAATTGCCGACTATATATCACACAACACCGAGACAAACCCTCTTTTGCCCGCATTACAAATTTTTGCTATTGCGGCTGTTATTAATTTTTCCCAAGGGCAAATGCCAAATGTTGATAATTTATTTATTTTCAATTAACCCCCCGCCCCTATAATTGCGCTGATGAATTATGCAGCACTATGACTATGTATCAATTATCTATTCATGTTGATTTATTTGAATATTTAATACCTTCGATATCTCATTAAATAAAAAAAGTTGCTGAAAAATTCAGCAATGATAACGATATTCAAATATAGCTCGGAATTTTGTTTTTTTTTTAATCACAGACCGACATGATCAGCGCAGCGCGCGAGACAATCAGTAGTTAGAAGATCAAAGAGTGGATATCTATACACATAGTCTTAACATATACGTTCGCCATTTCAGTTGTCCAAGTCAAGTGCCATCCTCTGTTGCGCAACGCATAATTATTCATGTATAGAATTTGGATGAAGACTTAAGGCACAGTTCGGCAATGCTACTCCGAGTAAGACACAAATAAGACTTGGGTCCAAAACTTTCGTGAAGGTTGAGATAATCCGCAAAAGTCATAAACAGTGTCCTGTAGCGAACATCAATGAAAACAACATTCGAACCGTGATTAAGCTTGTGTAGGACGATTGTCGTATTACAATAGTCAAGATTGCGTCAGTGGTGAATATTAGTATTGAAAGTGTCCATACCAATGTATTGGAATATTGTCTGCTCTGCGAGATACAAAATAATGTACGGTAAGACATTGAAGAAAGACGCTATGAAGAAGAAAGAGAGGCTTTTTTGGTTCGTATTGAAACCTGCGATGAAACTTGGGTTCACCGAAACAAGAGATCGAGTATGGTGGAGGAAACACGAGGAGAAGGCGCCAATCGAGGCGAAAACCTGTAGTATAGCGTGGGCGATTTACCATTCCCACGTATTAGCGCTGTTATTCTGAGCAGATTTAATTCGCCAGATTAACAGCGACATCTTCCGTCTCTCTTTAGGTGCAATGTGTTATTTTAACAGCGCCATCTCTTGTGGCCCTACGGAGACATTGCACTTGCATACCGTTGCCGGTTGGGTAGTAACGCGCAGGAGGCGAGAGTCGGGAGAGTGGTCGGTTAGCCTTGGCTGCGGGAGGTCGTCCCTCCTGCAGCCAAATCTCTCTCTCTTTCTCTCGTGTGGAATAAAAAGTTATTTATAGAAGAGAGTCTTTCTATACAACGCCCGTCTATTCCCATCCATTCATCCAGCAACATCACGGTCCGATAGAAGAATGGACCCGTGCGCTAGCGCGGCCATCTTGACGCGAGGCGGAGAGCGCCCCCGTCTCAATTAAATTAAAAAAAAAATCATTGTCAAATTTGCATTTTTTTCTCTGAAATTTTAAAAATTCACAAGGGCTCTGTATAACTCAATTGCCGACAATAGATGATTTTTTTTATTGAAAGAAACCTCCCTTTATATAATACGGAGGCAACATTAAGCATCGATGTTAATATAGTTGGTTAAAAAAAATATATCATAGTCTATGTAAAAATACGACATTTCTTATGCATCAACTTAATAATTTCTTTGTTAATTGAGCAATGTTTGGCTGTTTTATAATTTTTTCAGCCGCCTTTGGGTTATTTAATTGGTTTGAATTTCTTTGAATTGAATTTGAAAGATATCCTACATTTTAAAAAAAATATTAAGAAGATGCAACTCCTAAACACAAAAATGAAAATAAGGCCGAGAGAAATTCGTATTATATTTTTTTGTTTTGGTATTCGTTCCGATTCATTTCCAAACATTTATATTGGTTCGGTTTTAATTCCGGGAAACGGTTTTTTTTTTGTTTTCGGTTCAGCTCTAAGTGATTCATTTTTGCATTTTATAAATGGTTTTATTTGAATTTAAAACTTATTTTCTGGCATGGTTTAGAACATTTTATTCCTACTTTTATAATAGGCATTCTACATGAATAATATTGTATGATTCTTTATCGAATGTCTGAGTACATGGAAAATACATAGGAAGAGATAAACTGAAAAAAATAAATAATAATAACTTAGGATTACAATTAACAGGATGAACAAAGAGATATTACAAAATGATCAGATGAATACAATCAAATAAATATTAATCAACTTTTGCGTTGATGTGTATCGAACCAATAAAACCGATATTTTCGAACCGTTTTTTGACTTTTCGGATCAAAATTTCCATAGGGAATTTCAAGTAAAATGTGTAGTCATATTGAGGTTAATCATAGTATCTGAATATAATTGAATGGGTCAGTTGTATCTTCACAGAAGTGTCGTGTGTAGCGCAACGTATAATGAATAGATGAGACATAGTGACTATGTACGTACTCCGTAACAACGGCTTTAACATCCTAGTTACAATATTACTATCATAGATTTTCAACAATAATTATATTATGAACAAATCCTATTTATAAAGAAGCAATAATATTTAAATCAGTAGCAACAACAGGCGATACAAATAATATAAATATTAGAGGTATTGCAAAGTATTGATCGAAACGGACGCAATGATCGAAACATATTTGTTAGTTATTTTATTTGTAGAAATATTGTTAAGCATTGATTTTGTTTAAGATATTTTTTTTATTGGTTAAAATGTTCTAATTCCAAGAAATCCAAACTGTTCATTTCCGAAAAAATCAGTGTTTGCCTATATGGATGTGGATTAACTCAATCCGAGAACACGAACCCGATAGGATGTGCCTAATATCGGATAGAAGTAAAATTTTAGCTTCAATTTCGCCTTGTTAAAAAACATATATGTATAAATATATAAAATATTTGAATACTCGAATATTCGAATGCCTTACCAATTTCATATTTGTTATTCGAAAGATTCATTTTACGAATATTAGGGATGGAAGTAGGTCTTAGATAACTTATTTATTAATCAGAGAGTTCTGGCCGCACGAAGGACGCCCTTCCGCAGCCAAGGTTATCTGACGACTCCTCACGATTTTCGCCTCCTGCTCGTCATCATTAAATCGGACGCGCAGAAAGTGATCGCTATCGTTATTGCTATTAATCTGGCGAATTAAATATAAACAGATCAACAGCGCTATTGCATGGCGATGATAATTATAATAAGCATTCTTACACGTCGACTTCGGAGACAGGCAGAGACGGAGATTGTATTGCACGTTGAATTTGGAGAGAAACAGAGACGGAGAGAGTGTCTTGCGTACATCGAACGATTGTATAGATCGTTAACCCAAATTTATCTACTAATAATGATACGTGAATGATACAATGAATCGATTGAATGTGCATTGTTTATGTTTACGCAAAGAAATGACCGAATATTGTGTGTTATCGAGACTGTTTATTTATTTATGTACAAGCTTTATACAAGCTGCGACAGTCCTGACAGATAAGTGGATTTGAACGGATAATAAGTGGTGGACATACAAATATAGCATCTAAGTTAAAGATGATTTAAAATTAACTCAGTACGCAAAGAGTTAAATACGCGATTGTTTTACGATACCCCTAATTGATCCTCTTGTTTTATTGAAATTTTCCTGTCTGTTACAATGGTATGCAGCGATAGCTGCTCACAATTTCGATAGACTTAACAACTGCCCTTCCCAATCCCAATGCGCTGTAAATAAAATGAACTTTCAAATAAGCTATGGCAAGTTCTAAAGTACAGCTCTGTAATAAGCCAACCTGAAATAAGTCTCGAAAGCGCTCACTGATTACACATGGACTTCAGTAGATACTCGATATTGCAGAATAAAAGGACTTTTCGCATGATGGCTTCTCCGTCTAATTTGGTCCTGAAAGATCTTTTGGCAGTCGAAATGGCTAAGAATTCGTCCGTAATGTATTACATATTTATTGGATTTATAGCGCCGAGCACCTCTAGGACTCCACGTTATCGTGCCTTTAAAAGGATATAAATTGAATGTATTTTTGGAATGTGCTTCATGTGTGTCTTATATAACAATTCTGGCGTTGGGCAGGCCGATAAATTAGAGCAATTTGCGAGGAGCGTGTTATTTTTGTATCGAGCTCTTTGACACGCCAGTAAACAGTTTAGTGGCAATCTGGACCTATTCCGCGTTTATTATTTCCCGGAGATTTTCCCAGCCCATTTTCCGGGCTGATTTTCCCGGCTAATGATCACGTAGGGCTCATGTCGGCCGCGCGGATTATTATACTCGGAGGCTGGGCCCTGGCGGGGCCCACACGGCGCCCCTCGGATTATTGAGGATAAAGCCTTCGGCGGGCTTCAATCAACCGACGATTGATTGTTCAATTTGCCACAAACTAAAACATTATTGTGGCATTCTTGTTCTCCTCGCACAACCCAATGCCGATGTCGTTATTCTTTCTATTATCTTTCGTTTGGCAATCAATTTTTGCCCTTCGGATTTTTGACGATGGACCCTTAATGGGGACGATTTTTTATAAACAAAGGTACAAATTCTTAACATATATACAATACCAATAAAATACAATAAAGATAATAAATTTTCGCGTTTAAACGAGTTCTTTCTTATAAATCTGTTCTACACATAATTTGAACGAAGTTGTTGCATTCAAGCAAGTTAGTTATAAGATATCCTCTCATTTTATTAAAATTTATTAGAAAGAATATTTAATAACATTAAGTATGGAATACAACTTCTTTCAAATGTCTGCCGCGGCTTTGCTTGGTGGCACGTATTCAGGAGTTCGATTTTCAACGGTTTTGTCGCATAAATCTGGTTGATTTTGCTGAATGGCATTCGTTATTTTGACTTTATGGCCATCAATTGTTTGCATTATATTAGCATGGACCTGCTATTTAAGATAGCGCCGATGGAAGAAGTCTAAAGGTGTTAAATCGGTGGCCAGTTTACGTCGCCACTGCACGAGATAACGATGCCCTGAAATCGCTCGTGCAGAATGTCCACCGTGGCATGCGCTGTGTAGCATATAACGCCGTCCTGTTAGAACCACATGTCGTCGATATTCATATAATCCAGTTAGGGCACAAGAAGTTGCTTATTGCTCGCCATTGAGGATTATGGCATTGCCAGATTCATTTTGGAAGAAGTACGGACCGATGATTCTGCCAGATTAAAATCCACCCTAAACAGCGGCATATAACTATAATTAATATATTGTAATTTATACAGCCTTATCTATTAGTGGGAATGTAAGCTTTTAAAGTTAGAATATTTTTGTATATATGTATTTTTCATACAATATGTTTAGTCTGAGAATATAAAAATAATATAATGGATTACGAGTAGCAGTCTAAAAAAAATCCATATTGCATGATCTTGATGATATGCGTTCAATGCATGACTGAGTTTATTAACCCCGGATACAAAGTGTTAAGGGATCTTTATTAGGACATATATATATATATATATATATATATATATAAATCAATGTCTACTGTCCGGCGTCCGGCATCCGATCCGGTTTGCTAAGGTAAACAAAGCCTTTAGTCAACTATGCTGCGAGTTTGTGACGCGGGTCGACAGTCGCTTTTCGAGGTGAGGGAGAGCGCACGTAACCTATCCACTATATGCGTCCGACTGAATTAAATCTAACTAAAATTACATACACTTTATATCTTCAAGTGTGGCATTGCAACGCATGCCGGGTATTTGCACTAGCAAATAGTACAACTATGTAAATAATTTTTGATTTTTTTAAAATTTGAAATCCAATTTTAGTTGAGAAAGAATAGTTGGAGCTAATGAAGATTTTGAAGAAGTGCATAATTGACATTCTTCATAAGTTTAATATTTAGTTCTGTAACGTTGAGGCGGGGGCGCTTTCGGGGGCAGAGCCCCCGGGCGGCTCCCCATCCCCACATGCTCGTCGGGATGGCTGCGCTAACGCACGGGTCCGTTCTTCTATCGGGCTGTGATGTTGCTAGACAAATGGATGTGAATAGACGGGCGTCGAATAGAAATACTCTCTTTTTTTTAAATAACTAGTTATTTCAATGGCTACATGAAGGACGACCTCCCGCATCCAAGGCTAACCGATGACTCCCTCGACTCCCGCCTCCTGCGCGTCACTACCCAACCGGCAACGGTGCACACGCAAGAAGCGATCGGTCGGTATGCAGGTGCAATGTCTCCGCAGGGCCACAAGAGATGGCGCTGTTAAAATAACACATTGCACCTGAAGAGAGACGGAAAATGTCTTAATAAAAATACGAAGATGCTGTCTTAACCATGTCTAGACTCAAACTGAGCTCAAATACACGTCTATCGAAATCGGCAAGGACTTTTCAATACACCTAATGTGCTGTTTGAGTTTGATTTTGATGATATCGAGTCAGCTTTGGCTTCATCCCCAATATCTTTCTATAATGGTTAAAATGTAGTTAATGAGGATATAAAGTTATGAACAAAAATATAAATTTTATGCGACAAAATCCGAAAGTTTACCAACGCGCTTATAATGTACGTAGTAACGGATTCTCAATGGGGACAATAAATCCACTCGGTATTAAGTTTGCGCTTCCGTACAAAATCCCTCGGGATATTGCATATGCAACCCTTTTCGAGAGCCGCTCAATATATTCGTATTGCAGCATATTTCAAACATTTATAAACAATCGTCATAATTGTTCGGCGAACATACTTTTATACGTTTGGCCGCATTTGACGTGAATTATGGTTATATAAATTATGCGAATGGGCGGATTTTATCTAAACAAATAAATAATGACGCCCAATCTGTGCTCGTAAACGCGTTTGTTATGATATAAATTAATTTATAAATGCAGCATTGTATGTAAATGGGCTTTTCAAGGAAAGAGTTCGAATTGAACAACGTCAATTTGGCGTAAAGAGTTCGACTACACCGAAACTCAAAACTATAATTATCAGGGCGTTAGTGAAGTCACTAAATGCTTTTTAATCACTGAAGGATTTCGTTATCGGACACTCGTTAGGGGAAGCCCCCCAAAAAACGTACTATTTCCATAGTGCAATTTGGGCCGTTCCGTGCTCGAATTCTTTGTAGGAGAATAGTATTACTTGAAATAAATTATCAGAATATGATAATTAGTTTCATTTCAATGCTATTTCATCAAAAAAATACAATTTAAGAATTTTTATTTTTCATTGTTATTAAGTCATATCATACAACAGAGTCCTTAGGTGGCTCCCCGCGCCCACGTACTCGTCGGGATGGCCACGCTAGCGCACGGGGCCGTTCTTCTATGTATCGGGCCGTGATGTTGTTGGACGAATGGATGAGAATAGACGGGCGTCAAATAGAAATACTCTCTTCTCTAAATAACTATTTATTCCACACGAGAGAGAGTGATCTGGCTGCAGGAGGGACGACCTCCGCAGCCAAGGCTAACCGACGACTCTCCCGACTCTCGCTTCCTGCGCGTCACTCCCCAGCCGGCAACGGTGCAAGCGCAAGAAGCGATCCGTCGGTATGCAGGTGCAATGTCTCCGCAGGGCCACAAGAGATGGCGCTGTTAAAATAACACATTGTGCCTGAAGAGAGACGGAAGATGTCGCTATTAAATCTGCTCAGATTAACAGCGCTACATAGGTGGGGATGGTAAATCGCCCACGCTACAAAATTAAAATAATCTCTATTAGCTTTAATGGTCTTTTACCAACGAAAAACTAAATTACTTATTGTATTTTTATAAAAGCTCGCACTTGAACCTAATAAATTATTTGAAACCTTGAATTATCTCATTTCAATTCAGTATTTATTAGAATTGGCTGCTTAGCTTTTAGTTTCTGATACATATTTTCGAGAACGAGAACCAGAATGACTTTCTACTGGTTTTCAGAAAAAAATATGTATTATACCTATACTTATACACAATACGATAACCGTGAGCTTTTTTTAAGCATTGAAATTGATTGTATAAAATTTTTTTTTGGTGCGCTGAAGTTTTTGACTGGAAATTTGAATATGAGAAAGCTGTGCGCAAGATGGGTACCGCGTTGGCTCACAATGGAACAAAAACATCATCACGAGGATATTTAAATCGAGTATTTGGTGATGTTTCACAGCAATAAAACCGAGTTTTTTGGTCGATTCATAACCATGGATGAAACATGGGTCCACTACTTCACACCTGAGACAAAGAAAAAATTGCTAAGATGTATATATATCTATATTGTAAACTAAAACTAGATAAAATAAATGCAAATCGAAAATGCCGCAAAAAACCCTAAAAGAGGATGGAGTGGCCACAAGATCTTTGTGTTCAACCGGTCCGCTTCTCGGACCGCTGTCACGCCGAATTAGTGCCTCACGATTGGATGCTATTTCCGAACATGTCCACAGAACATGGTCTGCGTCCATGAACGGATCCCCGCATGGATACTCAGTGATCGGGGAAAGTCCAAGCCTGAAGAGCAAAGCCTTATAATCCCTCCAAAGAAGGCGAGAACAGTTCCATCTGTAGACAAGAGTATGGCGTCAGTTTTTTAGGATTCATGTAGAATATTTTTTATTGATTATCTTCAAAAAGACAAAAAAAACAATCAACGGCGAGTATTATGCAAACTTATTGCAACATTTTAGTGATAAAATCAAGAAAAAATATTCGTATTTGGCTAAAAAGAAAGTCTTGTTTCATTAAGACACTCATCTAAAATCAATGAGTTAGAGTTTCTAATTGCTTCCTTATGTACCCAATTCACCATATTTAGTCCCTTGGCTCCTTAAAATGGCTCTGTGGTAAAATATTTGGCAAAAATGAAGAGGTGGAGTCGGCGGTTGATGGCTATTGTGAAGATCTCGACGGTTCTCACTATAAACAGGGTATCGAAGCTATCGAACATCACTGTGAAAAGTGTAAGGAGGTGAAAGGAGATTAAGCAATATTTTTTTTCATATCAATAGCATTTATTCCTCTCATATTCCTGGAATTATATTGACGATGAAACGACGCCGTGCTGACAATGATAAAAATAAAAATAGCGAAGGGTCGCCTTAATGCCTTCAAATATTTGCGTACATTTTCGAAACGACAGCTTAAACACATATCCTTAAATTTATGCAGGTCTTTAAGATCTCGCCGAACTCTATTAACGAGTATTATCCTCATATTAGACACAAAGCCCAGCGCAGAGGGCGGAGGCCTAGCTTAAGGACCTCAAAACATAATCTGAACCCTTTCAGTGGTATTGACAGACAGCGGGTAAATTTTACCCCCGGCCTCCGTGATTGTGGAGCGCGGGAAGAGAGTGTGACCGTGATGTTGCACGCTCGTGTTGGACGACAAACCCTATGGGGTCCAAAACGCCCCCCGTTCGCCCGAGCTCGCACGTTCAACTCTCTGCTAACTCAATTAGAGAGCTTTAAAGCCCTGTTAACACGGCCGGCATTAGACGTGAAAATTATCCTTATAAGCCATAAACACTGAACCGACTAATACGTTTGATACATTCATGTTTTCTTAGGGGATAATAAATTTGAAATATTACTACGAGAGCAACAGAAAAACCCTAAGTGCTCGATAAATCACGCCTCTTCTGTTTCTCGCGAAAGTGCAGTAAATTTAGCGCATTTTTGATAATATAATTATTTTTCATTGTATCGTGTGGGAAGAGATTCTGATCCATTACAATGCTCACGTACATTTCACAATATACTAAATTTATAATTATTGATCATTTAATTTAGTACAGAAGTGTGAAAGTGGGTGGTAGACCCAGCATAGTAGGTTTATAGGGAGGCGATGAAACTTGGTGGTAAAACGCGACCATTTAAGCATTTAAGTTGGGATTGCCAGAAGAAGAGTTTGATTTAAGCATTTAGTAAATATTTGGGGATACCAAGAATTAATCTTATACACCCGATCCTCTTTTTGCATTGGGGATACGTTCTAAAGACTACCATGCAACGATGATGTTCATATAAAAATGCTATTTAGGTTCTTTTACTTAAAATCAACTCAATGTAATAAATATATTCTTATCCAAAAGTCAAATCTGTATATATTTTCCGTGTTATTTCAAAGCCGCGCAAGGAAAACCCGTGCAATAAGAAGATAGGGTGTATTTTGTTTGTCAAAATATATGTTTACCATAAAGGATCTTTCAATAGGACGCTCAATTATTAAATGTAAATAAAATAAGTTATGTATGAGATATCTACTCAATTTTATATTTATTTGAAAGAATATTTAATGGCATTAAATATGAAATACAGCCTTAATCATATGATCCTCCAAATTAGGAAAAATATCGTCCATTCATCACTACTTGGTAAAGAAAAATATTTTTTTTATTTAAATAACGCAACATTCAATAAGTTCGTAGGATGATATATAATTGGTGCGACTATTGACAAATTCATATGGTTTTTAAAAAGGACCAACCTTCAAATAATATGCGCCAAAGCTTCATAATAGTCTAGTTTAGTTTACAAGTTATAGCGGTTTTATTGACGCTTCTTTTGTAATTTTCAAAACAATTCAAAAATATGAATTTTGTGTGTTGATAAATCATTGCGAAAGTACTATTCGGAATCTGCTCCATTGAGACAAATGGTGAAGAAGTGGTTTGTTGATGATGCGACCGTACAAACACCAATGATGCTGAATAATATTCCAAAAAAAGTTTTAGCAGAAACATGTTTTGATCGATCGTAAATGGAAGTTGCGTTAGATAGCTGACAATTTAAAGATATAAAAAGGCAGTGTATTCAACATTTTGTATCAATGTTTGCCCATAAGATCTCTTCTCTTCTCATCGTACTCCTCATGGCTGAGGATCGTGACTCCGACTATGAGTCGACCGTGACACCGATGAACGTCCTCCAATTTTCTCTATGGCCCGCAGAACGAAGTGCTTCCACTATTGGAAGCCCGGTGGCACTCTTGATTTGGTCAGACCAGCGGGTAGGAGATCTTCCTCTTCCGCGGCGACCTTCCACGTTTCCTGTTACCACCAGCTTTTCTAGGTTGTCGTTGTCTCTGCGAGCAATGTGACCGAAGAATTGCAGAACGCGTCTCAGGCATACGGTCGAAAGTCTGATATTTATTTTTAATTGATTCAGGATTGATATATTGCTACGTTTAGCCGTCCATGGGATTCTCAGCATTCGTCTCCAGCAGTGCATTTCGAATGCGTCTATACGTCTCCTCTCACTCGCTCTCATTGTCCATGTTTCAACTCCATAGAGGCATATGGAGAATACGAGGGATTTGACCAGACGCATTTTCGTTGCATTGGTTATACTTCTATTTCTCCAAACTATGTTCAGCTGAGACATAGCGTTTTTTGCTATATCAATTCTCCTCCTAATCTCTGCGTCGCAGCCGCCGGAGTCCGTGATCCAGGATCCGAGATAAATAAATTCGTGCACTGTTTCCAGCCCTTGAATGTTGGTTGTGGAAAGTGCACATGCTCTGTCCACAAAATGTGGATAATGCGGATACAGCGTTTGTTCACACTCGATCAAAAAAGAACAACGCGTCAATTATTCGGAGCGCTGTTTGGAGCTGTTTCAGTGCAATATTTTTTTTTCATGCGATATGTGACAATGGATGAATTATGGATCCATCACTATACTCCAGAATCATATCGGTAGTCGATCGAATTGTTTCCTTATATATCGCATTCTTTGGATCTGTCTCTGTCATCTCAAATGAAAGTCTATTTTGTGACCAAAGATGAATCGTTCTATAAAAATGGCATTGAAATATTAGGGAAGCGTAAGAAGGAATGTATGACTCCTGATAGAGAATAATAAGGAAATGTTTCATAAATAAGGACGATAAAAATTGGCAGGATGTTTGAGAATCTCCGGCGCTTGGCTACAATGCGAAAAGCTATGTTTGCGCTTATTATTGAAATAATCTTATAAAATATTTGCCGAGTGGTAGTAAGAGGGATGTGTGTTTGGGCAATGTTTGCCTGCGGCGCAATCCCTTATCTGCTCCTTACCTGGCTCATTAGCCCAGCTCCGGGAAAATCCCGTATTTATCCAACTTCTTTCATATAAATTACAGTCCTTTTATGTGTTCTGCATTTGTGTGTCCTTTAAAAGCATACGCAGTCGACAGTAAAGCACCGGTTCGCTCTCATTATCGATTACGCAATGCCTCGGATAAAACGCAATTTTACACCGACGCAGACTATTAAAGTGAGCTCTTGATGGAACATTTGGTGTCGTCGGCGAAACTCCGGACAGTTTTGGCGAGGAACTTCGGCATTGACGATGATATCTGATTGTCGGCATCCGGCTGAGGAATCCTTCGCAGGGCGCAGAAAGCCGCAGGTGTATTAATACGAACGGGCCTCATTAGCGACGTATTTTATTTCAAAATGTCGACAAACTTTAGGCTTAAAAATAAAGAGTTCGGTCACGCTCTGACTTTGCTAGTTAAAAGTTTGAAGAAACGGACGGCTCGGGAAAACTGTTTCCGTCCTGGAACAGATGACCCCTCTGCGAAGGAAATGTAATTTCCGTCATGACCGTTCACCTACAAACTTCAGACATACACGCATATCATACAGTATATTTTAGGAAACCTCCATATTATCGTTGTCCATCGAAAGTGCTTCTTTGATCTCATATAATCACCCAAACTTCATTCTGAGCCTTATATAGGATGCGGCAGGGAAACTTCCTTATTTGAAACATGCGCCCTAAAGCGAAAGTTATTTCGAGAAGAACGTGGTGGTACTCATTAGAAAGATTAGAATCTAATATAATAACGATGATAATAAAAATAGAATAATTAATTTTGTTTCTTGTTGATAAAATACTATTAAAGCTGATGGTGATTGTTTTGATCGAATTTATTATGTTTTGTAAAAATTATGGTGTTTTAATTCTCAATTACGAATTCCGAACGTTCATATGGTACGCTCTAATAATTTATTTAAAATAATGATAGTACTCAATCACCAACTTGTTTATGGCATTTACGTGCATGATTCATATAATCTATGACAATCGCAGTGATTTTTAGAACTTAATTGGTGCATTATGATGGTCGTTAATGGCCAAAAATGTAATGTTCAAGAGAGCGCCGGTGTTAAGTAGAAGAATGTGGAAACGTCGAGGGCTGCGCGAATGGTTTTGAAGGAAGAAAAAATACAATAATACATTACAATGTATTGTAGCTTGAATAGGTCAGAATAAAATGATTTTCCAAACAATCAGACTGTATGAGGAAATGGTTGTTGTATTTAAGGGCAGCTTATAAATTTCCAGATGGCTGTAACAAAGGCCGAGCCACAACAACAGTTTCGCGATAAAAGTAAAACAAGAGTTGCGGCCTTCCCAACGCGAACCCTAATGACATCGTTAGCAAAGTCCCTACGTTCGAGTCTTGTTGGCAGCAAGAAAAAAATCATCTTTTCAGTAGTAGGAATGAAATCAAATCTAAATTTCGACCTGGACTACCGTCCCTCATTTCGCAAAGACTTCCCTTTAAAGCTAAGCTCTCTTATTTCATTCGCTTCGGGCAATTCGCATCATAGAGACCCGAATATATCATCGGATAATTGCCACTTTAATTAAAGGGGTGTTAAAACAACATCACTCGGGGTTCGCCCAAATGAACAAAACAGCGATATTTTCCGCCAATTTTACAAAATGAAATTCATTGACTGACCTAATTATAATGCATCCAATGTATTAAAATTTCCTCCAGCAAACTTATGGCCTTCCTTAAATTGTGGATATTGATGCATTTCTGTTATCTTTCCTAATTAATCCGAAGATAAACTAAACGATTGGCGTCAAAACATTGTCGATTTTTTATAATGAACATTGAGTTGTATGGCTGTAGTGTAGTGCAATAGCCGAGTATGTGCCTCATCATCATCTTCTTCCCTGTGTTCTGTGTCTTCCAAGAATGTTGGCAATCAGAAGTCTCATAATGACTTTGTCGACTGCTACAAAAATCCGATATTAGGACCACTCCACTGTCAGTTTGGTTTATCATGACGTGGCCATAGTATTCCAATTTGTGCCTTTTTATGCTGTTAAATATCTCGACCTATTTATCCATCAAAACCAGCACATCGGTATTGAATCACTGAATAGTTCATGGAATTTTAAAGGGTTCTTCTGTACGCCCACATCTCGAATGCCTAGAGCTTTTTGCATATGGAGTCCAAAAGATTCGGAGTCCAAGAGCCAAACTGAGGTGTCGTGAGGTTAACTCACTGATCATTTTTAAAAATATCACTCTTACTGTCTCTATCCTAAGACGAATGTCTTTATTGCTGTCACATGATTGATGTGGGCATCTTTCAAGATATTTGAAGTGTGCGACTCTCTCCAAACTCTCATATTTGACTTTCAAAAAGCAATCTGCCGTCTTCGTTATTGTATGTCAATTTATCGAATACAATCCACTTGTTTTTTTTTTAAATTCAGCTTAAGATCCATTTTGGAGCTTTGCATAATAACGGCATTCAACCTAGTCGGCGGGTCGATGGCGCGGTTGGTGGGTCGGTGGCGCGGTTGGCGGGACGACTTTTTCAGCGGCGGGATAGTGGGGTGGCCGGGTCAGCGGGTGGAGCAGTGGGTGTTCGGTACGATGGCGGGGCGGTGGGGTATCGGCGGGGCATAAACACATCCGTACAGGTCGAGCACCCGTCGGCATCTGATTGTGATTTTACTAGATCCAAATATTTCTCTCTATTTCTTAATTTAAGCGGCGTTTTTGTTTCGATTCAATCAACGATGGCAGCATATCTACGAGTCTCATCCATTTAGTAAGGTTACAAGATCGAAAAAAGCTTGTATTTATTTGTAATTCACAGGACATTTCACAAATATATTGAACTATTTTTCAACGTAATCGCCGTCGTAAACCATACAACAAGATAAAAATGTACAAAGATGTTTCCTTCGCCGTATCAGGACACAAATGATGATGAAGATTAAGATTAAATGATATTTAAACTCAGGATTTATTATGTTTAATCAAACGTAAATTTGTACCAAAAGCGTATGATAGTTGATGCGTAGTTTAGTAGAAATACGTTTATTTCCAGAACCATGAAAGTCTGATAGTATTATCGTGTTAAACCACATTGTGTCCACCAGTATTGTGTTTAGCAGAAATGAACAGAAATGCTAGCACTTACATTTCGCTATTAGTGCCAAGTAACAGAATCAATCTCTGGGACTTGGATTGAAAAGTACACAACTATTATTAATCCTCTCTCTATAAATTTCGTTGTAGACTGGGGGTTTATTTAATAACTTTACGAGGGTTGTAACGGAGACCCCGAAAATATCATTTCGGCTTAGGCGCCCGCGAACGAATTGATTCATATGGGATACGACTTCAAAGTAAACCGGTTTTCTGATTGAACTTCAAAAAGTATCCTCGCTTCCTCTCCAGTTTAATCCCGGCAAGTTGGCTAATTTTTTTCCGAGGAAACTGAAGATGAATGGTCGCCATAAATCTTCTTCTTCCCGCAACTGCGAAATTTCTTTATATTAAACCTTTTTTTTCATATGAAAGCGTTTTTCAGCAATTTTACGCACATTAAAACAAAAACCAATTTTCGCCACAATCGAAAATTTCCCCTCGAAAATAATTTTAATCATGCATCACAGCCCTTGGGGTCGTTACGCCGACTTTTGTGTAATATTTTCGGGCTTACTATATATTATTCTTTCGGCGGGCTGATATTTGCATGATAAAAGAATAGAATCTCTGTGTCATTACGTCCTACTCGAAGAATCAAAGTCGCAAAATTTAACGAAACACACCGAGGGCGCAAATTGTTCCAGAGTTGTGTCAATACAATCAATTCGCCACAGGCTTAAGTTTCGTTGTTTTGGTACCTCAGGGATAAACTCGGATAAGAGGATTATAAATCAGTCCAATATTGTAAACAAATATATATTCACTTTAATAAATTTTGATTTCGCGCACAAAGGGACGTGTGTACTTAGACGAACGTCGTTCCAATACTAACCGCAGGATTAAGATTTGTTTTTGTTCGCAGATTTTCTATTTGTGAAATTCATAATTTAATGAGTTAATTTTCGGCGTCTTAATTAGTCGCTAAAACTGTTAGAGAAACTGGGGGGCTAATTATTTTCCCCATTGAAGTTTAATTCCTATCTTACCTCAACGAGCCTCGGAAACTTGCCCGAGAAATTCTTTATAAATAGTTTTCGATCGAATAATCAATGTTTACATACCTAATTTGGTAATTCCGGTAAATTAATGTCTATCTAACAAAAAATAATATAAAAATCTAAGTCCAGATATAAACTTTTTGAATTATTTTTTAACAAAAAAATATTGTATTCAGGTATTAAGTTGAACTAAAAAAAATATTGGAACACCATTTAATTTCGTCTATTTATCTTTCTTCTTTAAATAGGTTATTAATGGCATGTGGTTAATAAATATATATTTGAAAAAATGATCAATAAGTACTATTTTTTGCTCGTTATAAACGTGAAATGTTTACATAATCATAGGGATTGTATTATATAATGTAAATTATTAAAGTAATAACAATCAGTTTTATATGCATGACTTCATCCTGCATAATAAACACAAGAAAATATAATGGATCTTGGTTTAAAATTACTACCTATAAACCTTTGCATTTTGTGATTAGTATTTGTTTAGGTTCCAGTCTTCGTAATATATTAATTTAGCACACTTTTAATAATCCCATGTGTTTTGCAATTGTGTAAGAACTAACTGACAATGAAAAAGGACTCTTTGCATATTATTTTATTCCTAATTAAATGCAAGAGAAATGTTTTTACGATTTGATATTCAAATAGACACAAAACAAGTGTACGCAAAGCGCAAAAACTTTATGGACGATATCTTCGGGGAGTAATTTATATGAAGACGTAGAGTTGAGAAGAAAAGCTATTGTGAACTCAAAACAAATTCAATTGAAAACTTATAACGAATATCGTTTTCGTCTCGACACCGTCAGCCCATTAATACGTATGAACTTCTTTAAAAATGGAACATTTATTATGGGAAAGTTCAGATTGTTAAAAAATGAAGCTCACTCCAACAATTTTCGCAACAGATGTGCTCTATTTGTCAGCAAGTCGAACGAAAAATTGCGATGTGAGTACTTTTTTAAAATATACATTCCAGCGCTAATTGATCGGCGTACTTTAAGGGTTAAATAAATTTCAGTCAGAATGCTGATGTCGCTCTGTAATGAAGCCACGCCAAGAATATCTCTATTCGGAGCTAAACTCTCGCGGCTTTTCTATTGTCTGCAGATTTATGCTCCATAAAAGAAAGTTGCTAAACATTCAAGTGTAGCGCCCCCGCCGGTTAAAACTGTCGCCCGGGGCGTAAAGTTTGAACGCATCTTAAATTAACCTGTGACCTTCTTTCCCGATTATCTTCATACGAAGGGATTCCGCAGGGGGCGGATGTTGATAATCCATAACTTTGCGAAATTAAACTTCCCCAAAGAACACATAATTGAAGTAAATTTACGAAATGTGCGAAATTAGAGACCGTCTCAAAATCGATACAACACCGAACAAACAGGAACGAATTATGCAATCAGACGATATTATCCACTGAATTTGCTTTTTTGGATTATCTTTTGGATTCTGAAGTGTAGTGACATACCAATATCTCATCCCCCGTTTTTCCGGCATAATATCACCGAGGAGACTTCTAGAAATATCAGGAAAATCTTCGTGAAGGTCGTCAAGTTAATCAGAAATGACTGATGGTCTCCCACTCTTTGCCTCGTCAATACTATAAACATTTATGAGCTTTATGGTCGACAATCACGCAAGACCAAACAAACCGACCCTTAGGATCCCCCCTATATGCCAGGTGCGCCAACTTTGGAACCAAAATTTTTAAAATGTTATTACTAAGACGTGCAATTGTAACGTGGAAGAAAATCCAGGGAAAATTGCAAGCCTATCAGTTTCGGATTTTCTATTTTCAAGAAGAGATTTCTGCAAAAGAGTAGTGATTCTCGGATGATGCCATTTCCGACCTCCCATGAGGTGTCATCACATCAGCGGCGAATTATCAAAATAGCAGTCCACTGTCAAAATAGCGGTAGATTGTCAAAAGGGCGGCGGCTTATGAACCCGACGGAGAAAGATCTCCTCGGACGACCAGCTCTTCGACACCACCCCCAACGGAGGACGATCTCTGCGAGGGACGGTCTCTCTTCGCTTCTGGAACTTCAACAGGGGAGGTTCGGACTCGTTCAGACCAATTTGTTTTACCGAGCCTATTTAAGTTTTATTTCATTGTGAATTTTGCCACTTACTTACGCATCTTCTCTTACCATTTTTTTAAATCAACATATTAAAACTAAATTGAATGCAGGTTCGTAGAGTTGTTTTAAATTGTTATAATGGTAAAATTATTGAAATTCAAACTGTGGCTCATGTACCATCAAAAAAGGTGGTTGTGAAGCAAACGAATAAAAACAGACGATCAATAAAATATTGTTTTTAGTCAGTGTAATTTCATTTACTGGCTTTTGGAGGGATTGAATATAAGTCTATTGATGGCAAAAAATAAGAATAATTGATAATAAAAAAAGGGATCTTTCTAAAAATGGGGCTAATTCAAATAGGCTGACGAAATTATTTCGATAGAAAAATATGTGTATATAAATTTTAAGCTGCCATCCGCCATCCAAAACGAACTTTTTTGGTACATGTTTTGACCCCTTAGAACCAGTTTGTTTTAATAATGTTTTAGTTAAATTTAAAATTGGTGATATCTGTATACAACACGTAAAATAAATACGTTTGAGTTAAAATAAAGTTTAACATGTATTGTGGTGTTTTTTCAAGTCCGATAAAAAATAAACAAACTTTTAATGTACATTTTTTTACTAGGTGTTTATTGACATTTTAAAAATATACAAAGAAATAAACTGTTGCGTTTAAAGCCCCTTGCCGTCTTCAGGGGCCCGCAATCTTCGTCGCAGCTGCCTCAAACAGCCCGCCACGAGGGGCGTCTCAAATCGCGGAGCGCTCCGGAGGCCGGACGCACCCTTGTGCCTCTCATCTCGGCCCGAAGGGCCTCGACGAGAAGCGAAGGGGCTCCGCCCTCAGGGGCGAAGGAACCCCGCGACACCGAGACAAACTCGAAGCATCCGCGACGGAATATACGTATACCTCCGCCGAGGGGGCGATTCTTTAACTTCGACCGCTCATATGACGACACCAAAAAGGAGGAAACCTCAAAAACGAGAGGGAAACAATTAAAACATGATGAACTTCAATTAATAAATTTTATTTACCATTTTGTGATACGGCAGACGATCACGACGCAGAGGCTTGATGATGGGAACGTAGCGCGAAATTAACACGACTGGTCCCCAAGGCGCCCAGAAAAGAACAGAAAGAATTTGCTCGGCCTACGACCCTTAAGAACGGTTGAGGTCCGAACGCCAAATTAAACGACCCGCTTTGACGACCAAAAATCGATATTAAACGACGAAATTAATTAATTTATTTTTACAATCAATAAAAACAATCGCGAATTATTCCCACGCTACAAAACTAAAATTAAAATCCAAAAAGTTATAACCTAGTAGAATGTAAGGGGTAAAAAAAGTGTGACTAAAAAAGTGTGAAAAAAAGTGAAGAATTGACAAGATTTTATTCCTTCTAGTCATCTATATATATAAAAATCAATGTCTCATGGATGTCTGTCCGGCGTCCGATCCGCTTTGCTAAGGTAAACAAAGCCTTTTGTCGACTATGCCGAGAGGCGATAATGGCATGCCCGGTTTTGCTAAGGTAAAATAAGCATTTAGTTAAGTTTTTTCTGGTTTTATTTTTTTTTAAATAGTTAAAAATAATATTTTGAAATAAATATTATCGTTATATAAGAACGATTCTTACTAAATTTGAATCAAATGACTTAATTAGAACTTGAGATATTTTATCAATCGTATTGAAAAAAGTGGTTTCGAGAAAAACGCGTTTAAAGATTTCATTCTGGTAGGACTGGCTCAGTTGTTGCGTTACTAAAATAACTATACTTCTGTAAATAATTTAAATTTTGGATTTTTTTTCGGAGAATGTATTCTTAAAAGTTTAAACCTTGAAAATATGCAAAAAAATCTAGACTGAAATACCCTTTTAACTCCTCAAAGCGTTAAAACACAACGATGTGCCGGAATTCCAGTGACTCATAAAGAGCATTCTTACACGTTGAGCTCGGAGACAGAGAGAGACGGAGAAGGTATCTTGCGTACTTGCGTATAGATCGTTAACCCAAATTTATCGACAAATAATGATATGTGAATGATATAACAATCAAAGTCCCTGGGCGGCTCCCCGCCCCTACACGCTCGTTTGGATGGCCGCGCTACTGCACGGGTCCGTTCTTCTATCGGCTTATGTACAGCCGGACGACGGATGGATGGGTGTCCAACGAAAAGATTCTCTCCTCTATGTAACTTTTCATTCCGCACTGGAGATAGGGATCTGGCTGCGGAAAGGACATCCTCCCGCAGCCAAGGTCAATTGCCCTCCTCTCGACTCCCATTTCCTACGCATCACCACCCAACCGGCAGCGGTGTATGCGTAAGAAGCGATCGGTCGGCAATTGCAGATGCAATGTCCCCGCAGCGCTACAGAAGATGGCGCTGCTAAAATAGCATATTGCACCTAAAGAGAGACGGAAGATGTCACTGTTAATCTGGTGAATTAAATTCGCCCAGATCAACAGCGCTCTTGCATGGGATGGTAAATCGCCCACGCTACAATAGCATTTAAGACTGTGAAGATTTTAAATTTGCTCACTGCTCAAAGGGTTAAGTGATGAAACGCACAAATCTGTGCGCACGGAATAAGGTTAAAGAATTGTTAAAAATTATCTTTTTTTGAGATGTAAATAAAATAAAATTTTAAATAAAAGCTGTACAATATTACTCTATTTAATAATTTTCATTGTTATTTATAATCGCCTTTCACAGATTAGGTAGCTTTTTAATGCCTCTTTCGTAAAATTCGGCCGGTTTTCCACGAAAGTAAGTACCCAAATGATTTTTCACTTATTCCACAGAAATGATTTTTTTATCGCGAAGCTAATGTTCTAATAACATAAAAAGATGATAGTCTGAAGGTGCAATGTCAGGTGAATATGGTGAACGTTGCAGCACTTCCAAATTCAGCTCTCTTATTTTGTTCTGCGCAATCCTTGCTGCGTGTGGTTTTGCATTATCATGCTGTAATATTCTTCTTTTTGATCGCTTTTTGAGCATTTCTGCTTTTAACCTATCTAACTGTGCACAGTATAGCTCTGATGTGACAATTAGGCCAGGTTTTAATAATTACGATTACGCCAAAAAATCCCACCAAACACAAAAGGGGATCTTTTACAAGGATAATGACGGTCGAGGGGTTGAAACAGGTACTTGATCTGAAGAAAGCCACTGTTTTTCCTTCTCGGCTTGTTTTAAAGGACCCATTTCTCATCCCCAGCAACGATCCTTTTTAAAAATGGATCGGTTTCATACCTGGACAATAGCGATGAACTTTGAATTTTTTGAACCATCTATGGCATTTTTGCATATTCAATATGTTTCCATATCACAGATGCTCTGGATAGCTTCTTTTGCTTTTAATCCTTTGTCGAATAAAAACAGTAAACGAGATCGCAAATGGATCTCATCAATTTTTGGCTTGGACATTTTCACTATGGCTAAAAATATATAAAAATATTTGAAAAATTAAGACAAACAACAGAGCTTCAAAATGATATCAACCTTGACGTATTCACTCTACAGCAACCCGAGACAAACTGACGGC
Source organism: Stenopsyche tienmushanensis (assembly GCA_008973525.1). NCBI lineage: Eukaryota > Metazoa > Arthropoda > Insecta > Trichoptera > Stenopsychidae > Stenopsyche > Stenopsyche tienmushanensis. The sequence goes on along the minus strand of WACJ01000052.1, from coordinate 350,349 downwards.
AAAGACGCAACCAAAAAAAAAAAGACATTTCTTTCCGCTTTATTTAATATATGCACTTAAATTGATTGGAGCACGCTCCTCATAGATAGAAATATACTAATGGCTGATGAAGATTATGGTACAGTAACCATTGGCACACACGTGAGAATAGTTGTCCGTATTATGACACACATGTTGTATCATCGCCCGTACAGTATTGATCAAGGATAATATGACTCTTTTATCGACCATCAATTTTCAGCATTTTTCAACGAATTTCGTCGACGTTCATGAATTTTTGCTTTGATCTCGCGCTCACGGCATCGTGTTTATAGACGTAGTGAATTCATAAGTATTCTTTAAGGTCGTAGTTTCGCTTTTTTATATAAATTGAAAATATCCGCTCTTCGTAGGTTTCCCGAATGGGAGGCTTTTGTATGCAACGAAATGATCTGAATTATCGTCGGAGAAATCTTACCTTGTTTTATTACATTCAGGATCCCGGTGCGTGCTAAATAAAAAGAACAGTATTTTTTTCAATAAAGAAGCAAAGTTCTATTTTATATTCAGGAGGCGAGCGACGTATCGCAGCTATGGGGTAAGCCTTCCGGGGGTGAGATTAGGGGGTGGCGGCCAAAGTGACACCTGCACTATTAGTGTAGGACAGGATCGCAACGAGAGGCGACACAATAAAATAAAAACGCAAATCTAAAATATTCCGCCGAAACAATTCATAATTTATGATAGCATCATACAATTCGGATGGAATAGTTAAATAAATAAATATCATTTGGGCTTTTTTCCATCAAAAAATATTGTACGCTTTGTCCTTTTGATATAAAAAAAAACATGGACCTTGAATGTGTCTAAATGGACCAAGATCCTTTGCCCCATTATTCCATCAGGTGCTCCCAAGCAGGTGTCGCTGACTCAGCAGTTAACCGTTTCTTATTTCTTCCTTAAGCGTTTCTTTCATTTTAATAACATGCAGATTTTGTGGCGCAAGTAACCATATGTTACGCTTGCAAAAAGAAACAAAAAAAAACTTAATGATCATCACGCTTTCATTCTACGCATAGATTATGCAAATTAATATTTAGCATTAAATAACTGTTTGTGTAGCGGGATTACATTAAACGAATGCAAATTCACAAATGTGCCAAATTAATGAAAACACTGTTGATGAAACGCGATGCTTTCGCCTTCCAAGGATGCTAGGGCTATAAAGAGAACTAGAATTAATTAAAGGGATGAAGCACAAGGACATAATGACGTATAGAAAGGGATGAATGAATAAAAAGATGCGGTCGTACAACTCACAAATTTACACACAAAAACGTTCATCCGTTCACCGTTATACAAGGAGCAAACGCTTCGGATTAGATTAATTGCTCAATCTCTAAAATATCACGCATTTAATTATTTCGCGGGATTTATTTATTGTTGCGTAATCAATTTTGCACGCAAATACACATGTACGCGCGTATATCAGATACATTGTTCGAAGAAAGTTATTCTCGACAGTATTGTCCTCCCTAAGACCTGTTCAAGTTGTAGGCTTTTAAGGCGCTTTGGCAACCTTCAAACTTGGAGACCTGTTTGTTTTTCAATTTGAAAATTATAATCCCCTTTCTCTGAAACTCTCTAATTCCTCTCGTTATTTATTGACTTGCAAATAATAATCTGGAGACGAAAATTTACGATGAAACACTTTGTAAGCCATTCCGCCCGAGACGTATCGCGAATTTGTTTGACATGTCGCCATTGTGGGGTGTTTACACGCCCCCTTACATCGAAGCATTTGTATTTGAACTTTTATACACTCCTGTACTAATTTGCCGAAATTCATCATTGTGATTTTTATTTTTAACGAATTTGGTGTTTAAAAAATTGACCAAAATCCGTTAATTCAAAGGCTGGCGATAAATCAGCGACATGAATCATTATGATAAGCAGCTTATTATAATATATACTTTTGTAGCTTGGCCGAAATGGCTTCATTTCGGCCTGAATTCACTTCTGACACCAGTGTAACGAGAGCGCCCCCTCGCTGTTCACCGCTCTCATGTGTTCTTCTAGATGGCTGTCTTCCCTATTATCACACGGGGTAGACTGTGTAGACGAAAAAAAAAACGGGAACATGATCAGGTCATAATTTGGGTCACATTGAAAGTTTATGTTTTTAAACCATAACTTGAAAATAAGTCAACATGTAGTCAAAACATATTAAAAGAAGACATGTAAACAATTGAACCCTTTGAGTGGTTAGTTAATTTTAAAATGACGTAAATATGGATGCAATATTCGTATGTACACCGCAAATGTATAGCAATAAATGAATCTCAACACTGTTGATGGCATACTGTATTCGTTAATTTCTTTGCGTGCACATAAACAATACACATGTGTGTCTTCAGTTTTAGTAACGATAGAATGCATTTGTTGAAGCTTAAAATCGATCAATTTGGGTTATCATTATTGATCGATAAATTTGGGTTATACATACAATCGTACGATGAACGCAGGGCACTCTCTCCGTCTCTGTCTCTCGCCGAGCTCAATGTGCAAGAATGCTCTTTCTGAATCACTGAAACTCGATCGCCAATACGCGACAATACTCATAAAAGGGTTAATTAAATATTTTAAACATAGTTTAAAAAAAATAGTTATTTCAAAAATAACAATAATAAATCATTATTTAGAAATATAAATAATACAATTTACATTAAAATATTTATATACATATTTGTGTATAAATATTTTATATACATATTTGTGTATAAATATTATATTTACATATTTGTGTATAAATATTTTATATACAAATATAATGTTTGCTTAATTTATGTAACATATGCATGAATAATAAAAGGCAAACATAACGTCTTATGTGCGAACCATCGAACCGTCGTAAGTTGAGAGCTATTCGTAGTGTATATTGTTTTTTTAAAGCACGCTATTTCCAAAAGAAGTATGGACGATGAAGACGACATTTAATCGTTTTAAGATGCCTTATCCGATAACGAACGAAGATGGTATGTATTATATAAGATTTTTTTTTAATGATTAAATGGTTTTTTATACAATGGTTTTGCATTACATTCCACATATTGTTAAAAAAATTGAATAATCGATTTTATAACGCAAAATGTGGCGATTAATTTATGTTCCCTCGTCAATCGTGATCTCTCGTTAATCGCGACCTTATCTGGGACGTATTCCTTGTAATCAACCGGGGTTACCTGTAATTTAAATGTATATACAGTAGATTCGCGGTAATCTGACTAACGTTTTGCAAGGCAGTGTCGGGTTGTCTAATTTGTCGGACTATAGAGTACTGCTTCCGACTCCTTATGGTTCGAAACTTTTTGGAAAAGAGTACTTGTAATCTGATAAGTTACGAAAACGACGAGATATACATAGATTGTATAAGGTTTCATATTATAGAATTAGCGTCATAAAAACTACGAAATCTTTTTTTGTTATCTTTCTTTCATAGCCAATATGGGCGCAGAATTAGGTGTATGCCAGTTTTTTCCTGAAGAAATCACATATAAAGTTTCCTCTGCCATTTGTTTAGCTTTCTTGAAAATTTGTCTCCTGTCTGCCCCACAATCAATGGTGAAGTCAATACCAAACATATGAATTATGCTTGGAATCATCACTTTTATGATAGAAATCCCGAAACTAAACCATAAAACATCGCATGAAAAACGAATTGGTTGTGTATGTGTCGTATATTTTGTAGGGTTGATTAGTATAATTAATTAATTTTTTTTAATGAAATACACCCTATTTGGAAGCCCAAAGAAAATATCGCAACAGATGTTAGCAAAAGCCTTTCGAAGCACGTAAGAACAATTATACGCTATCAGCAACGGGCTTATAGAAAGGCGTATAATGAATCGAGGGTCTTTTCTGGGCTAAAAAAAGCCCGATAAAGGCTTTATAAAAAATATGGCATTGCGGAAACGCTTACTCATAGCTTCTGTAATTGGTTTAGTATTTTCATTGATATTTTGGTACCACAAGTACCGGCTGGGAATAGTATAAATAATAATAATTGGTCGGGCCGCAATGTGAGGTACCCTTAAAAGCTGTTGATTAACTCGCTCAGGGCTCCCGTGGTAATGCAGCAATTCGGAACAAAGGGAAGAACCAACCGCTCCCGAGTTTCCCGAATTTTATTTTGGGGATTGAGAGGAAAACCGCTGCCACATTAGTCATGCGTCCGTAACGTACTCGCGGCCCGCGGTTGGTAATCCCTCCCGCTCACACGGAGCCTTTATTTAATTCCGTCCCTAACCCTTCGGAACCAAACTACGATAATTTGTTTTAAAACTCCCTTTACGTGTGGCCTACCTTACATGAAAATAATACACAATCCACTCGCAGCCCCCCCCCTTTTACGCCCTTTGTATGTATGTGTGTGCAAGTGCCGCAAGAGCCTTTTTAAAAAACCGATTTATTGCGAATAGTCTTTTTTTAAATCCTCGTCGGAAGAAGCATTGGGAATGAGAGACCTTGGAACAGCTAGAGTTAATTTTAAAATTCAATTTAATTAACCTGTTGATGAGTAATCGCGCTTATGTGCGTTCGAACTCGAGTGAGAAATAAAGCATATTTTTGCACACTGAGTGTGGAGATTAGTGAATTTGCAACAGAGACGGAGAGGAGTGTCTTGCGTCTTATACGCGGTAAGGCCGTGCTGTAAATGTGCCTATACACGTCCAAATATTATATATTCTAAAATAACGTTATATTAGGAGGACCTGAAAGTACTCGAACGTTTAATATTTAAACAACTTTACATTAAATTACGTGGTACCCACTCAAAGATCCTCTTATTCTCGGTTCATTCATTTCTGTAATTAATATTGGCATTTGCTAACTGTGCATTCCACCCCAAATCAAAAAAGCAGCGTACAATATCGGATGTGGACTTAGATTCGGGTCTGGAAACTGGATAATGTTTAATAATAGTTCTACAAAAAAATAATTTACAAAGATGTTTCCGTCACTGTTTCCGGGTATAAACTGAGCTGAAACATAAAAACTCAAAATACGTTAATACTTTTCGATACGCCTAATATATTGGATGTTTTGCACATGGACAGACAACATTTTTTTTGGGGGTAGGGAGGTTTTTTGCTATTGTAGCGTGGGCGATTTACCATCCCCACCTAGTAGAGCTGTTAATCTGAGCAGATTTAATTCGTCAGATTAACAGCGACATCTTCCGTCTCTCTTCAGGTGCAATGTGTTATTTTAACAGCGCCATCTCTTGTGGCCCTGCGGAGACATTGCACCTGCATACCGACGGATCGCTTCTTGCGCGTTCCCTATTCTGTGGCTCGCTCAAACCTGACTGCATCGGCAGTATGCAGATGCTATTGACGGACACGTGTGCAACGGCAGCCGATTGTAATAGTTCATCCATGCGTATTTCATATTATTATTTTTTATGCTTTATGGTGAGTTAGTGTTTACTTTAACACGTGTCGATGGAGAGATAGGGTTGAACACGAAAATGAATAATTCATAGTTGCGGATGTTCTTTTTAATTAAATGCGGTATAGCTGGGTTGAATGTTTTCAATATATCTTAGTCTTGTTTAAGAGAATTAAACAATTTATGCGCGAAAATAATTAATACGCAGGAGGATTGAAACACTATGGGTTAAATGCTAAAAGGGATTTGTGCGGTTTTAACGGGTAAAATGCGGAAATTAATTATTAATTTAGGCTCATTCGGATTAGCCACATGTTTTTGATTGTGCCTCAAGGCTGGATGAAATGCTCGCTCCCTTGTCCTGAACGTCAGAATGTCCGCCGTGTTTGGCGAAATTTCTAATAACCTGCTCTTTTTTATGAGCGTATGATTGGCTGCCGATGTTGGCTCCGAGGATTGCGAAGATTCGATCATCAAAAGGAGGGCGGAAGTCTTATGGATCTCCTAAGATGCTGTCGAGTACGTGACGGTTTGCATTAAATGGAATTCAAATCGGTCGTAAGAAATTCACTTCAAAGGTTTACGTGCTCATTCGTAGCCATTGGAATGTCGAGGAATCTTTAAAAATGCCTTTTTTACGCTTTTGAATCTTCTGTCGCATCGTTTGAATTGGTTGATAAATCAATTTTGAGCTTGAATTTCGTTCGTCATACATTTTCAATTTCGGTCGTTTTATATCAATCGTAATTCGTTAGGGGTGCTAATATAACTTCCGGCACGATGGCAATGGATTTAATTAGACGTGGAGCTCGGTTGCCAATTCACCCCTAAAAGAGGGACACAAAAGGCAATTAGCAGGTAATCCAGGATGAAATAAAGACCTGCATCCCTACTGCGAGAAATCGCACTGCGGCTGGACCAACGCGTAACTAACGTCTGGGACACTGGAAATCGTACAACTGCCACAAACTACGTCTGTGGATTATCCTTCCAGTTACATCAGATAGTAGTAACTGTTGATTATCTTAAATTATTCAGAATTTATTATTATTTATTTATTTGACATCAAAAAAATATTTTTGCCATACATTCAGCAACAATTCAAGTATTTTGGCGGGTACACTACCGACAATAAGTTTGGAAACACCTAGTGCATTATCGGGTTAACAATCAACAGTCACAAATCATATATTTCTTTCGTATTTTCGAATTATAATTTTTTGGATTATGGGCTAAAATTTACCATTTTTTACGAACCATATTTGCTATAATTTTTCGCATTATACTACTGCTGCGATTGTCTGGGTAGCTTTAAGCAATCCAAAATTAATTACTCGGGTGATATATCATAATACACAGAGGAAGGACCTTTTTCATTGTTAATTATGGTTTAAGGGTAGGAACAGCTACTTGACCCGAAGAAAGCCATTTTTTCGTTGAGGGGTTTTGTACAGTGCCCACTTTTCATCACAAGTCATAATTCATTTATTCCAGGATCTACACCTGTATAAGAAAATGCGCAATTTTCTTCCTACTCTAGTGAGATTAGCGAAATTCACGAAAGAAATGAATACCTTGCTAATTAAATATACCTAAACTGTTGATTAAAGATCAAGTTTTGCCCCTTTAAACACAAAAAAAACCCTTTAGGTTTAAATTTTCGTGGTATAATTCAATAATTGGTGATAAAATATTGATTTATATAATGAGTTTCTTAACAAAATAGTTCATAAAAAATTTGGAGCAGCGAGTGAGTATGAAAATCGAGGACCTGTTTGGGGCTTATTTAGACAACGATGCTTGCTAATGTTAATGTTTTAATATAAATCATCATTATTATAAACTATGCAAAAAAGAGACATTCGATGAGATTCGATTTAAAAAAAAATCGCATAAATTAAGATAATATAAAAATATAAATTCGTACAATACAATATTTATCTCATCAATTTGTCTACTGAGAAACTGTTTTTTATTTTAATTTTAAATATCATAGTTCTTTGTATTGTAGTGCCCATATTCATTAAGAGATTTTGGCGATCTTCAACGATTTATGTGGGGAATCCCACTGTCTTCTACATAGGTAAATAGGTATTTTTTGACATTAGTGAAAGGCGAATTGTCTTCAAATTTTCACAGTGTATTTGATGATTGTTTTAGTATTTATAGGATATTTCAGATGTAGGAAATCAGGAGGTAAACATAGATGGAGGAGATATATCAGGAAAAAATCCATTACAGGGATTAATACACAATATTAATTTTGGATTCATTTTCAGATGCAAGGTAATATTTGTAACAATATCTTTAATCATCATAATTTAAATTGCTATCTAACATATAAAAATGAATCTTTGTTCTCTTAACCCTTTGATCAACACCACAGCGACGTCCACACTCGAGTGATCCAGTAAGAGTATAAACGCTAATGTGCTAAATTATTACTATTTATTCAAATTATGACGTCAAACATTACATTTACGATCTGTTTTGTTGTTTAGTACAGAAATAATCAGCAAAAAAATAAGATATAATCGCTCCCGGAACGTAATTCGCTAATCAACGGGTTGGTTTGGATGGAAATATTCCAATCCAAAAATGTATTTTTATACGGTCCCAAATAAAATCCCGTATAAAACGGATCTTATTTATTATGACAATGATACATCGTTTCAGTTGACTTTATACTTTCTATTATCTCATCCAATCCGAAAACATGTCAATCTTTTTTCGACATAAGGATGTCATTCTCATCATTATTGAATGTAATTCGCGACGTTGTTATTTTGAGTACTAGGGTAGAAAAATCTTCTTTTACCACACATTTTCGTCTTTGCTTGTATATATACAAAATAATATTTGTGATTTTCAATGTGATAATCCTAAATGAATGTTCATATTTCAGTATTTGCATATTTGGAAAATTTACGAATGAAAAATTATTCGCATATGTCGGAGGAGGGTTGGCAACTTCTCACCGGTGAGCTTTATTATACAATGATAGAAATGTGTGTTGTAATTTGGACACGTGTCACTCAATTCGTCGTGCTTTTTAAACGTACCTTAAAAGTTTGGAAAGCTGCTTTGCATTGAAAATTCCCCCAGGAGAGCTTAAATTTTTAAATATTCTCCCAATGGCAGAATTGAGCGCCCTACATACAAACACGATGGTCCCCGTATAAGAGCGCTCCCAATGCATTAGGTCTAAGAAATGGGGATGAAAATCTGGATAAGTACGAATGGCTTATTTCATTTTTTGTTATTTTGCGCGGAGCGAATTAATTTCGCCGAATTTCCGCATTGATGGCGAAACTTTTAAAAATTCGGGATACGTCTGCATTTACAGACGTAATGAATTGAATTCTTCAGATGAATCAATGGCAGCAGGAAGAGGAAGGTCGGTATAACTCATTCCGAGTTATTTGGCAGTGGAAACTTTCAACGGTTATTTATGGTGAGCATTTGTTTGGAGTCCAGCGATGTGTATGGCCCCGGGATGGTATGGGGACCTGAAATGGAAAGTGAGGCGGATTTATGCAACGAAAGGAAGATTGAAGAAAAATAGCTACAGATTTTAAAATATGTGACTGGAATGAATTTCACCACTTTGAACATTCACGGAGGGGATGAAATATCGGCCTTTTTTTTTCGAATCGCAGATAAATATTTTTTTTATGAATTCTCGCCGAGGGGGTGAATATTAGCTTTTGCCATCCAATCCGGGTAGACATCTGTGTGTGTTTCCGCAATAATCTCAATTGTCCTCGAATACTGCGAGGTTGGATTTTCAGCTCTAGTTGGCTTCATACAGCGAAATTATATTTTGGAAAATAAAAATAATATCTAAAGAATATAATATACCAAGAAAGCCATGGAGGAAAGCCCGGGGGGTTGACAGCCAAACAAAAGAACTTGATTGTATGGTGCAATTAAATGAGAAACATTAAAAATATCATCCTATAATTCAATTATATAACTACAAAATAATTATTTTTTAAACCTTGCTACTTTTTTAGCAAAGGGTAAAATGGTTTGAAGACATTTTTTTTTATATGAAAAACAAATCTAATTGTAATTTTATTTTAAAATAATACATATTCAAATATAACCCGGAATTTTACTTCTTTTAAATTACAGACCGACATGAGCAGCACTGCGTGTGAAAGAATCAGTTGTTAAGAGCTTAGAGAAGGGATACCTATACACACATCCCTAACATATACGTTCGCCGCTCCAATACAGCCACGAGTGAACGAGAAGTAACACCATCTGTTGCGCAACGGGTAATCATTCGTTTTTTTGTAAACAAAGGTGTGAAATTTTGAGGAAAATTGAGGCACAGTTTAAGCGATGTTACTATAAGTAAGACCCAAGTGTTTGATTGTGGAAAATAAAAGTCATAAACGGAGCAGCGAGCATCAATGAAGACGACATTCGAGCCGTGAGTAAGCTCGTGTGGGGTGATCGCCACAATACGATTGTTGATATTAAGTCAATGTTGAATAATAGTGTCGGAAGTTTCCATACCATTGTATCGGATCATCTTGGATACAGAAAACTATCACCAAGGTGGGTTCCAAGTTTGCTCAGCGAGGTACAAAATTATATACGGAAAGACATCCCTCAGCGAATTTTGAATCGCTATGAAGAAGAAAGAGAGGCTTTTGGATCGCATTGTAACCTGCAATAAAACGTAGGTCACCACTACAACCCAAGAAACAAGAGATCAAGGCGAAAACTCAACAGTTTGCGAGGAGATATTTTCTTGATTGATTTTCTACATGACAAATAGTCGGTGAACGCGGTCTCTGGTTCACCTACTTTCTTCAGCGACGGGATCAAAAAGTTTCCTATCTGATGAATTCTAACCCAGGGAACAGCTAAGCCACGGGAAGAATACATCTTCACGCGGCTTAGGATATGCATCAACTTTCCAGGCTTCCAAGACGAATAAAACGGAGGCAATGATCTGCAGCAGAAGAAGAAGGTCCTTGTGATCAAACCCTGGGTGTCTTATGTACAGGGAAAAAAAGGCTTCCAAGAAGGGCGCCCTCGCACGTGGGTTTGTTCTTCATTCGGACCGTGGAAAAGCCGAGCGGTAGGATGGATGTAGTCGGATGCTAATAGAAATTTGTTAATTTATTCGCGTAAACATAAACAATATACTTGTTGTATGTGTGTCTTCTTCAAGGTCATCAATGTGCGAGAATGCTCTTTTTGTATCACTCGAGTCCAAATGCATATATGCGCGATTACTCATCAATGGATTAACTATTATCTTTTATTTACAGAGAGAGAGGTTACAGCTATTGGCTTGCGGGAAGGATGTCTTTCTGCAGCCAAGACTGTCCGACGATTAGCCATCTCCTGCACGCGTAAGAACCTAGGTATTTGTCGTTAATAAGACGCAATTGGCGAATTGCATCTGTATATACAGTCGACCCTGCTATAATCAACATTTTTATACTAACTTTTTCTTCATATAATTGCCGCTTTTTAGCGGCGGTCCCTTCTATAATCGATAATTATGTTTTGGTCACAACATTCGAAAGATTAGACCGTACTTTTATAGCCGTCTAAGCGATTAAGTTGATTTATCATCAACTTAATCGATTCACACGATTTTTAATGCCCCGTGACTATAGGAGGGTCGATTGTATCAATAAATGTTTTTGTGTGGGGTTGTCATTTGGTCCACGCAACACAATTATTAATCTTGATTTCTTATTTTTATACCAAAGAAGTCATATTTCATCATTACACTGTACGTATTTAGTCCGCAAAACATTCAGGAATTCAGGATAAAGATATTTTTTTTAAATAAAAATTTAAAAAAACCCTGGAGCAATTTTATGTATTTATATTGCCCATTTTTTTGATATAATATATGGATATATTTTTGATATTTTCACTCTGATTTTAAAGCCACATATTTAATCTGAGTGTCTGAACATTCCTAATTGGATATTTAATCTCTCGTTTTATAGCACTCTGAACCCCAAACATCAGTCCTCTTTGGAATATTTCGGGTGCGTTATTTGATAAAATGACTATACTCTGTATATTTACAGTGTAGTGTTTTTATATGTTTTATTTAGTTAGGCTCTTAAGTTTTCTTGTGCTCAATGTAAACTCTAACGATAATGGCCGTCATGAAGATTGTTAAGATCTCGTGGTAGGATTTGCGAACGTGCGGTTGGCGCGCACAAACACACACAAACACACACTGTTGACGATGTCTTCGCGTCAAACGTGCGCAGATAATTCAAGCGCAAATATACAAAGTTTTATTAGGGTTGCCACCATATGATTTAATTTATTTTTACGATCTCGTGCGTTTCATTCGATCCGTTCGACCGACGATTTTCGGCAGACTGGAAAAAAGTGGAGGATTGTGTTCGGGTGTTGTTGGTTGTATGATGGCCGTTTTTCTCAGTCATCGGGAGTGATAGATGCGAGGCAATAACTCGGTGATATTTCTTATGGACGCTTGCTTTGCAGGCGAACCCATTACAGGAGCCTGCCTCTGCATATTCTCATATATTTTAGCTCCCTAATTTGACTCAAAGATATATGCGTAGTATAAAAGGAACAAAAGACACGGAAGCAGTACTCGTATAAAAGCAAATTCCGCAATTTGCAAACGATGCCTATGGATAAATACATTATTTGCTTACGTCAATGTTTATACATAGTTTTTTTTTTTCAATTTTCGGATAGCCCCCTTATAAAACTATAATTATAATATAAGAAACTTGTTATGGTTTCAAAAGTCGTGAAAAAAATATTGATCGTTGGTAGATCGAAACGTTTAGAAACACATTTTGATTTGATGATATTTCCCTTCAAATGTATTTTTTTGTCATTCCAGTCTTTTGTCTAGTTCATGAAAGCTTTCTTGCTTTATATTTTCCATTATTATTGAACGTAAACGAGCAATATATTTTGAACTGATTATTATCCTTATTTTTGCTTCATTAAAATTCAGTTTTATTAATAGAAGACAGCCATTCACATTTTTTTAATGCTCAAATCTTATATTATACAGCTTTGTGCTTTTTACAATTTAATGAATTTCATTTAACCTTTTAACTGCCAATGACTCATCAACGCGTACAAATTCGCGTACAAACGCGCCGATGCGTCGTTGGCAGTTAAAAGGTTAAAATAAAGTTATTTTTATAAAGTTAAAAAATAAGATTAAAAAGTAATGCTACTTTCAATATAGGGGGCATACTTGATGGAGATTATATTAATGTAATTTCTGTTCAAAAGTTTAGATTGAAACGTTACCAGTAATGCAACGGACTACGTGTGGCTGTACTTACATTACACTTAAGACCATGGACAAACCAACATGCCAGAAATGTCAGAAAGTGGTAAATATTTTATCTCTACACGAATGCGATTGTAAGCTTATTCCAATCAAACATTCGAATATGCCTTGCTCATGTCGCAAAAGCCGCTGGGAAAACAAGTCAACTTAAATATGGACTTGTCGATGTTGCTCAGATCGTTTCCGGTTGTGAAGTTTTGAATAAGTCAGGAAGCGTATAGGTCTTAACAACGTCGGTCATTCAATTAGGGAGGACATGTTGAAGTTAGGGCGATAGAGTGGCGCAGTAAACATAGCGCCGGGAGCTACTTGGGTAATGTTGGCTAATGAGTATGGATCATTAAGGGGTGGAGGATGTGACGGAGGACCCCCCCGGGAGCGCGGCCCGTCGGTGTGTGACTCCTGAACACTCCCGACACTAACGGATCACTTTGCAACTTTATACGTGAGCCTGGAGGACACTCTATTTATTCTGCCTTTGACTCATGGACTCTGCTCATGAAAGTCGATTATGATCGCGATGGCAAACAAACCTCAGACACTTTTTGTTCTTTTCACAAAACAACTTTTTCGATAAGTAAATCTACAATATGCAAAAATAAAACAGCATTTTCTTTAGAAGACTTTGAAATATTCTTCTTGCTAATGAAAAAATCGCATTTCAAATGAATTTAAAACTCAATGTGTTAATTATGAAAATTAATTATATTTTAAATGCTTTTCGCAGCCCTGCGCGAAAGTTGCATAAGATATAGATGGCAGTGCAAACTGATTGATCTCACTTACTTTTTTTTAGTTTTTCCCTCAACTAGCTTAGGCGTTAATTAGTACGCTGTAACATAAAGCTGGACGTTCACACACCTTTATTAGTAATTAATTTTAAACGAGTTTTTGATATTAACGCGAATTATATTTAGATGTTGGGTTTTAATAATATTTAAATCCATATCGTTTAAAAAAATAGGCATTACCAAAAAAAAAGGCTTCATTTAATAAATATTATACCCACATATAATATCGACATAAAAATTTTCATGAGATGGTTTTTCTTTTATTAAAAATTTTTTTGGCATTTGAGGAGTACAAAATTTTCAATCAAAAAAATCTTTGCAAATTACTCGACTTTTTTAGAAGCAGGAAATCTGCCAAAATTTATATTGATTCACCGAAATAATAGACTGAATAATAATAAGATTAATACTTTCGATATCCTAAATTTGTTGGTACGGCGATTTTTTCCATAATTTGGATTTGCATCCAAATTAATTATCCTCTCATAAATCGATACTTTTCGAAAGCTCTGATGATCTTTCTACTTGTTTTCGCTACATAATATTCCAATTTGAGCTGATATAAAAAAAGTGAGGAATAATCTTTTCTGAACCCTATTCAGTTGATAGTCACAAAAATAGCAATTGTATTTAAATACGATCGAAGACGACGGTATTTTTGTTAATTTATAAGAGGACAATTTGTAAAGTCTTACAAAGAACCCTACAAGATTACGGTCGATCTCTGATAAACTGGAATTCCGAATCTTCATATGCCATGCCCTAATATGATATAATTAAATTTTAAATATCACCGTAAGGCTAATTCCAACACAAACAGCATGCACTGCCTGATGTATTATTTGCTAATTATTTTGAGATTGGCATCCTACCTTCTTATTATTAAAAAATATGCATTGTACAAAATAATCACCTAAGCATTACAGCAAATTATCATTGAGATGATAACTCCACCAACTAAGGCCACAAATTAAAGTCAAACAACAGTGCCTAAAAATAATGGATTAATTTCCGGTACCCATAAATTATATGCACAGTAAGCGTCTTTTCAGATGTATGTACGAGGGTTATCCAGAAAGTAAGGTGCCTCACAAATATATTAAACTATTTTTCGACGTAATTGTCGTCGAGATTGAGACATTTCTGTAGTCGGAGTACCAGATTTGATATGCCTGTGTCCTAGACCTCTACCGTCAACTTATTTTAGATTTTAGGGTGTAGTGAAACATCCACGGCTTATTCCCCGTCACGATAGAGTCCAGCTTCTTCTTCCTGTGCAAAACGATTCAAAACACGCGGTGCTCACGCGATTTTGATGGCGCTCTGGTGTGAGCATTCTGAGTATCCATCTCGTACACAACTTCTTATAACCAAGTTTTTCCGATACAATATTATCATGGAGACTTCGAGAAATGCCAGGATATTCTTTGTTAAGGTGGACGAGCGTCAAACGATGGTCACGTCGTATTTGTTCTTCATTTTTTTTCAATCAGTACGGTATTCTCCGAACAACCTAATCTACTTCGTGATATGTTGTTGACCACCATAAATTTCCATGAGCTTCCGATGGATATTCGCAGCGGTACGTTCTGCTTTTAAGTTTAAAAAATAATGACGGAGGCGGCGGGAGCGCGCGATGATGTCTCCGTCGGAAGAATTTACTGTGACTGAATAAAATGGCCGACAAACACGAGGGACCAAACAAACTGATCGTTGGTATTCCCCGACCTCAGGAGCCCTTATAACCTTACTTCCTGCATGACCCTCGTAAATATAAATATATTTGGCAAAAGTTGATTGTAAGTCCGCCTTAAGCGCCTATAAGATTGATATAATTATGCGCGCGGTAGTTCGCCGATTGCGTAACACATAAATAAGGGTTGAACATATACCACGGCTAAATGCATTATTTTCTTCATGTTTCAGCAGTGAGAAAAATATTTAGAGGGTTCAAATCGAGCAATAAATCAAATTTCCACCAAATAAGCCCGCTATAAACTTATAACAAGCTTGAGTTAAGTGAGGGCTCGTGTGCAAATCACACTGCTGAATTCTTTATCATTACTACCTAGCTATTTTGGAGTACCTGACCTTTTGACATTACGTTTTGATACCCGCGCTACATATGTTAATTATACACGGACTCTTGAAAATTTTATGTTGTAAAATAAGTTTAAAAAAATAATTCGGGCATGTTCCATTAAAACCTCGACGAATTTAGCACGAGATGTTCTGTGGAATAAGGGTATGAAAACGGTAATGGGCTTAATATGTTCTAGAGAAAGGATATTATGTCGGAAGTTATTTCCATTAGCTGGTGTCAATAAGGCTTGGTCTTCGACTATCCTGTTAAGCGAGCGACGTCCTCCTTATCTACATTCTATTTAAGGCTCAAATAACAATTAATCAGGTCAATTTACTGACACGACGATAAATTTCCATAGCTTCATAATTTAAAAATTAAATAAATCTAGATCGGTTTACAGTTTAGATAATCAGATTATGTGTTTGTGAGAGCATCGCACAATGGAATAATGGTGACTAAAAATAAATATCATCATTTTAGTTTATCCATTCCTCCAAAAGTGTCTATCTGTGGTATTTATTACATACTGATCGTTGAAGTTAGATCGAGGAATCCCTCGATCAATGTAATATTTAATGTTCCATAGACAATGAACTGAGTATTCTGATGTGTGCATATGCGTCCATAAAGAATGAGAGAGTGTGATTCCCGCGTCTGAACAACGTGACCCCCGTGTTGCAGGTAATTCTGCAACCCGTTTATGTTGCAATACACAAAGGTATGTTAATTAACGTATCACTGATTAAAAAGTGTTAATTCGACAATATTATTGATGCAGAATGCTCATTATAGAATAAGAAATAAATGTTTTGAATTATGCTATAGAATAAGTTTTTAATTCAAATGAAAATGTTTAAAACAATTAACCATCCGGAGCAAAATCGAAAACTG
This sequence comes from Stenopsyche tienmushanensis, assembly GCA_008973525.1. Taxonomy (NCBI): domain Eukaryota; kingdom Metazoa; phylum Arthropoda; class Insecta; order Trichoptera; family Stenopsychidae; genus Stenopsyche; species Stenopsyche tienmushanensis. Next base: position 333,815 of record WACJ01000052.1, on the reverse strand, counting down.
GTAAAACTGTTATTTTCTTCATGAAAAGGTAACAGGAGAAAAAAATGGTTCAAAAAAATTTTTTTTTAACCGTGTAACAAAAAGAACAAATGTTTAAGAATACGTTCAATAAATTTCAAGTCCATATAAAATAAATTCGCAAAGCTATAGGCCAACGAGGAAAAGCTGCGCTTCATGAAGCTGAGGAGAGACTACTTTTTCCAAACTCATGGAAGTGCTCCCACATGCTTTAGATGAGCATTCTTTATGAAATTTGGCAGACATATGTATAATAAACGTCTTCATGGTATAGACTACAATTATCGAAAAATATTTAAAAATTTTAATTTAATTAACAAAAAATTACAAAAAATTTTGGCAAAAATACACACTTTTTTTCGATCGCTTACTATTTTTTAATATTTCTTCTTAGTTATAGTCTAAGCTATAAACAATACTATACAAAGTAAAAATATGTTTAGTTTATTTGCTACAAATTACCTGATCAGGACTTAGGACTTCCATGGTGAAGAATGTCATAGCTCGCGCGCTTTAATGCATGCCATTTAATTATTATGAAGCTTTTTAATACAAGATATTTAGGTAAATAGCAAGATAAACCCCGTAACTATGACTATATTCAGGCCGTTTATCCCATTTTAATAATGTTACTAAGCATTTAAATTCAAAATATGCAAGCGCTTATTACGTATTAATAAATTAATTTCATGGCATACAGTCATTTCACGCAGTTATATCAAAGATCCATTTGCGCGAAGTGCTTGATTATCGCGTAAATAATTATTAACGCGCGTAGACTCGCATCCCATTCTTGATGAATCTGGAATTAAGGAAATTTAATTCTATCTTGCTCTCGACGGGTTTGGATTAGCCATCATTCTCGGTTATCTAATCTTAACATGATGCTATAATATCATAATGCGAGTAAAGTAGATCTGCTAATTATGGCAGATGATAAAATGCTTATTTCGAATACATTTCAATATGAAAAAAAATCCCATAAACTTATCGAGAGATGTGTTATTAATCCTTTGATCAGTATGCACGCACATGATCCGAGCCGTGCTCCATAGCTCTTTATTTACAATGCGGTGCTTGTATTTCTAATACAATATTATTTTTTTACATTATGATATCAAATATTGCACTTACAATCTGTTTTATTGTTTTGTAACGTTTCAATTAAATTTCCAACGAAGTTACATGAGTACAAAGAGACAAGAATCAATAATAAATAAAATAAAAAATTAGCTCACTAATCAAATGGTTAATGCAATTGATTGTAATAAATTTGCATTGTTATATTTGTCTGCTAAAAAATTATAGATCAAAGAGCCGCATGTGGCTCATTTTCCATGGTTTGGACATGTCAATTATATGTGGTTAATCCGGGTTTAGCGACTGAATTTGATTGCGGATATAAATGACTTTTTAAGGCTTTTATGAATATAATTAGTGGAAAATATATATATATTAATGTTTTCAGTCTGTTGTTGAAATCCATTTAATTGATCTTCAGTGAGCTCACGATAAAATAAAATAAGTTTCTCGAGCACTCGAGTTTGAAACTTTCAGTAACCGCCAATTAGTTGCTTAAATGCAAGTAACTCGAGTACGACAACTTTCCAGTTGTTTCAAAGAAGACTCTTTCATTCTTGAGATTTTTCTTCACCAGTAAATTTGTCTTTCGATGGGTGTTATGTTAATATTGCGATCCTTTTAGGGAGGTATGTACACTTAGCTCTTGTCCACATTGGATCAGATCCTTACGTGTTTAGCGAGATTGCCCCTAAAGCATTATGGAGTTTCCGGGGCTAAGTTTAAAGAGGGCAAGCACACCGGCTAACAGACGTGTCCAATTACCGCTCACCGGCTCCTGCTAACTTGCTACTAGTTCTTTGGTCCTCGTCTGGTCCCTTGTTCAGACAATCTTACACCCCCCGGCTGAAGTTTACACATTAGAGCCTCCCTTGGCAGATAACTTCAAGCATCTATCCTTTTTATGGCCGCAGCAGTGCGACACGTGCAATACACCATCTCTTACCGCGGTAAGTCGCATTTGTTGCTCTGAGCAGCCAACAGATGGCAGCACGTCAAAGTGTACTCGCTGTTCAACCGAATACGTTTCAGTTACGTTCCAAACACCCAAAATTTCAGCTTTAAATCGTCATAACTTTTTAATCTATGATCGTAATAGCCCAAAATTATTGTTTTTGTATTTTGTAATGTAGTTTTGATCTGAATAAATAATTATTTTATGCAATTGGTTTAAAGAAAATTACTTCTGAGCTTCCAAAGTCAAATCAAATGTGCAAACGTATGGAAAATGTCAACTTCTAATTTCTTTAAAATAAAAATTAACTACTTTTTTGAACTTAATTTAATTTAAAAAATTCTCTAAATTATACCCTTTCCATGTGTAAAACACCCTGTATGATGGATATAAATATTTTTAAACTATGTATTCGCAAAGCACTACAGTGTAGTCTATGAATTTCGTTCAATTTACGCCCATACATTTTTGTTATTAACGTCAAACATATAACACTATGCCTGCATGTATAAATGTCTCTCGTAAAAAGCATTTAAATGAGAGATCTGTACATTTTTTGAACATGTTACTTCAAAACCACGAAAAAGGGATTTAAAGGAACACAAATTGCTGTAATTCGAAGTTCGCATAAATTGGGTTTGTGCTAAAAAAGGGGGAATGTTTGTTTATGCAAGCGAAAGTTCATGCGGCATCAATTTTTAACCGTTCCGAAATCATTTAAGATCGGCATTACCCATATCGCCTCAAATGTCGATAACATAAAATCTAATTAGGGAAGTTCCCGTGGACACGGTTCTCCAATTTAGATGTTTAATTTAATGATGAGATGGAGGTGTTTTGGGACCTGATGCTGTCACTGCCGAAAGGACACGTTACCTCTCGGATGTTCCCAATTGGGCTTCCATTGATGCTGACAAGTCAACGCTCGATATAGGTCGAATCGATTAGGGATAATAATCATAAGCACGCCTCTCCGAATACATTCATCGACGTTTCATCCCGAAATATCACCCGCTGAAAAAAGGGGGATTGGATGGCAATCAAGATCGCTGAGTAAATTGGAAGTCATGCAAAAGACGTGTACGTCGAATGTGGTTCGCCAGCCATCGCACACTGGCGTCGCATAACACTTGACTTGGCAGCATCTTGCTCCGAGTTTATTTTATTACCAGCTCCTTGGGAACGTGCTTAGTCTTCGTCGAAACGTGAATCTCACCTTAAAGTACTTTTGAAAGACATGCGATGCCATGTTTATACATATTCGAGAAACAGGAGTGTCGTAAAGCAACAATGGCTTTTCGCGAAGAACTATGTTTTACAAAAAAATCAATGCTATTTATACTTAAAACACTGCTTCATAATGTTCATGCTTAACACATTACGTGCGGGGTCACTTCGTGTGCGTTTGCCCCATGACACAGACAATTCTTCATCGTCCATGTCGCTACAAATCCAAATATAGGGTGGGCTATAGAATTTTATGTTTTTGAAATAACCATGAAAAAAAATGTACTTTGGACTTTACCCACCTTATGCGTTAGACCGTGCTATTGATGGTGTTCTATAACAATAAGAATTTTTATGAAAAAAATATTTTTTGATCATTGTGTATTGAGAATATGCTTTTTTGGAATTTCTCAATTAATTCTTCTTCTTTAATTTTTGGAAAATAATTTAAATAAATCCTCATAAGCCAACTAATGTGCAAATATGTGAAAAAAATCGCTTAAAAATATTTTTAACGACAGTGGGGCGAACCGGAACGTAACCGAAAACCGGTAAAACCATTATTTTTACCGGAATAAAACCGATTTGAAAATATCATTTTTCAATGTAAATTTTGATGGCTAAAACGACAGCCAAATGGAAATTTTCAAATAAATTAAGATTTCTATTTAATATAGTTGTAGTGAATTATAAAAAAATCTTGCTTTGTTCATTTTGAAATATTTTCTGTGAAACTTTATATATTTAATAATATGATTTCTTATAGTCGTTCCACGAAGGTATTCGCAAGGGTGAATTTAGCGAAAGTAGGCCCTAAAAGCCTCAACTAATATTTAACTTGTAAAATTAGTTGTGGTGTATGAGGCAATCGACGGTATTATTTCATTTGAAGATTGATATTACAAATATTTGTTTAAGGGCATACCACATGAACGTTCGGAATTTGTAGATGAGTATTAAACCTTTGATTAAATAATAAACATATGTTGCGTTTTAGCCCCTCGCCGTGTTCTAGGGCCCGCAATCTTGCAGCCTCATGCTGCCCACCATGAGGGGTGTCTCGAGTTATGGGGTAGTTTGAGGGACGGACGCGTCCGTTCGCTTCTCATCTTAACCTGAAGGGCCTTGATGAGAAGGACGGGGGCGTCCGCCCCTAAGTATCGACGGGGCTCCGCAGCCTCGACACGGACTCGCAGCATACGACGGAATCCTTATTTTACCTCCGTAGAGGGGGCTATTTATCTCCGATCGCTCATCCGAAAGCACCGTAAAGGAAGAATCATCAAAAACGGAGAGAAATAATTAAACATTATGAACTTTTAATACTCTTAATAAATTTATTTACCATCTGATATTGATGTGATGAAATTATTTATAAAAAAGTAAATGCGATTGAGTGAAGCTTGTATATCAACAAATTAACCTTAACACTGTTGATAGTACACAATATTCGTTCATTTCTTCGCATAAACACAAACAATGCACATGCGTGTCTTCAATTTTAATAACAAAATAATGAATTTTTGAAGCTTAAAATCGATACATGCATACATGTCGAATGCGTTCAGAGTTTGTAGTCTGTGAGACTAATGATTAGTAATTTGGGGTTAACCAATGTTTTAGATCATTTACAAAAATATTTTTCATCTCATATATATTTCATGTATATAAACAGTTTCATTTCAGTTATAAGATGTAAATGTCACAACAAAAGGTTATGCGTTTGGAGAATCCTCTATGAAGATAGTTTGCATGTGGGACAGTAAAAAGAAAATGGTTTTTAGAATGGTGTAGGAGTTAAATGGCAGTATTAGTAAAATAGTTAAGTTTTTGGAAATTTATGTGTGGGCTTAATTAATATTTTCAAAGGTACGGTCGTTTCGTACGTCAAATATAATTGGTCATAGTGTTGTGTCTGCTCTCCGGAAAAGTGGGGCTTCGTAGCGGGCGTAATGAATAGTGTAGTTTCCGGTAAGATGCCCACCGGAAACAGTGGCTGGAACCGCACGTCCTCCGGAAGCGGCCGCCGCCACCTGCTCCCCGCCTTAATTCCTTTATTTATTTGCAGCCCAAAGCGGCGAAGTTTCGGCCTTAAGCCGCCCACATCGTCAATGTTGCCAACTTTAAAAGTTCCCTTTGACACAAATTCGGCAGCTTACCAGGACACCCCGTAGGATTATTTGCTTTCAATTTGTAATTAATACCCTCGCCTGAAGGGTTAAGCCCGTACTTATTAGACACTTGGTGAGCATTCAATTTACATCGAAGAATTTGGACAAATCTCTTCATATCTGCAAACAGACACACTCACAAATAAGCAGCTCGACTTGTGTACTAAGAACGGCGGAATTAAGATTTATCCGACTGTATCAGCAAAATTTGCATATCGTTTGAATTATTTTCAAAAATATGTTGCAAAACGCAAATTCTAGAATGAAAATATCGACACTAAAAAGGAGTATGTTCTAATATTAGGTGGACCGGAAAGTATTCGTACATTTATGTTTGAGCTCAGTTTATGTCCAAATACTATGATGGAAACCAGTTTTTAGGTTTTTAATATTATTTCCAGAAATTTAAATTGGGCAATAGAAGATTAAGGGATGAACCGAAAACGAGAGGACCTTCGAATTTTGATAACGATGCATTAAAATACTTGATTGAGTCAAATCCACAGCAAATAATTTAGGAGTTATCGCAAAGACTGAGATCACCTTGGGACTATTCAAAATTCATCAGCAAAATTAATAGGATGAGTGTTATGGAATAGGATGGGTACAGCATGTCTTGACGGACAGTTTTAGGTGCTCATGTATCCCGGGATTAGTAAACGTAATCCCGAAAAATTCGAGATTGAATTTTTTATCTAACAGAAATCGTACACCTCACCAGCACGATGAAGGCAACTAAATCGAGACATTCCCGCTGAAATCTGGAAGCTTGGAAACAGTAGCGTAACTACTAATGGGCGAGCTTAGGCGACGCGGACAGTAACTGTCTAATCTATGTATAAATATATAGAGTACATATATGTTTTTCAAATTGTTACATTAACCTTTCCCTACCGGTGATGTATTTACTACACATCGACTCTAATAATGGGAATATCGATATGAAATATAAAAGATATGGGGTTCAGAATTTTTATGTTCCTCCGTAATACAATTAAGAATCACATCAAAGTATTATAGTATATAAGTATTCATCTTCAGCGACGGAAATAAATAATTTATCGGGAAATCGGGAGTTTTGCGAGAACACGTGAACGTACGTTTTTTGTGCATATGGTGGGATATGCGGGGAATTATTTATTATTAACGAACGAAACTATGACTGTACAAATTGATTGTCGATAATTAGTAGTTTTGCATCAAGAGTTATAAGAAAAATGTCCGTATTTATTCAACAGAAAGAATACGATACTGACTCTGGATGGACATGACACTGGATAAAATATGGGAATTAAACTGAAAATTGTTACCACATCCTTGTTATTCACCGGACCTCGTCTCGATGGATTTCCAACTCTTCAGGTCCACGAAGAGAAAAACCTTTCAAAAATGCAGCTGAAATGGAAATGCATTAAAATCGCTTTTTGCTTCTGAACTTTTTTACAAAAAGGAATGTCAAAGTGATGTAAATATGCGATGAATAATGAAGGGAATTATATTTAATATGTTTGTTATTAATTTGAATTTTTTTTTAAATTAAATATTCGAATACTTATTCATAATCATGAATATAAAACTGAACGATATCATCGTTATGTCGAAACATGGAACTTTATTGCTGATTGCGATGCGCAAATCTATCCCGGATAAAATGCAGGGTTCCTGCATTTTGTCTTAATTGACAAAAGGGAACCAAATCCAGATTCGCACAAGGATTTCATTACAAATGACATCCGCGGTTTCGCTTTGGGTCTAACTCCAATTGATTTCTTCAGGTTTAAATTTTAAATAGTGACGTTCAAATGCATTTATGATCTTGTAGAATATTTTTTATCAATTCTATAGATTTATTCTATTTAATATTCTAATACTAGTTTTCAATGAATTCGAGCGTATTTTTTACTTTTGATCAGATGATGACGTTGAGTTTAATGACGATCGTGATGCATGCAATTGATTAAGGACCCTCGAAGTATCAATTTTTTCTTGGATTATAATATAATACTTTTAAATTTGCCATATGTACTTCAAATAGACCAGTCATGAGATTTAGATCTGGCATATATACAAAGTCTTTCAATAAAGACGCTCAAAATTTGTTAGATTATAGCGGTCATATTGTTAAAACAACATCTATCAAATTTATTAAGAATTATTTAATAATTCAGTCAATCAGTCAGTAATTAATATCTGTACGTCATAGAAATGCAAGGTCTGCTGAAAACATCATTGCTGTGCGTAATAGTGTACGGGAATTCCCGAGGTAGTCAATTTCACGTCGTTCACAAGACCTTGTGGCCTAAATGCGGCTTCAATATGCCGATTTTTGCGCTAAATCTTAGGTTTGAGACCTAAGTATGTCTTAACTTTCTTATAGCTACTAACTGCTCGGAATAATTGGTAGATTTCCTTTTTAAACAAACACAGTTTTCGTGGTATTTCTTTATTGATTCAAGCAAATTGGTCATTGCCATTAAATACTTTCTTTGGATTTGGATTTGGTATCAAAAATGAAGTGAACATCTTATGCGGTAAAATTATAATTTACAAACATTGCAAATGATTTGTCTCTGAATACCTAAAGCTTGTATACAAATGTGCTTATTGCATGAATACATTTTACATAGATACATTTTCTCTTTGTCGCATGCGCTGAAATGCATCCCTAGTCGGTAGTCGCTTAAATAAATGGGCAGAAATATATCAGGATTGGATGCTCATACTGACACTATAATATTACATTAATAATAAATTATAGATACCAGTATATAACGACAGAAGCACGAAGATTAACGATTGTGTATTGTGATTTCTCACCATTTTTGGAAATGGTTTGATTTACACCCTTCGAGTCGAAGTTGTTGGTTTTTCTTTATTCGGCGACATCATTAATGGTACAGCCCCATTTGTGGGGTGTATGGCAGTTTACGTGTTGGCGATTTACGCCATTCTTTATCTCCCTCGCTTTGAACGATGCGCTTCCCGATCAAAGTCCGGACGATTCGACCGGAAATTACAAACGTTCCAGTTGTTCCGCGAAAAAGGGAGAACACTCTGAATACCAAGCGGAAGACGTGTCCTCGCAGCATCCTTGCGAGCGCAGCTTGATAAACAATTACCATAAAAGGACGTCCTATTGTCCCGTATCGGTCGCCATCCGTGCTATTGGCTTTATATGCTTCATAAAAGAGCTAACAAGCCCATTCTTCCGGTTTATGCCTTTTAAAAGTCCATTTATTTCCGTATTGTCCCCGTGTCGATTTTTTGATTCCCGTTTTTTTTGTGCTCCTTTATTCATACGCATGCTATTCAAATTTATTTAAATTAATCGAACAGGCCGACGGGGATGTCTTTGGGCATAAAATTGGGTGGTGAAAATATACATTTATGCTTATGCTGATTTCATGCCTCGATTGCCTAAATTTTCAAAGGTTTCTACAGAAAAAGCACTTGATTCTTATGGAATTAATTTTATGAAATAGTAAGAGGTATGAGCTTGCCATTAAAATGAAAGTTGCTTGATATTCAATTAGTTCTTTCAGTAAAGCTAAGTTGGAAAATGGTCGTATAACGTGCAAGATTTGCATAAATGATAGAGTGTTCAATCTAAAATTACCACTTGTGAAGAAAGAAGAATAAGTCTTTGCTTGACCTAGAACTGTATTTCATTGAAATCTCCAAATCTAAGCGACAAGCTTATAATTAAACACATTTGTGATTTTTGATCATGATTTTAAAAAAAAATTGTAAAGTTTACCTAAATGTAACGCCTAGACATTAATACCATATAATGTTTACAGTCAATTTTTTTTTTAAATATCATAAACCATTTTGTTTTAGTAGAAGATACTACAATTTTAATCATGGACAAGTATATACAATATTAAAATAATACGTTTATATCATTATTAAACAACGAATAAAAGATTCATTGTTTTCAAGCATTTTATTTTAGCTATGAAGTTCATTTTACAATGAGAAAAATTGTCGTGTTATTCAGAAAATATGTCAGGTTGCAGTTGAAGCTTTAAGTCACCAAGATGCAATTTTCTATTGGAGAAGATGTCCAATATCAATACAACTTTATCAAACAACATGTACACAGATAACATGTAACAGCACTAAAATAAAAAAAATCGAAGAAAGAAGAGACAAACCGCTCATTGGTTTAATTCATTTTTTACAAAAGCCAAAGTAGACAATCGTAAAGAGTATCTAAAATATCACATCTTTTTCTGGCGTGATCGATATTTTTGAATAGTTTTTCAATAATCTTTATATTACCAGAAAAATGCAAGGATGGGAATAGATGGGCGTCAAATAGAACGACTCTCTTCTCTAAATAACTATTTATTGCACACACGAGATGGAGAAAGATCTGGCTGCAGGAGGGACGACCTCCCGCAGTCAAGGCTAACCGACTCCTCCGACTCCCGCCTCTTGTGCGTCACTACCCAACCGGCAATGATGCACGTGCAAAAAGCGATCGGCCGGCATGCAGGTGCAATGTCTCCGCAGGACCACAAGAGATGGCGCTGTTAAATAACACATTGCACCTGAAGAGAGACGGAAGATGTCGCTGTTAATCTGGATATGTTAAATCGCCCACTCTACAAGTACATAATAAATCTAAATAAACATTCAAATTATAATGGAATTTGTCCGCATCCGGTTGAAAATCATCAGGCATGGGGTTTTTCCTAGATCGATGGTTGTCTTCTTAGAATCATATTAAATAGTAGAAAGCCACCCAAATCAATTAAACAAGGTATTTTGCACATGTAGGTAGTCCTGCGTTAAGCGGTTGGACTCGCAATTCAGTCATCTTGGGTCCGAATCCTACATGAGATGTGGCTGGTGATCACATTTTTAAAAACATATATACGCCATGAAAAACCATGTCAAAATGGTTGGTAATGGTTCCATAAAAGGGATTGCTAAAACAACATTTTGCACGTAGAACGACAATTTTTTTCGATGGGTTAGACTTTTACTACGTTTCAGATATAAAGGCTATATCTTAAGTATCAGGGTTGTCAAAATATTTTTTTTTCAATATTTTGAAATAATATTAATATATATAATATGTATTAGAAAATTTCTTCTGAGCTTCTTAAGCCACATAAAATGTGCAAATGAATGAGAAGTGTCAACTTATAAATTCTTTAAATAAAAAAACTTACACTTATTAAGAACTTTAAGTAGTTCGGTTTTAAAAAGTTCTCTAAATTATACCCTTTCCAAAGATATGCTACATGTCAGATAAATAATTTGTTAAACTTGAAGAAATACCAGTTTTCCAGGGTCAGGGTTAAGAAAATACTTTTTATTTAAGATGTTTTTATTAAATTTATTTACGAAATTTGCTCAAACTGGTCAGATCTGTTTCGTATGCACGCACTTTCTTTCACGCTTTTTTAATTTTTAACTGTGGTTGTCTGAAGTAATACAATCATACCTCTTTCATTTTTGCAAAGGCGACGATTACTCTTTCAAATAGGATTTTTTTTGTGGGCACCTCTGCTGTGTAAACTATTTTTTTGCACGTCCTTCAACGAAGAAATCACACAAAAACACTCTGTATACTTAAAATTCAGTCTGGTACCAAAAGTGATTCTGTTTGAAACGCTATTATGGGGCTCAACAATATCAACAGTGTTGAGGTTCCTTTATTGATATACAAGCTGAAAGAAAAATGGATTTGTGTGGACGATAAATGGTGAACATACCAATACAAATTTATTTAATTTATTTGATTTTGTATGAGTTATAGCGTTTAAATTCTAATCGTCGAATTCCGAATGTTTATGTGATACGCCCTCATAGTTTTATCAAATTCAAAATTTGATTAAAAGAGGACTTTTCTGGAGTGAGTGATGTTTGTTTGCAGATTTATAGTTATCATGATGAAGTTCAGTATCCAGAGCTTATTCGGTAGAACTTTGCAACAAAAGATTGTATTATAACTATCGATGGCGGTCGCTGGTGTATTCTCTAATATGATTTGTGGAGCTTGTCTGCACATTGGATGTTGCTGGTAAACTTTCCTTTTAGAAATTGTCGTTCAGTGTCGACAATAGATAGCAGAGTTTGTTTCGTAATGGAAAACGTCTGGTCTCTGAAGAAACGTAGTTAGCAAGGATAATGTTTCTTGTCCAAAACTCTTCGCAAGTTTGCCAACAAACCTCTTGCGCTTGCTTCACGTTTTTCGTGACGAAAATTTCAAAGAAGGTTTCAACTTCTGAGACGAGTCAAAATTATTCAGAACAGTAGACTGGAATGAAAGACAGAAAGTCATTGCAATCTTCAACTGTTCAAAAATATATACACACATGCACTATATTGAGGATTTAGATATGAAGAGTCATTGAATATAACATAATATGGTTTATTTTTTTTTTTCTATATAACAATACATATATCACTTATAACATGTACAATATGTTTCAAATATAATATATCGAGCTACTTAAAAGTTATCATACGGCGATATTTAATAAGAATTGTACATACCATTTTTGCAATGATTGTGTTTCTTACAGCCCAAATTTCAACAATACAAAAACAATTTAAAATTATCATTAAAAACGAAGGAATGTAAATCACAGATAGGTTGCTAAATAAAAATTAAATCTGTCGTATTTACAACAAAAAATCATAAAATCAACATATTAATTCTAATTAAAATTATATCCGTTGAATGTATATAAAAAGTCATCCAATTGTGACGCTTGGATGTTAAAACTATATAATCTTTAGACATGGCGTTTTTTTAAAATAATATAAGCTATTTTGTTTTAGTACAAAATAGTACAATTTTATACAGTGTATTTATATTATTCAGGAAATATGTGTATAGCGAAAAAAAGTTATTGTTTGATGTGAATTTAGGAAATTGGGCTACATTTGCACACAAATGCTGAATGATTTTTGTTGGTCAAAATTGAATAATATTGATGTTTTGATGTATATTTCCAGCATGATGGCGCTACAACTCGAAAAAAAAACCATCTAGGCGTCACATTTGGATGAAGCTTTATATCCTTCCTTTTAATTAATTTACAATTCAACCCTGGATAAATCACCCCTTAAATGTAATAAACTCGTTACACGACGCACAATGAAAATTACGTTAAAACGACGTCTTCCTTTTTTAATACTGCGGTTTTAGGACTTAAAAAAATAGGGAAAAGTTTAAATAATTTATCGAATACAATTAATATGGCCCCATAATTTGAAATAAAACTAGGCTCAAATGTAGCCTTGGCGATCGATGGCTTTAATTCATACAAAAATAAATTATTTTGAAGGAATCCTTCGAACTTCCGAAAACATTCGAACTGTTTGCATAGGATCGTGTTGAATTAAAACGGGGGTAGCGACGAATAAAATCATTTTTAGCATGATCTTTGGGAATTAATATTTTCTATCGACGCTGAAAATTAACGACAATATTTTTCGACCCACCCCGTTCTGTGAATCGATTGATTTAATTATAAATTTATCTGAAATGATTATTAAAAAATATCGTATACATTTGTGTTGATAAATAACAAGCTGTCGAATAGATCAATTGTTTGAATGAAAAGATCGATACTAATTAAATCTGTAAATGATCAAGAATGTCCTTTCATCGTATAACAATGTCTTTTAATATATATTTTTTATTAAAACGTATTTAATAAAAATCTTAATAGTAAATTAAAACGAAGCTTAAAACAACAGTTACAAAAATCTATTAAATGGTTAAATTGTCTTATGACTTAAAGACACACTTTAGTATATTTAACTAATTTAAAATGGTACATTTACAGTGAAAATTTTCGCATGAGTTATTGTAGAAATAAATAAAATTTTGACTCAAACATGCGGAATATAAATTAAAATACCATTGCAATACATTTGTGCAAGATCGAAGCGTTAACAACGGATATCGGATATAAAACAGTCCAATAAAAGCTTAAGTTTTGTGCTTTCATATATTGGCACTTTAAAATATGATAGATTTCCTAAACAAAAAAAATCATCCCCCATAAATATTTCTATCAGCGCTGACTATTTGCAATCGTCATCGATTGCAGGACGTACACTCGATATTAAATAATATTTTATTAAAGCTAAATGGCCGATTTTAGTTCATGACTATCCTCGAGGAGTTGGTCGGCGTCGTCAGCAAGACGGCCAAGGTGAGGACGACCGGCAGCAGAAGAGTCGCCAGAGCTGGTGCCAATCCCGGGGACGTCGCCATGTTGTACAAGAACTTGCCACAATTGCTCGTGCTCTCAAAATATTCGTTACAATGCATCTGAAATGACGACATACAATGAACGTGTGCTTCCGTGGAGAACGCTTTAAACGTTCAAGTCATAACGAACGATCAAATTAAATACCTTTATTAACGTGTCCGAAACTCGATACAAAAACTCCTTGGTGAACTCTGCGGAATCTGGACCACATTCCTCGCGAACGGCACCCTCCGAGCATCGAATGTAAGCGTAGAAAGAGCTGCAGACAACACATTGAATTAGCAATAAAACATTTCCATTTTGCAAATATTCGACGGTAATTTAATCCGAGCAGAAGACACAAAAGGGTAGCGAGTCGTACATCAATTAATCTACATCTGTATATCGAAGGGCTTCGAATATACGAGTGTTTTTATTATATACTACACACATGAGACGCTGCTAATTTAATTTATACTCGTCCATGAGAATAAACGATGTATGGCTTTTTTCGCATAAGGTCTCAAGTAATTAATCTATTTTTATTTTGTGCGTTGATTCGCACACAAAGAAACGTATAATATGATATAAAATGAGCGATGAAACCATAATATTTACATCAAATATCAGTAGTGCCAAAAATACGTGCCGTTTTTTTGTATACTTATCCATCGCAAAATTATCAAAAAAAAATGAAGATCCTAGAACATTTAAAATTTAAACAGAACCAGTTGCTTATAATCTGTAGTCGTAATGGCACGAAATAACTGTTTTTGTATTTTGCAATATATTTTTGATTTCAATGAATCATTATTTTATGCAACTTATTTAAAGAAAATTACTTCTGAGCTTCCAAAGTCATATGAAATGTGTAAACGATTAAGAAATGTTCACTTCTTAATTCTTCAAACAAAAAACTTGCAACTATTTTGAACTTAAATTCGTTTTAAAAAATTGGAAAGGGTATAATTTAGAGAACATTTACTATATTTTTCTTATTTCAATTAAATTTGTCTGAAGAAGCAATTCTTCCTTCATTTTTGCAAAAAAACGGCACGTATTTTTGGCACTACCGATATATCAATGATGTCTATTTGTGACATTGTTCTGAATTCCACGAAAACTCGTTAAGCAATGAATTTGTGCGAAAATGATCTAAATCAAATAATATCATAACATGCATAGATTTTAACCGTGGCAATTGCTCAAAAATTGCTGTTTTTCTTCAACGAAAATAGGTTTCATCGATTTTTCTTGTATGCTACAAGGCACGAATGTTATCATGTTCAAATTAGCAGACGTATCAGAACACACGTGTCAGTCACGCGTAATAAAAATTACCAGGGGGCTTCGGAGGTCATGGTCATCTTTTTAGTCTATAAAATCAGTCACGAAGGCCCTTATATAACTATTGGATAGCACGAATAATGGCCTGTCCCTGATTTTTTGGTTATTGGATAAATACTGAAGGCAAGTCGTGGATGTACATACCAGCAGAAGGTTTTGACGGACGATGGATCTGACGAAGAACCGTTGGCATTGGTGATGGCACCGATTGCGGCCAGATGATCGCCGGCGCATCTTTCATACTGCGGACGAATCGTCTGAAGGCACGGAGCGTGCATCAGGAACTTCGTCTGGTAAGGACCTTCCGTGCAGAGGTCCTTGATGGCCTGCCCGGTGCCTCTGTAGAGTCGCTTGAAATGCGTTCTTTGAGATGGATTCATACAACGTCTCGTATAAGAATGTATACACTGAAGTCCTTTTTCTAGATCACTGAAACGAGCAAACATAGTTATTAAAATTTGATTACATTATACGCAAGGTTTCATAATATTTTTGTCAGCGTAAATTCACAGCTAAAATATTGTGCTGTGTATTGTGTAATATATAATACAATTGCAATTATAATACAGGTTGCTGCATGCTACGTATACACATGCGCATAGCATCTGTGATATATACAATGGACACATTGCAAATGATTCTTCCTCTTTGTTATTTCTTCTGGAGTCAACTTCAATTTCAAAAGTTTTAAGACGATAAAATTGGATTACAGCAGATCCGCAATCATTCAACAAACGTTTTGTAAGGCAATGTCGGATTGTCTAATTTGTCGGACTATAGAGTACTGCCTCCGACCCCTTATAGTTCGAAACTTTTTGGAAATGAATACTTGTATTCTGATAAATTATGAAAATGATGAGATATACATAAATGTTCATTATCAGATTCATTATGATTTAGGCGGCCCAGAATCACATTTTTTTTAGAGTTGTTTGAATTTATTTTGTGTTATAGTTGCCATCACGACTCCTAAGTGCCTTTGTAACAAATGATCGCCGCTCCAAGACTTAAAGTTAAATTCTACACGACATAGTTGTTTGCATCATTACACATCGAGATAGTATTGTCTGCGAAAGTGGTTTATGGTGGGTCCAGAAGTTAGTCACGAGCGCCAACAACCCAAAGCTGTTTATTCCGATCGGTTCGGATTATTAATGAAAATTTACAGCCGCAATTACAAACTTTAATAATTTATTATACCGGTTCGTTAGTTGGCCGCGGACCGGCTGCGGCCGAGGGATGGTACACATGGGGTGGCCGCCGGGGGTGCGAAAAAACTCCCATCGACTAAAAATTACGTTGCATTACAACAATAAGCGCTAATTCATAATTAAGCAGGCGTTGCACCGAAGCGGCCTGCACTCGTAATTTATGCATTTTTCAATTAGGGTGGCGTAAAAGAACATAATTGACGAGCATGATTAGTTTAGACAAATTAGCACCGGCTAGCTGCATTGCAGTTTTTCTGATGAACCCCAATGAACCTTATTTGTGTTTAAACTTTCGCTATTTGTGAAAAATTATGCCACGAATTATTAAGGGATCTAAATTTAGACAATTTTTGTGGTAGACAAGTATTAAAGCTGCTTTAAAAAGTTTAAATCATGAATTAGAAATTTAAAAAGTTGCATTTGGATCGGGAAGAAAAACGAATTTCAATAGTGGTCCACTCAGATCCGTGCTAATAGTCCATCACAAAATTATTAAATAATTGAGGAACCCAGAAGATATAAAATTTAAATAGAAACAACTAAACGATTGACGAAAATTAGAGTCGAAAATAAATGGTTTTTGATAATTATAACAGTAAAAATACTGACTGTCTTGAAAGGGTACACGCAATTAAACTCCTAAATCTGATTTAATTTTGGCAAAAGTATATTTTTATGCTTGGTAGGGCGTGCACATAACCATTCACATTTACGTATTCATCTATATGCATATACAATTAATGTGTGTTTGTTTATCCTGTATACGTTCATATACCGTTAATCCGTTTGCAATGAAACTTTGGTGAGTTATTGTGTGCAAACCCGTAAAGGTTTTAAAATAGGTAAAAATCGTTGTTTGTGTACGCAATTCATTTTGCGAGACGTTTCGCGGATGCATTATTTTGCAGCTAGTGCGGCAGGGAAACTACTTTATTTTAAATATGAATGATTTACTCTCATTTAAAGTCTCTATTTTTTTATCGGTTAGGGTCTCACGTTGTCGTGGTGTAATATGATGTTGTGCCTATTGTTGAATTCTGGATGATTGCCAACGAATCGATACACAGTTGATTGATGTTGATCCAAGTTTCTCAGCTAATACATCAATGGAAAGACTTGCCCTATTCCGTGGTTCACATGATTTTCAGTTCTGACACCGCTGGATTTCTTTGCTTAGGGACGCGCAACGCATTTAACCTAGCAATAGACCCCTTCAACCCCTTATAAAATTTTGTCGGTCCATATGAATAGAGTACCTTGTGAATACACATATGTATCAATGTAATACATTTTCAGTAATCGAGAGACGTCTTTTATTTCGTTTTCTAAAAGAAAACTATTTAAGTGATTATAGGCGATATCGTTGCCCGTTGCTAAAATGTCCTTTTGATGTATAAGAACAGACGTTGATGGCTCCCAGCACTAAAATAATTGAGTGGGTTTATTTGGCAGGGGGGTTTTTTGCGGTGTGCCACATAACGACAACAAAAAACGAGAACAAATCGTCAAATCCTCAGTCACATTAAAGTGACTATTAAAGTTTCAAAGCTTTCAACGTCGAACGTGACGGAAGCTCTGCGCCGCTTTGGCGGGATACAAGGACGAAAGGCGGAACTGGACGAGCGGGAGAGGGTGGAGGAAAGGAGAAGACGGCGGAAGGTCGGAAGGGAGACTGGCCGGAAGCTCCCGGCGGAAGCGTCCTGACCAAAACTGAAACGGAAATATGTTTCGCAACTTTGTGGGAGCTCGTCCACTAGAGTTTATGAACGGAAATTCGGTCCACAAACGAGTTTCACCATCTCGCCTTTCCGATCGCCATATTGAGGAGAACGAAAAATACATCCCTCTAAACTGTCCCATAATTTAGGGAGCCAAGGATCCTGCGCCTTAACAAAGGACATATTTATTTTCACGTACGATCGCTTTGACGAAGGTTGTTCGGACATCGACATCAGAATTAATGTATCAAAACTGCCAAGTGGAATTAGCGAGCGCTTTTGGCGACTGATCTGGGGATCATCAAAAAGCCTAACATCTCATACATTAAATGGACATTATTAGCTCAAATAATATTGCATCTCAAAAATATACATTTTAATCCGTAACCCTTTGATGAGTATGTACTCACACGTGGAGTGCATACTCGAGTAATCCAAAGAGAGTATGCACTCACATGTGAGGTGTAACGCTCTACAGTGCTTTCTTTACAATGCCATACTTCTATTTCTAATAGAATATTATTATTTATTCAAAATACGATCCGTTTTATTTTTTGTCAAGTTTTATGTTTATTTTGGAGCCGAAGGTAAATCGTTCTACAAAAAAGTCATCGAAGCATTGGAATGGATGTATCACTCTTGAAAAAGACTATGCTGATGAACAATGTCGTTGTTTTATTTTGTTGTTTTATAAGCCATCCTACCAACTTATTGAGTTATGCGAAAAGGATGATCTCGAATTTACGTGACAGATCATGACCTGTATAGGTCCTTATTCTGTTAGAGTCACTCTCCGCTCCAAACGATTGATATTGAATATATTGTCATCCGAGAAGACTATATTTGGAACGGTTATCAGTGTTTTTGCTCTTATAATCCGTACTTTCCGCAGCTGATCAAAACGATTTTATGGATCTTGTAAGAGTTTAGATAGTGCTTAACTAATTTTTGTTTGCTTATTTTCAATTTGTGGCAAATAGAAGTAAATATTTTCATATGCTCTGCTTCAAATTTCGTTCAATTAAAGCTTTCAACTTTTAAACCACATCCGGGAATTTACTGTTCGCTTTGGGCTGCCATTAAAACGGTTGATGGTACGATAAGTAAACGTTCATTTTGTATTCAGACGCTATCTACGGCGTGTATACAATGTAATAAGCTCATTTTTAATTTGAAAAATGTTCCCGAGTGCAATTGAGTGGCTTTGGTAACGTTTGGTCTGGCGTATCACAGTATTTATGTTAAATATAGGGCAACAAATAAATACATTGTTTTTGTGGAATTTATGTATATTTGCTGATGGCGCAATAAAAAGCATTTTCGCAATCAAAAACGAGGTCTTTAAAAGGCGGCGTCTTGGCACATTTTTCAGTTTTTATCGTTTTTATCGCGTCATTTTAGCGTTGATGCACATCATTTATGTATGCGGCTCATTTCATTTACGTCCTAATTCGGGTTCAGCATCCGCATTAGTGTCGGAGTGCTCCTGGCCAGTCCTACGGGAGATGTAAATTAAAATGTTCAAACAAGTAGCATTAACCCCATTAGGGCGATGTTTACATTTTGTATTTGCCGGAACTCTTGCAGGCGATAACGACCTGCGATTTCCACATGCCCGACGTACATTTGGGAAGATTACCTCACTAGGGCGACGATTTGCTAAATTATTAGTGATGCAGCAAATTTCAGGACGTTTATGAACACGACGAACAGCAGAAATATTCTTTTTTTTGTTGTGGAAAGTCTCATTCATGAGAACATGTCGCATTACTTAAAAAGGCCGAATCGACGATAAAATGTCGACATATCGACTAGTTCTTGGACTCTCATTATAAATATTAAGTGGGCGGGACGTATATATACGTCCTAACGTAAATGTGCGCGCCTATTGTAGGTTGCGTTATGGAAAAGAAACTTCCTCGCTTAACAGGTTAATTCATCACGAGAGAGAGATCTGGCCGCAGGAAGGACATCCTTCCGCAGCCAAGGCTATTCAACGACCCTCATGATTCCTACCGCGCGTCACCGCTGAAACGATAACGGCGCACGTGCAAGAAGCGATCGCTGTCGTTCCTTCAGACGCAATGTGCTTGATTTGAACCTAAGATATTTTCATTATTTTGGTTCATTATTTGATTGGTCGTAATAATATTCAATTAAAATTGTACCGAATCTGAGTTGAATCAGAAGTTTGGATTAAAAAATTAAGATGCGTAAAAATTTAAAACCCCAAGGGGAATAATTCGAGCTCATGTTCAATTCTAAAACAATGGGTTTCTCATGTTTTTTTCGATACGAAGTCGTTCAAAAGAATCTTTGATTAATGTTAGATCTGCGTAATTCTATACTACCTTTTCCGTTTCCCCGGAATCACCCCCATGTAAAATTTCAATATAATTCCAATAGATATTTGATATCGCGAAAAATCGCTTCACAAAGCCATCCGTCGGGATTTCGCCATAGACGTATAATTTCGCCATAAAAATGTATATTTGCGTCCCGCAAACAATGAAACTAATACCGACTACAAATAGGTCCTATTCCTCAGACTATAATTTTCCCATTTCTATTCCGGGACTAATTTTAATTTATACATAGGCGATTTTGCATTTCTTTGGCCGTTTATAACGGAACAGATTTATGTGTCAGATTGAAAAATGAAATGAAAAGTGCCCGAGACACGCAATGACTTTTTTGCGTTTTCATTAGCACCGGTGCTAAATTCAATTCTGTTGCTAATGTTTTTATTTGGCGCAAGAATAAAATAGTAATTAGTGGTTGTTTGCCGACTGTTTTTTATACTTGAACGAAATTATAATAACGGCATTTGGACATGGATAAAGCGCCTGCGATTCAACGAAAATCGTGAGGTTTCTGATGTGCCTTTGAAGGTATTCGAGGCACTGAAGGTACGAGCTCGGTCTGTTAATAGTTTGCATACAGGAGTCAATTTGCGGAAGGGTTGTTGCATATACTTTTTGTGGACACCCAGTAGTCGGTCCCGGGTGAGGCGAGCATTACCCGGATCTGAGACGAATCCGCACAAGTTAATTATTTGGGGACATGTCGGAGAGGAGGACCATGCGAGGGCTGCTCGTAATGTGGCCGAATTAACGCTAACAGGGAAGTCATGTAAGTAACACCCTCGGGAACCTCAGCATGGCCACTTACTGACGATGTCACGGAGGAGAGCGCCTAATCACCGCAACCTACATCTGCCTCGTCACTCATACCAACTCCTGCTCCACCTGCCCACTAAACCAATTCAGAGATTACAAATCACGAAGGGAGCAGCTGGGGTGGAGGGTGAAGGTCTCTTCGTTACGGTTATCTATGCTCTGGTGAATATTTAGAAGGCTGTATCCTATATCCCTGGATTACGTTGCTGAAGGTAAAAACAAAAATATCCAAGCGATACCTTTCCAGTTCAATACTATAAATTATATTCATTTCATCCAATATGACAAATAGCTCGTATGAGATCTTGTTCATAATTATTAATCCTTTCGTTCACAGTAAATTGGTTATCGTTTGGTAAACTTTAAAATTGGTCATCGTTAAGTGATAAAAATTATAGAAAAATAAGGGATGTTTCATTTTTAAAATCAGAGAAAGTCATGTGGGAAATATTATACAACAAAGGAAAAAAATCTAAACAGTGGTTGAATCCCGAATAATTTTCAGGATAAAGATTTACAAATATTTCCGCTTGTATTTAATTGAAATTCATAAATACATTAAACCATTTTACAATGTAATCGCCGTCGAGATCGAGATATTTCCGTATAATGAGCACCAGCTTTTGTATGTCTTTTGGATTCTGGGGTGTAGTGACATACCGACGTCTCATCCCCCATCACGATAGAGTCCAGAAAAGCTCTCCCTCTTGTGCAAAACGATCCAAAAATTCCCGCGCGGCATGAACATTCTGGATACCCATCTTGCACACAATTTCTTGTAAGAAAATTTTTCCGACACAATAACACCAAAGAGACTTCGAGAAATATCAGGAAATTCCCCATGAAGGTTGTCAAGCGTTACACAGCGGTTATTTTGCACTTATTCTTCAATTTTTGGCTCAAGTTCGTCAGAAATCACTGATAGTCTTCCACTCCATGCCTTCTCATGAGTATAAGTACGGCCTTTTCCAAACAATTTAACCCATTTCATGACACGTTGTCGACTCATCACATCACTACCATAAACTTCCACGAGCTTCCGATGAATATTCGCGGCGGTATTATTCTGTAAAGTAAAAAAACGAATTCTCCAACGGAAGAATTTACTGGGACTAAACAAAATGGCCGACAAACACGCGTTAACAAAAAAACTGACTGTCAAGATTCCTCCTACATACCTAACGTAGAGATGGCGGTTACTGTTGTAAAAATATTACTATGACAGTGTCTAGACTTTACGTTCCCTTCGTAATCAAACAGATCAATAGAAAATGCCGCAAAAAACCCTAAAAGAGAACGGAGTGACCATAAGTAATAGTATGTTCAATCGGTCCGCTTTTCGGACCACTGCTATGACGAATAAACGCCTCGTGATCGGATGCCATATCTGAACATGTCTAAAGAACGATTAAAAACTCTCACTAAGAAACGAAGTTGCCTGAAGAAGATTGATCGAGTGGGTTTTCATCATATCATGCATATTCATCAAAGGGTTAAAGACATGTATTGCATGCATTTTTGACATAATAAATTAATTTTTACACAAAATTATGATCGCTTGAATCTTTCGGGCATACAGGCAACCTTCGAATCAAATGAAATAATATTGATTTGAAATCGTCAATGTATCTTCGCTTTAAAGTGATGATTTGTTGGAGCTAAGTCCGGAGAACCGGGACATAGAATATCTTCCTATTTAAATTTAAAAATCACGTTTTTCACATTTAGTTTCTTGAAGTTTTTCATACGATTTTAATAGATCAAAGTAAATTATTTCATTCGAATGTTCTTAATCTCATCATAATCTTTAGTCTCTTTTCGTCTATTTGCTTTATTTGATCTTTAAAAACTGCTCCCAAATTAAAATATTCGAATCGTAACGATATAAAGTGGTGAAAATAAGGAGTTGGGAGTTTTTCTGATTTAAATATTATGACTTAAACATGTACTTGCTTTTTATGACCACTCGCTGCAAATGTTTCAATGCATCAATATTGCATGTTTGAGTTGAATGTTTCATATAACTGCAGTGTAGCGAAATCGTAGCGATTTTGTAAATGTTCTCAAATATAATAGTCGTATTTATATTTTGCGCAAAGAATAAAATGTCGATTTAGTTCATAGAAATATGAGAATCGGGATTGAAATATTTTTTGGAAGAGAAGCAATCAACTATATTAAATCGAATTTATTTCAGCTATACATTTTCAATTGTAAATTATTTCAATTTTTCCCTAAGCGATGCGTATAGATACGTACATATTTGTATTGAGCAAAAAAATTCAGCTTATAAGATAAAGACTATTGATTTGGTTTGAGGGCTCAAAAAAGGTTTTTGTAATATGTTTCCAAAATATAAAAAAAAATGGTAAGCGCCAGAAGATTTATATTTAATAAAAGGAGATCAATTATAAAGAAAAAAACATACTTGGATATATTTAAAAAATACACGGAATTTTTTTTTATTACTGAAGATACATAGATGTGCAAAAATAAAATTTGGCTAATGACGACACGTTGTTCAACAATCTAATCTTTTGTGATAATTTGCCATATATTACTAAATTATTTAAAATAGATTACAAAAATTTTGCTATAACTACATGGTCGTTATGGTTTAATAAACATAGAGCGTCTCCATTGAAATACGCTGTACGATTGGATTTAAAATTTATAAATATAGATATTTTAATTGAAATATGTACTAAATGGAATTTATAAAGATAAATTTAAGGGGGGAGGGGAATAAATTCCCAATTTTCTCCCCCTTGCTTGCGCTTACATAACGCATAATAGCTTAATTTTATGAGTATTTCTAAAAATCTTTTCTCAATATCACATGCAATATCTTAAACGCGCCGTTGTACGGCTTAAGCTTATGGGTTTAAAATTTACTCGCACAAATTTTATATGAATTATTAGATTTTACGAAGCGATTTTATTTGAAATCTCCTTTGCTAAAAAATTTAGATTGTTTGACAATATCTTCTGAAATTAGGGGTATCGATAAATCCTTGCTGATTTTGATAGATGACGTCTGTTTGAATTCAGTTTGTGTCCAGATACGGTGATGAAATTATCTCTGTAAGTTTTTTTTAAGAACTATTGTTCAGTAATATTAAGCAGATGCTGTGTAGCATTGAGGCGGGGGCGCTCTTGAAGGCAGAGTCCCCTGGCGGATCTTCGCCTCTACGACTCTTCTCTAAATAAATATTTATTCCACACGAGAGAGAGAGAGAGAGATCTGGCTACAAGAGGGACGACTTCCCGCAGCCAAGGCTAACCGACGACTCTCCCGACTCCCGTCTCCTGCGCATCATTCCCCAACCGACAACGGTGCACCCGCAAGAAGCGATCCGTCAAATCAAGCAAATCGCAAACATTGTTAAATAATCGGCAAAGACTTTTCGATACATCTAATATATCACTAATAAGTTTGTACAGCAAAATTCCGGGTTATATTTGAATCTCTCTCATATAAGGTCAATCTATAATTTCTTCTTTTCAAAATGATTTATAAGGTCATATTACAGTTATTTTTGTCGAAGCATCATAAGACAATTTGAATTTTTCAGCCCTCGTTGCAAATCCTTAATTCGCACAAAATAAAGATTGCCATGCGGCTGAAACACAGCGTATCATAATCCAATTAAGGTCTGCGCATAGAATGATGATATTGTAATTTTTTCGGTTGTTTCCCTTTTTTTCTGGACTTATTTATAATTCAATATCCGCAGGAATGGAGGACTGCCGGACAAAGGGTTGTAAGTAAATTAATCGCGCGTTACATACGTACCAGGGGGCATATTTTACACGCCGGCTAATGAAATATGCCCCTTGGTATGTTCGCGTATAATTCTACAAATGCGGCATAAGTTTAATTTATTACTCCTGGCCTATTCGAATAAAATATCCTCGCATAGTCTTATTTCGATGTGGTCATCCATCAAGGTGTGAGTGCAACTTTGTCCCAGGCGAGCGATCTTTAATAAACTTTTTTTTGGGGAAGAAAAACCGGCATATATTTTGGGCCCTATGATAAGTGGACATTTCGGCGGATAGACTAGAAAAAAATGTGCGTTGAAATGTTGAAGAAAAAGACGAATTCAATTTTTTGCTACCGATGACGAAGCCGAAGAAACTACCCTTAACTACTCGTAACTGAGTCAACTGAAACGAGCGTTTAGTACGTAAATATTTATAAAATTAATTGAATGCTCAGACAATACTTAAACGCTACCATAAATGTATTTTCTCAAGATAAACAGGGGAGAATATGAAGTAAAAAATCATGTAACAAGGGTTATAATATTTGATCCGTTGGTGAGGTCTTTTTAAAATTAAAATAAATAGTGGAAAACCAGACAAATCAATTATATATTTAAAGCTCAGTCTAGTACCAAAAAGGTATTCTGTTTGTAATACTATTATAGGACCTAACAATATAAACAGTGTTAAGGTTCATTTATTGATACACAAGCTTGACTTAAACTGCGCGGTTCTAAGAGAAAAATAATGTTTTGTACAATATATGGAGGATATGCGAATATAAAATGTTTTATTTGATTTAAAATTAACTCACTAATTAAAGGATTGAAGGCGCTGTTTATCTATTAACATTATTTAAGATAAACTGCAAGCCAAGAATGCATCGATGCCTTAACTTTTTCAACAGCAGTGAATCATCATTATCTAAGGATTGCCTTCAGGAGATTAAATAGTTGAAAATACACTGAAGCAAAAACGGGACTGTCAAGAGGAATAAATGCAAATTTTACATTAAAAAATATTTCTTTGCTTGAATAAAGGTACTGTAGCGTGAGCGATTCACGATCCCCAGGGAGTAGCACTGTTAACAGCGACATCTTACGTCTCTCTTCAGGTACAATGTGTTATTTTAACAACGCCATCTCTTGTGGTCCTGCGGAGACATTGCATCTGCATACCCACCGATCGCTTCTTGCGCGTGCACCGTTGCCGGTTGGGGAGTGACGCACAGGAGGCGGGAGTCGGCAAAGTCGTCGGTTAGCCTTAGCTGTGGGAGGTCGTCCTTCCTGCAGCCAGATCTCTCTTTCTCGTGTGGAATAAATAGTTATTTAGACGAGAGAGTCTTTCTATTCGATGCCCGTCTATTCCCATCCATTTGTCCAGCATCATCACGGCCCGATAGAGAGAACGGACCATTAAATTCAAAGTTTATGTATCAGTAATTTTTTCATTTCGATTTTGGTTTCCGCTACGTTCCAAACGTTTATATCGGTTCGGTTACGGTTTTCGTTCCCGGAAAAATAACGATTTTACCGATTTTCGGTTTTTTTCCGGGTGATTTATTATTTTATTTTTTTAAATATTTTTATTTGTATTGAAAACATGCAGCAAGTAGTAGCATGTTTGTAATGTAATATAACAATCGTATGTACTGCAACGTAAATGGGTTGCTGAGTTGGTTGATTTACGTTATAGCCGGAGGGCACGTTGTTCAGACGCGTAAATCGCACCCTCTCATTCTCTATGGATGTGTATGCGCACAACCTTGTTCATATTTGGGTTCACCTGTAATCTTCGTGCGCTCTTCGTATTTACACTCTGCAACATCTTCTTGGGGCGCCCTACGTATTATGACAAAATTTATTCGCGTGATGCTACAAACTAAAGGAAGTCAAGACATTTTTCGTGAAGGTATCACACGACGATCGTTTTGTAGTTGTTCTTCATTTTTTACACAAGTTTGTTATAAAATAATGATGGTCTTCCACTCTTTGCTTCGTCGTGAGTATCAATACGGCCTTCTCTGAACAATTTAACACATTGCGTGACATGATGTCGACTCATTACATCACTACCATAAACATCTATGAGCTTCCGATGGATATTCGCAGCGATATTGTTCTGCAAATTCAAATACGTTTGACCGCGCTGAATTCGCACGAATGGGAAGTGGCAAAAGCGTGCGACGACTTATCCATTGGAAGAATTTACTGTGACTGAACAAAATGGCCGTCAAACACGCTGAACTAAACAAAATGACCGTTAGGATTGCCTCCACTTGCAAAGTGCACCAACTTAGAAACAAAAAAATCCCCCGACCTCAGAAACACTTTTTTTCTAGATAATGCTTGGATTTTAAGATAATTAAAAAATCTCATTTAAGCATAACATTTATACAAACTTATCCATAAGCGAGATTTTAACCCTTTTGTTGTAGGTCATCCTTTGTTCTTTTAATAGGTCTCATAATAGCCATTTATTAGGAAGCAACATATCCGAAAAAAATGTGGATACACTTTTTATTAGCATTTAATGCGAAAATTTAGCTCGTAAAACGAGAGTTGCTTATCTGGTACACGCTATTAACAGAATTTATATTATGATCATCTTTGTATGCATGGCTATTGAAAAATGCTCAATAATTTGAAGAAATTCTTCATTTAAGAAAGTTGATTAAAGTTAAGGATATGAACATAAATAGAAAGATACAAAAATGTCAAATGTGGTCATAAACAAACTTGTTTTCAAGTTTACAAGTACGTTAAATTCCGCCTCGTATTTTCCTTGAAAAATCCCATAATTTAGTCGGGGTGCGACGAACAAAGCGAAGGAGTCTTCCCCAATAACCTGTAGACGAAACGGAAGTGTCTCCTGGAAGGGGTGAGAATTCTTTTAGCTGACAGTAAACACGGGGAGTTTTCCACATAACAGCAACTTGTTTATTGCTCCCCTTGACACTGTGTGTATCGCGAAAAGATAAATCCAGAAAATGTGTCGCCGAAAAGACTTCGCAACCGGGAACTGGATGGAAGCGCCACTTCATCCCACTACACGGCCATTTGTCGTACGTGAAAAGAGTCTTCGAAATTGAAAAGTGTATTTATCCCGTCGGAAGTAATCTGGCTAAGTGAAAAATGGTCTTATGCCATTATGCATGTAGCGCGGAAACTTTACACATTCCGGCCATATTAGGACAATGAGGATTTAAGCGGGACCCAAACGTGTTAGCACTCATGATTCTCTGTTTAATGTGCTAAGGATGTTTTCACTCAATTAGTCCTGAGAAGTTTATTTTGCTAAGGGTTGTGCAAAATTGCACATACGCGCCCGAGCGCGCATGTATATCATCGGCCCTTAATGGATTTCCTCGAAGGATGCTAAAGAAAATAGAACTTAGAATTATTTTGCTAAGGTAAAAATTTTAGATGATTGCGTCTCCAACGCACTAAATCTGGGACTCTCAAATGTTGCTCGTTGAAATTGGTTGAAGAAAAGCGACGACGAAGTCGAGAGTTGACTTTATCACTTGAACGTACGTTATGTGAATTCCAAGCCGACTGGGTATAAATATAAAGGATTACAAACTGATGTTTCTCAGCCTTGTATTATTATTATAGGCTCTTTGTGTGTGATATATTGACTCAATTTTTCTTTTTTTTGAAAGAATATTTTATGGCGTTAAGTATGAAATATAACATCGTGCAAATCTCTGCCGCGACTTTGCTTGGTGGCACGTATTCGGGAGATGATCGTTTACCTTATGTTCCTACGGGCGCAGACTCAAGTTCTGATGCAAAAAATAATTTAGGCCAAGTTCTTGTGAACGATAAGAAATTGACTGCTTCGGGTTTTGCCGTACACTCTTACGCACAGCAGTGATGTTTTCAGCAGACCTTGCATTTCAATGACGATATTAACTAATTATTTATCGAACTGCTTGATTCAAATTTTGGTCACCAAACGATCGACTGGATGGTTGTGGAGAGGATAAAAATCATGTAATGTGCGAACGTTTCTCGAACGGAGTATTCATTTTAAAAATAAAAATTAATAATTTTTACACATTATCCAACATTATAACTTTTTATAATAATTTGCCATATACTATTAAATATTTTACAATAAATTTAATTGACATTACTTTAATAATATGGCCACTATAATCTAACAAATATTGAGCGTCTCTATTGAAAGGCTATGAAATTATTTTAATTTCGCAACAAAATATTGGCATTTTTTGTAACAAAATACGCACTAGGGGTATAAAATATAAATAATATTTTCATATATAAGAGAACAATTAATATTTCCACTAATGAATTTCCATCGTTAGTAGAAGTGCTTAAATAAATTCATTAAATTTAGTTTTATTCAAACAATGCGTGTTTGCATCATTACGTGCAAAATCATTCAGCCCAAATACAATTCAAAAATGCCAATTGTGTGTGTATTTCCAGAAAAAAATATTTTTCATACTGTGAAAACATTTCTATGACAATTTTTCGGTCTAACGAGAGACGATGTTCCTGTCACGCATTATGTTCCACACAAATGTTTATATACGGCATGAGGTAAGGAAGTCCAAGAAAAAATAAATGAGGGGGATAAAAAAATGTTTTTCGCTAGGGATGGGCGTAATGAAGTTGTTTTAGATGCCCCGGTGCGGTTCTAATTTTAAGGGTTGGCAGAAACTAGGAAATACTTTGCAGTTGATTAAAAAGCTTTATTAGATTTTCATGTTAGATATCCACCCGCGTAGGGGCGAACTGAAGCCGAGTGGAATGTATAATATTCGCATAATGAAATTTTTGCGAATCTCTCACAGGTCATTAACCATGGCGAAGATAAGCTGCGGTGCTCCATGTCGTGATGACCTGGAACAATCACACCCGGAACTGATGATGGAAAATTTTACTTCGTCCTGATTAAAATGGACGGCAACGATGCTTCCCAAATGTAATCGCGGAAACCCAAAAACAACATGAAGTTTTTATTTTGAATTCATAATTTAATTACCATGTTTTGAATGCATATCGATAGAACTGGAAAGTAATCAAAATTTTGAGATATACCCAATTTGAGTCAGAATCATAGCATAACTAAACAATCAGGGAATTATAAATTAAATCCATGGCTAACACTCCAGGATTATTTTCATTGTATGGGGTAAATTTAAATAAATAAGGATTTCCTATGAACTATCCCTAGTCGCTGCCGAGAAGCAAATAATCAGATCTTGGACAAATTATAAATTATGTCTTGCTTTGAAAAGTAGGTATTTATGATTGAATCGCAAAATTCCCGATTTCCCGACAAATAATTTATTTCCGTCGCTGCAGATGAATATTTATATACTATAACACTTTGATGTGGTTCGTAATTATATTATGGAGGAATGCAAAAATTCTGAAGTCCGTATCTATTATATTTCATATCGATATTCCCATTATTAGAGTGGATGTGTAGTAAATACATCACCGGCAGGGAAAGCTTAATATAACAATTTGAACTTTTTTTGGGGCTATCTTAAATCACAGGTCTATGATGATGCTTTCAAAATCAGTAAAGCGAAAACCGCCGAAATTATGCGACAGTTATCGAAAATTGGACCTCCCGAATATGTGCCACCGAGCAAAGTCGCAGCGGACATTTGAACGACATTTAATTCATACTTAATATTAATAAAAAATATTTGTCAAACAAACAAAAAATTGTAGTAGTTTTCAGCTCAATTTTTAGCCATATTTTTTTAATTTCAATAAGTTTGCAAAATATTTTGACGAAACTGAGAAAACATATATTGTAGTATTTATATTATTTCTTGTGCGTCAAAAGCTCAAACTACAAAAAACGTATTTCCGCGCGAATAGACTTGCAAAGACGCTATATAAAACATGCGTTTTCAAGTGAGCGGAGCGGAATGAGTTAACAAAAAAATTCTAAAGCGTCATTTTGCAAACAATACAAGAAAAAGTCCTTAGATAGGTCCATTTATATAATATGTTTTAATTCGACTTCCTTCGGCAATGCGGATTAATCAACGCAAAATATCTGTGTCTCTGGGGCTTATTGATTTGGCGTAGTTACTCTGTATGGAATATATAATTTAAACAATTTCGACGATTGTAACATGATTCTTTGAACACACGAAAATATTCGCAGAAACGATATTTGTTGAAAATACTTTGGAGCATTGGAAAAAGAGATTTCTGTAATATTTATTAGGGCATGCGATCTATGGGAAACTACCAATATGGCGAAAGCACGCATGGCTGACAGTCGAAAAGGCTCACGAATAGACTCGAATGTGTACTTTTAAGCGAAATAAACCTTTTTTAAAAAATAAGTTTTAATTTGGAGCATTTTTATTTAAAAGTCTAATAAAACCGAAGAAGCAAACAGAGCGGAAATCCTTAGTTGGGGTATAAAGGAACGTGTAACGTAAGCAAAAATTTGTTGAGCCGTGCTTAATACGATTTTGATAAAATAAATGGGGTGCTTAAATAATAAGGATAATTTTTAATCTGCGAGCGAAATTTTGAGTTTAATAAAAGCCAACTGATAGCATTCGTACTTGTAGGGGATGCAAATGTGGCCGTCCCACAATTTGATGAAATGCACCATTAAAAACCATTTTCTATTTCAATTCGTGGATATTTTTACAAGGCAGATTTTATATTTGATTCTAAGCGTTGGCATCCATTGCGGAATTGCGGAAAAACGAGCACTCAAATGAAGAAGAAATTAAAGTAGAAAAAAACCTACTTATTTATTGAGTGATGTGTATTATACAGAATGCAGCAGGAAAACTTCCTTATTTAAAATGTGCGCCCTGAAGCTACAATCATTCCGATTGGAGTAAAATGGAATTTATTTAAAATAACAAAACTTAACTTTTTTTTATATAAACGTCCCAGTTTCAGAGTATCCACGCGGAGATCAGTTTATGGATGAAGACCATGTTATTTAGATATATCGTTTCGACTTTGAATGAGCGAGACATTCATCGCTCAGCGGTCTGAAAGGCGGACCAGTTGGACACATAGACTTGGTGTCTACTCCTTCCTCTTTTAAGACATTTAGGGCAAGGTAAGTTGTGGAAGAAATGGATCCCTGGGACTTTCTACAATCCCTATGACCGCGAAAGCCTCCACAGCGGCTAGTACGTATAAGTAGCCCGTACCATATGAATTAATATTAACTTAAATTATTTTACTTAGTCTGTGGTACTTATGTAATATTTTCTAATCTTAAGTTGGTAGCATTTTGTCTCGGCAAAATATTGATGTGTTATTAATGGATTTTATTTTATACTGTATTTTTATTTCCAGATAGTTATTTAATGTATTTAATAGGATTAATTATGGTTGTTTTAGTAAGGCTTGAAGTTTGCGATTGATTGGGAGTTGGATGGTATTGTGTAAATTTAATTAGTTCGCGGACTCACTCCACGTCACTGGGTTTGGTTAGTGCTTGCTGCAATGACCGACAGATGGTGATCGGTTCGCGGATGGATCGCTTTTATCGGGCGCCGCGATCGCTTCCGGTCAGCAGTGGCGGTGGAGGTGCTTCCGCTTTTCCTTCCGGCGAAGTAACCATCCTCGTTTACCACCACCTGAATAAATACGTCGATAAACTACGTATACCAATTTCAACATCGACTTCCCCTTCCCCATGTGCTAATATATTTAAACTAATTATTTTATTTATTCTGGATCCTGGATTATTGTAATGTGACGTGGAATAAAATACTGGAAAACTCGTCATTTTATTGATCACCAGCCTCATTTCGACCTCTATCACCAAACGAATGAAATCATAAAAGTGTTCCGTCGTTCATCGCAGCCGACTCGTCAGTCGGGACCATCGTCGATGGACAGACGCTCCATAAAACGACAATTATTTCGAAAAAAAAAAAATTTTTTTGTCATGTAGGTTTAGAATCCAGTCCCGGGATCCCAGACGGTTTTAGGTGCTCATGAATCCCGGGATTAGTAAACGTAATCCCGAAAAATTCGTGATTGAAATTTTTATCTAACAGAAATCGTACATTGATGGTGTTATACTAAAATGGGAGCTTAGTCGGTCATCAACACGAAATAACATTTAAATGTCTAATGCAATCCCGGGATCCCGGGATCGAAATTTTGGCTCGGGATTGGATTCCCTAGTAACGATCATGCAGTGGACTATCTTTAAATATTTTTCTATAACATAGTTAAAATAATTAAAATGATATCTCATAAACTGTTCCTGTTATTAATTTTTTTAACAAGGTAGTTTCCCTGCCGCATGTATTAATGTGTCTTAATCCTAATTAATTTATCCTAATTTTAAGAAGAAGACTTAATAACTCGAATCTATATAATAAGATTTCGGCATCCAAATGTCGTATAAAGTATAGATGTATTTAATATGCTCTAAAGTTAGTAAGATTAATCATCCCCTATTTTTGCATATTTTATTAATGTTTTAAGATATGTAATGGCATACGATATATAATTTTATAGAAATGACAATTTTTTTACATATGAGCCCAAGAAATCCAATTATTTCAACCGGGGGCGAGTGGAATTTTAGAGTGCTCAACATCCATGAGTTTTGAATTTATTCAGATATTATAAGATTTTGTTACAAAAAAAAACTGGAAGAACTTTATTTCACAACGCAAAATATTCGCTAAATTGTATTGGTTTCATTGAAATTATAACAATTCGATACTTGGCATTTGAGAGAATATATGCTGAAGTTTATCGTAACATTTACATTGTGTAAGAAATTAAATTTTAGAAATGAAATGGCTTTAATCTAATAACTTGAACACGACTGTGAAAGTCCAAATGAAAAATTTATGTCGTTGAGGACGACAAACGGGAGAAGAATTCTAGCACTCTAAGAAATGAAATAGACATTGAACAGTTATCTTGTACGTCGTCTATCTAAATTCTAAATGCAAAAATATTAGATTTATCAAAGATTATTATTATATTTTATCTTGAAAATCACTTAGATATTATTGTCGTGTCGATGTTTTAGAATTAAATACAGAACTTGTATTTATCTTTATAAAATCAAAGTTAATCTACGTTCTATTGTATATTGTTATGGTCTAATCTCGATTATGTTTTTGATCAATTTAACAAACTGATAAAATAAACAATCGATGTCAAATCTGGGACATTTCTAAAATTTGTGTATTTTTATTAAATAGAATCTAAACAATTGTATCTGATTTCGATTGATGTATGCATAATCGTAGATGATATGAATTGATTTTTAAAAATACATAGCATAATCAAATATTAGTTAATAGCACATTGAGAATCAATATCATTTTAAAATGACTATAGGCAATAAGTTTGGAAACACTTTGTTTTTTTAAAGTGTTTTATCTAAAAACATTATTGTTATTTTCAATATTAAGATCCTCCTACATGTATCCTCATCATAAGGTAAAACCTAATTGTTATATTATATAAACCTTATTGTCAGTAGTGCATATGTAAATATTTTGTAACTTTAATGGTTTTTAAAGGGTTGTTTTTGTGCATTTAGCAAATGGTTTGTGCGATAAAAGCACCAGGGACGCATAATAATCGCCAGTGGTCAAAGTGGAGATGCCAGTCAATATCCGCCGAATATGGAAACAATACAACGAGGAGATGGATGGGTCGGTAATTTGGTTGGCGGAGGAAATTAAATTTCTGGCAGGCTGACCGGCGGCTGACCAGCGACTGACCGGCAGGCCGGCCGGACAAAAGCGGTCCGATGGATCTGACCGAAGTGCCGCCGCAGCTTGGAGGAAACCCAACATCGATGAAGGCAACCCCTTCGGACTGAAAACTTTCCCTACCCTCGTGTGGGATACTCGATGCAAAACAGCCCCACGAGAAGAATAGTCTACTGATTTTGCAAAGAGAAAAACTTCAGCCCGGTATTTCCCAGCAGGTGAATAGAGATTAAGTCGATTTTTAACATCGCAACAATATTTGAAAATCCATTAAAACCTCTTCGTGAAAGTTTAGAAAGCCATCAAAAGTGGGCTTCAGACTACTGCGACGAGGTGCATGCACTTTGATTGCCAAAATTTGTAAGCACCATTCGAATCCAAGAGCTCATGCATACACAAAATGAATTTACATACATAAAAATCACAATACACTCACCAAAGATAAATATATGCAATATTAAGGGAGGATAACAATTTTGTAATAGTTTTAATAATTCAAACTCAAATATTTTTTGATGAAAGCCCGATATTTTTAAATATTCCCGCGTGACGTACAGGGGTGGGTATCTTTGTCGTTGCGGCTTGAAGATCGCGTTGCGCACGCGAAACTACGGTTGAGAGCACCTCGGTGCGATGCGTGATCGATCGCAATGCAATCCGTAACGATGGTCCCATGACCCATGAGTCGGCTGCGATGAACGACAGAACACGTTAATGATTTAATTCGCTCGATAATAGAGATCAAAATGGTGGATTCGATGTGGATGGATTCAGATCCAGAGAATCGGGTTAAACCTGGATCGTGATAATCGATTGAAAGTATTGATATTTCCAAACTCTCAAATTTGATTTTTAAATTGCCACAATATAGCTTATTTGTAATTTAATTGGATTTAAATTGAATTGAGACGCTTCGATTTACTTTCGTCAAAAAATAGATTAAAGTACGAATTTCGGTAGTTTTTGAATTGTGGGTCAGATATAAATTAAGGGATGCTATTTGTGACTAAAATACGATACGCAACTTTTTGATTAATGTAATAGATTTCGTGGAATCTAAATTGGAATGGTCTGTTTGATGATTCGGATTTACGTTTTACCTTAATGAAGCTTTGTGATTTCCGTAAAGCTCTCTCTCTCTCAATCTCAAAATATAAATTATTTACATAAAAATATACCCAGGTTTATTTATTATTATATTCGCATAGTCAATATAAAAGTGTTTCACGGCCCGGGATGAAAGCTTAAGAGTTTCAAATACGAGCTTTTTCTGGAATATTGTTTTTATTCTGTCAAAGCTCCGCAAGTCGAGTACTTTGCTACTCTCGAGCTTTCGGTTCATTAATCGTTAATACGTTTTCATGAGACAGGAATATGTTTTTATATATCCACGCCGACGAAATCACTCAGTTCTTTTACGAACCAACCTTTATGGTATTACTTACATTTATGTCGGCAGTCGTAATTCGCCATTTGTCTTACGTAAAGCGAAAAAATGACGTCTATAAAATTATACGATTCGAAGGAACGACCGCGGCGCGAATGCTTTCAGATCAAGGCATTATTTATTGAGGCAACTTACGGGCATAATCTGTCCAATTCTTCCTTGCGGGATACAAAGTGGAAGTCGGAAGCATCCGAAAGCACCTGCAGAGGACGAGCACATCTCGTCAGCTCCTGATGTCCGCAATCCTGCTCGACTGCGCCTGCAAAAAGAATTACGGGAATCAGTCGTCTGTGATTTTCCGCCTCCGAGAAATTGAGCCATTGCCCGGACGCACGAGACGTTTCAACCCTTAAACCACAGGGGGCGGAATGTGGAGTGTTATTGCCCTGATAAACACAGAGAAGTATGGTAATGGCTAACGAAGCCGAGCTTTGAAACGGCCCAACCGAACATCCAACGAAATCGAGTTCATTGTGGAAATTAAATTCTTTCGGGGGCAACGATGTGAATGAACGCCATTCCACTTCGCAAACTGCCGGCCAGAGGTCGTGAAATGCGGCCCGCGTACAATACAAATTGCCTTTTATCAATTTCGATCCGATGCCCGTGAGCTTAACGACGAATTTTGCACCCGCTTTGTATGGGGGTGCTGCGAAATTTCGATTAATATAATTGGAATCAATTATGGGTTACAATACATCTTAAGTGTATGAAAAACAGTATGCTATTTCGAATAACCTATAATTATAAATACACTTTATACCTTTCATCTACGATTTTATGAATATCTAAGAGTCATCCAAAAGTAACGTCTAGATAAGGGTGGTCCTTATTTTTCGACTTTTAAAAATTGGGCGATCACCCCGTCATATAATTTTCTACCCTAACAAAATAAATACGTGTTTTTTATTTAAAAAAAAGATTTTAAAGATAAGTCAAAATTTCAGAAAAAAACGTTGTATGGCCACTTAACTATTAATTTGACTTATTGATTCTGGTATTTTTATTAGTCTAGTTTGAAGTAAAATAGCATGCAAAATGACTCAATACTTCACTACAGTCATCCCCTTCACCCCTTTCTTAATTCTTTCCTGCGGGTACGTATTGAGATTGAGCCCTACTTCTCACTTCACATTCAGTCATTAACGAAATAATGCGCTTTCTGTTTTAAGCAGTGACGGGATTTTAATAATTAAAAATGAAACCAATATTTGACTTATCGACCAATCAACACCAAATATATTTGGTGTCTAGTGCTCCTGATATCCAATTGTTTGAAATATTTAAGAAAAACTGGGAAAAAATTGATCAAAGCAATTATAAAACAGTAATTTATAATACATGTCCTCAAAAATCATAGAAAATGTTACTGCAGACAGTATTTTTTTGCTCAAAAATAATTTCAAGTGTATGAACCTTAAGACACTATAGAGAGTTATTGAATCTTTCTATCATTTACTTGGGAGAAATTCCTAAAAAAGGAGTTTCATTTAAGAGGCCTGCTGGTTTTCACCGTGCTAAATGGATGGCTAAAGTGTTACTTGATTGTTTTTCATTTAAACATCAGTTTAAACTGACGAAAAAGGAAATGAAAACAGTGAAAGATATTTGTCTTTTCACAGTCATAATATATATAAAATACTGGTTTTAAGCCCCTGTCGGAAATTCAGCACCAAGAAACGACTTACAATTATTAAAAGATCTGGTATCTTTTAAAAATATAAACCAAACAGTGATCAAAATTGCCATGAACAAAATATCGGACCATTTATGGTACTTGTCGAAAGAGTTGGAGTTTTTTTGCATCTCATCACTGTTTTTGAATAAAGGTTTTGTAAACTTGGAAGGATAACTCTGATTTAATGCCTGTAAAGAAAAGTTTGAGGATGACTTCCAGTGAAATGAGTGCCTTGACACGATGTATTTAAATGATTTAAAAAGTGGCGTGTAAATGTTTACAGCCCCTGGCACACACAATCTCTTTTCGCATTTTCATATTAAAGTAGCTTTTGTTTTTCGATATATATACCACGGAAAACGCTATATATTTGGCTCCTTGCGTTAAACGTTAATGAAATTGCATCGTTGCATTTTCATAAAACAGCATTAAATCCCAGAGTCATCCTTCCGTGCCTGTGTTGCACGGGCGCGCTACGAGGATGCATTTATGAATTTAAAAATGATTACGGAAATATTACGTGTTTCGAGCAGCAATATGACAAGCTTTCGTCTGAGGAGTACTGTCGAATTCAGGTAGACGGATATAAATAAGGTCTGCGGCGAAATTAGGTGTGTCCCAGAAGGGTAGATTTAAAATAGAGAGTGGCGAAGTCCTTCAAAGGACGTACGTTTCGATAAGCGTCGTTTAAGTCCCAGCCGTAGCTATAAAAGAGGTCGTTACGAAATCCACTCAGCAGTTTCAGTTCGCCGCTCGCAGTCGCCAGGTACGACTGTTTTAATTATCATCCCGCAGGATATTGGAGATCCTGGCTGAATTCTATTGAAAGGATGATCTTCCAAAAAATATCTTACGATTTGGGAGTTTCAATATCGGCATCGCATTTTCTAGCCTGTATCAGGACGATCTAAGCCGGGAGCAGCTGGCCAAGTCCAATAAAGGTTTCCACCTGAGCTTTGGAATTGAATACATTTATTAAAGGACACCTACCAAATAGATAATATTTAGGCATTATAAAAATCATAATCAAAATAATGATATGAAATATAAAATTAATCAGATTTAAGTTACTGTGGGGTTTCACGAGTTTGATTATCATAGAATTTTACGAGGGTCATCCAGAATATAAGATCGGGACACCAGCTTTTGTATGCCAGTGACATAGATTTCTGCCAGCTTTCTTTGGATTGTCTTTTGGATTCTGAAGTGTAATGATACATCCATGTCTCATTACTCGTCACCAGAAAAGTCACCGTCAGATTCTCCCTACTGTGCAAAACACATTGTGTGATCATTTTGGGCATCCATCCAACACACAACTTCTTGTAACCAAGTTTTTCCGGCACAATATCACCAAGGAGACTTTGAAAAATCTCCGTGAAGATCAAAAAGCATCACACAGCTGTTGTTAAGTTCGTCAGAAATCATTGATGGTCATTGATATTGTCGACTCATCACATCACTATCATAAATTTCCACGAGCTTCCGATGGATATTCGCGGCGGTATTGTTCTGAAAAGCCAAAAAACGGACGACCGCGACGATCTCTCAATCGGAAGAATTTACTGTGACTGAACAAAATGGCCGACAAACACGCGGTACTCTAAAATTGTCAGATTAACCAGCTTTGAACATCGTATTCACAATTTACGGAATTGATTTATTTTCACAAACAAGTCCGATTTAGCAAACATCCCCATTCTTCTCCGAATGGCATGAATATATTGGAAATACATGTTGTGCAGTTGCAAACGGGAGCAAATTGCCTTCTTCAAATCTGTCTTTTTTGTTTGATATTCTAAGCGGGTTGCGATACTAAGACATTTATTATACGCTCTTCATTTCCTATCGGAGCGCTTTGTGACGAACTTAAAATTCCGAGTCGTTTTAGCAAATAAAACATCACCCGACAACTATCTTCGTTTCCATTTCCTATCCAGCTCTATTATTCTTCGTTCCGAGAGTTTTCTTTTTCATCTGTGGATTTTTCTAGGACGAAAAAAGTTATGCAGCAGCCGAAGAGTGTGCGCGTATAGCGTCCCCAGGGAGCGATTCTTAAAACTTACTTCATCAACAGTGGACAATCTGAGATCGCGAATAGCACCCGGGCGTGTATTTAATACATAAAAAAACCACCCCTAACAAAAGTTTTCCGAACATCCAACGAAATAATTACGATATTTTAAGCAGTTTGGATCGTTATTAATTCTAAGAATTGGTATTGGAAGAAAGCCTCGACCTAAGAAGATTGTTTGACTCGCTTCGTTAATGAACCGCCGGATTAATTCTTAATTAATAGTATCGTTAATTAATATGTAAGTCTTTAGTGTCTAGAATGAATCCTTTGAGGATCATTGATCAAAGCAACATTAATACCCTTATTCTACGCAAAATATATGTTTAATAACATCGATGTGAATAATTGATGGAAAATCAAAATACACAAGATGCAACAAATATTTTTAAGTCTAGAGGCACAAATTGTGGGTGTTTTTTCAAGTTCGAAGAGTAAAAAAGTCAATTAAACAGAAAATGCAAGGTGTAGATATAAAGAGTGAATGACATCTTCTAAAGTAAAAATATTTTTTTTTAACCTTTTCTTGTCGATGATGTATTTACTACAACTCGATTCTAATATTGGGAATATCGATATGAAATATAATAGATACGGACTTCAGAATTTCATATGGTGTACCAAATACATATCATGGTAGCGCAAGGGTGTTTTTTTTAGCATGGCAAGGGAAATGTTAATAACATTATTACAGTAATAATACACAAAATAAGTGCAGCAAATTGTTTGATATTGCCAAATAACTCAAACGGTGTTACCTAAATTAACTAAAAACCCACGTGAAATTTACCTAAACTTGACCAAGGTGAAATATATTAATAGTAGCGACATCTATTATTATAGATAAAATTATTCCAAAAATACAC
This sequence comes from Stenopsyche tienmushanensis, assembly GCA_008973525.1. Classification (NCBI taxonomy): domain Eukaryota; kingdom Metazoa; phylum Arthropoda; class Insecta; order Trichoptera; family Stenopsychidae; genus Stenopsyche; species Stenopsyche tienmushanensis. Next base: position 293,121 of record WACJ01000052.1, on the reverse strand, counting down.
CGACCAACGCTAGCAGTGCAGATTGCATATTTAGGCGCAAAGATATCGGTAATAGAAAAACTGCTACAAGAACTGAGAGCCGACATAAAAGAAGACGCTAAAGAAACACTAAAATGTTGGAAAAAAGGAAAGGACAAATCAAAGAAATGAAAAAATAGATCAGAAATTTAATTTATTAAACCGAATACTGAACTAGAAATACCGAATTTCGAACCAAAAAAAATTAAAGAAACCAGCACCAAACAAGAAAAAATAATATATATCTATTATAGAAAGATATATATGACAAAGAAATATTATGTTCTTAGGCGTAAAATAAGAACCGAGAGGCTTTGAAGAACTGAAGGAAGAAAATTTACAATTAATAAAAGATGAGATTAGATAGAATTAGAAATGTTTCTAAGAATAAACAAATACAAAAAAAAGTGAGGCCTATGGTTGTAACTTTAGTACTTATGGCAGAAAGATTTACTAAAAAACAAAAAAATATATGAAATCAAAAAACCTTTTTTTAAAAGAAGATTTCCCACCTCAAGTTATGATCACCAGAAAGAAACTAATAAAACGAATGAAAAAAGATAAAGAAGCAGGGAACGATGTCTTCTTAAAATATGATAAACTAGTAGTCTGAGAATCCTCTAGAAAGAAAGAATTTAAAAATGATGGAGAAAAAAAGGGCGGGGGAAAGAAAGATTAAGAATTAGAAATAAAAGCGTCAAACAGATCAAACAACCCAGAAACAACAACAAGCATAAAAGAAAAATAAGATAATACACTTAAAAAAACCATTTTTAAAAAAACCAGAACATGTCACATCCACAAAGATAATAGGAAAAAGAAAACAAAAACATTTTTTTCAATCTTGTTTTTTATATAAGTTATATATTCACATGTGTCTACTCTTGTAAGGGATAAATAAAGCTAATAATAATAAAAGTCCCTGCTTTAAAGAAAAAATATTTTCAAATTTCGGTGACTTTAAAAAAAAGTCATTTTTTGATCTTATTTTTACAGTAGTTAATTTTTTTTCATAAATTTAGCAGACACAATAGAAGATTACATATAAAATGTTTGTAATAAATTTTAAGTTAATCAACTAATTAGAATATGAGAAATACGCGCTTAAAGATTTCATTCTGGTAGGACCGGCTTAGTTGCCGCCTCACTAAAATAGCTATAACTCCGTAATTAATTGAAATTTTGAAAAATTATTTGGAGAATATGTTTTTAAAGGTCTAAACTTTAAAAAAATTCAAAGAAAAAAGATTTTTTACAACATTTTAGACTCTCCCTTAGCCCATTGATTAGTGAGTTCATTTTTGTAGCGTACATGTTCTGCGAGTGAGTTATTTTTTTTTATTATTATCATTTTCACTCCTTTTTTTAAATTATATGTTTATGCTTAGACTGTAGAACTTTTAATATAAAACCTGTGATTTTCAAGTAGAAATTTTCGCCCAAATATTATACATAGTTTAAAAAAATACAAGTGTTTTCGTATGCATCATCGTAAAACTTGGTTATAAATTTAATTTAAATTTGACAAAACAATAAAATAAATGGTAATTTGAATAAATAATAATATTGGATTAGAAATTAAGTACGGAATTGAATATAAAGCGCTATAGAGCACTGCACACCACATGTGCGGGCATACTCGACTGTACAATCAACATATGTATGTAGTTTTATATCGCCTTTCACATATGGAAATATCATAGAATCTATGATCATTATTTGTTAACGATATTTTCTTGATTGTTTCCACGAGTTTATTAAAACATGGATCATCGAAAATAGCTTTCATTATCGTAGAAGATTCGCTTTCAAATTCTCTATAAAGCTATTTTTAGTAGAGATTTTGACCTTTAAAACATAGTTAGTGGTAAAATCCATGGGATTAAGATCTCTATTAAAAGCATTAAATCATGCTGAAATTATTTACGTTATACACTATATTAGTAAATCTATTAATTATCACTTAAAACATGATGTAGGAAGTTTACTCATTTACGCTACTCATTTTTCCAAATTGTTATTAAGCTCACAATCAAACATCGAGGATTTGATTCTTGATAAATTAAATATTATGATCCAAATTTGGACTTTGGAAATTATTCCTCATTTGGTCCAATACAAAAACGATTTATTCAATATCAGATGCTTTAATTAGCAAACAATAACTGATTAATATTTGAATTCCACCGCATAAACCAACAATGTAATTTTAAAAGCCACAGTCGAGTCTAATTGACAACACTTAATCTGGCGAATCCTGCATGTGATAAATTTAATATTTACGATATAAATCCATCCAAAATATTGTATTCATCGATATAAATATATTCCGACACAATATGATTTGATCGGTTTTAGAAAGTTGGCATCGCACTCGCATAGCATACGCGAATCAACGCCGCGAAAGCTCTATCTTTCCATATTCATCTTTTCCAATGTTGGAAAAGCCTCTCTTTTATTCGGGAAAACCATTTTTGTTCTATTGTGCACCACTATAAATCTATTCCGAATCACAACATCTATGTCACATTTGATTTATGCGCTGAAAAACGCTACCAATTTTCATGAAAGAGGTCCTACTTATCGGGGCATTCACATTTCATATCCACCGTTCGTGGCGACACTTTTTGATCAGGTTATTAGATTACTGTGAGAGCTCTCGACGATTTTAGGATGCGTTGGCAAATTCGCACAAATAGTCCTGATCCAATTTTTTCGCGAGCGATTTTCAAAGCTGGAAATTTTCAAAGGATTCGCTGGATTATTGTAGTAATCTAATCCTTGCTCAGCTTCCTCACTCTCCTAATTGATAATCCCTAATTACACCCTCAGCTCGTCTGCTTATCGCCGGGGAATTTCACTAATATCCTCGCTGTAGAACCTGATAATCATCCAATTTTGTCGTTGCCACGATTTCAATTTCACAAGCCCGCAGTTTTCAAGACCGTTGCGAATTTTTAATTTTATTAATCAGAGCTTGGCAAACAACTTGTTTAAAAGACGTTTGGGAAACTTTTCTTAGACGCCGAATTATCTACTAATATTAAGTGAATTCGAACTAAATCTACATCAAATTTGCAAAGACTTTCTACGAGGGTCATCTAGATAGAGCCCCTAAAGTCGGGGGATTTTTTTGTTTTGAAATTGGCACACCTGGCGTATAGGGGGGATCTTAACGGTAAATTTGTTTGGCTCCTCGTATTTGTCGGCCATTTTCTTCAGTCACAGTAAATTCTTCCGATGGAGTGATCGTCGTGGTCATCCATTTTTTTTGATTTTGCAGAACAATACCGCAGCGAATATTCATCGGAAGCTCGTGAAAATTTATGGTAGTGATGCGATGAGTCAACAACATGTCACGAAGTGGACTAAGTTGTTCAGAGAAGGCCGTATTGATAATCACGACGAAGCAAGAAGTAAGAGACCATCAATGATTTTTGACGAACTTGTGCAAAAAATTGAAGAACAAGTACGAAATAATCGCCGTGTGATACTTGACGACCTTCACGAAGAATTTCCTGGCATTTCTCGAAGTCTCCTTGGTGATATTGTGGCGGAAAAAAATTAATACAGGGAGTTGTATGCACGATGGATGTTCAAAATGCTCAAACAATGTGTTTTATACAGGATTCTATCGTGATGGTAGATGAGACATGGATGTGTCACTACAACCCAAAATCCAAAAAAAATCCAAAAAGAGCTAGTAGCGAAGGTCTATGACACTAGCATAGAAAAGCTCGGCGTCAATTACGTTGACAAATAGTTTAATATATTTGTGCGAACATGTTATAACCCTAATTTCTGGATCACTCTCGTAGAATAAAATATCTCAGAAGTGCGTCTGGAGATCATTCAAATAGAGTGCTTGAAAGCATTGGATTAACTATATAATTAGATTAGATATAAAACATTAAATTTGTATCAAATCTTGAGGTACAATTGTAGATCATGGATCAAACACTGTTTCCGAAAGAAGGCAGTTTTTCTAGGATTTTTAAAGCATATCTCTATAATTAAAAATTGAAAATATTTTGGATCGTAATCTTTAATCAATGCCATCTTCCATTGAAGTGATTTTTGCAAAATTGCAATGATTTTAATGAAATAAAATCGAGTTCCGACACTTTCTTGTTGCTTAGATTTTTTTCTATTTAAGCATTTTTGATAAATTAATTCTTCTTGAATCAAAAGAATTTCCACGTTACGTTAAGACAATGTTACGATTATCGTTAAAATTTGCATTTTCATCAAATATTAATAGTGTTGGGAAGACTTCAAATTGTTATGCCTTTTACAGTAAATTTATATCTTAAGCGATGGGGAATCATTGGGACCTTTTTGAAAATCCCATAAATTGGATAATGATGTGCTAACATCATTAATGGAAACAGATCCTAGTCAAACAATCATTGAATTGTCAACAAACTCGGTTGTGTCAATGGCCATCAGTTCAGAAGTACTTCCGTCGTATAGGTAAATTAAATATGTAACAGATTTGAGTTCTGCATAAGTTGTCGCTAATCGCATTACAACAGCGAATAATTTGTGCATTTTTCTCACTGAGGTGTGAAATCAACTCACGTTTGCAATAAACAATGGCTTAAAATTATGAGCATTGTGTGTATGTTGTCAATAATTAAAGCAAATGATACAAGAGGTCATTAAAAGCAGTTTTAGTTACTAATTTATATAGATCTTTTTAGCTTGTGTTATCCATAAACTGTGCCAAATTTTGATACAGCAGATTAAATCCTAGATATAAAAATTTGGTTTCAAATCCAGATTGTATTAGGAAATCTGGAAAATCGAATGAATTAATCGAGCGTTCGATCGATCCAAGTTTATCCTGATTTCTGGACCTGAATAAGTTAATACTGAGGCGATTTATCATTTTTCTAATGAAGTCTCTTCTGAAGATCTACAATATCACCTACGTATCCAATAATAATATAATTGCATGATGTCTCTATTTTTTAATTTTTTTCTGCATGAATCATACAAGATTAAGTTGTATTATTTTTGTTAAATCTTGCATGTTTTAAGGGAAAAAATGTGATAATCCTCAGTAAGCTTTTCTGTTAATTGTAGTAGAATTTTAATCTTAATATCTTTAATCGTTGTGTATTTTTTTTATAAATGTTGGATGATGTTGAAAAATCCCACACTGGTCTTCTGTAGGACTTGGATTTGCTGTGATTCTATACTTTTTCGTCATTTAATCGGTGACATCGACAACGAATTTGGTTTTATTGACAACGCTTGATGCCAAATGTATCATTGTGCGAATTTACATCTCATTTTTATATGTATATCACTCAATAAGTTCGTAGGATTTTTTTACAAAATTGCGAAAAAATGAATAATAAGAAAAAAGTTTAAAGTCCTATGGACTTATTGAGTGAAGTGCTACTTCAGCTCTTCAGTTAATGAGATATATAAATGAATACATCATGTTTTTGTAGGGCAAGCCATAATTCAGCGAAATAATGTAGTCACAATCGAATCGGTGCTTAAAATGTATATATTTATGTATATGGATAGGATGGTGGAGTGATTGGGGAGGACGCCCTCCAATGCAGACGCCCTCTAATGGAGGCACGTCCGGTATAACTTGCTTACGATATTTTCAAATCGGATACTTTCATTTCTATCAAAATGGATATTTCCGAGCGGGCGCTTTATTTCTGCCGCTCGAATACTCATCGGCTCATTTCGACCCGGAACCCACCCTGACGACGACCATATGTTTCCATTCGAAACTCCAGCCCCGCTTATATATTCCCGACGAACGCAATAATCACCCGACGAAAATTAATGTCCTCTCCTGCAATTAAATCTCAAAACCGTCGGACATTTGAGGAGCTCCGTGGCGCAAACAAAGACCCGCTACACGCCTGCAGTCCGGCTAAGCCAATTTTAATTAATCACTTTATACGGCCGCTTCACAATGTACGAATGGCACACATGACGGCTCGCCAAACTTGAATCGTAAAAACGTAGCCGCAAAGTTGAAGAAGCGTCCCGCGTAAAATATTTGAGGTGGCTTCGTTAGGGTGGATGGGGGAGCTTTGAAAAGTTTTAAGATCGCACTAACTTGCTGAAAAATTACTCAGCTTTTCGCGAGCCATGCTTTTTATCAGTTACACAAACCCCTCCGGCGAATATTCCGCATGAACACTCAATACTACAAGGGTTGCTAAAAAACTACCACGACGAAAGACGCTAGAATATCACACGATAATTTTATCCGAGTAACACGAGACTGGGGAAAAAACTTTGCATTTGAACGCTGTGAAAGCGATAAATTCATATTTCAATAATTTCACAATAGAATTTAACGTTTTATTCGGAATCAATGCAATAATATCAAATGAGAAGATATTTTAGTTTGAAAAAAATATCCTTAAACCAATAAATATCGATATATGGCATGAAATTAGAATAATCTAATATATAAAAAATAATCTTTGTTTGTTCGTATTTTATGCGCTCCCAGACCGTTGATCCGATTACGAAAAAACTTTGTTTAATTATTGTTAAGAATTGCGCGAATAACATAGACATAGTTTAGTATACAAAAATTAAAATTTGTTTGTTCATATTTAATGCGCGCCCACACCGTTCATTCGATTGTGATAAAACTTTGCCAACTTATTGTTTGCACTTTTTTAAATAATATAAGTATAGTAAAATTAACTTATAGTAGATCTTTTGTATAAAAATCAATATTTGTATGTTTGCTCATATTTATAATAAAATAAATAACATTTATACTTTTCCCTTGTATATAATTCAATTTCAATAAATGTATTCATTATCGGAAAAAATATCATTCTTTCGCGCATTGAGTGCGGAGATCAGAGAATCGGAAAGAGAACCACCCTCTTAGAGAAAGAGACAGAGACTTACATTTATATATTGATAGATGAACCCCTACATGTATAAATAGTCTCAAATATTATGAAAAACGATCCATAATGCTTCATTTTTAATGCCGCGCTCATTATTGAAAATAATTCGCTTTTGAGCCCTGAATATATGGGCATACTTACCTTGGATTAATCGTGTGCGTACGCAACATGTGCGTGCATACTCATCAAATGGATAAAATGTCATATTTTATATATTATTAAAATAAGATGGATTACCGAAATAATCATTATTTTTTGAACCTTCACAAGCTTAAAATTAAGATGAAGACGCTCAAGATATTCATCTCAGATTCACTCGCAATTTGTTCATGGTGTCTTTTATTTTCAGAGGTTCCAAATCAAAATCTTATGATATATTTAATATAATCATAAGAATTTTCTATGAATTGATTCAAATTTGATCTTCACTGATTTAAATCCATATTTATTTACACTCCACTTAAATTATCATCTGATGATACATTTTATCAATCATCTTAATAAAAGCACATTGCACACGTTCAAGCTAAATGGATGTTGTCAAGTTCAGCAATCGATTTTTAGCAAACATGTTCGCTATTTAAAATGTTCACCGGGATAGACACTTTATCGATGGTTGATAAACTGTTAATTAAAAATAAATGGAACACAGATTACTTCACCCCTGAAATGTCATTTGGAACTCTGTGACATGGATTTTTTTAAAATATAGGGTGCTACTCCGATTTATCATATTTGAATGAGCGTCGGGAGATTATTTCGAATTCTGCGCTAAATTTAAAGGCGATTCAATGTATAAAATTAATATAAAGTGGATTCGGTGTGAGGAGTAACATATGTTGGTGCGAAGCTTGTCTACTTGCGGTCTGAAGATGCACCGAATTTCCATCCAAATTAATTTTTCCTTGCGCTCAACTTTCATGAATTTATAATGCAACTTGTTAGGGGCGGAGCAGGGATGGAAAACTTCAAAAACTGGAGACCAGGTCGGAGAAAATGCGCCAGAAACAAGGGGGAGTCGACCCGAACACCAGCTACCAAATTATGTAAATTGACTTCGCCCCGTGTTTACATGGAAAACATTGATAACAGCCAACATTATCGAATATTATTACAGTGTATCGAGAAACATAGCATATCCAGGGCCTCCCTGTGATTTTGGGCCTATCAATTTTCATACCCACCGCGTACATGCTTATGGACGTGTGTGGAAGTCGTGATGGCTTTGAAAAAAAATCGTATCAACGTCGTCAAACAAAATTGTTATTTGGATCGAGCAATTTTTTCCATGATGTAATATACACCAGCGAACATGCCTTTTGATGAATTGCGATTGTAAAATGCCATGGAAATTATCGAAATGCCTTCCGCCATCATCGGGCCGATGGATGAATGCATTTAATGGCGTTTTAAATGCGGATTTTAATTCGCAAACGGATGACGTAAGGAGGATTTGCGGAGTTTGCCCGGGTCGTTAAAACTTCGCACAAAGTCGAAAGATATGCGCGTATTTTGGATGCAAATATTTGAATGAAAGCTGAATTCAATAAGTCATGAATCGCGACCGAAAAAACTTTCGCGCACAAAGCATCAAAGTATTTAATAAGCCCCTGCCTGTTCAAAAAATGGCAGAAAGCGCGTTACTTTATTTGGATATTTTTCGGATGAAGTATTGAGCAACACTGGAAAACGGGGTGTGTAAAAAAGATCAAAGTTTTCCCCGACATCTTCCGTTTGAGTAAATATTTGTTTATCGACTACGCGCCGGATTCGTATTTGCCATATTTATTATTGACGAATATAAACATAATCTAAGGCCGAAATATTCGCGAGGCTTTGAACAAAATGTGCGCATACAATATTTTCACCCCAAAAAGAGAGAACACCTTTGAATTCCAGATTTATGGGCATCAAAGTAAGCTCCAAGAGGGGATTTACATCCACCGACAGAGAGGACAATAAATGTATCATCAATTTTGAGCCCTAACATCGTTCGTGAAACGTTTCGCTAATTTTCGTGATCGATATTGATCTCAGATGTACATATTTTGAATTGAATTCCAGTTAGAACAATCACTATTTACTTGCTTTTATAACCAAAACTCTGTGGATGATCACAAATAAGACCTAATTTGATTTTATCTAGTATTTAAATTATTCTGTATTGATAAAAATACTGCAAAAAATAAAACCTAATTTAGATAACGAAGCACAATTATGAGTTTTAGTATAATGGGTGAGTTTCTTTACTCTTATTAAAAAATCCAAATCAAAATTAATTCATGTGGAGTAAATAGGAAATTGTCACACCTTTTTGTATGGAGACATCTAAGTTTGATAACGAATATGTATTAAGAAGAAAAATTAGCAAGTATCAACATAAACAAACTTAAATATTAGAAGAACCGCTTTTTTTGATTTGGGTTTAAATGCCATAAAAGCCAGCTAAACACTCAAAGATATTTATGGTGAAGTAACAGTTCGAAAATGTCAATATTGGTTAATTAAAAGCTTAAGGGATGAACCGAGAACGGGAAGAACTTCGAATTTATTAACGATGCACTAAAATCCCTAATCGAGTCAGATCCACGACAAACAATCGAGATATTACCGCAAAGACTGGGATCTCATTAAGACCATTTAAAACTCATCGGCAAAATTAATAGGATGGGTGTTATGGAATAGGATAAGTTCCGCATGCCTTGATAAAAAAACAACAAAATTTGACGTGGAAAAAAGCTCATTTACGATAATATTCGACGAAAAAATTAATGGACTTCTCAAAAAACCACCCAATTATAACCCCTATTTCAGTTATTATCTATTCATATTTATGGAAGCTATAATTAGTATTATAAGAAGAAAAATGGCATTCTTTTCTGTTTTCCTGCTTTTTATTTGATTTCGTATGATTCAAATTTGGAGCATTTGATTGAATTTCTTCAATATTTCAGGCTCGAATATTTGTCCGAAAAAATATTGCTGAGGGTGAGTATGAAAATTTAATTCGAATACTGCCGCGGTTATAGAAAAAAAGGGTGAAAGGAATGCGGGATTTTATGGCGCGATACCATCTCTATTGAGGGCGATTGGAGTCAACGCCAGAAAAACGCTCCCGAAGAAAAATGTTTTATTTTCAATTAAAAAATGTAAAATCGCATACACAATCGATATTCACCGCCCAGGCGAAAAATCGTCGCTCATAGGAGGATAAGCGGAGATATGATGTCGCCATCGGGATTAGGAGCGGCGCTTGAATAAATTACGTAGAAAAATGAAATTAGCATCTAATATATAGTGGGAATGTCCCGTAAAAAAATAAAGTATGCTGTTTGCATCCCAGAGATGTCATTAGCGCGGCAGGTCACAGGGTTGGATGATTAAAATTAATTATTCCCAAAGGGCGGTGCTACCGGTCAAAGCTCTATTTCACCGGTGGTTGCGGCCTGCGTTGATTATTCTCCGATGCTGAAAAAATAGCCGATTTCCAATTCCATGGATTATTCTGATGGTAAAAAACGACAGTCCAACATTTGCTGAAATGAGTATTGAAAAATCGCTTTTGAAATTCTGAAAATTTAATCACAAACGCCACTATTTTACTCAATTCACTCAAAGTAATTCGCCGGTTTAAAAGTTCGCCAAAAGAATACCATTGAACAATCAGTGTAAAAAGTGCAAAAAATAATAGATCGTCCAGTCGAAAATGTCGTTTTTTAAATGAAAGAGTTAAATTCAAACAAAAAATTAATTTCATCGATACAATTTATTCTCATTCAGTAGATACAATCTTTTCCCATCTTTACCCTCGAAAGCCATTGATTTTTGCATTTTTAATTTGAGCATAACAATCACTTTTCATTTCAAGTCACAAGAGAGTGTAAAAACGGTTGTCTCTTCTCTTTGTCGATTAAATCACGACACGTACTCGCACGCAATGCTTTGATCTCGTCAGTAATGTTATGTGGTATCCACACACCCTGTTTTATGGTATTTTCTATTTTTTTCAAGTGTATTTGAATACAACTCTGAAAATATCTGGGTTTTCTGTTAATTTTCGTATAGTCTGTGTTGGATTTGATTACATTTCAGCTCGCAGGATATCGTCATTCATTTTAATCTTTTTCTCACTTCGGACCTTAGTTTAAAGCACCTCTGGCATTGATGCATAGTTGGAAATTCTCCTAGCGTATCACAAATATTCTTAGTTGAAGTTGTTGTATTATTTTATAAGATATTCGAACAGTATGCAATTTCGCGTAAATTAAACGTAAATAAAATAATAATGTTAAAATGTCCTCAGATATTAGTGGACCAACAAAATATACAATGGCTGAAATAACTGATTGTCAAAAAGTAAATATGAACAAAAACGACATTTTCGACTGGACAATCTATTATAAACAAAATTTCATTTCAAAATTCAAAATTTTAAAATCATGAATTATTAATTGTTAGATTTCTGCTTCTTATTGGAATCCCGTTTTATATGAAATAACAGGACAAAGCCACCACATTGCATGACATTCAATCCATCGTCCCAAAAGGTAGCATACTCGTTCCGGTTCTATACACAACCGACCTTTCGACAACGGAAGCCACCACAACGATATGGCTTTGTCAATATCACACGAAGACTCTCTCAATTATTTTGGCAAAAATTCAATAAGCGATTTAAAAAAAAATGGCGCAAGAAGTGCCATATAAAGGTAAATACGGCAAAAATGGAAGATATCCTTCAGTATCCCTCAATGAATGCGAACATTTTGATATAGATTTGCGCAGATAAGAAATTGATAGTGAAAGCATTAACTACAATAATATATTGAACATATACCCCCAATCGTCTTATTAAAGGACTGAATAAACAAATCTCATAGATATGTAAGCTAAAGCATTTTAAATCTTGAAGGGATGATATTCGAATTTTGATAACAATGCACTGAGATCCTTAATCGAGTCAAATCCACGGCGAATAATCGAGGAGTTATCGCAAGCCTGGGATCGCATTGGGATCATTTAAAATTCATCGGTAAAATGAATAGGATGGGTGTTATGGGATAGGATGGGACACTTGGGCGCCTGAACTTTCCTCGATGGGTTTCTATCTTTTCAGATCTGCGGAACACAGCTTAAAAGAAAATAGATTCAAATATGCAACTGAAGTGGAAATGCATTTCAAATCGGTTTTTGCTTCTAAGTCAAAAACTTTTATAAAAATGGGATAAAAACGATGGGAAGATATGTTGAATAATGGAGGGCATTGTATTTTATAATTTTGTGTATATAGCTTTTGTAATGAATAAGTTTAAACTATTTTTCACAAATTTTCCGAATACATTCGCTTCCCCCTATTATTAAGCTTAGACTAATATTTGGAAACAAACAAACTGCGTTTTCTGATTGCTAATTATACAGATAAATCCAAAGGTATACCTTCCGAGGGATTAACACTAAATTGATTAACGGAAAGGGGGTTGTTTATCGTTAGAACAACACGGAGCTAAATATAGCGATGATTTTTTTTAAATTGGTCGTTATTATGCATTCAAAATATTATTCAGTTTCAACCCTTCCGTCTATTACTTATTCCGGTCGTTAAAAGAATCCTTAATGATAAAAAACGCTATATAAAAACTCTTATGTTTCATCAATGTTGAGAGAAATTTATTTAATATTTCATAGAAATAATAATAGCACGTAGAAATTGTAATTACTATGAATGGATTGAGGGCGCGAATAGTGATTTTTTTTAAAAGGTCAATGTTCAATACCCATGGAAAAATTAGATATTTCACCAAAGAATAAATAAATGTGCTGATATCTTAACCGTAATCTCATTTTTATTTAAGCGCCCAATACAGTGAAAAAATATTATTTTTGCTATTATTGGGGAAGATACGAGTTAAAAGAAGGTTGGATAAAATATATTTCTTGTTATTATAGATTAAGTCGAGCTACTGGATCAGTAAATATGTTGAAACCGACTAAATAATAGCTTATTTTCCATAAAAAATGGCCCGAAAAATAAAAACATCAATATTAGGATGACGTGCTTTGGTAATGTTATCGTATAAATACGAAACACATGTAATAAATGCTGAAATAAGTCAGAAGACTACCCCAAGAGCTATAAAACGTGGTTTACTGGAAATAACGAGACGTGATCGTAAAATACACGGACAAGAGAAATGCTCAAAGTTTATGATGTAATTTGTAATGTTTTAAATGACAAATTAAATTTAAGTACTGTGATCATAGATGCTTGGATGACGAATTTAAATTCGGGGCGTCGATAAGAAAAATTAAATAAAAAATGCGATTTTAAATAGGGATTAAGTTTACAAATACGACCGATTCGATTAAGCCTTTACAATGCATCCTGATGGGCATATCTGGTTCATTGTTGGGTATAAATTATGATAATTACGGCGTAACCACAGACGCCCGTCCGTAAATCAGTCCACCATTGTTTCATTGGCCCGCAATCATTCAATTAACACTAACAAATTTACTACTGAATATTTGATAGTCCGGGCTAAATTTTGTGTAGAGACACAAACGCTTCGATTCAGCTCCATTTTCCGGGGGTGATAGCGTTAAAAATAATATCTGACATTCACAGCGCCCCGGGACGGCTTGTTTTTGCTCATTTGACGTTTAAGTCGAAGTAAGATTCTGGTTGGGTTCCGTCAGGTGTAAAATGGAGTTAAATATTAAACAGTCGGGTCGACCGGCCAACAAATGCGGGAGTTGAAGGGATGAAGATGATGATATTTATGTGTGCGGAAGAATTACTTGAGGAATCACACGACCGGAAGACGGGATGTGTTCTCCGAGGGCATGGGCGTGCAGATACGCCCCTGTGCTTCGATGTGATATTATGAATTCATAACTCGACACATGTAATTAATTTCTATTTTAAGATCTTTACATTCATCTCGAGTGTGAGGGGAGACGGATAAATAATATATCCGAAGGCAAAAGTATCGAATCGAGCAATATTAAAGCCGGTAGTGTTGTGCCTCAACGTCATAATTCAAATTCACATATTGAAAAATAATAATTTTGTGTATAAATTAATTTTTATCCAAATCGATTGAGAAGCATAGTTTTATATTAGATCGAGCCTCCGCTGCATGTTTTATCCGCAAAAATAATAAGAATTAATCATTGGTTAATTATTTATTTAATTAACCAATAGAAATGCAAGGAAATCTAGGAGGCGTTGCCTAATGCGCTATCACTTTATTGACCGATTGACAGATGTTTTAAATCTTTTAATTAATACTATTTTATAAAAAAAAATCAAATATACATTTGAATATTGTACAAATTTATACGCATAAAATAAAAATTAATATTTATTCTATAAATATAGTTTATGAATTTTAAAAAATATTTTTTAAGAGTCAGGACGATGATTGAATCTCTCGGGTATATATGAGTTATAAATGAAAATTTATTGAACTTGTCATAATAAAATTAAATGTTACTCAAAGTATTTCAATATTATGATATAAATCAAAAATAATGCAAAAAACTAAAATATGCTCATCTATATATACAAAAATTAATATATTAATTAAGAAAAAATCGGGTATTCGACCGCGTTTGAGCTATTATTTGAAAAACTCAAAAATTAATATCTGTTCATATATTAGTTTGCTTGGGGATTTGTTTGCAGAGTATACGTTCTTATACCGTTCATCCGATTGCGATGAAACTTTGTTGAGTTATTGGGTGTGTATCCAAAAAGGTTTTTAAATTATCACAATCATTGTTTGTGTACGGATTTCATTATGCGAGACGTTTAACCAATTTACCTTGTTGTCTCTTATTGGACTGGTAAAGTGAAAGCCACAAAAGCCAGTAAAACATTCAAATATGTTTATGATGAAGTGATAATAGCTCGCAGATGCCAGTATTAGTTCCAGAAATTTAAATCGGGCAATAGAAGCTTAATAGATTGACCGAGAATGGGACGATCTTCGAATTTTGATAAAGATGCAATAGGATGGGTGTTATAGGGTAGGATTGGTATCGCACCCCTTGAACGCTCTTGCGCGATTTGACTCGCACGCCATCATAAAACAAAATTGACACTGAATATAATACGGGAATTAAACTGGGAATTGTTAATGCGTCCTACTTATTTACCGGACAGATTTCATCATTTCAGATTCATATAACCTAAGATAAAAAGGATTCAAAAATGCAGCTGAAATGAAAATATATATCATGGATGTCTCAAAGAATGTTAGATTTAAAAGTCAAAGATCTATATGTAATTGCATATATTTATTATACAATATAAATGAAGTCAAAATTTAATATACGCGTGTTTGATAATATGATGAACATTATATTTAGGATATATACAAGGATTTTTTGATATACTCTTCGACACCCAAGAAAAATACGTCCATTAATTTAAGAACTACTAAGAATTCCTATGGGAAATTTGCAGCGCAAAATTATTTGATCAAGGAGAATTGTGCTTTTTTTAAATATTGAAACTTGAGAAGATTTTTAAGCATGAAGTCAAGAAATAAAAGTCTGAGATGCACTTAAAAATTAAAATACAAGTAAAATTGGATTTAAAGCAATCCGTAATCTTTTAAAATTGGGTTGCATTAGATAATACCCCAAGTGACGAAAACGAAGCTAATATTAAGATTATTCAACAAATGTCAGATGCTATATAAATGATGTGATTTCCATAAGATTTTAATATTATTAATAACATTTTGTATCGTTTTTATTTAAATGGAAAGATTGATATTATTAAGATAAAGTGTGATGTTTAAATAGGATCGTACTACTACAAACAATAAATCAAATTCTTCTCGAAACGTCGACGCCCCGTGATATAATTTTGATAAAAAGTTTACAATATATGTGAGGTCGTAGGAATTTTAAATGTTGTTATGGAAGAAAATGCTGTTGCGATAAAAAAACGTTTGAAGTCTTTACGCATTCACAAAAAAATAGATAAATGTAAGTGGTACCGGTAAAGATAATCGTTTTTTAAATGAAATATTTGAATGCTCATATATTCTTTCTTTTTAATGTATTATTACAAAATATATCTTCTGGGTTTTGCTACCTGATCCGTCGATAGCCATTGATTTTTGCATTCATTATTAGAGTCAAAAACCCATTTCGTATCTCCAGTTATGTAAAAAAAGTGTTTCTGATTCCATTTTTAGAAGTTGTTCACATGTGTTAACTTTTTTTTACGATGATGTATTTACTACAACTCGACTCTAACAATGGTAATATCGATATGAAATATAATACATACGTGGTTCAAAATTTTTCAGAATTTCATATAGCGTACCAAATACATATCATGGTAGCGCGCGGGTATTTTTAGCATGGTAAGGAAAAGGTTAATGCGATCACCCACAATCTCTTCGCTTAGCTTTTTATTTATATCTTCCCGATTTTCTTGAATACTTGAATGCAAAAGAGCACAAAATACGACTTAAAAGGGCAGCAGCCGAACGAATTACCATTTTCGGTTTCTTTTATAATGGTTTAGTGCTTGGAGGTAGTTTTTTAGATTAAACGAAAACATGATCTCTAGATTTTGAAGGGATGTTTAAATGCTTAGAATCAAAGTGGCTAAAATGAATAGAGGTTAGGGAAATCGCTTTTTTTAAAATAATATCTCAGTTTCATCCTGTGAAAAATGCACGCCACTGCAGAAAGCTATGTAGAAGACCTGTTCATGGTCCACTGGAGGCAGGCAGTAAGTGGCGTAAACTTGCGATCATATCACACTCGTACATATTCACATCCATCATCACACACGGCTCAGACAGGTTGAAAAAAACCTGGAAAATGCACAACCTCAGAGATCCGTCAGAAAACACTATTCAGACATCCATAGAAAATCAGACGTGTATGAATAATCACAAAACGCGCAGCAGAAACGTATATAGGCGCTCCGTAATAAAATTCACCGTACGAAATTTTCGCTCGGATCTTCCAAAAAAACCGGCCATTCCATCGAACGTATTTAACAAACGGAAGCAACGATTCAATGATAAATCGTCAATTTGATGTCGAAGAATTTTGGCAACGGTTCGGGGATGATAATAAAGCGATGAAAGGATACAGACCGCACCCTTGTGCATTCGCTTTAAATAACAGGTGATATAATTGACAGGTAAATTCCGAGTCAAATCCTCCCCCGTATTTATTTTGCTGACAGGGATGTTTAGAATACACGCCTCGGTGACCTGACCGTTTTTCAAAATTGAAATGTCTCTTTCCCTGTTTCGGAATTTACATAATAAACAGATAAAATATTATGAAAGCCGAATTTATTACTTAATCATAACCGTTATCGATACGTCACCGCCATCGATGTTTTTTTTTTTCGAAAAGTATTTATGGCAGAATTACAGCGGGCTGGATATGACAAACGGGCAAATAAAGGACGTCTTTGAAATGTACGGGGATGAAAACGGGAAAATAACTGACAATATCGACGACACAAATAGCACATAAAGACATACTCAATAAAACCGAAGTTGAGCAGCATCTTTCCGGGTCAATGGGCTTAATTTGTTCAGGGATGCAATTTCTGGAATTTTCCACGAACGAGATTTTTGTTTAATAGACTTAAAAGATTGCTCAAAGACTTCGGAGCGGGATCTACCGCTCATACTTTAGACGGAGGAAAACTATTTTTAATATAATTTTCAGACTTAACAAACGACCCGGATACCCATTATCATAATTGGATATCGAGCGGGTTGTTTGTTCTGCCGATGAGATAAAGGGGTGTGTATGAGGATGCAATTTTGCAGTGCCGATGCATTTAAAAATTAATGTTCGATAGCAAATTAAATTAAACTCAAATTTAACCCTATTATCTGAAAGTATTAATTTGTGTCCAGATATAGTAACGAAAACATATTTGTAACTTATTTTTCTTATAAAACTATGATCAAACATTGTGTTTATGTATATTGTTTTTTTTAGATTATGGTTAGAATTGTCACAAAAGCCAGTTAAACACTCAAAGATTACGGTGAAGTGGTAAACAGTCCGCAGATATTCATATTGGTTCCAGAAATTTAAATCGGATAATTGAAACTTAAGAGATGAGCCGAGAACGGGAGGACCTTCGAATTTGATAACGACGCACTAAAATCCCTAATCGAGTCAGATCCACAGCAAACATTCGAGGAGTTATTGCAAAGACTGGGATCCCATTGGGACCATTTAAAGCTCATCAACAAAATGAATAGGATGGGTGTTATGTGGTAGGATGGGTACCGCAAATTTTACCCGTTGCTTACATAAGAAAGCCGCAAACGAAGTGAACGCTATAAGAGAGTTGATTGTACAATGTTTAAAAGTGTCTTTTTGGACATATTTGGTAGAAATATTACTTAAAATGTATTAACTTACAAATTCACAACATAGTCCTTTTTATGTTATTTAGGTTCAATAAGATGCAAATATACCGTACCTGAAACAATGCAAAAAACATTCGTTATTAATGAATGCATAAATTAACTTAATGCAAGACGTAAATTTAAAATAAATAGACGCAATAACTTTGAGCAAATTTTCTAGCAAAAATAAAATATTTCACCAGGTTACTTAGTTGTTACACGCTATCTTGCTTCCGATCTTCAGTCTTGGGATTTTCAAGAAAGTTTTCAAGACGCGATTCTTCAACTTAACATCCACATCACTTTTTTAACAAAAAGTTCAATCATAATATCGAAACTAAGCAAAAATTTAATTTCAGCAAAGTTATCGATTTTGAAAGGCGAAGCTTTCATCGTTGGATGCTTGCACGTACAAATTTTTTAGTGCTATTTACACGTTAAATAAATAATTTTTGGCAAATACAAATTGAAAATGTAACTTTATCATATGTTCAAACAGCACTATCAATTTTGTACACAATACATATCAGTCTGAAGATGGAAACATCGACTTCTGAAACCGATCCAGATGCAATCAATAAGCAAATTTCAACGGCAAGAATAAGGCGTTGAAGTTAAGTCATATTTGTTTTTATTTATTTTAAAATGCGTCAACCACACTGAAATATAATAAAGTGTCTATGTGTGTGATTATTGAATTATAGCAATATTTTCAGCATATTTTTAAATTTAACAGTAATTCTGCGATAGATTTTATTAACGAAATAGTCTAATTTCCAGCAGCATTATGAGTTCTATGTAAAGCAGCAGTGTTAATGACCAACTGACCAACAATCTCAACTGAACATCTATTTGACTTTGGAGTTTAGTGATAGATTCATGGTACATTTATTGTCATAAAACGTATGAAAAAATTCTTTTTATATTAATGTATTCAAATGTAATTCAAACATTAGATTGTTATGAAATTTTCATATGTATTATTTAA
The DNA here is from genome assembly GCA_008973525.1 of Stenopsyche tienmushanensis. Lineage (NCBI taxonomy): Eukaryota > Metazoa > Arthropoda > Insecta > Trichoptera > Stenopsychidae > Stenopsyche > Stenopsyche tienmushanensis. Next base: position 273,787 of record WACJ01000052.1, on the reverse strand, counting down.
AGGTTATAAATTTAAAAAAATCTTCAATCTCAGTGTTCACTTTCCGTTCCCTGTGATGTATCTATTACAACTCGAATCTAATAATTTTGTGGTTTTTAAATCACTTTTTCATATGGTGTACCAAATACACATCATCGGAGAATGCGGATTTTTAGCACAATAAGGGAAAGATTAAAGGTGTATACTAACCTAAAGGCACACATTTTGGGCGTTTTGTCAAGTTCGTTAAAAAAAAAACAAAAAATATATTTAGTTGCCAATTTTTTACCAGATATTGACGTTTTCAGAATATACAAAAAAGTTTTAAAAATGCATTAAAAAGTTATAGGCTGGTGAAGGGCAAGCCTAGCAAATAAGAGGTAGGGACCTAAGAATTTTTTTTTTTGGAAAATGGTGTTGTAAAAAAAGTTTTTTTTTCAGTTTTTTTAAATAGTTAAAAATAAAATTTTATCATAAATCTGGTAGGAGCGATAGAAAATTACATAAAAAAGATCTATACTAAATGTAATGTTGATTGAATTATTCAAACTTGAGATATCATGTCAACTGTGTTGAAAAAAATGATTTTAAAAAAACGTTCTCGTTCTGGTGGACCGGCTTAGTTGCTGCGTCAGTAAAATATCTATAACTCCGTAAATAATTGAAATTTTCAAAATTTCTTTGGGGAATATATTTTTAACAGTCTAAACCTTGAAAATATGTATAAAAAAAAACAAAGTTGATTCTTACAAAATTCTAGACTAGATTAATAAACTGTATTCGGGCATTTGGATGATTAATTGCTTGAGCATATTTTTTCTCCACATTTTAATTGATATTTTCAAAAATAAGAATGGTATTGTCAAGACAAATTTAAAGGAATTCCAGAAATGTCGAGGCATTGAAACGAGGCCAGTCCAGGGATAGGACGCCGGAAAGGCACTAGTACCATCATATGTTTCGGCCGCCTTTTTGAATCCGTTATATAGAAAGAAAAATGATCCCCCAGCACATTTTGGCCGGCGAGCGTGCCTTCGATTCCCAACCCCATGATTAATGAGATAATGTAAAAATATCCCTTTGTTTCGCTGCTTGTATATATTTTTTCCAACTTGTAGCCGGGAAGTGCTGCAACGCCCTGTTCCGGACTATCCGACGGAGGCAATATTTCAATGTTAAAACGTCCTTTATTACAAATTCATTCATTAATGAAATCACCGCTTCCATTGCTTTGAGCTCCAAACTTTCAATAAAGCCTATGCGCCATTTCAATTTCGGACAGCGTATTATGAAGCTTGCTGAACTCTTTGAATTTATATTGCGAACCAAACCACAAGAGTGGGAAGGTCGTCTTTTACACACAGAATGTATAGGGTACATGCCAAAAATCATAGTTTTAAATTTGAGATCACGTACGCCAAAATCAAATTTAAATTATTAGTAAATAATCAATTTAGATAAAAGAGTCAAATATTCATAATAACGAACGATCTTTGTTGAATAGTTGGTTCAGACATTGACAAGTATTCGACTCAAATAGAACTACAAAATGAGAAGATAAGAGACTGAAGAAGATGATGAAAAAGATGTTAATTGAATTATGCCAATCAATAATTTAAAGCAGCGAAATGTCACAAAAATACTTGTGCAGATCATGATTTCAAATGATTACAATTCGATGGACCTAAAAGCATAACAATGGACATATGGAAATGCGGTAATTGATTTGATAATTATTTAAGCATATCATGATATTGTATAACAAGCTCTTTAAAGCGAAGGCATTAACGTAATTGGGGTAAAATTAGAGGAGGTAATTGGGTATACATCTACGTTAGGCGGTTATAAACGAACCTGGGATGACATGATTGGAGCAATATGTACTGTTATTGATACACGTTTAAATTCATCAATAGCTGATAATGAATCGAGATAAAAATAAAGCAAATATTTGAAAATTTGTCATTGAATTTCCAAAAAAATTAATAAACAATAGGTCATCCCGAAAGAAATCCATTATTATATTTTTAACTTTTTTTTGCAACAATTTTTCTTGCAAGTTTTTTAAATTTATTTTTCATACGAGGGGACTTTGCAGAACAATACCGGTGCGAATATGCATCGGAAGCTCGTAGAAGTTTATGGTAGTGATGTGATGAGTCGACAACATGTCACGAAGTGGGCTAAGTTGTTCAGAGAAGGCCGTATTGATATTAATGACGAGGCAAGGAATGGAAGACCATCAGTGATTTGCAACGAACTTGTGCCAAAAATTGAAGAATAAATGCGAAATGACCATCGTTTTACGCTTATTGACCTTCACAAAGAATTTTCTGACATTTTTTGAAATCTCCTTGGTGATATAATGTCGAAAACATTTGGTTACGCCGAGTTATTTGCTTGATGGGTGCCCAGAATGCTCACATCGGACTACCGTCAAAATCGCGTGATCACCGCGCGTGAGTTTTTGAAAATTTTGCACAGTAGGAAGATTTTTTCTGGATTCTATCGTGATGGTGGATGAGACGTGGGTGTATCACTACACCCCAGAATCCAAAAATAGCAGGCGGTGGAGGTCTATGACATTGGCATATAAAATCCGGTGCCTCGACTACAGAAATGTCTCTATCACGACGGAGATTGCGTTGAAAAATAATTTAATATATTTGTGAAGTATAAATGTTGTAACCCTGCTTTCTGGATGACCATCGTTCATCTTTTAATGTCTCATCCTATTTAAGAAGGTTATCGTAAATAATTCCAGCCATATAAATACAAAAAATAACTCTCAAAAGGGTCGATTCTGGCTTAGGAATTGGAATGGGAGATTGTTTCTTAAAAAGCCATTGCTTTTTACATGATTATATGCAATCTTTTTCTCGTCTTTTTTGTCTTTGTAACAATGATGCACATGTGTTCCATCATTCTGCTTTGTTATTTTCGCACAGTTCGTGCGGCATCCATATATTCACATAAACGATGCTTATTAAATGAGCGTGTACTGTTTATTAAAAGTTAAAGATCGTCTGGGTACAAACTGAACTCAAATGAAAGTGAGTCAATTCAAACCGTAATTCTTTATTATTAATGTATTGTTATTCATTCAAAAATATCGCATAGCTGGTTATAAGGGGTTCTTTTAAAAAACAGATGTCGTACAGACTGATTGTTCCAGAAATGCTTCCCGTGTACTCGTAAATCCTTCAGTGGCTTAATGATCGAGTCTGATTCAATTTATTCAAATCCTTCTATTAAGATTATTACAATTTTATTTTTTTTCCGGGGCTTACTCCACTCGAAGAGCTTCCATTACATAGTGCGGGGAGTTTTATTCGCTTTTTATTCTTTGCTTTTCCCGGGGGGAAAGGAAATGAGCAAGTCAAGCAACCACATTATAAGGATGAGGAGGGACGCAAATGCCTTTTAAAAAGTGTTCAATTGTTGGTTGGAGTCGATAGGCGCTATCTCTAGGTCCATCCATTCACTGTCAAATCATCCCCAGGCTCCAACCCTCCCACGTGCCACCGCGGGAACCTGATCTGCCATACATCCCTTCATTTAGATGGGAACGTTTGTTCACACTCGTCAAACTACGGCCAAATGAATGCGATTAGCTGATCCAGATTATTCGTTTATCAAATAAAAGGTCATCCAAATGCAACGCTTAGATATCAGCACTGTACAATATTTAAATGTGGCGTCTTTTCAGACAAAACCATTTCGTTATAGTAGAAGGTATAATTTTAATCATGGACAGGTAAACATTGCAATGTTTTAAATCGGTTTTTATAAATCGATCTTATTATCTTTATGTATGGCTGGAGACGTATTATTTTCATGTAATCATAAATTCATTAGATGTGAGATACAGATAAATTCGAAAAAGTTGTTTGTCCCTCAAGTGTGACTTTAGGATTTATCTAAAAACCGATAAAATAAACAGCAATAATTTTTTTTTTAATACGCACATGAACTACGCACATAAAAACGTCAATAAAAACATTTTTTGTTGAATAAATTCTGCTGTAATTGATTTTTTATTCAATCATAATCCTTATAACAATAAAGATGAATATAATTATGCTTTCAAAAAGACGTATTTTTTTGTCTTTTGACGTTTCTTTGACTTATCATTGGCAATTATGTATTTGGTAAAGTGATTTATTCGAATAATTTAAATATTTGTCAACACCGCAAATGATATATAAAATCTTAGATAATTCAGGATAATAAAAATAGTTTAGTAGTAAAAATAGTATGTACACAATATATACCAATAAAACTAGTTTCAAGGTGGATATCATTGAGCAAACGTAGAAAAATTACAACATCAAATCCAAATCCTACAGTTGACCTGTGCAGATTTTATCAGAACCTTGATTTTGCCGCTATCAATGCTTGGGGCCTTTGTATAGAAACAAGTTGATAAAAGATATCAAGACAACAATGTTTATTACAATTAGTATAAGAGTTAGCTCTTACGAGGATCGTTACGATATTTTCCAAGAAGAAAAAGACATTTCAGATACAATTTCGCTAAAATATCAATGGGAACATGAAAGTATACGTACATTTTGAGATTTTATGTTTGAGCTTAGTTTTGTGTCCAGACACAGTGACGGAAACTTTATTTTATTGTAACAACCCTGGGGGTGCCGCCGACTTCGCGATCTCCCATGCTGTTGCCTTCGCCGTTGTCACGGCTACCAAACGTGACGTGATTCCGGTCCCGAAGACCGCACCGCGGGTCGCGCGCAGCATCGGAACAACGGGAGGGGGCGGGTTCTTTAATCCTCTACGACGACGGTCAGGATATGTCGGGTAACGACAAAAGGAGAGCTCCAAGGAAGGATTAGGGATACCAAATTATAGCCTTCTATGTCGCAAACTGGCGACGATCGCGAGGCACGTGGCCTACATCCAAAGTGGCGATCTATCGTGGGACCAAAATGTACGTCGTCCTCGTACCAAGGCTATTTCTTCACTTCTTTATTTTGCCCGCCTTCCGGTTCATCTCGGGTGGGTCTTGATCATCAAAAGTATAGCCAGCTTAAAGGTGACCAAACTGTCGATGACAGAAAATTTTGGTCCACGCAACATTATTGTTAAGAAAAAAATTTCCAGACCCGAAACTATTGAAGTCCCGCTACATTGGTGTCAGAAGTGGGACACTTGAAAATCGTTTAGCACACTGTTCGATATTTTGTTTTTTTTTCATACTGATTTATTAAATGTTTTAGGTTTCTTTATGTTTTTAATATTGTATCCGAAAATAATTTTGTTAAATGAGAAAATCTCAGGCTAAATGTTAATTTCGATGCTGAGAAAATATCAATTGTGTGATATATAAATATATTGGTTTGGGAGATGTGGTTGGTGTGTTTAAAAACATAATCAATTAATCCAAATCTGGCTGGAACACATTTGGAAAGATCAATCATGGCTATATAAAATGAATAAATCGATACAGAGAGCTTACAATGACGATTTCCTATGAAAAGTTGTTATTAAATATTAATAAATTAGGTTTGTTCATTGGTATGGGATCCATTTAATCCATTTCGTCGATATAAACACTTCTGACACCAATGGGATCACTCTCGAGGCAAAGTCTCCAGACCGTTCGACGAGATGGTTGAGATTGAAAAGTGAAAGCCAAGTGAAAGGATGGAGAAGATTGAGTATCAAATAGAAATACTCTTTCTTCTTTCACAGAAAACAATCGAGAAGTTATCGCAAAGACTGGAATTCCTTTGGGATCATTTAAAACACATCGGTGAAATGAATAGGATGGTTATTAAGGCATAGGATGGGTATCATACGCCTTTATCTAACACGATAAAAACTAAATTTAAAAAAAATCCCTTTTTAGATAAAATTATAAATGGTGATGAATAATGGCCAATATAAGTGGCGATTTCCATAATTTAAAATGGTTTTTTGCTCCTAAGCTGAAAAGTTTGTACAAAAAGGAATCGAAGAACTGCCAAAATAACGAAATGCATTTGTGATAATGATGATATTTGCAAAATATTCCGGGAATGTCAATTAAATACAAGCATTTTTTGATCCCACATAAATGTTGTAACCTTACTTTCTGGATGACCCTTGTATTTTCATTAGTATTATATATCACGCGTTCATTAGTGTTTATTGTCCCAATTAAATGTCCGCAAGTAAGTTTTAGTGAATGTGTTTATTATCAATAGTCGATCGATTATTATTTAATCATATTAGAGTAAAAAAGCGTGATGGTTGTATGGCGGACGTCGTTTGTGTAGTGTGGACAAATCGCGATAACGGCTTAAAAGAATTCGCTCCAACAGTGGTTGTAAATCGGAAAATGAAATATACACAAGAAAAATTCAAAACGGATTAAAAACTATCATGCGATACGAAAAATGGAAAGATTATCCGGTAAATCTTTTATAATACCCATGTGGTATAGAATACCATCGTCTCTATGATTTTTTAAAATCATTATTATATACGGTGGTTTTTCGTGTATAGTGGATATTGCTTGCTTATTCAAATTAAAACCTTTGGGAATCTTGTGGGTTTTTTATCGCTTGTATTAAATATTTAGGAATTACAAAATGATTACAATATGAAGAGGGCTGGAGCACAAAAGGCTCACCGATAAGCGCTCGTCGATCGCTGACGGGGGGTTCCCTGTGTGACGTGGTAGCTGTCTGAGAGTTTCCCGCGAAAGCCTTTTGATTTAGACGTCCAGACGTGAGAAAATTCTTCCAGCAAAAGGCGGCACGAGATAAAATTTATAGTAGCATTCCTTTGAATACACGTACGTGACTGGGTTTTAAGGATTTGAACCATTCCAAAAACACATGCAAAATGCAAAACCCACATTATATTTGTACATTTGCGAATTCACACAATTTGGACGGTGTTTCAACGACCAAATTAGCTTGCGGTTGTTGCTCGAAATCCCTTGATAAAACTTATTATATCTGATTCACCAAGTTGATCGCGTGTCACCCTTGAGTGCGATTTCGCGAAGAAGACATTACAAAGAAGCTACATTTGATAGGTTCGCCGGGGGGGTGGTGAAGTAGCTGATTGCCATTCCTCTAGTCCCCCCGCAAATAAAACTTAAAGAATATGCCAACACCCCAACCCTCCATTCTGCATACTTCTTTTCCGCATCTCCACCCTCCCCAAAATCGTAACGGTCTCCTAACGAGCAAACATCGCCGCTCTTCCTGAGTTCTTGATTGTCTGATGCAAAGCTCCCGGAAAAAGAAGGAAATAGACCACAACGAGCTCTCCCCCACATGTGGATGTCCCACAAAATATTATGGGCGTATAAACGATTCGATATTACATCGTAAGCGAAATTTTTACACCGCCGTTTCGGGCATCCCTTAACTTAAACTAATTTAGCCCTAACCCGAGAAGTTTCGCCGCGGTAAACCATGTGGAATTTATTCGGCCGTCTATGATCAAATATAACGAACTACCCTTGAAAGAAACTATGGCTTAAATAAAAGCATAAATATGCATACACGAAGCTTCCGAGAGAGTGTAATAGTTGTATAATAGTAATAGTTTATTGATCTGCTTATTGACAAGCTAAATCATTATTGATTGGGGTTAAAAAATAAGTATTGAGCTCAACAATGATGATGCGAATTTTCTGTGAAATCTTATTTCTGGGCAAAAGATAAAAGCTTGAGATGTATGGAATGCCATAAACAGGATGCAGCAGGGAAACCTCCTTATTTGAAATGCACATCCAGAAGCAACAATTATTCTAAAAAGACTTTTTTGGCACATATTTTGGGAGTTTTTAATTCCAATAACAAGATTTAAAAAAAACACTATACATTTTTTTTACCATTTTTGATCTTATTTTTTCAGTTTCAATTTTTTTTAAAATAGTTAAAAACAAAATTTTCATATAAGTGTGGTAGGAACGATAGAAGATTAAATAATAAATATTCATACCAAATTTGAAATAAATCAGTTGATTAAAATTTGAAATATCATGTCAACCATGTTGAAAAAAGTAGTTTCGAAAAAAACGCTCTATCTGTAATATGGAGAAAAGTTTTAAACTATTAAAGTTTTTATGTTATTCATTTTTATAATAAGGTAATTTCCCTACCGCACCCTGTTATCCAATTCATAAAACTTTAAAAAAATTGAGTTTTTATTGAGCTTTTGGATTTAACTGATGGAAAAAATGCTGTGGAGAAATAAGATCTGCATCCCATTTCATTGCAAAAATATAAATCAAAACAGACAACTCGTTGATGTTTTGTTTCAGTGAAGATGACATAATCAGCATCGGTTTATCGTCCGTCATAATGACAAAAAATACATTAAATATGATAATTCGAGTAAAATGTTGTTGATTATATGAATAAAATAGTGTCATATTATTTTACCAAAAATGAGAGCCATCATTGTCTTACGCAAAGGTTATTCAAATAATAACCTTATTATAGCCTACCTATAGTAGACGCTATTTTTATATTTATTATGGAAACAAAATTTGGGAGAGAATTATTAATATTTTTAGGTTTCGTTTGATCTTCCGGATCTGAAAAAGAGCTGTTTTTTTAAATCGTTCAATCACTAGTCAATCCTATCTAGAAAATGCATGCTAAATTTAAATAAGATCGGTGCATTCGTTTTTGAGAAATCGTGTCCATTAACTAACAAATCCTACTATTATCAATATTTTTACAACCCCAAAACATTAACATATGTATGTAAAATGTTGGCTATCTCTGATATAAATGCTTTCATCAAGCTTAAATTTTCAAAAAAGGAAAATAAGCATAAGCCAAGTTATAAATATCAAATGTATTATTCTTTGATATTTATTTAACTATGTAATTTGGAGTAAGCAGCATTATATTTGGATGAGCTCATTTTTTTATCGCCAATTGAGGGAGTATAAGTGGCGTTTGAGGATTTTTTGGCAACGAATCCCAAGCCTTTTATAAGCACTTATTTAACATTTATTGTAGACTTAAAACGCTATTTAAATTCAACGTCCAAGCTTTCCGTATTATTTTGAGACCGCTTAAAAAATTCTGCATTATCTTGCATTCAAAATGTGTATATTAGGCAAACCCAATATTAACGTCGGATTTTATCAATGAAGCTCAATCTCAAATTTTCAACTGCTTGTTCGAATATTGTTATACAAAGTAATTTCCATTGTTGTATATATCCTTGTTCCATCTATTGACTAAATACAAAATCGTCCTTTTTATAAAAATCGCGTGATTTTGGTGTGAAAAACTCGAAAAGGCCGATTCTATCTCGGTCGATAATTTGATTTTTTCTCTCAAAAAAATGTTAATAATTCGAAAATGCCATGGCATGGCTAATTTTCAAGATGCAATAAAGTGAACCAGGATATACCTATGACTATATTCAGTGGACATGGCGTCCAATCGCGAGGCGCTCATTCGTCGTATCAGCGGTTCGAGAAGCGGACCGGTTGGACACACATACTCTTTTAGGTCTTTTTGCGGTATTTTTGGCAATAAATAAACATCCCGGGTCTCTTATGATGTATTTACCATGCCTGCTAACGCGCGCAGTTTCATTCACTGCGACGTTCGTCTTGGCAGCTCGTACGGCCTCATTGAAACTCTGCTATCTAATGTTTTACTATTGTAAACAAAGAAGCATATTCCACTAGAGTAGATTCTAACTCGGCTTTAATTTTGGTTGGACCGAGACCAAACCCTGGGTAAAACCTATTGAATTTAACATACTTAAATTATTGGGTCGGTATAAAATCTATATTTATGGATTGGCTGTAGAAAATTGAGTCACAATCGGGTGATAGTGTCGAAATATATTTGGTAGACCTCCTCATTGTGCTTGTTCGCTGCGATTTGATGGAGATTGATTAACTAGACGCTTAACTGTCTCGCTAAAAATTGAAACGATGAAAAATTCATTCGATGTGGATTAAGATGGGATCCTTTTCAAGCATTTCAAAAATAAGGTTATCTTCATCATATTTCAAAATCTCAGTAGTGATTAAGCACCATTCTTGATTGTTATGACACAAATGAGGTTAAAGCATTAGCGGTTACACAATCGGGCTCTTTGTCGTGCAAGATATTTTTCAGCAAGTAGCATTCGATGTATGTATAGGTCGCCTGGAAATGGGATAAGCTCGATGAAAGAGTAAGCAAGGAGAGCCTTAATGATCGACTAATAAACGTCCTGGTAATTATACAGAATTACCATTTTGTTTATCGTGGTGTATACATGCGATGACCTCCATATTAAACGTAGCATGAAACAAAGTCATTTTGTTCTTAACGAGGGAGCTACTTTAAAAACTAAAGAGAAAAAACTTTGCTAACTACCCGACAGTTTCCAGAGATGGAAGAGAATAATTTCGCAGAAAACAAAGACGGCTTTGGATATGAGCTTCTCAAATCGTTTTGCGAAAATCCTGCCTATTCTGCGAGGAGACATTTTCTTTCCCGATTTCAATTTGCCCCCGGAAAAATAATTTATTGATGCAAAATTTCAATGAAGCGACAAAAAAACATTGATTGAATTTTTATGCTAATTTTCTGTTTATATTTGCGCATTGATGAACGCAAATTTCAACCAAAAAAAAAGCAACGAAACGCTTATAAATTATTGTGATGAAAATATCGAGGAATATCTTAATATCAAGTGCGTCAGATCATCGAAGATAAAAAATATTTACGTCAATGAAAATGCGATTGGAAGCATATGGAAAATGTTGTTTGGCATTAAGACTCAATTGTCGGAAAAATTCGCAACGTTAACTTCCATATGAGAGCAAAAAAGCCATCGTTACGGCCCGAGTAACCTCATTTGAATTAATTTTGAATTCGCTGCATCTTAATGTCATTTGAGAGCTCACGTCGCACTGTTGAGAAACTCTGTCTTTGAAACAAACTTGTGTAACACTGGCTTTTCTTCTGACGCTCTCCTGAAGGAAAGAATTAACATAGAGCCGTCCGCTTCTGGACACTTAATGAATATTCTTACTTTGATCAAGATCCTGTAGTCTTCTTTGACAGTTCTTGCACAACTACCCATTTTTATTACTCGCTACGCCGAAGAATTTGGGTTGCCGCCTGTCCGACATACAATTTATTCATTGAATGTGCGATGTTAATTTAGCCCCAGCCCACCAGAAGTGGCTAATTTTGTCATATTTCAAGATAGAGTCTCGATGAATATCACCTCAATGGATCCTTTGATATCCACGCACAATGGGCCATCACACTGTTCGAAAATATACCGATTGACAGATACTACAGATGCGCACAAAAGTTGCAGATTGGCGAATCTCATTGAGGGAATGTGATTTGAAAACGTCTTATCAGTCGAAAATTTGCGGGTCGAATTTGAGTGCTCAATAAACACATGATAAGGTATGGAAACAAATTAAAAAATGAACATATGTCCGATTTAGCGCAGTGATTTTGTTTGCTTTTCAAAAAAAATCTACAAATCGTTATTTGTGAGCTCCAAAGTTAAAGCTCCATACTTTCAATTTGCAATATTGGATCGTAATTATTGAAGATTTATCTACTTTTTGTTATCATGTAATAAATATCACGGCTTCTAACAATTCAGCAATTTCATATGTTACGCCCCAATATTAGTACATTTGAATCAAAATTTTCCGGCATGTGGGTGTTTTTGATATTAAAATAATAATCAACTGGTAACGATTGCTAATTAGGCATGTAAAATAAACAAACGGAATATTTGAAGTAAAATGTAATTTATACGAGATTTGATCCGACACAATGTAATATATCACAAAGGGGTCGCTTCTTGCAAAAGGGAAGAGTTATTGTATTTTTAGAGGTGTTATTTGCACAATATACAATTGCGGCAAGAGGACGACGAATGGGATGAGGGTGTGTGGCAAACATGGATATGACAGGACAAATGTTGCAGACGTGGCAGCTGCCCGGGCTGGCTTTCATCAAAAGATTTTCTCGGGGACCTTTTAATTCAGCTAGGAAATCGCCACGGTCAGCAATTTTATATAAATATCATAAGAAAGGGTTATAATGGCGGAATGCAAACGGGAGACCCCAACAGATAACAATTCTGGAGGCAGCAGGACGTTCGGATGGGCGGTCGACAATTGGGTTCAATTGGAATCGATTGACGGCCAACTCAGCCAAGATATTACGAATCGGCAAACTTATTGCATCCAGCTCACCCGAGGCAAATTCCTGTTAATTTCAATTATTTGAGCACCTGTATTGGCATGTGCAAGCGCAGCACAAAGCCTCCGCAATTGATTGCTGTAACTTGACTAATGAGGAGACAATTGAATTTCTTACTCGACCCTCTGATGACACAAACGGGAAACCATAAATTAATATCGAATGCCCATGTGGACAAAATGTCTTTGCGAATAGAATTTCATGTCGATTTATTCAACTGAGCTAACACAATATCGATTACCGTTCAAACTGTGCCAATGCATAACACATCACTCAATAAATCCGTAGGATTTTTTGTTTGTTTTGAAGACATTGCAAAAAAACGTCTCCAAATGAAGAAGAAAAGAGTTTAAAGCGGGAAAAAACATACAAACTTATTGAGTGCTGTGCTATGTGTATAATATTTTATATTTTAAACAAAAAAAATGCACTAATCTTGAAATAATCAGACAGTTGATTATAAATCAATGAAAATAGCTGTAAAATGCGGTAAAAATTATGCGATTAGGCATTGAATCTATGAGATATTAGTTGTACGAATAATTTCTCATAGATTCAACCTATTCGGAAACTGACGAGAAGAGAATATCATTACACGGCCAAGACTATTGGTCGACTCTTTTTTATTATTTTCCCAGGAAATTGTCGCTATTCACCCGGTGAATTTCACCTGCGACGATGCTACAAACTCAATAAATTGACGTATTCCTTTGATTAGTGAGTTAATTTTAAATCAACTTAAACATAGATGCTATATTCGTATCGTCCACATCCACGCAAACACATGTGTGTCTTTAGTAAACGTAAAAAATATACATGTGTGTCTTTATTTTTAGTAACAAAATAATGCATTTATTGAATATGAATACACTCAAACCTCTTTTTGTGCGATTTCGAAGTTATGCGTTTTTTTTATTATTTCATAAAGAGTATGTATTGAGATTTTTTGGATAAAATAATTAATAAATCATCAATACTCACCGAAATTTGGAAAAAAAAAAAAATTTGGGACTGTATAAATCATATTGCATCTGCCATCGCTGAATTAAGACCACGCCCTTTATTCTGGTTTATATTTTGGGAAAAATTGATTTCGTTTTTTTTTGCTTTTGTTCAATGTTTCGGCTTTTAAAAATACATTCTCCATTGGAATTTCCATAATTCTAACTACTTACGGAGTTATAGCTATTTTAGTGAAGCGACAACTTGGCCGGTCCTACCATAATGACATCTTTTAACGCGTTTTTCTCGAAACTAATTTTTTCAACACGGTTGATATCATATCTCAAGTTTTAATTAATTATTTAATTGCAATGATGTAAAGCGTCCTTTAAATCTTACCAAAAATGTTATTTTTTAATTGCCTTATTGTTTTTTTATTAACTTTTTTTATGCGACTTTGGATATATTTTATATGGCTGTTTCAAAGTTATGCGGTTTTTAAAATCCATGAAACGCATCTCTTTTTTTGTGCGATTTTCCGCGGAACTGCACAAAAAAAGATTTAAGTATAATTGGTTTATGTGACTTTCTACTAGTTGTTTCTAAAAAGATCACCAACGATCTAAGAATACCCCATACTTAATGCTTTTCAACCGGAGATCTTATGTTTGAGCACAGTTTGGGTCCAGACAAAGTGACAGAAACATCTCGGTATGTTATTATTTTGAAGAATTATTATTTAACACTATTCTTGTTCAACTGTTTTTTTTTTTTTAATTAATAAGGTTGAGATGTCCAGACCAGAAACTGACGAAGAACAGACCTTATCTTTCAGGAACGCGCAGCGTGATTCAAGTTTGTATATCAATAAATGAGCCTTAACACTGTTGATAGCACAAATGTTGATGTGATGACTCTCTGTTTTGTACTCGCTCGAGTCCGATCGCATACGTGCGCGATTACTCATCAGCGGCTTATTTTTTTATTTCTTCAAAGTTTCTTTGCATGTTTATGATTATTGTTGTTTTGGAGGGCACATTTGCATTGATTTTTTGTATAGATGCCATTCAATTGGATTCTAATGACGCATGCGATGGCATTATTATTCGCATGCATTGACGTGATGGTTATAACGACGATGTCAAGATCATCATTTTGTAATGGTGACCTGCATAAACTGCGAATCAACGACAACAACAACAACAAAAAGTTATGATCATATTGTTATTTTCGAATTTTAGTATTGATATGCAATATGCATCGCGTTTAGAAGCTATGCATTTTTTATATTTTTTTAAGGCGCATTTTTCGTTATAGTCGATTTTTCGACGCTTTCGACGCTAAATGCATTTATGACTAACGAGAAAACGTCAAACTCGATTTATCTCGCTTGATTAAATTCATCGCAAATGTGCCGAGGATGTATTAGTTTCCGGAAATGTGTATCGTTTATCTGCTCCTTGATATCGCGATGATTAAGTTTCCTTAATTGTGGGGCTTTCTCGTATTCTGCGCGATAGTTGGTCCAAAGGATATGATTTACGGCCTTCCAAATGTTACCGCATTGCCAAACGGAATATTATGGGTTTCTCAATTTTCACGGCCCCGAAAGAACTATTTTACACGAACATGGAAATTTTGATGTATTGTGTGGAATGCGGTTTCCTCCAAACGATCTTCAGGCTCATTTTCAGCTAAATTTTCGGCAGCACTTTCAGCGCGATTTTTAATAAAATCCACCCGCAAATTTATGATTTTCAGCCAGTCAAATGTGTTGACCTGATTTATAACAACATTAAATATTTACTCGCATGTAAATTTGCATATTTAACAAGCAAAATAATCATATGATAATTAAATTTTTGATGCAAACATTTTACAGCGAAATTAGCTGCTAAATGTTTTTCCAATCATATCAACACATCGGCAATGTGCATATCAAAAAGTATTCTAATGACAATCGTAATCGAATTTTCCTAGATTACAGGAAAATGGAGCAATAACATTAATTGAATGCGTTATAACAATAATTCGGAATGTGCATTAATTTGAATCGTTATTCAAATCGTCGTCATTGAAGTCAATAGCATAATTGTGCATTTGTTGCATTTCAGTGTTAAATTAATTTATTACTGAATTAATGGTTTGTAGCATAATTGGAGCAACGGTCTGTTGCGCTAGTTGCACTTTCAAAGATCCAATGATATATTCAACCGATCGGAGAAAGAAAGTGACGGCGCTATGGGGCACGTTGTGGTGCGAAAGAGAAAGCGTGAGACGAGCCCACTGTGCGAGCTCTCTGATTGGTCGGAGCGGATCGTATGATCATTTTGAAATGTGAATTCGTGCGTGTGCGCACGCATTGAAGGATTAGGTGCATGCAGTTTTTTTTTTGAATTAATAAAAATATCATCCATTCCTGAATTAAATCACGGTCAATCGGGAATCATTTGAATCAATTACTGAGGAACAGTTTTTATTTGTTGACCATTTTCAAGAATTAATTGCGCTTCGGCTGCTGCACTTTCAAGTCGTATTTTGTACTCTTTCGGTGTCTATACTCATTAAGAATAAATTGGGATTTGTAAAATTCAAATTTAACAACCCACTTTACAATGGATCGATTTTCACCGAGTGAAGAATTTATTCGGAATTTAATGCTTTATATATTTCTCAAAAAAGAAACTGCAATACAAAACAACAAAAAATGGATGCCACGTGAGCTAATCGAAGAGATTGTGGACAATCATATTAACCTTTCCCTTACCGCCCTAAAAAACACCCGCGCGTTACCATGATATGTATTTGGTACACAATATGAAATTCTGAAAAATTTGGAATCTCGTACATATTATATTTCTGGAGATGAGAAATGGGTTCTTAAATCTAATAATGAACGCAAAAATCAATGGCTATCGAAGGGTCAAGTAGCAAAATCGACCCAGAAGCTCGGCCTGATAAGAAAAATATTATTTTGTCTATTTGGTGGGACTGCAAGTCATTTTGAAATCCTTAAACCTGAAAAAGCGATAAATGCAAATTTTGTTATGAATAATTATACCGCTTAGCTGCGGAAATTTTTACACAAATGTTTTTACAGCTAAAATATGTGCGTTGTGTAATTTATTATAAAACAGATTTGCTATTGGTGTAGTGGTTGCTTAATTACGTGTAGATAGATACACACACGTAGTAGAGGTGGCGCAGCGCGAGCGCATAGCATCTTTATGATGTATAGGATAGACCCATACACATTACAGACGATCATCCCTTTCTTTCCAACCAACTGACGCTTGGAATTTCACTTTTCGTGACGTTCAAGTGAATTTATCCTATCGAGTCTACACAAGTGAAACTATTTTATACTAATAAAATGATGAAATAATCTTTCAGTGTTAAAATGAACGCAGTCAGTCAAATTCAAGACATTTGAATTAATTGCGGTTTATATTTACAAATCGATATTTTATTTTTTTCTTTCGTAATAACTTTGTTTTCGTTTGATTTGATTTGGATTTAAAGTATGTACCAAATGTGAAGAAGAAGATGTGTACTTTCAGAAGAATAAAAAATATTTTTTAGAATTCTACTGGTGCTGGTTTATAATAATGTCGAAATGTCGATATGACATTTCATTCGCTGAATACAACTTCATTACTTTATTTGTTAGATCAGGGAATCCGATGCAATGCATTTCGAATAAGGCCGACGATGAATTTATTGAAGTCACGCGAGGCCATGACGATGTAAATGTCACGGCTTTTCATGTGTTTATTGTGTGGAAATGATATTTTGGATAAATCAAAAATTATAAAATGATAATAGTACAGATGGAAGCGATGAAATTTTTAGATATTCTATCATAAAAAGCGTAAAGAATGGCTTTATAAGTGCTTAGTTCCATACGAAATAATAAACAATCAAGAATAAGTTATCTTTTGCAGAATATATAGTAATAAGAAAACGTCCCTACTTAATGGCTATTAAGCAACGATGTATCACCGATTGTGAAACTTACAAGGACTGCCAACAACGAGTTTATGTCCGTCAGAGTATCAGTGTTTAATTTTGTAGATCATCTGCTAAACAATAAACATGTATGTTTTCAGTTATAGTAGGAAAAATAATGCATTTGTCGATGCTTGAAATCGATATAATTGGTCCGATCGATACAATCGATAACGTTTCAAATATAATAACTTTTGCTATTAATATTCTATGCAATATTCGAGAGTATTTCGACGTGTAGAGGTATTTTTATAGCTCGATCTTGTCATCGATGTATGGTGAGATGATACTCTATCCGTCTCTGTCTCCTATTCGCTTATCTCCGCATTTAATATGCAAGAATGCTCTTTTTGTATCACTTGAATCCAAACGCATATATGCTTAATTTATAATCAACGGGTTAAGAACCTATTTTATATGTGCATTGAAAGTCGTGTTTATAAACAGGAGATACTCTTTTTATCTCTCTATTCTATCCCGATGCTTCAAACTTAAATCTTAAAGCTACCCACATTTCTAATAGAACAAACATTATCCTATCATCATGTTTGATATTCAATTTCTATACGCATCAGCGGTGTTAGTTAGGGTATCGTTTGCATTTTTATATAAATATGAGTTCATCAGATCGATCGTAAGAAGATAAGCAGGCAGATTGTAATCCACCCTGAAGAATTGACTTGAAATAATGTTCAAATGTGGAATAATATGGGTTAAGAGACTTAGAAAGCAGATTATTAGTGAACCGAACCGATCGATGAAATATGTCGGGTGTGTAGTTTCTCCCTCGTTCTTCAACGCAACTGCAGCTCGTCATAGCGCACATTGCATCGAGGTCAGTGACGTCACTCGTTGCATTCCGTCCGTGTATTTTAACCACAATTTAATTTAGGATCCAGACGAAACGATTTTTATGCACCGAAGTGTGACACTTGAGGGGCGCAACGTCCGTCACTCAATGAGAAAGTCAATGCGAATGCACTTAGCCGTCGAAAAATGCATAGCCAAACACGAGCAATTGACATTTTTGCATGATGTTAAATGTTCCACGACAGACATCCTTGCAATATTCCGCGGACAGAGGACATGCATTCTTGACATTTTAAACGGCCGCCGAATGCACTATTGCAGTTTTAAATCATAAACATGACCGCCTTTGCATTGTACCTGCAAGTAGCAAAAACCTTTGAATGCACATTCAAGGTATTCCAGGTAGATAACGCAGACTGCTCGTGAAAGGTATGAGACGATCGACCAATCACAGGCGTTCATTCAAACAACATTTTTTAAATTTGTTCATTGTTTTTCATACAAACATAATTAAAAAATATATATGTATAATCATTCAAATTTATTTTGCATTTGCGCTATTAAACTTTAACAGCCGGCAGGAAGAAGCAGGTAAAATTACTCATGTAAATTGGAGTCAAGCCTTTCAGGAATAATAAGATTAATTAAAATGCAGGATGTTTTACCGGCTGCAAGAATTGCTCCTTGTTTTGTTCTCCCGGTTTTTTTTTTAAATAAAGTTTCTGTCAACATGTTTACACCTGGAATATTATAAATTTGTATTAATTATTTTGCATGATTAAAAACGAATCACAATTAATTTTTCTGGTAATATTGCAAGATCGTCCTTCATTTGTTCACCTTGTTACATGACCTGCCCAATGTCATTACAAATGCTCTTTAGAATCACATTCTTAACTCTTAATGTTTTAAAAATTCAAAATTGAGCTTCCTTATTATAACTGTTATCGGCAGAACATTACGCATTGTAATTTATTCAAACCTTGTTGAATTATGACCTCATCTTATAATAATGCGACAATAATGATATACAAATGCAAAAACGATTACTTGAATCATTCAGCAAGAATTTGTATTTTTATTTAAAAAAAAAAAAAAAAACACGTCCACAATTCAGAGCGCTGTTCGGAGCTATTTTAGCGCAATAAAAATGATTTTTTCGTGAGGTGTGTGACAACTAACGAAACATGGACCCATCATCTTACTCCAGAAACAAATCGGCAGTCAGTTTAGTGAAAAGCAACCGGCAAAAGCCGCCCAAAGCCACCAAAAACGAAAATGTCAGACAATAACCAATATTATATGGGATTATTAGTGCGTTTGACAGGAAAAAAAATGTGTAAAAACGACCCAAAATGAAAAAGAAAAAAGTGAAACAATCCTACGAATTTATTGAGCGATGTGTTATATAAATTTGAGTGAACGTCACGAAAAGTGAAACTCCAAGCGTCAGTTGGTTCGGAAGAGAGGGATCGTTTGTAGTGTGTCCATATTCGTAGCATACATCGTAAAGACGCTATGCGCATGCGCCGTACCGTTACTAAAGCAACCACTACACCACTGGCAAGCTTATTTTATTTTATTTATGGCAATGGCGTGAATTATGTACAAATATCTGATTAAAAGGCGTATTTTAGTAATAAATTAATTTTGAGTAAAATATTAGCAAACAGGTTTTTAATTTCTTATTTTTTTTTCTATTTTACTAAATGAAAAAAATACCGATCGCTTCTTGTGCGTGCACCGTTGCCGGTTGGGAGGTGATGCGCAGCGTGCGGGAGGACGTCCCTCCTGCAGCCAGATCTCTCTCTCTCTCTCTCATGTGGAATAAATAGTTATTTAGAGTAATTTTATTCGATGCCCGTCTATTCCTATCCATTCGTCCAGCTACATCACGGCCCGATAGAAGAACGGACCCGTGTGATAGCGCGGCCATCTCGACGAGCACACGGGGGTGGGGAGTCGCCCGGGGACTCTGCCCCCGAGAGCGCCCCTGCTTCAACGTTACATAATTAAGATAAGGGATACAATCTCATAATTTAATTTTAAGCAGTTTGTATAAATGTGTATAGCTTAGATTAATTGATTTATTGTATAGAGTGCGGCAGGGAAACCCCCTTATTTGAAATGCACGTCCTGAAGCGAAAGTTATTCCGAAAAAAATGAGATGGCACTCATTCAAAAGAATAAGATCTAAAATTTTTAATGTAGTGAATTAAAAATATGCGTGAATTCGCCTTAGAGGCGTACTTTTCTAACGGTTCGCGAAGCTTGAACATGATATTTTCGTGAAACTATTTACAGAAAACATTATAAGAAGATCTATTTTGACCAAAATTTGACCAAGAAATGTTTGCTTGTTTGAAAAATGTGTTATCAAGAACGACATAAAATGTTGGCATGGGATAAAAGGTCGCGATGAGTTCCGCCAAAAGCTTTTTAAAAATCAAAACTCTAAGAAATGGATGCGGTTGTATGGTCCATACGTCGCGCTCGCCCGATTTAACCCCGTGTGACTTTTTTGACGGGATTATCTAAAATCCCTAGTTTACATCGACCGTTCAAGGATTCTCGCTCAACTGAAGAATAATATTGAAGCTGCTATCGATAATATATCCGTCGAAATGCTGGAAAGAGTGGGTAGATGCTTCAAAAATCGACTATCTCAATTTATTGACCAGGATGGAAGCCACCTTAATGCTATAATTTTTAAAATATAATAAATAAAAACTTTAAATGTCTCTCTGTAATATAAAAAAATAATTTAATTGATATCTTTTATACTTATGTATGTTATTTATTTTGAAAATAAGGTATTTTTTCTGCCGCACCTGTGCAATATTTTTTGAATAAAATTATGTTAATGAATCGCGTCGATTTTATTCTTATTTAACGGGTAATTGAATAAACGTTTCGGAATATAAATTTAGATCGCTTTGAGGTCATCGTACATTCGCTTATTTCGGGGTAGGACTTTTCTATTTCGGGTCTTCGTCATTACAGGTCATTAGGATAGCTGTGGATGGAAAGGCCAAGACCGAAAATTTTAAATGCAAACAAAGCACATTAGAGTCCTCGGGGACATCTCGCGTTTCCTACCTGTCCTTAAAAATAACAAGTAAACAGTATAAAATGCTGATGAGCTCCATTCAAGAAGACAACTCAGATTTACAAAAAGAAAAAAAAAATGATACGGTCTATTAGCGACGACAGAGATTGCAAATTTGAGTCTTGAATTTTTGACCGGGATATATGGTACAAATTTAAAATATAAATTCTCTGAATTTTATTTCGCAGCATAACGACGGGATGTATTTTTTGCGTTTTTTGGGACTTTAAAATTATTTAAACTCCAATCGTACAGTATACGATTGAATAAAATCGGGTTATCAGCTTGAACAGCGATATCAAAAAAATACTCAGGTGATTTAAGAACTACTTGAGCCTTATCGACTATAATGATTTCCAAAATGTGATCATATCTTAGAAAATTTAGCTGTGATTGCCCAAGAGTTAATATTTATTTTGATGTTCAGGCGAGATTTAGTGCTATTTGCGATAGTTGTAAAATTCGACGTTAAATTGACGATCGCATTAAAATGTTAGCATCAAACGTCGATATAATCTGAAGTCGTATATTATATTTATACTATGATTTCGGGTCGTATTTTATTCCAGCAAATCAATGACTTTGATAGTAGCGATTCTTATAGGACTTTGTATTTATTATAGTTTTTTTTTCATTTAAATTTAATTTAATGATGGACTAGGATGTGAAGGATGTTATTTGCAAATCTGTAGGAATAATATTGCAAATAGATCATTTTAATATCAATAAACATACATACAGTAAAATTACATTTAATTAATATTAGGGAGACCCGAAAGTATTCAAAAATTTAGCGAAAAAACTGTAATTTTATACACAACATTATGAAATATAATTCCCTTCATTATTCCACACATATTTTCATCGCCTTGGGAGTCTTTCAACCCTTTTTTGTGAAAATCGTCTTATATTTTCTTATACATAGTTACAATGCTATTTAAAAAGGATTTTTTATTGTGTTCGGTCAAGGCGTGCGGTACTCATCCTACTCCATAAAACCCATCCTATTCGTTTTAGCGATGAGTTTTAAATGGTTCCATTCTCAGTCCTCGATTATTTGACTCGATTAGGGATCAAAATTCGCAGGTCCCACCGTTTCGTCCCTTAAACTTCTATTGCCCGATTTAAATTACTGCAACCAACATTAGAACAAAATGTTCGAATACTTTCGGGTCTCCCTAATATTAAGCTTGGCCAATAAACAAAGTATTACTGTAAAACAAATATGAATCAGGAATAAATTTAAATGAACAATTACTATGTATTGACGTATCATAAGCATTTTTGCAACTTAAAATGCGTTTAAATATTGAATTTATATAGGATTTTTTTATATAATTAGCATTTTTTTTTATCTTCGATTAAAAACACAGCTCATTTTTTTACAATCGTGTCATAAGATATTATATTTCGATGGATTGTCATTTAAAAATACGTCGAATGCGAACAAAAACAATGGTTTTTTTCGATTTATTCACCTTGAAATTGAAGATGCGCCATTTTATTTACCTCGTGATTTTTGAGGGGTCCTAAAGAAAACGCTTTTCGAGGTTCGCTTTGATGAGTGGAAAAAAGGGAGGGTGTAACTCTTTTATTTCGTTCTGTCGAGCCGAGAATATGTCCATTTTAGATTTGCAATCAGTCTTACATCTCAGCATTCCCATCACATCTTCTATCACTTCTGGACGTGCCTCCTGGACGTGGAAACTCAATAACTCCCGCCATTGTTTCCCCATTATAATTCTTGTAACACTTCGCAATTTTCAAGCGTTGTCACTTTGCTTACCTTTTCTTTCTATTGGAAAACGCATCAAATTCGGAAGACGTGACGTCCAGGGTTGTCGAGGGGGATGTTAGTCTCTAATCGACGTCGGCATTAAATTAACAGGACACGTTCTGATTAACCTATTTCTACGCCTCCTATCATATGAACGCTGAATGTATAATTAGTTTCAGTGTTTGAATGCATACCCTTGTCCGAAGATTTCTTATCTGAATGGCATTAGATCGCGATCCAATAAACCTCAAGCGAATATTTTAAAATCTTCATTTATACCCTATCCTATTGAAACTAATAGATGATATAAATATTCATTATTAACACAATTAAACCGATTTAAACTTAATAAATTAATACTGTGATAGACACAGTAGCATGATCCATTCAGATTAAGCAATCATAAAATGATTGCAACACATCCGTTGATATCGCTTTTATAATCTTAGGACTAGATAAAAAATACATTTTACACTGAATGAATCTGCCATAAGAGCAAAAATCGAACACATTCATGGGAGCGTATCGCAATAAAGTTTCCGATAGTGTATGTATTAATACATAAATTTGACAGTATGAACTATAACTATGATATAAATGCTCGGCAAGTTCTCAGTTTAATCACGGCGTAATCTCAACCCGACTATAGTAAAATATGCTGTTATTGCTATTGTTTTGAAAACAAGAGTATTAGGGGTTGTAAGCCGACAAATTCTGGGGTCGTATAATACGAAACAATACGATTTCGTAAGCTTGCACGCGCCACATCTTCAACGAGCATAATAATATTTGATCTGATTTGCGCGAAAACAACCGAACGCACTATAACAACTCAAAATCGATTCGCTCAGAGCAGTTGAACCGACCATATCGATTTAATTTATTTGAATTAATGACGGCTAAAAAAAACAAAATGGCGACGTAATAAATGATAAATAAATCGACAAAATGTCGTTTTTACGTTATTCACGGATCGCATTCAAGCTCCAAAATATTTTTTAACTTAATTATGCAACATAAACTATTCGATAGTTGCGAAATTTTCGCAATAATTTCGTTTTTTACGCATTAAAATCCAATCAATACATTGATGGATCGCATTTGGATTAGGATATTTGAATTTAAACATGCGAATTTCTTTGTTGAATCGTGACCTTTTTTCTTTGCGTATACATGATATCTTTCCTGTCGTCTAGTGGTATCAAATGTACAATTCGCCCCCCACACGAGCGACAATTTACATGAGATATAATACGTTTTAAGCACTTTACGCAAATTTTGCTGAAGGAATTCGCTGTAATCGAATCCCAACAGGGCTTAAATTTGTCGAGCACGGATTTATTTGCCGATTGTAATTACCCTTTAGCTGCTGACAAGTGTTGCGGTCGTACCGTTGCTAACAAGCGTTGAAACGGGTATGAGTGCCATACACACCATCCACTTTCGACCAATTTGTTGCTGTTGCTCACAGGGCCGAACAAAAAATTGCTACAAATGTGGCATTTTAGCAGTGTTCCATTTTATGGCTCTCAAACTGTCGTCGTGGTGCTATTAATGCGATAAATAATTTTTCATTGGCATAAAACGCATTCGATCGGAAAGCGAGGCAAATGTGATGAAAATATCGGCGTAATTGTTATTGTAAGACGATAAAAAAATTGTTTGAGAACCACTGGAGTGCGCTGTATAATTTAATCACGGGCTTACGGTACAATCAACATGTTTATTTATACATGGCTCTCTGCTGCATTACACAAATCAAATTACAAATTAATTCTGCAGTTTTTACGAGCCGTTGATCTCTTGGCAAAGCCATTATATTTGAATTTAAAAAAAGCAACACGCGCCCTTAAATAGATTTGTTTGCTAAAAATCAATATAAGGGTTGAAAGATCGAAATCTTCCTAGGGAAATTTCGACTTGGAATATCACAGGGAGTGGTAGAAATGTCTAGCGAATACCTTTTAAGATGGCTTCCGGTACTAAACAAGGAAATCAATTTCCTAGCTGACACCTTCATGCCTTCATCAATTTCAAAATGAATACATAATAAAAAAAAAATACATCAACATCTTATATCTGCATTACTAATCTAATATCATGCAAATTGCACGGCTATTATTGTAATAAAATGCAAGAAATTATGTTCATCGGTATGCATTATAATGCAATTATTATACTTTTTCATACAAAATTAACTCTTTGTGCGGCCTTTCTGACGTTATTAACACAAGAAAACACTAAATATTGATGATTATTATGGCATACAAGGGATGGTGCCCTTGGGAACATTTCTAAGAAAAGAACATAATTAATTTGTAACTCCATTGTAGCCGTCAAACAAACATTAACACATTGGCTACGGAGGACGCGGAATCCGTGCACTTTTATAGCTGAAAATTATGATGATTGTTAAGGTTTAATAATCTTAATAAAGAACATAAAACACATGAATTAAATTAGTCGTCTTTATACGAGGATAGTCCCAGAAGTACTGGACCTGATGTATAGATGGCATTTATTGCTTAAAAAAAATACTATGCACTTGGGTCTATTTTTATGCAAATTTGAAGTTATGCGGTTTTCAAAAATAATGGAATTTATCCATCATTTTTCTATAGAAGACAAGGCTTTTTTTATGCGAATTCGCACAAAAAAAATCTAAAATTTATAAAGTTACAAACGTTGTAATGTGAGTGTGCATAGAACGATGGGCAAACGGTTTTTTTTTTAAATATGGAAATTCTTCTCAAAAGCTTAACACATTAACAGCGGATCGTGTTCATAAAAACCGCGTGACACGAGAGAACTCATTCACAAAATTTACTTATTTGCTTAAATGTAACATTCGTTTCAGTCATTTAAAATAATAATTGAAATTTTTATTTTTATTATGAAGAAGATTTGTAAGAACATAAGAATAATAAGGTATTTTAAGAGTGAAAATATTTTGGTATGTATGTGTGTAATCTGCAGTTATTGGTGAATACAAATCAAAAAAAAATATCAAGATATGTTTAAAACTTTGAATGTCACGGGTACTTTAGTGAGAATTTAAAAAATAGTAATATTGCAAAAAAACGAGAGCGCTATAGCATATGTAATCCAAGCAAATAGCCCGCTGATAATGTGTTAAGAATTGCATTTGTATGATTATCGAGTAAAATAGACTTACGTAAAGTAATTCTAAGATAAATATGTATTGTTTTTTCATTTATATTATATTTATGCGATTTTTGGTACATTATATCACATTGATTTGAAGTTATGCGGTTTTTAAAAATAATGGTTTCTATGTAGTTCAAGTCTTTTTTATGCGTTTTTTTATATGCGACCCATCGTGGAACGTTTCTGTCGCATAAAAACAGACCTAAGTGTAGTTTATTATTTTGGGACCCGTATAAAAGCCGAGCTAGATTCTACACTGGATAAGTCTGCTCCTTCGTTTTCAATATTAAAATATTGGATGGCAGTGTTCAAATAAGTCCGTACGAGTTGCCAAGATGAACATCGTAGTGGTCGATCAAATGAGTTGAAATGGTGAAGAAAATTCATAAAATGGTATTGGATGACCGCCAAATTAAAAGTGCTTGACCCAGCAAACGTGGTAGACATTTTAAAAAGTTCTTTATATCGCATATTGACTGAAAATTTGGACATTAGAAAGCTGTGCGCTAAGTGGATGCCGTATTTGCTCACATTGTAACAAAAACAGTTTCGTGAGGATGTTTCAATATTTTGGTGATGTTTTACAGCAATAAAGCCGAGTTTTTGCGTCGATCTATAACAATGGGTTCATCATTTTATACCTGAGATAAAATAACAGTCAAAACAATCGACTGAAAGGGAATAATCGGCTCCAAAGAAGGCGAAAACAGTTCCATCTGCATGCAAGGTCATAGCGTCAGTTTTTTTGGGATGCACGTGGAATATTTTACATTGATTATCTTCAAAAAGAAACGGTGAGTATTATGTTAAGTTATTGCAACGTTTGAGTGATGAAATCAAGAAAAAACGGCTACATTTGGATAAAAAGAAAGTGTCGCTTCATCAAGACAATTCACACATCCGTTATCGCGGTTACCAAAATCAATGAGTTTGAATTTCTATTTATTTTTAAACTTGAAAAAATAGCTCATTGTATTAACAGAACATTCGAATGTTAAATTTGGCTGATATGTCTAAATCAGTCAAAAAATTAGGGCACGTTTTGGTCATAGTTTTATCATGCAAGCAATACATTTGAATTGTTATGATCTTATAAAATCAATTACTGTGCTTGAAAGAATTAAAGGGGGTAAGAATACATTACATGAATAGAAGCCTTCGAAGCGTAACCTATCATTATGTATAATAAAATTTTATACTTTTATTGCATACAATTTAAAGTATGTAATTCATGTTATTTTGATATTAAAATTGAGTGCAAATTCTTGCAAAAAAAAAAACAATTCCTCTTGTGCATTGACCACATTAAGCCTCGTCAAATATATAACAATTAAAAATATAATTTAATATCCCAATTAAGGCCTTATGGCGAAATTTTCGTCGTACATTAATAAATGTGGTTCTCAAATTAAATTGTCTGCAAAGTTACAAAACAATCCCACATCGTTAAGCATTTGGCGTGGTGAGTTCTTAACAATGTTACGAATCCGCGGATATTTAGCCGAAAAATGCAAATATCGAATGCGATTTGCCTTTAAGATTTAATTCCGGGGGGCTTTTTCGGTAGTCGTCGTCCTTAAAGAGGACTTCATTTTATGCGCATCTTTTATACGTTCACACTTTCTTTGTATCATACTTTCCATACGCTTTAAGTGAAACAATTTTCCCGAGATCTCCCAAATTATACCCGGGGGATTCTCCCGGGTACTTCTTGTGAAGACACGCCGGCAATAATGCTCGAATATTTTATTTCGCACTTCATGTTTTTCTTGATGTGTTGAAATACATGCGCCGCGTATATTTTCGCGCCCCTCCGCCCCCGGACACTTTCGCGGATGAAAGCCCCGCGAAGAAAACGGGAAAAGCAGGGAGTAATGTCTGGTTAGCCGAAATTTCACTTTACCAACTTGGATAATTGAAACCTGTTTGTAACAAAACAAACTCGGCTAGAGTCTAGAAGTATTATTGTGTTAAGGGAAGATCGTAATGAATCAGGAGTCACCAATCGACAGCAAATTTTTGCATGGATTTTTAAAATCCTGCAACTAAATATACAGCATGACCCATTCGATCAATTCGCTAAAAGATCGATACATTTAAAACGATCATAATTAAATACAATAAGTTTAAGTTTAAGGCCACCAAATATTTTCATATGAAATGTCCGAATTTTACAGAGAAGAAAAATTATTTTATTAAATATAGTCTTTTTAAAAATATATTGAAATCAACCATATAAAATAAATGCTCCTTAGGCGAGATTTCGTCCTAAGAAGGACTTTGTGATTGTATAGCGGCCTAGCGAAGGTCTTATTGCAGACTAATAAAATGGTAAATAAGATTTTAATATGAAATGATATGGATTTAATTGATCTATTCTTCTTGGCCCTGAACGCTCATATCTTCAGAAGTATGAAACCATTTACAAATTAATCAATACCAATCCAATAATGAATTACAAAGGGAATTTGCTATGATATTATCAATAAATAAAACTAATATCAATCAAAAGTAAAATTTTATTTCATATCCACGAGTATATAATTTCATCCCGAACGGGAGAGAACAGAGCGGTATTATAAATTCTAGGAATTACCCCTCGCAAAAATTGAACAGGTAGTCAAAAGGTACTAAATAAAAATTGATGATGTGAAGGTAGGAATGCCCTAAAAGTCAATAAAACACTGATGTTTATGGTGAAGTGTTAACAGTCTGCAGGTGCCAATATTCCAGAAATTTAAATTGTACAACAGAAGCCTAAGAATTCGAATTATGATAACCATGAACTGAAATCCATAATCGAGCCAAATTCACGACAATTAATCGAAGAGTTAAGCGCTAAGGCTGAGATGCCATTGGGGTAATTTAAAACCCATCGGTAAAACGAATAGGATCTAAAAAGTTTTTATAAAAAAGGGTACAATAACTGCCAAAGCGATTTAAAGATGTTATGAATAATGCAGGGAATTATATTTCATAATGTTGTTTATAAAATTGTAGTTTTTTTTTTACTAAATTTTAGAATACTTTCGGGTCCTCCTGATAATCAGCGTTAAATCGATATATGAAGAATTAAAGATTGATCCACATCATTATATTGTGGCGAGGTGGCATTTTCGAGTGATTAAATTTAATATTTTTGAATAACCGCCACGAAAATCTCAAAACGGGGATATTACCTCATGTTATTAATAATACAAAAAAACATGTTTTCACCAGGCTTGAAGACTTCTCGCCCGCGTATTAAAAAATCCGTAAGATTAGTGTGTGGTTGCCGAAAAGGCTCCGGACCGTTAGGGGCTTTAAAGGAGCGCCAGGGGGGGCGCTTTGGAGAACCGGAGTCATTTGCTCTCGTCTCGATGCGGTCTGGATTCTCATCACGGGGATGCTTCCCTCAGGACCTGGAAATACTTGTTACCCACTGTAAATACAAGTGGAACTTTCACCCGGTTGCCGCCCGAACGCTATAGCGCTAATTAAATATCTTATTTACATCCCACTCTACGTCTTCAAACTTGGACGATATGGAAAAATCCATGGTCGGATTCCTCACCCTCGTACATCCACAGACGTATACTATTTCATTTCGGGATGTAAGAATATCTGTTTGTATATCAAATTAGTCGAGAAGCCTTTTAGGCATCCGTAAACAGATTTCTCGTTCGAGATGCTGAACTATAATAATTTTCCTTCTGCAGTATACAATATAACAATCCTTCAATTTAAAGCCCTCAACTAATAAGCACAGCAACTTGTAAATTTATTGTTGTTCTAAGCTCGTCATGCTTATAACTGAAATTAATTTTATAAAATGCAATTTGTATGAATAAAATTATCTTTGAATTGGAATTATCAAGCATTGAAGACAATGGATGAAATTATTAAATGAAACGTTATGATGAGATGCATGATAGTTTCTCGGATAAAGTCCTAGAACTATATAATAGTAACATACAATATAGATGTAATCTTATACCGAACTGAACAAATTCCACATAAAAATACCTCGTCTTAAAATGTAGTAAGGTATATTTTAATCTTGTTATGGATTTATTGGTAGACATTGACTTTTTGCAATACTTTCTATTAGACTTTTGCCAACCGCCTTTTGGGACATTATTATGCCAAATTTGTTTGATTGTATTCATTTGATAATATAGTAATCTTTACTTTTTGTTCATCCTGTTAAATCAATACTTCAGATAACATTGTTATCAACCCAAATTTCTGCTTTTAAGCTTAATATACTTCTAGCTCTAAATATTAGTCATTTAATTAATTATTTATATTATATTTGTCATCAACATGATTAGTCTATGCAGAAGCATAATTGGAAAATAATGTGTTAGCTTACGATTTTTTAATAATAAAAGAGAGTAAATTTGACAATATTATTTATGTAGAATGCATGTTATAAAAGAAGAAATTAAAAACTTCTAAATAGTCAAGTCAACCCTCTTATAGCGTTTACTTCGTTTGCGGAGTCTTTTACATAAGCAACGGATAAAATCCGTATGATCAATGCCTTCTCGCGCTTGTTAGTCACTTGCACAAATTTTGTATGGGTGCCTAATCTTCCAGGAACGAAAACCGTAACCGAATCGATATGTTTGGAACTAAAAATGAAACCCAAATTAAAAAAGAAAATCCTCCATAATCGATCCAGGAGGGTCATTTAGTAAGTTACAAGGGCTCCGAAAACCAGGGAAATATTTTTGTCTCAAATTTGGCACACATCTGACGTGTAAGAGGGACACTAACGATCAATTTGTTTGGTCCCGCGTGTTTGTCGACCATTTTGTTCAGTCACAGTAAATTCTTCCAATGGAAAGGTCGTCGCGCGCTCCCGCCACCTTTCGTCTATGCGAGATCCACGATGTAATCCGTTTTTTGACTTTGCAGAACAATACCACCGCAAATATCTATTGGAAGCTCGTGCAAGTTTATGGTACTGATGTGATGAGTCGACAACATGTCATGAAATGGGTTAAGTTGTTCAGAAAAGGTCTAATGAACTTGTGCAAAAAATTGAAGAACAAGTACGAAATGATCGCTGTGTGACGATTGACGACCTTCGCGAATAATTTCCTGACATTTATCGAAGACTTATTGGTGATATTGTGTTAAAAAAGCTTGATTACATGGAGTTGTGTGCTCGATGGGTGCCCAGAATTCTTACATCGGAGCACCATTAAAATTGCGTGACCGCCGTGGGTGAGTTTTTGGGTCGTTTTACACAAGAGGAAGAAGCTTTTCGGGAATCTTATCATGACGGGGATGAGACTTGGATATGTCACTACATCCCAGGATTCAAAAGGCAATCCAAGAAGATTCAATTAAAACACAAGAATTTATCAAAATCACAGGATTAGACCGTTTGAATAGTTTAAATCCTTATTTAAAACGCAGTACATCCATATTTTAAGTTGGGAAGTTGGGATAAAAATAGGAAAAGCACTCTCGTGACTTTGGAAATGTTGATTAATTTATTATAATATGCGTATTTCAATCGCCGAACACTTTTAGATTGGATGTTCTAAATCGGACATTTCATATGTAAATATTCTCTAAATAAATGAATGACCTTTTGCCAAATTTACTTGAACACATGGCTTTATCGAACTGGTATGAAAACACCCCTAAATTATTCTCGGCATTTCGATGTATTCTCAGCGTTTGTGTCGGACATTTTCAGATGTCACGAACTATCGGTCTTGTATGCAATTAGTTTTAGCAGCAAATTCCTTTTTATACAGTATGCATATCATAGCGTTCGTCTGTATCTATGTATTATATTATAGTTAAATACCGCGCCAATTCGAACACCGCGCTAATTAAAACCGCGCTAATCGTCGCCCGATCCATTATTTACGAATTAATTCGGACATTTCAGACGCAATTGGATCAGTGCGACTGTTTAATGCCTCGGGGGGGCTTATAATGATTGCATTTTAATAATTCGGAACCGAAACACACAAAGTGATAAGGTTTACGATCTTGCCCACGTTGTCTATGTGGGTAATAAAATACTTTCCGGATGAATGTTGGATGTGTTTTGTGTGTAGGTATGAGAGGATAAACACAGCCATTGTTCTATTATACCTCTTCAAATTTGTTAACTTCAATTAGCAATGGCTACGTCGAGACCTGCAATTTGAATGTAACACGAATCCTCACCGCGTATAATCAAACTGTGTAATGGACGGAAACTCAAATTTAAACAGTTTTCTATGCAAACATTCATATGATGGATTCATTTATTCGAATTTATTATTCCCGAATTTCAAATTGCCCACCCTTGGTATCTACATAAATGTTCGGGTTCGTATCCATTATGTAGATAGTGGAAAAAAATGTTCAACGTACCAATAAATTTGGGATATTGTCTCGATTCATATTTGGAATGATTTCTTTGAATTGATGAATACAATTGGATAAGGCTGACCATGCAGGGCTTTGAACCGTTATTTTTTTATTTCGCAAGAATTTATATCGGTTACGGTAATCGTTCCGGGTAAAATAACGGTTCTATAATAAACATTCTGCATGAATAATATTGTTGATCCATTTAATGTAATGCAACGTAAACAGGGTGCCAATTTGGTTAATTAATGCGATTGTCGGGAGCCACGTTGTTCAGACGCGGAAATCGCACCCTCTCATTTTCTATGGACGTGTATGCGCACAGCCAAATACTCGGTTTTAACTTGATCATAATTGGATCATCTTCTCGAGGCGCTTTACGTACGTATGATGACAAATTTTAATTGTGTGATTCTAACGAATTGAGGGTCATCTGTGTAATTGAGGGTCAATGCGAATACGAGACAAATTAAATCACGTCAATGATCTTAGATTAAAAAGTATTTGTAAATTGTTGATCAGAGGCGTCAAACTTAAAAGCTAACATGGACCAAAATTTTCATAGTTACATAGAATGAACAAATTCTTTGAGCAATTTCTTAGATCGCTTGAATTACACGATAATTCAAAAACTTTTTGAGGCACTTTTTGAAATAAATAAGTAGTCGTTAAACACAATATACTATACAAAAACGAACTCTTAAATAACTCGGTGAAACTTCAACATAAGACGAACCAAAAAGGAATACTAGATTATTTTTACAACGCAGAACCAGGTGATAATTAATATTCCCCCGTCAATCGCGATCCCTCATTAATCGCGACCTTCCCCGGGACGTCTCTCCGTATCTATGATTTTCGATTCGATTAGATAAAATAACAGTTTTATCGGTTATCGGTTTCATTTCGGTTCGAAGCCATGCGCTCATTAGTGATCGATTTGCAACAGTTATTAAATATCATTGTAAAATGGTGATGATTTCCTCAATAACTTATAGATCTCCAATCTTAACCATAGGGGAACAACAATTAAAAACTACCATATGACATATTATTTTTCTGGAATAGTCTGATTGGAAGAGTTGTATAAATTTCCTGCTGAAAGACAGCTGTTCATCTTGATGCATTGATGAGAATTGGAACGTCTGAAATTCGTCGACAGAAATAAATAGTATTCTATTTATAATTAAGCATGCAGCTTGATGATGAATGCTGTCTCTAAATAAATGGGTTTAAAGTCAATTCATCTTTAAATGCAAAAATTGCAAAGATGTCGAACAGCAAAACAAGAATACATCAATGAAAGTCCTAAATTATTACTCTGAATTCCATAAAAATTGATTCTCTTTCTTTATATACAATGCTAGCAAATGTAGAAAATAATCCCAAGGATAGAATTTGATATGGCATTTCTCCATTATCTTCCATGTGGAATAGAATCGAGAAAAATTACTTAGTTATAATCATTTTAAGTATGATACGTTTATTGATTAAAGATGATTTTTCGTTTATTGTTGCAAATCATGCAGGTTTTCGTGATTAATACATGACCCAATGTGATCAATTTATAATATATTCCAAGAGCTGATCCATAATATCAATGGCTTTATTTAAAATATGCAAATATGATCGCAAGATATGTAAATCATTTGGTGGATTAGATATGCCCATTGACCTAGATGTGGAATATATCGTTATGCTCGCTAATTGTTCCGTTTACATGGGCTTCAAATTGCATTTTTGCATTTATAAATTCAGAAAAAAAAAACAGATTGATAAGAGAAACATAGATATGAGTGCTTGGAATCTTATTGATAGATATTGTATCGAATGAATGGATGATATAACAATATGAAAATATCAATATTTGTTCTTATTGATTTCGATAATTGCACGTTTTTATTTAGTCGATAATGATCGATGTTATCGCCGAATATCATAGCAATTGTTCGGTGATATTTTTAACATCCATTTGTGCCATGACATTGCTGAACAGAGCAAAAATAGCCATAAGATTGGCATTGTCTGCATACTATCCATCTTTAGCTCGTATGAAAACAAATTTAGAGATTGTTAAGCAAATAGAATTTAAGAGCAGAGATTTTTCAATTGAGCCAATAAAATAATTTCCTGTAAGAATTTATGACATAATTCACGAACTCTTTATGGCAACGTTATTTACGACGCAAAATTTGCATTGAAAATCAGTTTTTTTTATCGTATTAATCATGCGGTCTTGACAATAAATATTTAAGGGATGCGAACGTAAGAAACGTTTGGAGTCGTCTGGAAGCAAATAAACCTGGAGGATCTTCCAAGGATAGTTAAATGGGATGGTTGGGTCGTGTTATGTTTGATATTAATTAGATGGTCAGGTAGCATCCACCCGTTCCACGGTAATCAACGTCTTCAATTTACGCATATCCTTTCGAGGTCGAAACCGGCAAGGGCGCAAGTTAACCCCCGTATTTTAATTATCAACTGCAATATCCATTATATCAAGGCCATTCGGATGAATTATTCGAAATGTATATAAATGTGCGCCATTATGTTTAACACTCAAAGCCCCGATGAATTCGGGCGATTTTATTTTCCACGCGGATTTCATCACAAAAACGATCATAACTTATTTGATATTAACGATAATTTAATCAAATAAGAAGCACTTTAAAGTGAATAATATAGCACATAAGTATCTCTAATAATTGATTCACAAACATTATTACTTATCCAAACTGTGGATAAGTTTGTATGAAATGCTTCAAAAATACATTGCATATTACAAAGATAAAAACTAAAAATAAATGAAACAAAGCATTTATTGCTACTAGACTTCTGAGAACTAGACTCATTTATAGATTAGGATTTATATTATCAACTGAAAACCAAACAACAATGAAAAATGTATACCTATATCTGTTTTTTTCAAATTTGTTCTAATTTTTTAATTAAATATATTTATTTATTTTATATTTTAAAAAATAATATTGCAAAATATGTAGGATTATAAATAATACTATATTGAGTCGTATGCTTTAAGAAAAAATATATTCTTATTGTACAAAATGCTATCAGATCCGCGTTGCCGCGCGATCGGGTCCCTGAGTGTTAACATGGAAAAATACGCTAAAAAAAAGTCGGGATAGACTCAAAATAGTATATGCAGTAATTTGCCTAGTTCCAACAGAATTTCAAAGTAGCACCTGCTTGCAACTTTAATAAGCCGTGAATTTATGAAAAATTAAACAGGATTTATATTTCTGGGACGTCATATAAATTAACCGTAGTGTACCGGCGCTTTTTGCCGTTGTTTGTTGAATTTATGTCACGATGCTTCGTTATTATCGCTCGCATGCAAATGTGAGGGTTGTATCATCAGATAGCGATTAATTTCAGGAAAAATGGCATACGTTATTGTAGTCTATTATCGCGACGAAGAACGACATTATTGGACTACAGAACGACGTCCACGTCGCAGTCAGCACATTTGAAAAGCATCCAATCTCGTCTGCGAGAACGGTTCTTTCAATCTTCCGGATTAAATACAGGTCCTATAAGTGATCAGGTGCTTTATGGT
Organism: Stenopsyche tienmushanensis; assembly: GCA_008973525.1. Taxonomy (NCBI): domain Eukaryota; kingdom Metazoa; phylum Arthropoda; class Insecta; order Trichoptera; family Stenopsychidae; genus Stenopsyche; species Stenopsyche tienmushanensis. Next base: position 237,830 of record WACJ01000052.1, on the reverse strand, counting down.
TCCGTTGAGCCTTTTGTTAATTAAGTAGATTGTAGGTAAAAGTTTACGTAAAGAAATTCTTGGGTAACTCCATTAGCTCAGCGGGGATAATGGCGTCTCTATCAAAAAAGGAAGATTCTCTTTGTGTTGATCGTATAGAAGCGCAAATAATTATATAATTAATAAATAATAAAACATCAGTGTGGTACAGCGTCTGTATCGTTGGACATTGGACGAAGCATGTAAAATGTATCACATGAACGTTCGGAATTTGTAGATGAGTATTAAAACGCCATAACTTTTACAATACATAATACATCCAATCAAAATAGTCACCAATGACCTCAATAGTCTTTTGTCAATAAGAAATAAAATTATTAATTTCATTTTTATAAAATTTAATACTTTTATAATCAATAGAACGAATATATTCTTCCATCCCAAATGGTTTAAAATATTGTATACTCCAAGTCACCAACCAATGTTGATGCACAGTTGAGTGAGTTGATCCAAATATCTTGGTTAATTCATCGATAGAAAGACTTGGATTTGTATCTATCAAATCTTGTAGAAAATTATTATCGTTGTCATCTAATTTGAACAACAACAAAAAAAACGGAAATTCGTTGACGCTCTCCCGTTGAATGTTATTAAAAACAATAAAATAGCAACAATGACTCTATATTTAAAGACAATTTAAGATTATAGTATTTTTGTCAATTTTAAATAATCCAAATTGTAAAATATTGCACAGATTTTTTTTCTCAGTCACCGTCGATCTTTGACTAACTGTTACTCCGAATCTTCATGTGTAACGTTGTAATTCTTGGACGCGTGCACCGAACGACCGCTGACAGTTGATCAGACTATGATGCATACGTTGTGTCGTCGGCCGCTAAAGTGTTAATGATATCCATTTCATGGCAAGTTTTTAAAAAATCAAGATTTCGGCCTTATATAACAGAATCGCGCGATTCCACCAACATCACGATAAGTGCGACTTTATATCTACAAAGATGCAAATATTCAATGCCAAACGCTATCTAACATCGTACATCAATTAAATTGACATAGATCTGGCCATTTGATATTTTGAAGGGACGATATTAATCGGAAAGAGCCGTTCGACGGCAAAAATGGAGATTAGAAGGAAAACTTCGATAGGTTAACACGTGGTCGCAATCAAATCCGTAAGCTAGAAAGTGTTCCACTTATGGACGAGCACGTTTATTCTGCATTTGTGAACAAGACGTGACAATGACATCTTTATTGATGATGTAGCGCAGGAGCGGGGCGCTCTTAGGGCAGAGCTCCCACGTGGACGCTGGGACGGCCACGTGGAAGTACGGTACGTTCTTCTTTCGGGTATTTATGTAGCCGGACGGTGAATGGATGGTAGTTGAACAGAAAGCCTCTATTTTGATGAATTTGGTCGCGGGAAGGACGTCCTCCCGCAGCCAAGGCTAACCGACGACTCCTCCCGATTCCCGCCTCCTGCGTGTCATCAGTTAATCGGCAACGGTGAACGCACAAAAAGCAATCGGTCGGTATTGCAGACGCAATGCGTCCACAACACCACAGAAGATGGAACTGTTAAATTAACATATTGCGCCTAAAAAGAGACGGAAGATGTCATGGTTAATCTGGCGAATTAAATTTGCTCAAATTAACAGCGCAATTGTATAGACATTGTAATTCGTCCTTGTTACAATGACAATAACTTTGCAAAAAAGTATAGATTTTTTGTGGTTGAGTGTTTGACTGTCTTTCAGACGCCTTTGGCATATTATTTACAAGAATAAGTTTTATTGTAATAATAGCTTTTTTTAGTGATATCTAACATCCAAAATCATACAAATCTACTATCTTTTCAGCATTTAAATTTATTTAATTTTGACAGAAAATGTATATACATATGTACTTTTAACATCTTAAAGTACTGACTTATTTGATTTAGAAGTAATTTGTTGTAATAAATCTACAGAAAGAGAGGGCTTTAACGTTCTAAATGTCAAATATATTCAAAGGTTACCGATAAAAGAAGATAATGAAGCAAATTTGGTATAAATGACGTTTGGGATAATCCAAAATTTAAAGAACGATAATGCAAAGCAAAAGATAAAATTGTTTCAATAAAGACGCTTAAAGTTTGTTAGATTATAGCGACCTTATTGTTGAAGTAATTTATATTTAATTTATTGTAAATTATTTAGTAGTATATGGCAATTTAGCATAAAAAGTTATTATGCTGAGTAATGTGTAAAAATTATCGATTAAATAGGATGATATAAATATCGACGACGACATGTGGTTGCAACAAAATGTCGCTATGTGCCACATAGCGCATGCCACGATGGACATCCTGCACGAGCGATTTGAGTACATGGTTACTTCAATGTTACTATATACTAGATGATGTATAATAGATGTCCTCCAAGTGAACATAACGAAAGCCATCCGGCAAATTCAGCCAGATCGAAAATTGGACCTACCGAATACGCGCCACTAAGCAAAGCCGCGACGGACATTTGAAAGATGTTATGTATCATAATTAATATCATTATAACACGACAATTCAAGGAACTCAACAACCGTGTTGTACAAACTATTTGGGCTATTAAAAGCAATGTATCGATTTCAAATGAGCCTCGTATAAAAATAATTTAATTCCAATCGATACACGAGATAAATCTTTTTTTTCGAACTGTCCACTAAAAAAGGGGTAGTCACACTATCTCATTAGCGATAAGATCATATTTAAAGCGTTATACGCTTCTATCTGGGGCTTAAAAGCTTTTAAGCTCTTTTATTTATGTTATCTCGTCCATCTATAAATTCTACGAAAATACACAAGATATTTATATGGGCGTTGGTCTATAAATTGGCAATTATTTGATAAAGCACTATCATCTTTGGAAAATCAATATTTAAATGCGTTTTGCAAACCGAATATTTTTTATTCGGATATCAGCAACTTTTCCAAGCGTTATCGATACATGTAAAAACTATTGATATTATTGTGTATGTAATCGTTTGATTTGGAATTCTGTGATTTTGTTACAAGACTGGATGTATCAACAAGGCTATCTTTGCTGAAATCTCTCCACAATCGTTTTATAAATATTTTGCGACGCTATTTTTTTTTCAGAATGAATTTGCACTGAAATGACAGATTAAACTTGGGTTTCTTTTCGAAAAACAAGTTTCTCTCCGTGCAGCATATTAACGTGATTTATCACCACTTGACATTTCTTTGTTTGTGCAACTCGAAAGGTCGTCCTTGCGAGGATCTTTTTTTAATGTAAGAAAGCCCTACAAATATTCATGGGATGATTACTCTCAAAAAAAAAATGTAATAATGTAAGTTTTTCGTCACAAACATTAATATAAATGGAAGACAAACGTCGTCTTTGTGCGTAAGTTTTATGTATGAAGTTTTATATACAAAAACTCCAACGAAGTCCTGTGTAATAAACAAGAACTAAACAACTACTAAATTGCTGTTACATAATGGAAAATCGCTAACAGAAGTAACGCGTCATTGTGCGGAAAATATGAATGGACTTTTAAAATGTCGCACAGGTCATGGCTATGACTGTTTATTTACTTGGATGTGACATAAAAGGGACCATAAAACTATATCAATGTTATTATGCCTTTTTATTTGCAAAACAATCAAATTTCCGTATAAAATCAAAGATTTACGACGAGCGAATTGTTTTTGTTCCAAGTGGATATGATCTAATTTTACGAGGGTCATCTAGAAAGTAAGGTTACAAAGTCACAGTAAATTCTTCCGATGGAGATGTCGCCGCACACTGCTGCCATTTTCCATTTTGAAAAGATAATGAATTGAGACGTATATAGGAGCGATAGGACAAATAGGGTTGAATTAGCGGCAATTGGTCGAAAAGAGAGCGAGAATCGTTTGTTCTCTCCGTCTCTGTCATACACAAACGTATATAGACACGCTATGCGCATGCGCCACGTCACCTCTTCTATTAAAACACGTAGCATAAAGAAACCAGTGGCGCTTTTTATATATTACACAAACACAGCTTCGTTTATAAGCTATCGATTTCCATTGTGTGTAAAATGAAATGTAGAAAGAGACAAGTACAGATAGAGTGTGAACATTTAAAGAACGGAAGAAAGCGAATAAACCGCAATAAAAGTGTTAATACGATATAGAGAAACCTTGGAAGGATTGAAATTTTTAACGACTTTATTGATCATATTAGTACACTTGGGTCTGTTTTTATGCGGATCTTTTTTATGCAATTTTGAAGTTATGCGATTTTCAAAAATAAAGAAACTTATACCTCATTTTTTTTATAGAGCACAAAGCTTTTTTTATGCGAATGCGCATAAAAAATATATAAAAGTCATCCAGATTTAGAACATTCAAATGTAAAAATAGTATATATTAAGAAACTAGAGAATGAGTCATTAATTGCACCTGATGCTTAAAAAAAGTTTTCAATTTTGGACTGTTTAAATAATGTTTCAAGTGCAGTATCTCAGATTACTTTCAGACCGCCGTGTGACGCATAAGGACTTTCCCTAAGAATTTTCTGACATTTCTCCAAGTCTTTTTGATGATATTGTGTCGAATTTCAACTAAATACAAGCATTCTTCGATCCTACAGAAATGTCCTAACCTTACTTTTCGAATGACCCTCGTATAATCAGTATTGTATATTTATTATATTTTAAATATTATCATAGCGCACGTAAATAATCCATCATTTTTTATGTCACTCCTATTTGAAAATAAATTTAGAAAACGTTGTCGATCGTATCATCGATGTGAAAATGTAAACTCTCGTTACTAAAAATAGTTTTGAAGCACCTCATTGATAGATAATCGAACTATCTTTTGACGGAAAAACGTTGATGGTCAAGCTAATCATATTGCGAAAATAAAAAATAAAAAAATTCGCACGTTTCGTTCGAATAAATGCTTTTTTATACAACGGTAACATTTTTCTCCTTGCGGATGACATTTAAATATCGAACGTTTTGGTCCCGCCATAAATTCAAAATGGCCGCCGAATTACTATGCACATTTGCGCATTTGTTTTATGCACTTTTTACGATGCGAAATTACGACATATTTGGCTTTAATGCTGAAAAATATTCCGGCGTGCAATTTTAAATTAAAAAATATCGCGTAACAGAGCATTTGTTGTATGAAGTGCTCTCGTGTCGATTAACGTGTAGCGGGTTTGATTGATTTTTTTAATAACATCGGTGTTGAATTCAGCAATTCGATCCAATTTAAAGGATTATAATTAATCAACGTGGGCATTATAAGCTTATGATATGAGAAATTCATTCTATTTACTCTACTTTATGTAATTATTGAGTGTTTAATTGATTGTTTTAATCGTAGTCTGAGCCCAAAGACAATAAAGTTGCAATTATTCAATGGATGGTAACAATAAATAATAATCATCGATGTCGTTAAAACATTATCAACAGCATTGCTGATATGAAATCTGTGCAAAATATGCAAATGTGCAAATATGTTCAAGACTTAATAGACATAGTTTTGTGATAAATTAGACTACGTTATCAGCTTTTAAGTATAGAACAATATTATATTTCATGGCGTAGGTTTTTATAAGCTATCTTTGTATTCTATTATTTGTTCAATGAATTTTTATCCAGAATTAAATTCAAAATGTCGACAATAATCTATATTCAATTGCGAAAATTACATTGATCGAATTACAATACGAAAAATTTATCGTATTGAAATCGCTCATTTTTATTAAAAATACAGCAGAACTCGCTTATTACGAGCACAATTAAATTAAAATAGTGCGAAACTTTATGTTATTATTCTTATTCAGATCAAAAATCTCATTACAGTTTATTAATTTATAATTAATTTGTAAAATATTTTTATTATAATACATATAGTTTGCTCAGTACCAAAATGCTCGTTATAACCAAATCTGATTATTTTTAAACATAAATAACCTAACTTAACATACATTGTAGTAAAATAAAATCATTCATTCTCAAAATTTATGATTTTGAATAGGATCACTTTTGATACAATGCTGAGTTTAAAGTATTTAATTGATTTATGTGGTTTTCTACAGGATAAGGATAAATTCCATTAAAATTTTAACGTTTATTATGTTTAATTATATAATTAAAACGTGAAAAAAACAACAAAATGCTTGTTAAATGTGTGTGATATAATAATTTGAATAAATATTAACTTTGTATCAAAAAAAGAAGCACGTCATTGTAAATGCAGCGTTACAGAGCGCTGCACGCCACATGTGCGTGCATACTCTTCAAAAAGTTAAAAACACATTCAACACAAATTGCGTAAACGTAAAATATTATTTGGTATTCTAGTCTAGAGGCAATTTTGGGCATTTGATTAATAAGAAATACAAAATGTTTTTGCTATACATTTTTTTACTAGATGTTTGTCATTTTTAGAATATACAAACAAACAAAAAAATAAAAAGTTATAAATTTGTGAAGTTTAAGGGGTAAAAAAAGGGCGTTGTGCTGGTTGACATGATTTCAACCCTTTTAATCATCTAAAATTTCAAAATGAAATAGATTCATAATTAGTAAACATATCGCTAAAATTCCTACCTCAAAAAAAGAATAATAATTTTATTTTCATAAAATGGCAACTGTTTAAAAAAAGTCATATTTTTGCTTTATTTTTTATAATTTTAATTTTTTTTAAATAGTTGAAAATAAAATTTTGACATAAATCTGGTAGACACGATATAAAATTATCTAAAGATTTTTTAAAATTAAATTTGAAGTAAATTAGTTAATTAAAATTTGAGATGTCATGTCAACCGTGTTGAAAAAAGTAGTTTCGAGAAAAACGCGTTCAAAGATTTCATTCTTGTAGGATCGGCTTAGTTGCTACCTCACTAAAATGGTTATAACTCCTTAATTAATAAAATTTTTGGAAATTTCTTTGGAGGATATATTTTTAAAAGTCTAAACTTTGAAAATATATATATAAATATAAAAAAATGTTGTTTTTTTTTTCAAAAATCTAGCCCTTAAATATATCTATATTTAGAAAATCATGGATATAGACGATGCAGAGCAACAGGACGAAGATAAAGCATCGCAGTATTTAAAAATGTGACTTTATAAATATATATATATATAATACAGCGTCAATATATTATTATTTCTTATAAAAAATATTACAGTAATATGCTACAATTAAAAAGGTTGAAACTGAGCAAAATTAGCAACGATACGCAGCTATAGGTGTATTCTCATGTTTTATTGGTTGGATTTGTAATTCAATTACTCATGGTTAATAAAAATGTGATTAGTGACCACATTTTTAAAAGCGTGTGTAGGAAAACCGGGGTCAAACTGTTAGTTTTTATCTTGGTTTTCCTTCCGAATCAGTTCCAAAATCCCTTCGGTAATGGTTTTCCGGGAAAAATAACCGTTTTTAAATTGAGAATTTATAATGTTTTTATAGAAATTTCTCAAAAAATGTAAACAAAAACTATTTTTATATAAGGACTATACCTATTAACTGGAAGTTTTGGAGTTTCAGGTTGGAGTACATAATACTGGGAAACAAATTGACATCCAAGTTATTTATAAGAAGAAATAATCTAAACATATAATAATGACTTAACTCTTTACAATCTATGCCCGCATTTACGTGTGATGATAATGTAATAATTTTGGTTTGAAAAAATTTCATACTAGCTTGATATGCATTTAAATTTTGCACATATATGTCAATATTTTAATCGTATAAAATATTTAATTTAAGCCAGTCTACGCATTTTATCACGCTGTTACACGCACCACATATTAAAAAAAACACACTTATATATTAAATATATCGATGCAGTACATTTTTTTAAAGACACCATTGATTTATCTATCAGCTGGTTTAAGAATTATATCTATTTAATGAACGAAGTAGAGTTTTATAAATTTATTGCGAAAATCGCCCTGGCTCTAAAGTGTTGTAGTATAATTGATGCCCTCAAAGTCAACATAACGAACGCCATTCAACAAATTCAATCGGATTTATTCGACAGTCATCGAAAATTGGACCTCCCGAATACGCACCACCAAACAAAGCCGCGGTGGATATTTGAACGATATTATATTTCATACTTAATGCCATAGAATATTCTTTCAAATACAAAAAAATTGGCTTGATATCTAGCACACAACTTGTTTTATTTGCATTTAAAAATCGAGCGTCTTTATTGCGAGACGTTGCTAAATTTTAAAACGCTGCATTTTTATGTGAGATTTAAGAAAAAAACTTAGTCAGCATTGAATTAAAAAATATAAACGCGTAAATTTGTTGGTTTATTGAACAAAATATTGATGTATTCGATTTTTTCTTAGAATTCGAAAAAACTCAAGGCGATGATAAGACACGACGCGATCAGTTCATCGATACGATCATGGAACAATGTGCCATAATAACGTTATTATTCAGTGTGCTGTGATTTATCGCCGGATTTGCTATTTTTTGATACATTTGAAGATGTCTCGATTCGATACTGATTTTATCCACCGCGGCTATCTCCGATTGCTTCGGGATTATGATATTAATAAACTGATGTACACATTCGATGACATTTGGAGCGGAAATAATTCATTGCGCCGTCCTTTCGTTCGGCTATGAGCGATTAGCTTATCTGGATGTGTTGGATTTTAAAATAAACGAAAGACCAAAAAAGCACTTGATATTCGTCAGTCTAAAAATATTCTGTAGAAATTGTTTACGATTTATTTACCTATTTTATTTACCTATGGAATGTCTAGGAGCTATTAGACGATATAGATCTCATGGCTTCACTCAATAAAGATATAGGATCATAAACATAGAATACATGATGGAAAAAATTAGAGTTGGGGTTAACTTTTAAGCCTTATTTATGCATCTGAAAATAGAGTGGATGCAATAGTAGAATTTGTTAAGGGGGTATTCTAGTCTAGAATTTAAAAAAAAATCAATTTGTTTTACTTAGACTTTTAAGAATATATCCCCCAAATAAATTTCCAAAAGTCGATCCTATCAGAATGAATTTGAATCACTATTTTAAAAAAAATGTAAAAAAGGTCAAAAAATGATTTTTTAAAAAAAAAAAACAGTCGCCATTTTATGAAAATTAAGCTATTATTTTTTTCTTTCAAGTAGGAATTATTGGGATATCCTTACTAATTAAGCATTTTTTAAAAAAAATACACTTTAGATTACTTGAAGGGTTAAAATCATGTCAACCAGGACACTCAATTTTTTTTATCCCTTACACTTTACTAACCTATAAATATTTTTTGTTTCTTTTTTATTGAATTTGTAAAACAAGTCAAAATTTGTGCGTCTAGACTAGAATACCTTTAGCGATATAAACTTTGAGAATATTCAAGAATCAAACAAGGTGGAAGAACAAACATGATTTGCAGCATATTGATGGAAATTAAATCTGAAATAACGCATCTCCATTCGAAGAAATTTATAATGGAAATCAAGATGATTTCAAATCTGACATTTGACATTCTGACGTTCTGACACAAGATGAATGATATGATCAATTTTTTTCCAACAAAACCATTTTTTTGAGTCCCTATATTATTGTGCATATGAATCTCAACATATATTTGCATTAAAAAAATGAGTTATGCGAATCCGGATGCATTTCTAATTCAGTTTTTAGTTTTTATCAATTTTTTTGTATGAACCGAAGCAAGTCTTTTTTTATATCCAGTATAAATTTTAACACGCCTCTTATCAAGCATATTTTTTTAAAAATTACCCATTGTACCATCATAAAAAGTGTTGTACACTTAAACCTTAAAAAAAATATATGACTAACATAGAAAATATGAAGATGCGTTCCATGGATTTTAAAAACCGCATAACTTTGAAATAGCCGTATAAATATATACTCAAAATCGCACAAAAAAAGTTAATAAAAGACTATTGCAATTACGCATTAAAAAATAACATTTTTGGTGGCATTTTAAGGATGTCTCGTATTATTTGTAAAATTTTAAGGATGTCTCATCTACTTGAGAAATAATAATCATTTTAATTACAAACTATCATATGTATGAGCAATATACATACGCAGGAGTAATAAAAGATTATATAGAAAAGGTTTTTACCAAGTTTCCGTCTCTCTAAAGTAGCTATAACTTCGTATAAAATTAGAATTTTGAAAATTTCTTTAGAGGATATATTATTAAAAGTCTAAACTTTGAAAAAATGCAAAAAAACAATTATTGCAAAATTCTAGACTAGAATACCCCCTTAAATTAAAGTGTATGGTCTTAATTCAGCGATAGCAGATGTAACATGATTTAAACAATCCAAATTTCGGTTAGTGTCGATGATTTTTTTCCTCTATTTTATCCTAAATATTTCGACCCTTTATGAAAAAAAAATGTTTAAAAAAATCGCATAACTTTGAAATCGCACAAAAAGAGGTTTGACTGTATAAACGGATGATAAATTATAGCTATTTGTTTTTATTAAGATTTATATACAAACTTATTTAGATTGGCAGACACCGGTGACTGCCATGGCGTGTGCTATTGTGATAACAAATAAGAGCCATACGTTTTGATTTAAATTTTCATAAAAAGGAAGAAGTCATCGAAAGCTAAGGGACATCTTGTCAATATGATCAAGTCGTATGAGGGGGGGATTCAAATATAACCCGGAATTTTGTGCATGAACGAGGGAATCCCCCTTGTATATTTACATGCACATTTTACGCAGGAACGACGTGACAGTCATATCTCATGTTAAAATTCCGTTGACGAGTGATTGATGGCGCTTGGGGACGTTTTCTTCTAGTCAATCATTGGCAGTCATTAATGGCCGCCATATTTATAGCAATCGATGGCAGTCACTGGTGGGTGCCACAGCACAAATCAGCAAACGATTTTAACATTATGACTTCTAACTAAATTTTAAGCGAGTCAATTAAAAATTGACGATTTTGACACCCGCTCATTTCGCAATGGCTTCCCGGCGCCAAAGGGTTGAGAATTTATAATAATGAACATATTTTTCTTAGATATTAAATTCGATAATATTTGGAATCAAACCTAGTATTTTCATTGTTAATATTGCCATGGCGTTAATGTTTCAATTTGCAGCGATCATTCCAAACTGTTGTTGATTTAAGTGCCCATAGCATTATTACAAAATAACCGTAATTTGTTGGGTTAACAGTTTGCTCAACCGTTCGTGTCGATACAATGAGTCTTAAACGGATTAAATTTTAAAATCATGCCCAAACGAATTTGCTTTTTACAGCATTCATAATCAGAGTCAAGGGTATGTTGTTATAGTCTGATTCAGATTTCAACAATCAAGAAGAATTCTTCACTGGGTCATCGTGCAATTTCATCGCAAACGACGAAGCGATGATTCCTTTTGCAGTGTTTCATAATTTGATTGTTGCTTATTATGGCGTTTCTTAATCGATATGATCGCGTAAAAAAAGCTTCCGCCAAAATAAACAACAAACTGTCGCGAAACATTGCACAAGCAAAATATAAATAAATGCATTTCAGGCATTATCTCAAAGTGAAACACGGACACGTTAGATCCGAAATAAAAATAGATGCATTCATGTTGAATTGTAGGCGATTATTAAGATTTTTTTAAAAAGATAAATTTTGTCGATTGAAATTTATATCAAAGTGAAACTCGGACACTTCAACACAAATATAAAAAAAATAAGTTTATTGGCATTTAATGATGTTTTTACGTCGGTTGAAATTTGTTTTTATTCTTAATTGCTATAAATTCATTAATATAAATTAAAATTTGCCCTTGTTGTCTTGTTTTAAGGCAATCCATTTGATTGGATTTTATGCCCTGGATGCATTGCATTTTTAATGCAATTTGCTGATTCTGAATGAAATAATATTGTGGTAACGAAATGATGAAGTTAGTTCGAGTGGTACCGCGATGTAACAATACAACTTACCGGTGAAAGCGAGCGCAACGAGAACCGAGAGTGCACTTCTGAAGTTCCTTATCATGTTGCTCTATTGGTTATATCTACGAGGATCACAGGAGGAGAAGCCCCTTTCGGGATGAATCTGAATTCGGAAGTCGCGTTTTTTGTCACTGGCAGTCCTGGCGAGGAGCTCGTTAAGATTGCAGCCGTGCAAAACTTTTAATTGGCGGCAAATCGAATAAAGCTGGGCGCGGAATTAACGTGTAGAAAAACCGCCTGCAGCGCTAATTGGCGACAGAAGTTTCGGGCCCGGTGTCGTAATGACGGCGCACAACTTTTGCCAACCGGGAATATCTAATTAAAATGCTGGCAAGTTTATAATAAAGTTGTCGGCGTTATGAGGAATTGCGGGATGTCTGGACGCGTTACGGGCCGTCGTCGCCGGTCGGTGTGCAGCGAACAACTGCCGCTTTTGAAAGGCCGTCTCACAGCTGATCGCCCCTCCTCCCAGCCACCCACGCGCCACTCTATCCACGTGTCCCACAACCAAAACAACCTTCGCCACTCACATCTTCAAATCCGACCAAGGGTTCATGTCACATTCTATCAATATGCACAAAAAGACGACCAGCGAGCTGTCAAACCACCGATAACAACATAAACATCGACACCTTGATTCGACAAATTGCCATCAAAATTATGTTTAACCCTCTTAGTGTCGACTTCAAAATAATATGAACCAAACATAAGATAAAGCGAAAAATAGTTATTTTTTTAATGCTTTAACTCAGGGGTTCTTAACTTTATTGCAGTGATAGCCGCGGTTGCAATTTAATAAAAAAGAGGGACGGGCGCACGTTGGGTACATAATATTTGCATACATAATATTAAAAAGTAGCATATAGGGTGTTTTGCACATGGATCGAAAAAAAAAATTGGGGGTTAGGTGGGTCTTTTGCTACATTTCATACATATCCTAAGTGTCAGGGTTGTCAAAATATTTTTTTTTTAATATTTTGATACCCAAAAATTCCCTCTTTAAATAGTCATAATTTTTAATCTGTGCTCGAAAAAGGTAGAAATTAGAAAACTTTTTACAACTAAACCAAGTTCAAAACAGTTGTTAGTTTTTCGTTTAGAGAATTTAGAAGTTGACATTTCTCATTCGAATGCACATTTTTTGCGACTTTGAAAGCTCAGAACTATTTTTATTTAAACTAATTGCATAAAATAATGATTTATTTAGATCAAAAATATATTGCAAAATACAAAAACGATTATTTCGTGCCATTGCGACAAAAAAATGTCCTGTGTATTTATGTATCAATTTTGTTACGTTAATTATATTATTACTAAATCGGAACATTGCTTTGTGGCAACAAATGCGAAATTTTAAAGGATGTAATGATGGCATTTTTATTTTTATTTACACGGTTGATAAACAACGTTTGCTGCGTAGATAGTCCTGATTTTAGTTGATCAATTTTTCCTTTTTCTCAACTCTGATTTAGGTAGATCAACGCAAAAAGAACTGTGATTAGTCTTGAAATGGCATCACTGACACAACACCGTTATCACATCTTAAGCAGGGGTTGTTAGCAAGAAAAATACGTATCTAAACAAGTGCACAATATTAGCATATGTAACCCTTCAATAAAAAATAGTCATTTTATTTGATACTTGAGGGGGATACAAAAATGGCGAACACTAGGCTGGGAACCCCCGCTTTAACATATACTCTAACGCAGTGGTTCTTTTACTTATGTTGTTCGCAGACCCCCTATTGAACAATATTTTTTAGGGTATCCCATTCCAACATTTAACGTCGTTCTTGAGACTTAATTTTTCAAAAAAACAAATTTTCCTTGATCAAAATAGATTTTTTTAAAATGTTTTCTGTAAATAATTCCACGAAAATATCTTGTTCAAGTTTGGATAAATGTTTTTTTATATTTTCACGGACCTCCAGCAATGGCTTCTCGGATCCCCAGAGGTCAGCGGACCCCAGTTTAAGATCCGCTGCTCTAACGATCTGAAAAGACAGTAATCAACAGACTGGCAATTCGTACGGTCTCGTTTAAACTTAGTATTTTTTTAAAGCGGTCTTCTATACTTTAGGTCGGGTACTTTTGGGACTATCTACGTATATTATTTAAAAATATACATTATAATTTAATATATTGCATTTATAATAGTGTAACGTGGGAGATTTACCATCCCCATGCAATAGCGTTGTTGGTCTGAGCAGATTTAATTCGCTAGATTAACAGCGACATCTTCCGTCTCTCTTTAGATGTAATGCACTATTTTAACAGCGCCATCTTCCGTGGCGCTGCGGGGACATTGCACATGGAATATCGACCGATATCTTCTTGCGCGTGCACCGTTGTCAATTGGGTGGTGACGTGCAGGAGGCGGGGGTCGAGAAGGGTCATCGGTTGGCCTTGGCTGCGGGAGGACGTCCTTCCCGCTGCCAGATCACTCTCTCTCTCTCGTGTGAATAAAGAGTCATCTAGAGAAGAGAATCTTTCTATTCGACGCCCGACGCCTTTTGAGCAATGTTCTTAAAAAACATATTTGCATTTTTTAAACTATTTAAACCACCGATGATACTTGTTTAGTTTCAAAATAATTTCGTTAGTATCACTTTTTTCAGTACTTCGTTTGCCATCATTACTCGGTCGCACAAAAACAGCATAAAATGTTTGTTTTTGGCATCTTTCCCCTGATAGGGTTTAGAATCATAGCTTCAACGTTATAACAAAACTTGTGTTTGTGTATTATGTGGCACCCATCTCGCACATAACTTCTTGTAACCAAGTTTTTCCAACACAATATCATCAAGGAGACTTCGAGAAATGTCAGGATTTTTTTGTGAAGATCGTCAATCGTCACACGGCGATTATTTCGTACCTGTTGCCTCCCATATATTGCACTGTCATGAGTATCAGTGCGACCTTCTGTGAACAACCTAACCCAATTCGTAACATGTTGTCGATTCATCACATCACTAACATAAACGTTCACGAGCTTTCGATGGATATTCGTGGTGGTATTATTCTGCAAAGTAAAAAACGGATGACCACGCGGATTTCGCTCGGACGCGAGATGGCGGTAGCGCACGATGACCTTCCCTCGGAAGAATTTACTGTGGCCGAACAAAATGGCCGAAAAAAACATCTGGCGTTTAAAGATCCCCCTTAAACGCCAGATGTGCCAATTTCCAAACAACAAAAAAATCTCCGGTCTTGTGACCTAACTTGACAGATGGCCCTCGTATTAGGGCTTGACGGTTTCCAAAAACGCGTTTTGAAAATCCGGTTTTTATGCAACAATTGTGACATTCGAAAACCGGTTTTTTAATCCTATAAATCCGGTTTTGAATACAAAAATTAAATTTTCATTATCTAAAAATTTTGGACTCTTTGAGCTCTGTCAGTTAATGACACTGGTTATTTTGTGATTTATATTTCCAGCTCAATGTTGTAATTGCACATTAAATTACTCATTCAATATAAAGTTCTCTCGTTATGAGAATAGTGATAGACGATATATCGGCATTGGCACTTTTCGCAAGTGTTGACATCAACGATATGTTGACGTTTGGCACTAAGAGGGTTAATTTTTTGCACTTGAACCTGAGCGAGTGATTGAACGCCTCTTTATAGAAATATATATTAAAATCTAGAAATGTATTTGTAATTGTGCAGGGTTTTACCAAAAATAGTTTTGGATGATTTTATAAATTTACCAAAACAATATGTACATAACATTATTTAATTTAAGGATTGCTTATCTTTTTTAATTTCACAATCTGATACGAAGTGTAAAATCAATAAAAACCTGCTTATTAAATAGAAATTCATTATACCACTTTCTTAGAAGCGTCGATAACATCGCACTTGAACTTCACATGGTTTCTTTCTGTCTGGCACCAGCTGATATTTTTTTAATGATAATTTCAAACTAGCTAGTACCCGGCATGCGTTGCAATGTCACACGCGCTTAGCAATTATTTGAAGGAAATGCAATAATACAGTTATGTGATTTATTGCTTCAGGCCACGTGTAGTGCAGGCTGAAGGGCTAGGATCCTCTCCCTGTCCCTGCGGTTCAAGCTTCACTTCACCAGACCAATATGCGCCAACATGGTGCATCCACTAAACGTAACGCCAAACGAATTGCCTACACAAACAATGCTTGTATTAATTCTATAATATATTCAGAGGTGCACAACATAATTCCCCAAAGTTTCATCATAATTGGATAAAAGGTATAGGAACGTATATGTGAAAAACGGACCACAGACGCTAATTTTTATATATGTTTTTATTTTTGAGAAAGCATGTATGTGGTCCAACAGAACATCATTAGGAACCACATGGGGCTATTTAATAATCATAATTTTGCATCCATTGCATTTGTAGCGTGGGCAATTTAATATCCCCACGCAATAGCGCTGTTAGTCTAAGCAGATTTAATTCTCCAGATTAACAATGACAATGCTGTATTGGTTATAGAAATATGTAAAGTCATCCCAAAAACCAATCTGGACGTATGGGATTCACCTTTCGGAGAAGAAGAATTTTTTATTGATCTGCAATAATTGACATAATTGACCAGAATAATAATTGACATAATTGAACATAATTGACACCAGACAGCGACAGCGACATCTTCCGTCTCTCTTTAGGCGCAATGTGTGCGCGTATAACCATGCCGGTTAGGTGGTGACGCTAGATAGCCTTGGCTGCGGGAAGTCGTCCTTACCGCGGCCAGATCTCTCTCTCTCGTGATTAATAAAGAGGTTGTCTAAGATGAGAGTTTTCTGATCAATGCCCGTCCACCTCCATCCTATCCGCCCGGCTACATAACTGGCGAGGGTCCATGCATACTCTCCGTGCCCCATGCTGGGTAGACAAAGATCGTGCCTGCGGCGTCGTCAATGCCCTCAGATCTCTGATAAGTCGGTGTGTCCACTGACCCTTTACGGAGCCGTCTCATCTTGATCTCACTCACTCTCATCTCACTATCAAGGTGTTTTCTGTAACAAATTGTTTTTAAAATTAATTTAAAATTAATAGATTAATTGATGTAAAAAAATATAAAAAACTATTTTTCTTAATCTACTATTAAATGTAATACAGTTTTTATGATACAGTTGTTTGTTTGTTTGTCCTGTAGGAACGCAGTATGCATGAAAAAAAAACATTTTAAAATAACAGATTAGAAACGGTAAATCAGCAGCATTCAAAGATTATGTTTTCCCATAGTTGTAAAAATAAAGGATTTCAAATATCAACAGTTTGGTATCCTGTTGGAAAGCTCTCAGATTAAATTAACTGTAATAGCCCAATAAAGACATTCAAAGGATACATCGCTTCGAATACATTTTAAAATTAACCCCAATATCAAAAGACTAATTCAATCTTAGGATTGATTAATTAATTTAGGATACAATAATAATTTGACCATCACATATTTAGATATCTTTTTAATATTGAGTCATCCAAATGTGTAGTGTCAAAAAAAAGTTCACACACGTTGTAACACTTGACTTGGCGATCCAATTAACTAGTATTTATTCAACCCCCTTCTAGTAATATAAGCCTACAACACATGCAACAATTTTGTTATTGTTGCATGAATCCGCTCATTTTTATTTGCATTCATAAAAATAATATATTCTAGTTAGGATTATAAAAAATAAATGCCAAAAAAATGTGGAACGCTTCACGATTTTGCGTGTCATCCTTGCGCAGGGGCCATGCTAATCTTCTCTGTATCGTTCCAATTTTAGTATATGTCCTGCCGAAGCAGGACGAGTATCGGTTATTTATACAGGTATATATACTGATCGTGCAAGATTCTATCACAAGCGTGGAATTCAGTGACATCTATTGATCATATGTATAAACTATTAAAATAAAAAAAATAATTTAGTATTACAGATATATTTGTGATTTGGAAAGTCAACAACATTCACTTTATTTATTATATAAATTTAAGCAAAACAATTTTACAATTCAAATTCGGCGAGTGAAAATAAAATTTACATTCATAAAAAGTCAAAAATCCAGCTTTGAAAAAGTTATAAAACAGATATAAAAAAATCATGATTGTATTTTATTAATATAAAATAAAAGCATTGTTATCCTAGTATATTTAATTTACGAAATAATAACAATCAATAATAATTGTACTAAAATATATTACTTGAGTAAAAATTGCTACCATCTGTTGGCCAAAAGAGTAAGCTGTTTGTCTCTGTAGTTTGATTTTTTTTATTATTTACATTCATATACAAAAAATATATTCTCAGCGTCTCCTTCCTATTATATATGTTAAAGCACGGTCCAAGCATATTTATAAAAATGATTCTTAACGATTTAAAGTTTTGGTGAACTTGTAGCTTACGTTTTCACACGTATTTCATCCGTCGAATCGTTTCATTAGTTCAAGCAATGATAATGACCATGTATAACATCAGCACGGTGAAACCTTTCCAATATAATATAAACAATTTTCCATGTACTATTTGTAAAAAATTTTCCATGTACGTTTTGTGTGGTATAGTAATTATATTTGTTTTTTGACACTTGCTGATGATATTTACTTGCATATATATCACCGGTACTATAATATATCTTTTGGGTAAAAATTGATACTATCTGTCGGTCAAAAGAGTAAACTGTTTGTGTCTGTAGTTTGATTATTTTTATAATTTACATTCATATAAAAAAAATGTTTTCAGTTGGCTTGAATAGATTTGATCATTTAAGGAAATGAATACATTTTTTTCGTTCTTTTTTCTTTAGAAGATTTCCTTACATTCCTTTAACAAAGAAATATAATCTATTAAAGAACACATACAAATGATTATGTGCGATTTATATGAATAATTACCTAGTGTTTTTCCATAACAAATTGAATAAAAATAAAGTTCAAGGGAACACGATAAATTACACGCTATAAAGGCAATAATATGCAATATAATAGTATAAAATTTTATTATCCTTTTTTTCTACAAAAAGTGTTCTTAACCTTGATTAGATTGTTAAAAGAAACAAAATTGATTATCAAGAGTGCTATCTAAATGGCAAAGATCTTCTATAGTACAAATATTTATTCAATCATTTTTTGCCATACATCAACCAATTTTCACTCACGCTAAAAAAAGTATTGGAATAATTAATAATAATGCAAAATTTACATATAAAAATGCATATAAAAGAATTTAATGATTTCCAATTTTTTTTGTATTTGTATAAAAACGTCATTAATTGTTTATTAACATTTAAAAACATATAGTATTTAATAATATAAAGTGTACAAACAACCTTTTTGTGGCATAAATCAATCTAAGGGGATTTTCCAACCCCATGTGAGGCTGTTCTGATCCCGACGTATACCGTTTTCCTGAATGTAACCACAACATGCGGAGGGGTTGCGGTTACATAGGGAGTGAACTCAGGGAGATCGTTCGGATTCGTTTAATGTTTACAATTTTAAATCCCTTTCGCTTAGTCCCAATCAAAGCATTTTATAATAGTTATAGTCTCCGATCATGATCTGATTGTTATATCAATTTTTCAATGGAAAGATCTTAAAAATTAAGGCGATTAATCTCGAGTTTAAAAAAATAACTGACGTTATCTTTAAAAGCGATTCAAATATGAATAGATTCATCGCATAATCGATTTGAATCATACAATTTTTTAGATAGGTTATTTGAAAGGCAACCAAAATATATGAACATATTTTGAATCGGGTTTTAAAGATATTTTTTGTTCAACAGAATATAATCGCTGTGATTACCAGCAATTTCTAGCAATATAACGTTTTTTCCATCATTATCATTAAACAAAGTACATTGGAATGTATTTGGTCTTTTAATTCTCTACAAGCATTCAATTAAAAAAGGTGACTAAATCAAAATAAAACATATCGCATTTAAATATTTGGCAGATGGGAATAATTAAATCAATTAAATTATCGGCAAATAATACATTTTGCTCCTCTTTTATGTCATTTAAATTGCAACTATTATTATACGTAGTATAATTGCGCAAGAGCATTCTGTTTATTTCATCGAAAATGATACAGAATTCGTCCAGCGGTGTAAAATAATTCTACCAAGAGTTTTGGCAATTGAATGTGCAGATGGCATTAATAAAACTGCAACACAAGTGCTTACAAATTAAACATGGTTTATTAAATAGACATATTTTATTTTTTAAAAAAGTCTGATCTCGTTTATTACAATCACAGAAGTAAAAAACAATTCTAGGTTCTTATTACTTTATTTCAAAATCAATAATACCACCTTATATAGCACCATTTACAAACGGTTATGATTAATACAATAGAAAGCCCCATAATTATCACTAATTAAACCGCATAAAATATGCTTTTACTTCGTAAAAATAATTACGCCTGTTTAAATCGTATATTCGAGTTAATAGAGCGGCATTGAATGCTTTTTGTATTATAAAAATAATAATTGCTACGGAAGATAATTTCATTGTTTTATAACACATGTTCTATAAAGTTTAAAAAATACAACATAAAATAGTAATATAGCAAATAAACATTTTTTCATAAAAATTGTATATATTCGAAGAAATTCTTTCAGTACATCATTTGTTCATACATAGTAGTATTAAATGCACAAATTGAATGCATGGATAATATGGCTACGACCATCAAATTGTTATAAAACTTACAAGACTATATTGGTTATATAATATAGATATACGTACATAAAAATAACATTTGTAAACAATTTTCATGTATAAAAATTTTTCCACTACATTATTAAATGCGAGTTGTGGATTTAACAAGACTTGTTATTTATCAAATCACATTGTATAGTTGAGCGAGAGCCAGCAATGGAGAAGCTGTCGGCTCTTTCGGAGCTATACCAGCACTAGGTGCCATATCGATATGGGAGAATTTTATTTCTTCTCCTTCTAATCCCGAAGCGATGATCAAAAATGCAGCAGGACCCTTGAAATTAATAAAAAATACACACATTATCGTAAAGCTTGTAAATATTTCATACATATTTCTTAGTATAAATACATTATATTGGGTGTGTGCATAAGTTCCTGCCGTTTTACAGTATAATAACGCATCTATATTGAACTGCAATAAAGTGGATTGATTCTTGGATAGCCTCGAAAGACGTGTCGTCTTTTCTACGTTGAATTTAAATGTTGCCAGAATGATAGGCAATACGGCAGGTACTTATTTACGTATTCAATACGTACCTGATGACCGCGTGGAACAGCCGTTGATGGTTCAGTATTTGACTGCCAAACATCGTCGCCTTCAAATCTTCCTCTATGCAAAGCGAAATCCTCTCTTCTTAAAACGGATATTTCAAACATATCTCCGAGCGAGTCTCCACTTTCTTGCAATTTTTTTGCATGTCCTTCGCGCCTAGAAAGTATTAAAACATACATGATTTTATTCAATTTTCATCTTCAAATCAGCTTGTTTTTGTTATTTACCTAGCGACATGATTATCGAGTACGACAGAATATCCCTCGCCCATAGCTTTAATGGAATGACCCGTCAAAGTAGCTATGGTATAAATGTGTGGATTAATTTCAGCTTTAGCTTTTTCTTTCATCTGTAATGGAAAAATACGAGCAATTAAGAATACGTATAATTATCACATGAATGTGTGTTTGTTTGTCCCGCATGCATTCATCTACCATTTAACCGATTGTGATGAAACTTTGGTGAGTTGTTGTGTGCACACACGTGAAGATTATCGAATTAGTAGAATCATTGTTTGTGTACGGAATTTATTATGCGGGACATTGAAGCATATTGGTCTTCAATGTCATAGGTAATGCAGCAATGCCATCAATTTTAGCATTAAAAACGAGAACAGGGATATATCCCTTCTATGTATTGCTTATAAAAGGACTCAGGAGGAATAAAGGTTACAAGAAGCATCACCTAGGTGACGGAAATTATTCCGCGTTCAAAAGTAAACTCAAAATATAATAATGTGCCTCTCAAATATCATATATGCGATTTTAATCAAAACACAAATACTTTCATTCTTTGTGTGGCATTGCAACGCATGCCAAATACTCGCTAGAAATTAATAAAACCAAAATAATAAATACCATGCAAACCACATCGGCCATAACCATCCTTCCTTCGGCATCAGTGTTACCGATCCTGACGAGTTTCTCGCTGCGTGATACCAGCAACTCGTCAGATACATAACAATTTTCACCAACTGAATTGCGCACCATGGACATTATTCCAATCACTTTTAAATGAGTTGGCTTGAGTTCAGCACACGTCTAAAACATTTGTTAGGCGTTAAAAAAATATAACCTACTACAAATATCTGATCTATAACCATACAAATAAATAATGGATACCCTGAGAAAACCAATAACAGCTCCAGCACCGGATTTATCACGTGACATTCCTGCCATATGACCTCCAGCTTTGATATCAGCGCCACCAGTATCATAGGTTACACCCTTACCGACCAATATTACGGTATCTTTAATTTTACTTGCATCGGGCGGAGAATATGTAATAAATATTACACGACCTAAAAGAAAAATCATTGTGAAACTTGTTTAAATAAAATGTCGGTATAGCATCCGTCAAAAGAATACCTTTATGTCTTTCAATTTCGTTAGCAGCTCGATTGACAGCCGCAAAGAGCGGGAACTCTGTCTCTAGAGATTTAAGATCGGATATTACATCGATTTTAATGTTGGGATAGTTTTTGAATTGTTCCCTTGCATATTGCTCAACTTTAGGAGGGCACATTCGTTCAGGATCCCCTCCGGCAACATCTCGCGCGGCAATTCTGTAATTTTGCCAAATTGTTATATTTGCGTTATAAAATCATGCGTTCTTTTAGAAATGTATTAAAACTAGGATCAAATCACCTTCCATTTTCCAATGCAATTGCATTTTTTATGACTGCTTCGAGATTCTCAACATTTTCTCCAAATATACCGAGCTTATTGAATTTTCTGCTCTTCAGCGAATAAAACTCTCGAACTTGTATTGGCTGAAAATATATTACAATTATAAAAACTATTAACAAACATCAAAAACTTAAAAAGCCTTAAAAGGTCTAAAATATTACCACATAGAGAGCATCCAGAACGCCCATGAGAATAGAGAGCGCATTTTGTTTGAATTTTGAAATTCCTTGAACTATCACCAAAAGATTTTTCACACCGGATACCAGAGCCCTTTTCGTTCCCTTTTTCGCTGCTTCCACGACAGATCTTTTGATTAAAATATTATTGTTTAGTAATCAAATTTAGTAATACAGCAAATAGTTCAATTTACAAAATAGGGGTGTCCATATTACATGCAAATTTATCATAAAAATAAACTTAAGTTTTGGTTCCTTATCATCCTAATTATGAGTTAACTGTTTACATCTAAAGTAATCAATTAAAATACAAATCATGATGTTTAAAATGGAGGGGAAATGGCCTGTAAAAGTATCTTTTTGAAGAGACTACCGTAAGTCAGTTTACAAACTGAAATACACCACCTTGATGAATATTGCTTAAACAATAACTTGGACATTAATCCGGAGAAATGCTTTGCAATCACGTTTGCTCGTAAACATAATTATATACAGATGACACTCTAACAAAAGAAAAAGACAACAGATCTTGGTGTAATCCATGACTCAAAGCTCACATTGATGATATATGTAGTTACAAAAGCTACGGTCATTGGATTTCATAATGCGTAACTCAAGCTTTTTTGAAAGACCAAAGACTTTTAAAATTCTCTACTGTGCTTATGTAAGAAGCAAACTTGAATACGTGGATTGTATCGAAATAGTTCAAATGAAGTTTGTAAAATTCCTATGCTTCAAAATGGGAAAAGCATAGTTTCTTACGAAAGAATAGTTTCTTGAGCAGAGCCATAATAAACCTTAACGATGTGGTGAATGAACTTGAGCTGGATATTTTCAATTGCGATCTAATAAATATAACAATATATTTAGAACTAATCGATACCCAGCGCGTTACCGCCACAGAAGTAATAATTCTAAAAATATTGTTTGTTGATTTTATTATACATATGAACAAACATTGATTTTCATATATTAGACTATGCCTATGTTACTCGCGGAATCCTTAGCAATAAGTGTACCAAGTTTTATCGCAATCCGATGAACGGTATGGCAGCGCATTTCGAACGAACAAAACCCAATTCATTTTTATATATCAGAAGAAGAAGATAAACGTCAAACGCCAGTTAATCAATATTCTTATTGTTAAATAAATAGAAACTTGGTCAATAGATTGGGATAGTTGAGTTTTGAAGCTCCTCATCAGGATGCGGCAGGGAAATTTCCGTATTTGAAATACGCATTCTGAACCGACAGTTATTCTGAGAAGGGTGGAGTGGCACTTATTTGAAAAAGCGGAACCTAATGTACGACTCTTTGGTCCAGAATTGTCTCATGGAAAATAGGATAACTTCCGATTTATTGTTGTATCCAGGGTGCGTTGGAGTTTTTGTAACGTCAAAAGAATATGTTGAACAGGTGAACTCCAAGGATGGATGATGAAGATGTTTTTATTTTAGGTATATAATAAGATAATTTTCATGAGGTACAAAGGCATCTAAAGAGTGATCATTTATATTATATTCATATTTATTTTTTACTTACCTAACATCATCGTACGGACCAATTGGACCTGTTGGTGAAACTATAAGTTTACTGCCTGAAATATTGGCACATTGGAGAACAGAAACCTCCTGCAAAAAAAAGATAATACCTATTAGAATTATTTTTACTTACTTTTTATTTATGCCAGGTTTTTAAAACATTACATCATTTTCATAGCTTGTTCAATTTTACAGGCTTTTAATCTACGAGAGCTTTGAATGAATTAAAAAAAAAAACACCAATGATATGAATCTTATGACTAATCAGTAAATAATTCCTCATACCGATTGCAGTCCTTGGTCCAATTGTAAGGCTAATTCGACAGTCTTTTGAAGTTCTGAAGGCAATTTTGTATTGAAACTGTTTGGATATGTAATAAGAAGAACACCATCATACGTTGTTGAGTTAAGTTTACTCTCCAAAAGCACAGTTGAACCATATTTTAAATAATATTCTCCGGATGAATCCATCCTGAATCTGTAAAAGAAAATACAATATAAATATCACAAATATATAAAATCACATTACATTTATAGGAAAAAAAGGAAGAAACTTGTGCTATCAATTGACAATGCTTCTCGTTCGCAGACTACTAATGCTATGTCACGCTTGATTGTTGGCAGAACTTCATAATCTAGGTTAGTCACTAAATTGATAACATGTAACGCAATTTAATACGATACATATAATAATAAGTATGTGCAAAATTAGTGTGTAATGTATTAATATGCATGATAATTTTAATTAAATAAATTAATCTGTTTATACAAATGGCTCTAAAACATTTTATCTAGCTACGAACCCGCCGTCTGCATTGGACAGGTCATATAGCGCAGATGACGACTCATAGTCTCGTGCCATATTAAATTCGGGATGAGTGTCGGATTTACTTTGGGATAGACAGGTAGACATAGATGCCACATGTCGTGGGCCTGGATAATTGGGAGGTGGAGGCTCAGGACAGACGGAAATGTTGGCATGCTATTCTGATTGATATTAGTAATAGTTTTTTGCATCATTATAATGCCGCATCTATTTTTTAAGTCAAGATGAGGTCAGAAAAGTTTCCTGTTTACGACAAATTAACAGAGAAGTGTACTCGTTAATATGTTTTTGTCATTTTGCTTGTGAAAATTACACATTATATTACTTTTCTAAGCTTGGATGGGCTGTAATAATATGTAAATGCAATGATAAAAGTAATGTATTTAGTAGCAACAGATTTTCATTAGAATTATAATATTCTAGTAAAAGTTATTATTCTAAAATTCATGCAATTGAATGAGATAATGGAGCAATGCAATTTATTCGTTTGAAGACAACATTGGATTAATGAGTCATATATTTGTTTTTATAATCATTATTATAGAGACCTTCGGTCGAAATGCATTATTTGCACTCAATTGTGATAACGAATGACCTTTTTACTCTATTATTTAAATCACATTAGAGATATAAATACATGCTAATTGCAGCATGGAGCAGTTTCATAATATTTTTTTAAATACTAAGGAGAGGTTAATAAGGGGTAAAAAAAATGAATGATGACTATCATTATAAGTTGGAGAGATACATAAGAGAAGAGTTCTATATTACTGAGAACAGCAAGGAAAGCGATCGAGTGAATCACACTATAGAGTAACCCTTTGTTTCAGCATCCGCTTAGCACAAAATGAAGAAAGCAGATCACATTGCGTTTAAACGATAATTCAAAATTTGTTTTTATATTCTGCTATGACCGCATACATTGGACACATTTTTATTTCAAAGCAGACTTTAGAAGAAGCATATCAGTAAAATTTTATACAACATAATAAACAATAGATAACCCATTTATTTATAGTATATAACTGTATTAATTTATCGCACATGAGCCATGTGCAAATTTAATATTATTTTTGTAAATGTAATTGACGATCGATGTTTAAATTTCATGTATATGTAACGTGTTAGGTCTTCAGTCAGGGCTGGCGGAAGACATCACATCATTCGAGACATTTACTTCTGTGAGGGGAACATTGCAAAACCCACTAAAACATATACATTATTTAACATTAGAATATAGTTTGGACATTTGTTTAAAAAATGATGAACGATAACCATACAAAAAGTGTCGAGTAGAACTACGTTTTCTGCTTTAATGCCTGTAAAACGGGTAAAATTAATCATCCTGCTGAATACCACCTTCCGAGCGCGTGGGTATAACTACCCATCCCGCTTAAGATGCGTTAATAATGAAGTATACAGGGTGCGTCCAATAAGTGATGCATCCAAATTCATAAAAAATCATGTATTAAACGTCGAAATAGCATTCTCCTGCGTTGGATGCACTTCTGGTGTGTTTCCAGGCGTGCAAGGCGTCCTGGAAACTGGGAAGTCGTCTTATCTTTGTTGAAAGAGCTTAATAGCTTATCTGATGATAGCGATGACAGCCTTGAACGATTTGTGCCATCGAAGAACTTGTGATATGCTTGTGGTGGTGGACTTCCCATGTTATAAGAAAAAAATTGATAGCGTATGCGTTGTTTCAGTAAGAGGTTCACGGGAATGCACACCCTGACTCTCTGACAGTTCTTAGGCGATATTTATAGGGCAGAGATAATACTAAGATAAAAATATATTTTGTAGAAGGTATTCTTAGTGATGTTCTTATCGTCTTAATTCTACCAATTTAAAATCAATAAAACGATAACTTAATCATTTTACCAATGATAATTATAAGGCATATAAATATAAGCATAAACTTTTGAAAATCTAAATGAAATAATTTGAATATATATAAATTTCTATATTTGTAAATCAGTCTCATGGAATTTTGGCTATGAGCCTATTTCCACTCGGAGCGTTGACATAATGGGCTTTTATTGTAAAGGTGTGGTTACAAAGCAAGATATAAATGAAATTTAGTCTGATTTTATTATATTTCTAAAAAACTGCATAGTAACAAATTTACATAGTCAGATGTGGTCATTCATAAATGATCTAATTTGCAACAATAACTATACTCAAATCAACTGTAAATCTTATTTAAATTAAAATAATATAAATTATAATGGAAAAAAAAAATACTATAAGAAAACTATAGAAATTTCTAAACTGTGTATTTATTGGGGTAGTGTAATCATGATGATATGAAAATGTGTCTGCATCCAAACATAAATATCATAATGCACTAAATTAATTAAATATATATGGAGTTAAATTGCCACAATAAAACACATTTTTTACAAATTGTGCTTATCATCATGTAACAGTTATTACAATATCATATAGCATTTATTATAATATGATGATATTTATTATATGCAATAATAGTAACAATTTGGAAGAATGGACGTTAAATATGTTACACCGGTTTGATCGTTCATGAACAAAGGCCATTTGAAACCGGTTTTTAACACTACAAAATGCCGGCAAATGTCATCCTACAAAGTTTACATATTGTTAAGCAGACATTTTAATGGTAACTTACTGTGTACTGATAGAATTTCCACTGCAAAAATGCCACCGGCGACGATGACAGCAATAGATGACAGAAGCACTGTTAAGTTGGCCACTAGCAGCTTTTGGCACAAAGACAATTTTTTATGGCCATTCATTTTGTACGTAAAAATAAAATTTTCGTTTTTAGCGTGTCACTGCGATGCTGTTTTTAATTGATAAATATATTATATATTCATAAATAAAATAAATATTCATTTTATTTTAAATATATTTTCTGTTTAAAAAAATCCAGGAGATATAAATTACAACATTTTTTGTAAAAGTATGATTTTAATTTTCACACTTAACCCTTTTAAAATAAATTGAACAACTTGGCCCTAAACAAAAAATATCAAGCCTATTGATAGTTTGAGGGGGAAAAAAAGATAAAAATAGTAAAAATTATAATTATAAAATTAAAAAACGAATATATTATTAAATAAAAGGGGAATACATTAAAGCCAATTATTTGAAAAATTTATAATAAAATTAATGCTAAAATAATTTGACAAAACTGATGCAACAACATATATATTTGGTGTAGTTAGTATACAGGGCCGTAACAAGGACACGGCAAAACAGGCGCCCGTCACGGGCGCAACTGGGCTTGGAGCGCAAAACGCAAAATATCGACCCAGTCGAGTGCTGCATATAATTCTTATTTTATTCGACCTTTCTACTTTACATGCACCAACACTGATTTACTCCATTCGATTTTATAATATATACTAAGCTGTCTAAACTTTATTTTCTTAGTTATCGTTTAAACATTGGGTCGACTCAGCCAATATTATAACAATATTTTCGACCGATTGTATTGTTTAAACAACCCACCCGATCAGTCTTCGTCAGATAACTTCATAATGAGAGTTTGTAATCGTTTTGTAGACATGCTCAGGCATGGCATCCAATCGCGAGGTGCTTGTTCGTCATATCAGCGCTCCGAAAAGCGGACCGATTAGACATACTAGCCTTGTGGCCACTTTTAGGACTTTTTGCGACATTATCTATAATTTGTACGATCAGCTAGACCACTTTTAGGACTTTTTGCGGCATTATCTATGATCTGTACGATAGATAAAACTTCCTTCTCCTGTGTGCTTTCTTATAACTTATAACTAAGTTTTTCTGATACAATTTCTTTTTCTTTTTTTCTTCCAAGGAGACTTTTAGAAATTTCAGGAAATCTTTTGTGAAGATCGTCTTCGTCTTCGATCGTGAAGACTCATCACATCACTACTGTAGCGGGGGCAATTTGCCATCCTCACGTAGTAGCGTTGTTAACAGCGACATCTTCCATCTCTCTTAAGGTGCAATGTGTTATTTTACCAGCGCCATCTCTTGTGGTCCTGTAGACACATTGCACCTGCATACCGACCGAACGCTTCTTGCGCGTGCACCGTTGCCGGTTGGGGAGTGATGCGCAGAAGGCGGGAATCGGGGGAGTTGTCGGTTAGCCTTGGCTGCGGGAGGACGTCCCTCTTGCAGCCAGATCTTTCTTTCTCGTGTGGAATAAATATTTATTTAGAGAAGACAGTCTTTCTATTCGACGCCCGTATATTCCCATCCATTCGTCCAGCAACATCGCGACCCGATAGAAGAACGGACCCGTGCGCTAGCGCAGCCATCCCGACGAGCACGTGGGGACGGGGAGCCACTCGGGGACTCTGCCTCCGAGAGCGCCCCCGACTCAACGTTACACTGCCATAAACTTCCACGAGCTTTCGATGGATATTCGCGGTGATATTATTCTGCAAAGTCAAAAAACGAATGACCGCGTGGATCTCGCACTGATGGGAGGTGGCAGAAGTGCGTGACGACCTCTCCATCGTAAGAGTTTACTGTGACTGAACAAAATGGCCGACAAACAAACTGATCATTAGTATCTCCCCTATATGCCAAGTGCGCCATCTTCAAAACAAACAAACAAAAACCCAACCCAACCTAACCCAACCTCGGGAGCTCTTGTAATCTTATTTTCTGGATAGCCCACGTATATTAAAGTTCATTATGTATGTATTTTAAAAATTATTATCTATTTATAAATCTTATTCTCTCGATAACGTCCAATTTAAAACCAGAAATAAGGGTATACATTTGGTTAATATTTTTTTAAGTACACGTACATTTAAAACAAAATTAAACATTTACCATTTGCTCCGACGTTCATTTTAACAGTCGGTGTAGAAGGCTGAGAGCTTTTTAGACTTTTTGACAGTTTTAATCCCTTTTCAGTCACATAAAGTGACTCGTCGAGGGTAGACAATATTGTTCCTGAGGGGGGACCGAGGGCTTTTGCGGGTATATTTAATTGAACCTAAAACTTTACTGTTTGGCTTTATAAACGCTGATAAATAAATTAATAAGAAATCAGATCGTCGGGACGGCACGGGGGGAGACGGAGGTAGTTATTTTAAATTCGAATAAGTTGGCATTCACCGAAAATACGTTACGTATACGTGACGGTACGCCAGCTCGGAAAAATATCGAAATGCACAGTTATGTCGGGCATTAGCCATTGTAATGCAGAATTATCTGTAATTTTATAGATCGTAACAGTCGTTGTTGGATTCAATAATCGTTTAAGATTAGATTCGTGCTCTCAATTACGTGTAACGTCGACCATTTGCTATAGCGAGCCAATTTTCGACGATAAGTCAATCAGAGATTAATACTTTGATGGTATTACGTTTTTCGTTCTTGTATCAATTTACGATTGCGGCATACAACAATTTTATTTCGAATACACTTAAACGAGTACGAAATTATAGCATACATTGTTTATCAAAACGAGCGAGCCAGCAAAATGCTGTTTCTTGTATGTTTATGCACGATTTATATAAAAATTACATTCATTGCTCGATTGTTTCTTTTGTATTAAATTAAGCAAGGGAGAGATATTTAACCCTTCTGTCAATTAATATTTTTATTACTTCTCGTCAATGAAATGGGTCTGGTTGGACCTTCATACATTTTTTAACAATTTAATGAACAGTTGATAATGGGATAATAGCTTTTGATTTTTTCGTAACGTATGAAACAGCTGCAATATTGTTTATAAATCCGAAAACGGATGAATATATTGGACGACGGCGTTTTGGAGACATTTCTCAACCCTGAGAAATATCCAAAGCCTGAATCACAGACCCATTATCTGGTAATTACAGAAATATGGTGCAAAAACATTTTCTGCAGCATCGGTTAAATAAAAATATCATCTTAAATATAGATTTTACCAAACATATGATGCGAAATGATTTCTTACTGCATATGTAAAAAGGAAGTAAACATGAGAAATATGATAAAATATTTTACAGAGCGAAAGGGTTAAAATTTCCTTACGGAACTCGAAGGAAAACGTCATACAAATTCTATGAAGAAAAAATCTGGGCCTGGTCAGATCACTTTACTTTAGATGTATAAATAAAAACATCCTTTTTTCGTGAAACGCAAGGATCTAAAGCTTTATTTTTAGATTTAAATTCTGTAAAACCTTTTAATGAGCAAAGTGAGGGAGATTTGGTAAGATCTATACATAGCTACTATTTAAATAAAAAGTTTAGTTTTTTTATGCCAAAGAAATGTCTTTACACTTGGTTTTTATCCAATAGATACGTTCCACGGGGATTCGCATATAAACAATCGCATAAAAAAATACTTGAACTACATAGAAAACTAAGGAATAGATTCCATCATTTTTAAAAACCGCATAACTTCAAATAAATGTGATAAAATGTACCAGAAATCGCACAAAAAAGATATATAAAAAAATAGTATACATTTTCGTCATCCTTCTGTGTTGAAATCGTTTTTTTTTTAAATGTTATCGGTAATAAAACTTTGCGACGATTTAACCATTATTTTTACGCAGTTCGTGATTTGGAGACATCCAATTCTTAAGTTCGATTATTGATTTTCCGATGGCGACTTCATTTTCTTGATTTTTGATTGATGTGGTCGATTCCCCCAGGTTGAGATTTGCCTATTTCAAGAATGTAAAAGTCTTCATTTTTAGAGTATTAATACTGAGAAGCCAAAATTATTATTTGAGCATCGCAAAGCGTAAATGGTAGACCTGCCCTTGATTAAACATTCGCTATGTTATACTAATCAAGAAAATATAGTGTTCAAAAAGTGAAGACTCAATTGAGTCTGGGAAAAAATTAAATAGAGTTGCAACTTCCCGCTTGGGTTTAAAATATGCAAAATCAGCTGTACATATTTAGCATCCTGATTTGTATTTTTACCATTACACTGCAAAATTAAGACTTTCAATAAAAAAATGAAGATTTCCAACATGCGGGTGCATTATATCAATCGAAAATGCCAGAAGATCAAGACTTTGAAGTACAGGAAAAGACCGGACCGCCCAAAATTGAAAAGCGAAAGCTCGTTTACCTACTTGTACTAATAATACTCAATAAGTTCGTAGGATGACTAATAAAATATTTTAAAAAAATAAACAAAGACTTTATTTATCAACATAGTCTCATTCGAGATTGATATATTCATCCCGACTCTTCTCTAACATTAAAATTAGTCTTCTCAGTTTTGGCAATCACTTCTTTATTGGATACAAATTCCATGTTCTTTCCATGGAGCATTTTTATTTAGGTCTGCAAATATATAACCTTTTGCAGGTTGCAATACACTCGGCTGACTGTCGATTTGACTCTGGAGTATAGTGATGGATCCATGTTTCATTCATTGTGACATACCGCACGAAAAAAATATTTTTATTGGGTTGTAATAGCTCCAAACAGCGCTCCGAATTGTGGACGCGTTGTGTTTTTTTAAAGAGCGTGAGCAAAAGCGATACCCACTTAGGACACAACTTTCTCATGGACAAATTTTGATACAAAATGGTAAATTCACTGTCTTTTGATGTCTTTAAAGTGTTCAATTTAAGATCGGCCAAAATTATTTTGTGGACTTATGTCTTATATTATTTAAATGTCTATATTATGTGATTATGTTAAGTTAAGGAGGATATATTCAATTATATCAATAAACGATGAGTTCTAATAAGGTTTTTCGCGAAGTATAAGCGTTTCCAAACTTGTTGTCGGCAGTGTATTATCGAACTGCGTCTCTGTGCATATGGCGAATAGATAAAATTGCTATTACATCCGTCGCTTTTAATGGGCGATATGATTAGCGTCACATTGCACATGCAACAAGGTAAGCCTCGAATGGGTTTTTGGTCAAATTGGTATTGAATTGCAGTTCGCGTTAATGGCAGTTTGGGTCGGTTCGGCGTCTGTCCGCGTCTCGGCCACAAAGCGGCCATTATCGAAGCATCTAATTTAAAACAAATGACCAGGCAGACCGCATCAATTTCAATTGTCTCGTATCGCCTGCGTTATTATCATTATGCCCGATGATGCGAGCCATCGCAGACGAATGTAACTATGCACCTTTATGTCTTCGAGAAAAATTCGAGGGCTGCGAGACGGCCATCATGGCCAGGCTTCGAGCTGTAAGATGTACATAGTCCAATTATACTTCTACAGGGTATTTCAATGGGGACGCTCAATGTTTCTTGGATTATAGCGGCCATGTTATTAAAGCAACATCCGCCAAACTTTTTTATATTATTTAGTAGTGTATGGCAATTCATCACAAAAGATTATAGCATTGAAAAATGTGTGCAAATTATCAAATTTTATTTTCAAAATCGTTCTTTGCATTGCATATTTTTATCCATGCCAACCGTCCTACTGAGTTCACTTTTCAACTTTTGGTGGCAAAATTCGAATCAATCGTTTCAATAAATATTTGGTCAACATCTGTACGTCATCAAATGAGCATCTTTGTTGGGAGAGCCTGTGTTTAATCATAAGATTCAAGATGAGAGCATCATTATTTTAATACTTATTTTACGTTCGAAAAGGTTCAAATCTACATAAAGGGCATGTGATAAAATTGAGCTCCATTGTTTTCAGGATGGCATGCAAAAAATATTGATATTCATTGACAAATTAATTAAAAATATAAGCAATTGAATATGCGTATATACAACGTATAGATTATGCTTATAACCATTGCCATTTTTGTTTCAATCATTGATTTGAATTCGATGGCTATATGATTGATGTTTTTATGAAGCTACATTGTATATTTTTTGCGATTCAAATGATGCTCACTTATTAGAGGATGGGGAATCAAACCGGCGTTGTAAAATTACACATAAATAATTTTCAATCAAATGTATGCATTCGATGCATAGAAAATCATAGCAGAATGCTTAGCGTTTCCTAATCAAAAAGCGGGATCATAGTGATTTCATAGTTAATTTGATCATGTCGCGTGCAGCCCTGGACGAAGGAACAAGAGGTGCGCATAAAAAGCAATAATTTTCCATCGCTAAATCGTAACTAAGTATTTCATAAAGGTTTTACATTTAAGACATGTAATTTCTAGAGCTTAATATGTATGGAATGATCGCCGAGCAACAATTTACCGATTGTATCTTTTCACTTCACCTAAATTATAAAAGGGTTAATATTATACGTTTATCTGGATAAATGTAGCGCAGATGTTCCCAAACTGTCGAATGAATGAATGTATCAGCCCTTAAAAATACATCGTATGATTTCTCGATGAATTAAATATTAGGTCTGTTGCTGGAATATTTTAAATTCATACAAAGTTTATAGCTTTTATTTGCTTCTTCCTTTGTCAAAGTAATCAATGAATAAAATACCAAATGAATAAATTAACAGTTGATGTTTGCGTTTTTGAACACTTTGGATGACTTTCGCCGGTTGCTGTCCAATCAGCTGACTGCCGATTTAACGTAAGAGTATAATGATGGATCCATTATCCATCTATTGTTAGATACCGCATGAAAAAAACATTTTTATTGCGCTGAAAAATCTCCCTAAACAGCGCTTCGAATTGTGGACGCATTGTTGTTTTTGATCGATTGTGAGCAAACACGGTACCCACTTCGAATAGAGCTTTCACATGGACAAATGTTGTTGTAAAATGTTAAATACGCTGCCTTCTGATTTCTTTAAGGTGTTAGCTATCTCACACAACTTCGATTTGTGATCGGAAAAAACTATTTTGTGGGCTATTTTTATTTTTTTCTGGAATAAGTGCTGAATTTGGATAGCCAGAGCGTTAAACAGAGTCCGAATAATACTTGTCAAGGCATTGTTTTGCTTCGATGATTAAAAAGCAATGCTTTATCAAACCAAGAAATTTAGATTACTTCCTAAAAATCATATGAATATGTCAATGGCGACAATTATATGTCATCCTACTGACTTATTGAGTGAACCAATATCTGTCTTTTATGTCAAAATCTATTTGGAGATCATATCCATAAGATAATGCAATTTTTGGATGTTACAGGATTTAAGACCATGTATCTTTTTGATCAATATGTAAAGAAATGCCGTTTAGGAATTGAAAAAAATATTTTTGCTATTGATAAAAGTTTTGTGGTACTTTTGTAAGATGTTCTAACTAAAGAAAACGTTCTTAAATTTGTGCAACAATTTTGGCATTAATTTAATTATTTTTTTAGTTAAAAGTCATTTAAAAACGTCAATAATCCTAAAAATATAGGAGATTTTCCATATAAAAATATAGATTTTTTCATGGCTATTTTTTTGGTGAAAATAGGATAAAATTATTTGAACAGGATTTTTAATTTGGTGAAGATCTATATGAATGAGTTGCGAAATTATTATAAATAATCGTCTAAATTTATTGATACGATGATTCTATTTTCCACAATAAGACAATTTTCCTCTTCATTTATCTTTATTTTCATATTATTTAGATCTAGATTTTTTTGAAGTATATTAACAGCAAAAGTGCTCTTTCTCCTCTCAGAAAACTATTGCACAGATTTTTCAGCAAAATTTTAGTTGGGGTAGGTCTTGTATTTCCATTGTATGGATTTCATTTTAAGACTTTAAAATAACGCCAAAATCCTGCATTAAGATGTTGAGTTTTTCTTGAAAAGAGTCCTAAGATATTCTTCTTTAGAGACTTCTACTAATCAGGACATCTTTATATATCTTTCAAAAGTCATATAAAAGTCGTTTTTGATTAAACTTCTTTCAACTTTAAAGTAATTTCATTTAAAAAAGGACTTTTTATAGAATCTTCAATGAAGTCGTACTGAAAAATTTAGGAAAAATTACAATCAAAATAAGAGTCATCCATATGTGACGCTTAAATATTATCACTATATAATATTTACACGTGACGTCTTTTAAAATTATATGAACCATTTTATTTTAGTGAAAAGTAATACAATTTTAACAAGTGTATGGTAGCAAAATTATTATATTGGGGGTGATGAAAATCTTCGTATTTTATGAAAAAATGTCTATACCCCAAAAAAGTTACTGTTTGGTGTGCATTTTTAATAAATGCAATAATTGGGCCACATTTCTTCGAAGATGGTGGTGGAAATGCTGTTACTGTGATACCAATTAATGTTGAGTCAAAATTTATGGCCACAATTGAATCATATTTATATACCTGATGTTTATTTTCAGCAAGATTTGGATGGCCCCATATAACTATTTTTTAAAAAAATAATTAAATAGATTATCATCATCAAGTATAAGATAATTGCAAGAATTTCACTGGAAAAATATATATATTGAGAAGCACTTTTATACGAATGTCGTTACATTCGAGTCGCTTTATAAATTTGATGTCCCTGCCATAGAAAAACATTTGATTACACATTTTTTATTGTTCCTGTCTCTCCTGGCGATTACGCGTGGGATACACATTTCGACGGGGAAAAAATATGTAATTTAGGATAATATCATCCTTTCCAAAACGACGCAAAGCTGTAGCTACAAAAAAATATTTAATACGACATACGCGATCGAAACGCGAACGACGCCGCTTATTATAATGATTCAATTTTTGAAATCATTCATAAATAATTAATTCGAGTCGCT
This sequence comes from Stenopsyche tienmushanensis, assembly GCA_008973525.1. Lineage (NCBI taxonomy): Eukaryota > Metazoa > Arthropoda > Insecta > Trichoptera > Stenopsychidae > Stenopsyche > Stenopsyche tienmushanensis. The sequence goes on along the minus strand of WACJ01000052.1, from coordinate 200,767 downwards.
CTCAGCGAAAATCTAAAATTAACATTCACCATTTAATGGCACCACGATGATTTCATTACTCGTGTGCTTTTAAATTCGTCGCCATCGGCTTTGAAACGATTTTTAGCATGTGTATGCTAAAGATTTGCCGATGCCATAATAAGGCTTAATGTCGTCATAATAGTGGATATTAAGCCTATGAAGTATTACGGGCGTTTGAAGTACCAATGATAAGTAGTGTTGAATATGAAGTTGTACGTCCAGAAGTGAGATTGTTGGTCGTACGCGACTACACAGGATGTATCAAATCAAAATAATGTTACCTCTATAAAAAAGCTATGCCACTTCTACCTGTAATTGAGCAAAACGCGCACCACACCATCCTATTTCACACAAACCGCATATGGCTCCTATTATTTTTTAAAATGTAAAAAAGTTCATATTACCAATATGAATAATCTCATTTGAAGCCTTTACGGAGTGAATAAACTCACATCCTTATCATCATCCAGGGGACTGTTAAAATGTATTTTTATATGGTTTTATATAATAATTTAAGACTAAAATTCTAATTATTTACGGAGTTATAGCTATTTAGTGACGCGACAATTAAGTCGGTCTTGTCAGAATGAAAACTACTTTTTTCAACGCGGTTGACATGATATTTTACATTCTAATTTATTGATTTACTTCAAATTTAATAAAAATATTTTTTATATAATCTTCTATTGTTCCTACCAGATTTATGTCAAAATTTTATGTTCAACTATTAAAAAAAAACGTGGAAAAATTAGGTCAAAAAATGTTTTTTTTTAATAGTCCCTATTTTGTGAATATATATATTATATATTTTCTTTTTTTCGAGGTAGGAATTATAGTGACATCTTTACTTATTTAAAATATTTTATTATTTTTTATTTTAGATGATTAAAAAGGTAGAAATCATGTCAACCAGCACACGCCGATTTTTTCACCTTTACCAATTTTTTTGATTTATTTATTTTTATTTTTAAATATAAGACTTACTGAGTTGCGAGATATTTGCCTGATATTTTCCAGCAGTCCTGTGAAAAATATGATTTTCTGTTGGAAACAAGCGAAAATGAGAACGTTTGTTAAACTTGCGAGTCAAAGATATCTGTGACGAACAATAAGCTCGAATTCATAGAATACAATGGATTTAAATGTCTTCAATTTTAAGATGACCAAGATCGAGCTTAAAATACACAACAAATCTATGATCAACAAATCAGATCAATTCAAAATAATTCTCATATTTTAGGGGGACCCAAAAGTATTCGTATATTTTGAGACTTTATGTTTGAGCTCAGTTTGTGCCCAAATACATTGACGGAAACATTTTTGTACGTTATTTATTTTGTAGAACTATTGTCAAACATTATCTTTGTGCAACAGATTTTTTTATATATAAAATGGTAAAATGTCCAGATTCAAAACTAATGAAATCCACGTCTAGCATTGAATGCTGCTCTTTTAATTTGGGTTTGAATGCTATAAAAATATTTAAAATACTCAAAGACATTTATGGTAAAATGGTAATTATTCGCAATGCCTTTATCGAATTTATGCTTAGTTTATGTCATTTTAATTTTGTTCGATATTGTATTGAATATAAATAGTACAGATGAGTATTCGTACATGTAATGTATCGTATTGAATCGACATTCCAACGCCGAATAGAAGGTATTCAGATGAACTGAAGCAGGCCGTATGGGCAGGCGAATATGTCTATTTTTATAAATAAATAAATATGTGATCGATGGAAGGATTTGGAGGGTGTAGGGCAAGTTTTAGGCCGGTACATGTCGTCTGTGGTGTGGCGACGTTTTGCCCCTCCGCGTAAACCGCAAATCGCTTTCGGCTCACAAAACAAAACAAATAGCTCCAGATCCTGATATCCTGTATTACTCACACTCTGACTTCTTCCCACAACTCTTGATTTATTTTACTGACACTGATTGATGCAATTCAATTGATTATTGCTTCTCGGAATCCATACAATATATTCGACGACGCACAATAATGAAAACGGCTTTACGATCAAATCGGATATTAATTTCTGGCAACAAAAAACGAGAGGCGATATCCTTGCAGCGTTAAGGCAAATGACCTGTATTTTTAATTGACAAAAAATGTTCAAAGTTCGCCAGACCAAGTGTTACCAAAATCCGCTCAATAATCACACAAGTATGGTTGTGATAGCATCTGAGTATTTGTCAGTCACGAAGATTGTGGATTTTATTTAATCAATATATGATCCGCAAAATTATACTTTAATTTTATATTGCAAAAAAATAAAACTTCGTCGTTTTAAATCAGTAATAATTGATAATTTAAGCATAAGGACGAGGATAGTCCCAGAAGTACCCGACCTAACAAATAAAACGTAAAAAAATATGTATATTTCTCAAAATGGTCTCTGTTTATCTTGATATACTTTTTTCAGTGATCCTTAATAGTTTCGATGCCCTGTTTATAGTGAGAACCGTTGAGCTCCTCGAACAATACTTTCGTTTTAGGCAAATGTGACCGTTTTATCTTGATTTTATCACTCAAACGTTGCAATAAGTTCACATAATATTTGCTATTGATGGTTTTTTTTGAGTGTTTATTTGACTTAGATGTAAAGTGATGGACTGGGTGGTTATTAAACTCGGCTTAATTGCTGTGAAACATTGCCAAACACTCGATTAAAATATTCAAACGATGCTGTTTCTGTTCCAATGTGAGCAAAAACAGCACTCATCTTGCGCATAGTTTTGTTATGTTCAAATTTTCAGTCAATATGCGATGTGCTCGCATACTTTCAGTCGATGTTCATGGTCTCTTTGAACTCTAACATCCAATTTTTATTGTTGTTTGTATAATAATATTTTTTAACCAACAACCTCCATTTATGCGTCAGATCGGATACTTCTGGGACTACCCTCGTATGTACCATACGATGCATATTTCAATCGGAAGATTTCATGATAATCGATTATCTTTTTTTCCTTTCTGGATACAAAATTAATTTCGTTCAAATAGGGTACGAACATATCTCGAACGATCGGAGCGGACACAAAATTAGTTCCTCCGCCTTTTATCGTAATTGAGGTTGCAAACAAAGGACCAATCGAAACATAATTAAAGAAAACTGAAAGACATAAACAAATTTGTAGACATCGCTCGACAGTAATCTATCCTTCTGCAAATTGTTTGCGTGCCGATTGTATTTGTAGAAATGGGCAATTACCATTTAATGGATATTAGGTAGATGCCATAAAATGCCGGATATGGCGAATCCATACCCTACCTGTCCGATACATTCTATTATCTTTTTACTTACCGGTTCGCGACCGAATGAAAATCTCGGATATCTTATCGGGTATCTGAGACCCATTCGACAAATTGCATAAATCATGATTCAAATCCAGTAAATAAGCAGTTCTAATATAAAATAAAAATCAGTTTATATGTTTATAAAATAAATATAGTTTTTCCAAACATATGATACAAAAAGGATTTTTTACAACACAGGGTTAAAATGCAGACAAGCATAATGAAAATCATAAATTATTTTATGGAGCGAAAATATTAAAATTTCTTTACGAAACATGAAGAAAAACGTGATGAAAAACTCATATAAATTCTATGCAAAAAAGTGTGGGTCTGGCTAGACCTATTTTATTGTCTCAGGGTTTATATATAGAAATAACCTTTTGAAAAAATTAGAGGAGTTTTGGTATGATCTAAACTTAGCTATTTTGTAAAAAAATCGCAAAATAACAATGCTGATTTAGTATCAGCAACTACTAAATTGGACTCGTTTACTAAAAATATGACACCAGTTGGAAGAATTGGTGTTAAAAATGTATTTCTTATTTAATGTTATCGATGCTGATTGAATTCAATTATGCAAATAATAATTTATAAGATATGATAAATATGTAAAATCTTTTTATTATTGCAAGTACTTTTTATTGTATTTAAATTTTGTCGTAGATGTATTTCATATAGTATCGTTTGTATAAATTGTACCCCGATAGAGCATGAAAGCACGTGTACCGCATTTTGAAACGAAATCAATGTCGTAAAATAATACGACTTGTATTTCCATTTTGGCTGGTGAAATTTGGATATTTTTGTGAATTTTTCGCTATGCAAATTCCCCATTTGTCATTTTAATATTCATAAGGGAATATCGACCGGCACAATAATCTCGTTCAGGGGCACGGAGGTTCAATTGAAAGCGCAGGCTGCTTACGTACAAAATTAATTGGGAGAGCCGCGAGGAGTGGGCCGATTTTAATAGCCCAATCTGAGCGGACCAATGAGCGGCCGGAGGGGCGGGACCGGAGCGTCATTGGGCGCAGATCGGCCTCGTTGCCATGCCGACGACTCACCCCCCGCAACGTGAGCACGCACACCGACGCGAAGCGCGCGCTTGTCGCCTCGATTTTTATTTTGAACATCTGATTTTTATTCAAATATTTTGCATTGAAAAATCATTCAATTGCGCGTTGAAAACCATAAATCGAAGCGCCCAACGATTGTTTGTTATTAGATAGAAGCGTTGAGGAATTTTAAATTTAATTAAATATTTTTTCTTTTAAGTATCGTATATGTTATTTTTAGCGGTTTTACAGTGGGATTAATTGAAGTTTTTACGAGGGTATATTTAAGGGTTAGTTAGAATCGTTGTTGTAAGACTCGGTAGGTAGGGAGGCTCCGCCCCCGAGAGAGGGAGGACCTGTTCGTAGCGCCTCATCGGAGACGGTCGGCTCACTCGTGTGCGGCTCGCGCAGGGCCCACGTCATTAGCGCCCCTCGTCATCGAGGCTCATTTTGACATTTCCTCTTTTACGTCATTTTCTCAATAAAAATGATCAGTGATACGATTTCAATCAGACGTGTTACTTAATAGTGCTCGCCTTTTGCTTATTTAGTGACGCAATGTATGGATATTATTTGCTTATTTTTTAATTTTTGATATAAACTCGTGTGATGTGCGTTTGATTTGAATTTATTCGGGATTTTAACGTATAAATATAAACGATAAGATGTCGTCCATTCATTCGGACGAAGAACAGGAAGAGATCAACGTGGATACGGACAGCAGGCTGTCGGGAGCTTGCGATCAGTCCGATCGTGAATCAGATCGCGATCGTCCCGAATCATACAGTCCCAGGATGAGACACGATGGTCATTCGATGTCCCCGGACATTCACCGGAGTCATTTGACGAACACTCAGACTCATCAGCAGATATCGCTGCCGTTCAGCATATCGAGGCTGCTCGGGAAGTCCTTCGACGACGATAAGAATTTGGTGAGCGCCGCGAGGAGAGGCGTCGACGACCTCATCGACAGGATACACAGGAGAGATTCCAATGAGGATACGACGGACGAAGAGGGACGTCTGAGGAGCGACAATGACAACGACAACGAGTCGGATGGGGCAAGGGACGAATACAGAAGATCCGGGATGGGCAACGAGAGCGAAATCGACGGAAGCAGAGACGACTACCGAAAGTTGAGGGAAGGAAGCGTCGGGGGCTGTTTCATGGGAGGCGGAGGCGTCGGCTACGGAGTCGCGGGACTCTACGGATCCGGGGGCGGAGTGCTGAGGGTACCAGCTCAGAGGGCGCTCGGAGCGCTCGGGGCTCTGCCCTGGGGGCTGCCTCTGGATCCGAGACACGCCGCCGCCGCTGCTTTCGCACACCAAGTCGTCAAAGACAGATTAAATGGTAAGTCTACAAAAGGCAAACCGAGCCAAATTCATTCTACAAAACCGGATACTAAAAAAATACATAAAAAGCCGGTTTTTCAAGCATCGAAGACCTCATTTGGTGGTCCCATAAATAACGAACTTTTGCTTCTGGTCTTTATTGGATATTTTCCATAAAGTCGCCAATCTTTGTTACGATCCGTGACCGAGCGCAACCGGTATTTATTATAATCAAATCGAGATTCTTGGCCGCATTTTTTGACCAAATTGCTAAAAGCAAAGGATGTATACTTAGATAAAGGATACAAGATTTTGTACTCGAAATTATCTCAATTCATCAATTCGATTCGGAATTATTTTAAACAACATTTGAGGATGAAATGTAAATACAAAATATTCAATTTGAACTACGATATAATCTCATAGATTATTCATATCGTATGATTGATTACAAAGACGAAATAATTTCAAATAGTTTCGAAATTGATTCCCCAAAAAAAAAAAAAAAACCATATATGTAAGCATTATTACATATTACGAGGTAATTGCTTAATAGCATCGTCGACGATCGTATTGAACGTTTAAATAGGATTTTAATCTCCGTCATTATTACAGTAATGACGGTGATGTAAATGCATAATCATCTTTGATGATATCCATTCACATGTTCATCACCGATTGTCATCTTCGAATCCCACAATCGATCCGTCATTAAATTTTTAGTTATGACTTCATAGCGTCGGACTGCGGTTAATAAAGAAATTAATTTGCTACTCGGTGAAGCAAGCAAATTTTTCAAGTCAGGGGCACTCATTTTTTCGATGCAATAAATTCGCATATTTTGCACAATAATCCTCAACGAAATCGATCGATTATCTGAGAATTTTTTTTTTTAAAATGCAATTTTTTGCGCTTCAATATGAATATTATATGCAATAAATTTGTGTTCATTCCTTACGTTATTATCCAGTTTTTAGCATATTTGAATATAAAATTTTCGCATTAATTCTTAAAGAGTCTTAAAAATCCGAGCAAATATTTACCTCCCCCAATGTAATTGAGCTAATAAGATCAGCGAACAAAATACAAATGATCGTTTAAATTGGCATTATTCGCCGGTACCCCGATCATAATATTTATACAAATGAATTTAATAATACCAATTAAATATCAGTCATGCAAATATTTTTTGCGCTCACATATCATTCATCTAATTTGTATTTTAAATCGTTTATTTTGAAACATTATATGAATTAAAGTAATGCATGAAAACCATTTGTAATATCAATTTAACTGAAAAGCAAATTTGATCCGTTTATGTTATTAACTATTGATAATATAAATTCTATATATATCGGTGGTGCCAAAAACGTGTGCCGTTTTATATATCAGTTTTATATCATCTAAATTCGTAAAAAAAATGAGTTTAAAACTGCTCTAATACGGAGAAAAAAATAAAAATCCAAATTAAAACTCTCGTTTAAAATCTTGATTTTTTTTAAATGGCGTTATTCGCTGAATTTCGCGTTATTGTGGTGCAAGATGATATTGTGCCTATTGATGAGTTTGTTCAGTGAGTTGATCCAAGTCTCGCATCTAATCCATCAATAAAAAGACTTGAATTTGTCTCCACTGAATCTCATAAAACGTTGTTATCCAATGTTTTAGGCCTCCCAAGATCATCCAGCAACGAAAAATTGTCAGATCGAAATCTGGCAAATCACTTTCTCATCATCTTCGTACACACCACAAATAATTTTACGGGCACTAAAGACAGATTTTCCTTAAAAAAATTAGATTAAATGTCGTTTATGAGTCTGACTTGTAACCAGTTTGAGAATTTTTTCTGCGAAAATTGTAATCTTCTTGACGGATCTCGCTCTGAATAAACTAAACAATGAATGTTTCAAAGTACATAGAAAAAAAAATGCCACAAAAATGTAAAAATGGCACATATTTTTGGCATAAGCGATAATATCATTCGGTAGCAAATTATCTATAGCTTATTAGCCATGGAAATATGTATTAGTGTATGTTCATACATTTATAATTCCATCCCTTATGATGTATTGTATTTTTTTTGTGTGCGAGTCTATTGTGCAAAATAAATGCTTGGGAAGCAAATGATGTAATTAAATGAATCAATTTCGAATTATATGAGAGAAATTTCCGGAAAATGAAGACTCTCCTCTCAGATTAATAGATGGGTATTTCCGTCGTCTTATATATAGACGTCGCCCCTCAAAAGTTTGCTCTCGTACAATTTAAGTGAACGGCGAGTAATGGAGGCATAAGTGTACAAGTGTTTATCGATTTATCCATCCATCTATTCCTGAGTCTTCTCATCACGTTAACACCCACTCGAGCGGCGGCGGCATAAAAAAATATTAAGCCACATGCGTCCCTCCGACATGAGCGAGGGTGTAAACCTCAAACAGCAACCAGGGGAGGAAGCTGAATTTGTAACGGATAGGGATAAGCCATAAAGGAAACTTATTCAGGCTCCTTTCTCGAGTAGAATAGAGCCATATGTTTATAAACGGTCCATATCACTAGTTAAGACTTAGACAAAGTATCATTTTAAGATTTTAGCTCAACTTGGAAATGATTACTTCACCTCCATCGTTTTTAATAGATGGAAATAATAGTTGGGTCTTAATACGTTCAGCGTCACAATTGAACGATTTGTCATCAAATTGAATCGAGTCAATCCTGGAGGAAAACCATTTCTTTAAATCGCAGAGACATTCACACGCCATTGTGTACGCCGCTCTGATCGTACTTCCTCGAAATGATTATGTACTTCTTGCGAAATCCAACAGGATAACTTTTTTGTAAATAATAATCTGCATTATTATGTGTATTATACATCTGACCTCAAATATTATAATTTGAATCACGATTTTTGATAGAGCAGACCCGTCGCTTGATTGGTTCGAATGACATTCGTATGAGTCATTTGTATTAATAATGTGAGAGACTTTATGAAGCAAAACACGTTTTTATGCTATTTATTTCAAATTGGTTTTCTAAAAGGCACCAAATGACGTGTTCGAGATTTATCTTTATTTTTGAGCGATCTTCATAAACACAAATATGTCGATACAAACGTACGAATCGAGCGTGGAGATATTGCAATGGTGATTGCTTTATTATGCATAATAAAATTTAATTAAACGTGATTTAAATTGATTGAAGCCATGCCTTTATAATAACGGTCCTGTACGATTTTATACGAAATTTGCATATTTATTCTAATTTATTTAAGCAACATCGGATGAAATGTCATGCGTGGTAAAAGCATAGGCAATGAGTTTCCATTTTTTATTTATGTTTAAAGAGAAATTTAGTGAATTTATTATCATCATAATGAAACGATAGCCAATATGATAATTATCATTTAATACATATTAACACTTGAGGGTCCGCACTCGCGGCAACGCGAGTTAGCATATCGTTCGAGATCTCTTCTTCTGTTAGGATTTTATACAATACGAATATATTTTTTTTAGTTTTAGACTCAATATAATAATATTTATGATCCTACATGTTTTTTTGCAATAGTTAAAAATATTATGGATAAAATTGTCCTTGAAAAAAAAAGTTTTGTTAAACGCGATTTTCTCGAAACTACTTTTTTCAACACGGTTGACATTATATCTCAAGTTTTAATCACTTGATTTATTTCAAATTTAATATAAATTTTTATCATATAATTATCTATTGTTCCTACCATATTTATATCAAAATTTTGTATTTAAATATTATTTTTAAATTATTATAGCAAGAGCAAAAAATAATTTATTTTCGTCACTTTTTTGTGAAAATAAAATAATTTATTCTTTAACTATAAGGGTTAAAATCGTGTCAACCACTTTTTTTTAATAACAATAAATGCATTGCAAACTTATCTATAGTTTGAAAATCGCTCGATAAACACGCGATATTATATAAAATGATTTTTAAAGAAATTAATAAGAAAAAATCTATTTGTGTTGGCTCTTCAGCAAAAAGTATAAATAAATCATCGTTTTTTCAGCTTGATGGATTTATTTACGAACCAATTATTTTAAATACTTATGCATTATACTATGCGCTTTATAAGACTTTTTATTTTATCAAATTAGCATCGACATAAAAGAAGTTGTTAATGTGTGTTAATGATTGAAATTTTTATTGGAAATTGATTATTACAATTGATGTTCCTAATTATTCTATAGTGCGTCAATCGACTAAGTGTTAAATCCAGCTTATATTAACATATTAAATTACCTTTATTCGATGTTGATTTCAACATAAATCACTGCAATTTGTGAATTAAACATTAGATTATTATGAAATTTGACACGTATTATTTTAAGGTTGTTACTTGTTAAAAATCATACGCATTTGTTAATGATAATGCCAATTATATGTCATCCTACGAATTTATTGAGTGATGTCTTATATTTTTTAAATCAGGGAATTGCAATTAATTATTATATACATTTAAACGGTTTACCCTACTTATTGATTGATGTGTCAGGTTGAGTCCATACGATGTAATTGAATGATCATTTAACAACGCTTTTTTTGCAATTATCCCTTAATAAAATTATAATATGTGAGTTTCTTCATACATTGAGATGCTAAAATATTAAAAAAAGGTAGTTGCGCGTTTTGATATGCTTTTAGCGCTTGATGTGCGTCCTTATGACACATATGAAAAGGTACGTATCAATCGAAGAGCTTTTTTTTCGCTCCCGGGGAAAAGTTGCACACGCAAATTTAACAAAATGGGATATTTGCCTCCCATATCTCGTCGGGATGAAAAGCTTTTGCGCCGGCTTTTATTTTTCCGTCGAGCTTCCCGCGGGACCCTCCCGGGGTTTTTCTTCGTGTAACACAAACCGCGCTGATGTACACGCACATTCGCATACGTCCACTTACACCGAAGCACTCGCAGACACGCAAAATAACAGCAGTTTTATTTGCAGAGTAAGCACGGGATCCGAAGCGCGTATGCCGAGACCCCGAGGGATAACCGCTGGGCTCCTGTGAAATATTTAAAGAAATCGCGATCCGTATATATGGATTTGCAAAATGGCGAACGCTCAACTGACGTAGCTTAAATGCTGTTTAAAATACATAATAAATGCGACCAACATCTTGCTTGGGGATTTTCCCCGTTTTATTTTAGCATCCCATCATATAAAAGGATGTAATATTAAATTAATATCGTTTAAATGTTAAATATTTGTTCGACCCGATGGAAAATCAATAGAATCTATGGTCGTTGTTAAACATAAAGAACATCGTAAGCGATTCATTTATTGCTAATATTCTTGTTTAAATTATGTTCTTTGTGGTAATAAATTTGGAAGATTCTCTCGAATCAGATTTATCATGCCATTCTGATTCAACAACCAATATGATTTATTATTGATTTGATTATCTGTAATATATTTAACGTTCCCATAAAAATCTAGTTCGGGATAATGTGAATTTAAATGGACAAACAGAAAAAGGATTATTTTATAATAACACAAATATTCAGATTTATCTTTTGACTTGATCCTTGAGAAAAATCCCCTGACACTTTGTTAGCATCTATTTTACTTCTCTATAATTAAAAAAAACATCCTTTTCTCAAGAATTATTTAAAATATTGACAATTTTAGCTGTAAAAGTTCCTTATCATCTCAGAAAATAATTGCCTTGATTTTCAGCAGATTTTATATAATGATTCTGACCATAAGATCTTTACAAAAAGTTTCATCTTCATTGCCATTCATTACAACAAATATAAAAGAACATCAATATGCAGCTCCAAGCTTATTTGATAGCACTTTTATCAAGTGCTATGACGAAAATAATTGAACATTCTTGCAATGCATACAGACAAATCATTTATCTATTTGTCAAAATCAATCAGTGAGATGTCTTTATTTGCATGATCAATTAATGTCATCAAAATTCTGCTAATTGAAGCAAATTGTCATTATATCACATCTTCAAAATACAGGGTATTTCAATAGGGACGCTCAATATTTGTTAGATTATAGCAGCCATGTTATTATGGTATTATACAAGGTCAACTTCAATAAAGAGGCTCATTTTTGGATGAATGTATGTATAAATAATCAAAATTTTCGGATTTGGGACGATATAAATCCACACGAGATACACTGTCACGTACTATGTGCCACACAGTGCATGCCACGATAGACATTCTGCATGAGTGATTTAAAGGCATAGTTATCTCACCATTTAATGCTTTTATATTTATATTTTTAGAGCTACCTTAAATGCGTATAAACCGCAAATAATTGATGCCCTCAAAGTTAACATAATGAAGGCCATTCAGCAAATTCCACCCAATTTATGCGACAAAGTCATCGAAAATTATACCTTTTGAATACGTGCTGCCAAACAAATTTACGACAAATATTTTAACAATATTATATTTCATACTAATTGCCATAAAATATTATTTTAAATAAATTAAAAAATGAGTATCCATCTTATACACAACTTTTATTTACGTTTGAAAATTGAGCGTTCTTATTGAAAGATCCTAGGATCCTAGGAAAGGAAGATGACAACTTGATCAATTTCCATAAATTGAATGACGATATTGGATGTTATACATGGAATAACATAATCTTGGTCCAAAGTAAAACCAGTAACACTTGTTCAATCATGGAGACATATTGTTCCTGACATGGAAACAGATTTAATGCAAACGAGAAAACGGTTAATTACGTCTTGCACAACAAAGGATGCTACTTCTCGTCTTCTTTATTCAGTGACAGAATCAGAAAGCTTCTTATCTTATGGAGGGAATTATGTAGAAAAATAAGATACTTCATTTGTATCATATTCGAAACCAAGTAAAAATTTGATGATTCTCTTTTATTATTATTTTTCAATTATCCGTGACCTTCCTAACCAGCATTGGCCTGGATAATCGAGAGTATAATATAAGTTTATAAGGCTGAGATTTGTGGAATATCCAGATTCATTTTTCCTGAAGAAAAAAACTTATGCGACGGCTCTAAGTCTTAATAAAATATTCAAGATCTACAGCCAATATTTTTACTATGTTGTGACTCACTTATTTAAACTACCCTTTTATTATACCACCAGTCCCATTGAAAAGATGTTTGAGTTTGCGAATTTATTTTTAAATTGGAACTGAAGGCTTAAATGATGCCAAACCGAAAATAAGCGCGCTGTTATTAGCGGTTTGTCAATTACGATGCGGTAAATTTGGTAACTCTTAGTCAGGCTCACCCCGTATATTATTAAATAATCATGGTATAAACCAAGCGATTAAGCTGATATAAAAATACTTTAATGATTCTCTACTATGTTTAAGCATTAGCACTTCAATACACATTGGAATCCTGATCCTTAACGATTTTTGTTAGTGATGAGATGTTTCATCATACAATCGTTCTTGGGTAAACGTACATTGTTTCGCCATAACATCGTCGTTTTGATGTACGCGAACGATCATTTTAGTAAAACGGAAGGCCCCGGGTGCACAGGAGGTCGCCTCCTCCGCCATATTGATGTTTTTCCTAAGTGAGAGAGCGCTCATCGATTTACCAGGTTCAGGCTCCGAAACCGCAAACAGTCGGCAATGTCGTAAAGCAAATCCGGCCATCCAATAAACGCTTCGAAGTTTGATATTGCCCCCCAAACTCCAGGAGCACTTCCACGGTGGCGGCCATTTATTATGCATGAGCTCCACAACACAAAGATACGGGGGATGAGCATACAATTTTATATTTTATGATAATCTATAAAGGTTGCCTGCGCCGAACTTAAAAGATGAGATAAGAATTAAATAAGCCATAGGGCGGGAAGAGAACGACCCCCCCGGCTTGCTCAATTTATAACATCTCGCTGTTCAATTCGTCGAATGGTAGATCTTCATCATAATTTATCATGTTGGTGTTTATGGCGAAGCTGGATTTCAATTAAGTTAATAATCGAAACGATATATCGATCAGCGCCATATTACGATCGTGGATCGATGAATATAAAATCTAAGTGTACATTTTAATCGATACTTAATCTATATTTTACGAGGGCGTTAAGCATATTTATGTTTAGTTATTTTATTACGTTTATTGTTGTACATTAACATTGGAATTCGTATAAAACTGATAACATATCGGCAGTATAACGATTTTTTCGCCGTTTGGAAATTAATTCATGATTAAAATTTTGGACGTCATACGATATATTAGGAGGACCCGAAAGTATTAGTATATTTTGAGACTTTATGTTAAAACTCAGTTTATGTCACGGTAACGGAAACATTTTTGTACGTTTATTTAGTAGAACTATTGCGTCTATTCAGGCCTGTAACTAACTAAGTCAAAAGTCACAAAAGCCAATAAAATAATCAAATATGCTTATGGCAAATTGGTATAGTTCGCAGATGCCAATATTGGTGACAGACTATCACTTGGATTAGCAACCGGCCGGTTCTGACACCAACCAAGTTTTGATATAGTGGCTTAGATCTTGAACTTTTATTATAAAGTTTCGGATTTAAAATCAGATTGTGGAAAAAAATCACCGTAACAATAAATTTAGGAGATCGGGATGGAGGTGATCGAGTGTCGAATAGAAAGATTCTCGCCTTTCTTTATTGGTGACGAGAGAGAGAGAGATATGGCCGCAGGAAGAACGTCTTCCCACAGCTTATCTAGCCCCTAGTCTAGCCCACAGTTAATCTGGCGAATTGAATCTACACAAATTAACAGCGTGATTGGTTGGAGATGACATTGCGCCTATACTAAAGGTCAATAAAAGCTTGAAAATGCACCAAAAACAGGAAAACCTTCCGGAAAATCCGTAATCGAGTTATACCCATGGTAAAATGGACATACAAACGCATTTAAAACTCATCGGAAAAACGAATAGGATGGGTGTTATGGAATAGGATGGGTACCGCACGCCTTGACTGAACCAAAAAAACCGTGTTTAATGATAATACGCGCCCTAAAAAAGCAAAATTGACCCTGGATAATGTATAAAAATTAAACTTGAGAAGGTTTACCGCATCCTTTTTATTCATCGGATCTCGCCCCAACGGATTTCGGAAGCTTTTACAAAAAAGGTATCGAAGGACTTCCAAAGCGATGAGTAAATGTGTTGAATAATTAAGTTTATTATTAATACATTTGAACATTTTTTAAGCTATTCGAATACTTGCGGGCCCCCCTAATATATTGGGATACATCGATCCTTCTGTGCGGGCACAATGGGTGTTCTTAAAATGGGGATCGTTTATATTCCGATGGTCGAAACTTTATAAACTACCCTGTCGGTTCGAATTAGATAAATCGAAAAATATCTTAGCCATGCGGCGGGATGTGAAGGCCAAGAAAACTTGGCTAGAAATCACTTAAGGATATTTTACGTCCCCTCGTTTTTGTGAAACGTTTTCATATCTCAAAATGCGGACCGACTTATAAAGAGTTCCCTTAATACAGTGCTTCCTAACAGCGATTCCCCAGGGAATATAATTATATTAAAAATCTATATTAAATTCAAATGAATTAAATTAAATAATGGATGGCATATGCTATTAAATTGGTTTTGTATTACGCTAGTAAAAAATGCAATATAACCGCAGATAAATCCAGTTTAATTGATGAAATCAAGTATTCGGATGACACTTTTAAATTGAATATTATTAAAATAATAATGCAAATAATATGCAAATGCGGATGTTTGAGAATCTGTCCGATATATGATCCGCTGTGAAAGGATATGGAAATATATTTATCGCCCGATGGAAACTTGGCTGATGGGTTTTGCTCCGAATGTGTTCGATATGCATCCAAATAAACATATTTAATTCCTTATCGTGTTAAATAAAAAGAGCATGTACGTATTTTGCATTTTTTTCTTTTTGACGTGTTTTTTAGCATTTTTATTTTCGGTCGTTGACCCGCGCTTTACGGAGGGGCTGAAAGTTCTAAGAGCTTTCTTTTAAATTTCAGCATCCACTTACTAAGTCGAAGGCTTCATAAAATATTGCACATCTTATGAATACATACGGTATGAGGAAACGACAACGCCAGTCATACATATATTAATAATAAACCATTTTAAAAAATAATGCGAAATTACTATACATTTGTATATAATTTACAACGCAAGAGCGAATTATGCTAAATGGTAATATTGAAAGATTACTGCTTTTATAATATAGAACTGTATGCCATATGATGCATAAGATTGAAGCTCTAAAATGTATTTATATTAAATTTTATACATCGTATTTACATATGAAAAAATATTTGTTTGTGACAACCCTGGATAAAAAAAATATTTTATAAAATTACAGTAAGAGAACGGTTTTTTTTCAAAATCTTTGATCTATTTAGATAATTTTCATTGGTTCTCCAAATGATATAATTTGGCATTAGTCTTTCGATATAAAAATCAGTCATTATTCATCACAAAATCTACATCAAAATGTACAGATTTCGCGTTTAATGTGGTTTTATTACCCATAATAATATCTCAAATACAAATATAACATACAATGATAATTGCACAAGCTTTCAACGTTGCGGACGTCAATATATTTTTTCGAAACCTGCATAATTGTATATAAAGGCATTAAATTTAAATGTACAAAGCTGGTTTTTGATCTACAAGTATTTTACGCTAAATATTGTTAAAGAAACGTCTGTTATTTTTGATGTAAGATGGTTAAAGCTTCAGTATATGTGGCTTAAGTTGTATCACGGGAGCTTAATTGAAGTATTGCAATATTAAGTGCGTATAATATTTATTATAAGCAGCTACTAGGTTTATGCAGCTTTCAACATCATTAAAAGTATGATTTTTATTCGTTTTTGTGACCTAAATAACAACCTAATCATATATTTGAAGATTTTTATACATACATAGCTCAAATTTAATGGTAGATTTTTTCCCCATCACGTATGGTAATAATTAGTTGAAAAATTGCACGTTTGTGAATGTCTTATTATCTCACTTATGCGCATATTTTTCAGTTTTATATATGAAATTTTGCATTTTTTAATAATGTCATTAATAGTCTTACATCTAAGACGCTTACATAATAACGTATATATTAGGGGAACCAAAAAGTATTCACGTATTTTGAGACTATGAACGTTATTTCTTAAATAGGCTATGTGTTTTTATGTACTATTGTCAATCATTATTTTTGAGTAAGGGTTTGTTTTAATTATTAATAAGGGTAAAATGTTCAAACTCAAAACCAACAAAGTCCGCATCCGGCTTGTATGCAGCTTCTTTTTGGTTTGGGTTTGAATGCTATAAAAGTCAGTAAAATACTCAAAAAAAAAAAATATATATGGCTAAGTGGTAACATTTCGAAGATGTCGATATTGGCTCCAGAAATTTAAATCGGGCAATAGAAGCTTAAGAGATGAACCGAGAACGTAAAGATCTTCAAATTTTTATAACGATGCACTAAAATCCTTAATCGAGTCAGATCCATGGTAGACGATTGAATAGACTGGAATCCCCTTGGATTACTGTGCGAACATATTTAAAATGCATCAGCAAAACGAATAGGATGGGTGTTATTGGGTAGGATGGATGCCACACGCCTTGTTACATTTATAACTGGTGATGATTTACCAAGTCCGAATTTATTATTAAAAGGGTTATTTTGTGCATATTGTGGGATATGCGGGGAATAATTCATTATGAACTAATGAAACCGGGATAAACACACGTTTACTATTGAGACTTAAAAGTTTTGCATCAAAAATGTAAAGAGATTTGATATTGTAGAAGGAAGACGATACTGCTTCATGATAATGCGCACATTTGTAAAGCAAAATTAGTCCTAGATAAAATACGGGAATTAAATTAGAAAGTGTTACCATATCCTCTTTATTAAATGGATTTCCACCTTTTCAAGTCCATGGAAAACAACCTGAATGAAAAACGATTTAGAATGCAGCTGAAATGATAGATTAAATGCATTAATGTATTGCTCAAGCCAATATAAATGCAATTTATTTGTTAATGTACATCTTCACGTTGTACAATATTAATATAAAATGCAAGTCAAGATGCATCTGAAAGATTGTAGTTCACACATCCGAGAGTTGCAGCATTACGCTGATAGGTAAAATGCACAAAGTATACCGCATTGTATACGACTTGAAAGAGTTTCTGCGAATCTTTTTCTCATATTAAATTTCTTCGCTACTTTGTTGCGAAAATGTTCCAGCATTGTAATAAACTGAGAGGATTTTATTTTTATGCTGCACTGTCTTCGGTATAAAGTCGACACTCGCAACCATAAACACAAAGTATTAAAAAATAGCAAAGACGTCGCAATTATTCCAATTTGAAGTCTCAACAACTTAATATTTAGGCGCTTATGCTAAATTCGAGCGGTCGAATAGTTTTTTATCGTCGGCACTTAATTTTTTAATGCCAATCTCTACCACCCTCGGCGGAGTCTCGCATCACCCCACATCCGTATAAATAATTCTCCATTTTTGGGCGGCGTCGAGGGTGGAACATTTGTTTATGTGATACGCCAGCTAGAAAAACCTAATAAACAGCTCCGACATCTGAATGAAACGTAGACGAATTGCCGAGCTTTGTTTTACAATGTGAAAACATGAGCGTCGCGACGTCTCTTCAGAATTGCTCCGAATTTATCAAAAACTCAATTTTGCAAATGTCTCATTCGATCTTTTGATTCGATGAAAACGCTGCGATAATTCAGTATTTACATCATACATCTGTACGTATGGCTGTGTGTTTTTTACGGGGCGAGTTTTATTAGAGATTTGATTAAAAAATCGGATATTTAGTACGTAGAGAACGTAAATACTCTTAGAGAGGAAAACAAAGCTCCGTGCAAAAGTACGGTCATGAATCATTTTGAAGTTAATCTTATTACGAGTGTAGGTGGGCCCCTTCTCCGCATTAATACAAATGTTTTTGCTGTTGTACCTCCTCAATCTCCACAACTTCCTTCTCTTCCGACGCCCGCAATGTCGGGGGCGCAGGAACAATACCCGGATCCAATCTGTGAACAAAACAAAAAATTAAAACGTGTTATTATTCACCGGCTGCGAAATCCAATCTAAAACATGGCTCTCTCGATTTACATGCAATTATTAAATACCTAAAAGCATGACCGGATCATGAATCATTTGTCGACGATCTCACGATGTATCCATTATATCCATACATTCTCCAATGATCGAACTTCAATCATCGTGCTGATTAAATACATTTAAATCATATTTAAAAGATCGTTATGTTTATGCATCATACGAGAAAGATAATCGTATGAATCAAATGCTTTTGTGAGACTAGTTATATTCAATTGAGTTGAGCGCGTTCCTGATTGGCCGAGACGCTCGATGGTGGTGGGGGGGAGAAAACTTGGGAAAAATGGCGCTGTTCTTAACACGGACACAGCGATTCTCAACATGTGGGTTGCATTTCCACCCCTAAATTTATAGCAATGACTTCGTGCGCCCTAAATCTAATTAAAGAGCGAAATTATTATGTCAAATTTACGCCAACAACTTCACGCATCCATAACTTTTGCCAGCCAAGGGCTATCTAAATTATCGTCAACAGGCACATAATTGCAAAATTTTCCATGTTAACAAATTCATACATTAAAAGTAGTTTTGGTTGAACGATTGATTTTGGATACAAAGGGTCTTTCAATGGCAAAAAGGGAGGTCCAATTTTCGATGCCTTTATCGCATAAATTTGGTTGAATTTACTGAATGGCGTTCATTATGTTAACTTTGAGGGTATCAATTATTTGCGGTTTATACGCATAAATTGAAAAATCTGAAATTTAAGATTGGTTCAAAGGACGCGAGTGATTTAGGGTTTTGATGGTTAGGTTTGGACTTTCAACGATTTCGGAGTTCGAATGCGGAGATGCGTTCATGAACGCAGACCATGTTCAAATATGGCGTTTGATTGCGAGGCGTTCTTTCGATGTATCAGTGGTCCGAAAATCGGACCAGTTGAACACGGAAATCTAGTGGCCACATTTTATGGCTTTTTTTTAAGAGTTTTGGGTAAAAATGTATCCCTGGGGCTTTCCACGACATCCAACTGAGTTGCAAAAATCATTCCCAGCGGCCGGTACCAATAAATTTATACTTTTTTTGAGGCTGCGAGCAAGATTTAATTTTTTTTAACTCCATATAATATATATATGTATTTAAATTATTTTCCCTTGCTTATAATTAAATATATATATCACGATTTTGGATCATTCTGTGCGCTTTGCGAGCGGGTTGATATGGTCCCGAATAGCAGGATCAACATACAGCTTTTACAGTTTTTGTCTTATTTAGCCCCAAAGAAAGAAGTCTAAAGGCGTTAAATCGGTGGCCAATTTAAGGCACAACCAAGCGAAATAACCATGCCTTCAAATTGTTTGTGCATAATGTCCATCATGGTATGCGCTGTATGGCATGTACCGCCATCCTGTTGGAACCACATGTTGTTCGTATTCATATCTTCCAGTTTAAGTTAAAAGAAGTCGCTTATCATCGCTTGTTCATACATTCATCAAAAAATGAGCCTCGTCGCTAAAGGTGCTTTTTTAAGCTACTGATTTTAATTACTATACATAATAATTTGCATAATAGCCAAATACTATTAAATAATTTACAATCAATTTAAGTGATGATACTTTAATAATACGGCCGCTATAATCTAACAAATGTTGAGCGTCCCTATTGAAAGATTTTTTATTATTGATGATTTTCAATAAATGTTAGAATACCATTGGTCAATCATTATTCGTTTAATTACAGTTTTTTGTTAGCTCAATCACCTTAACTTGACCAATTTGCCTATGATGAATAACATGAAAATAAACGACAACTTCCACAAATTAAAGTGCAAGTTCTTATGAATAAATAGAAGCAAGAAAATTCGTTTAATCATTGAAATTGTCGATGGTTTGGTTTAAAATTATGCTCTTCATTTTTTGAAACCGACCTATATTTTGATGTTAAATAATAGTCAAGACACTGACAAATTAGACAGAATTGCATATACATAAATGATTCAGGTGAATTAAAAAGAAATACGCTTAATTTGGCAACGTCGACACAAAGAAAGAAAGATGACGACAGGAAGCAAGAATACGGCCAGGATTGAGAATCCCGAGTCGGGGGAGGCAGGCGAGTCGGTGTAAATTGAAACAGTGTTAAATTACGGCGCACTCCCCGCCCTTGTCTTTCTTCTCTCGCAAATGTAATAATGCGATGGGACGGCAGATAACTTCATTGAAGATTCATCCGGGGGTCGGTTTACGACCGGAACAACGGAAAACCTCCGGAAACTGAGTAATGCACGTAATCACGAACGCATCCAATACGTCTACGCAAAACGCACGTTTCGGTCCCGGGTCGAATTTGGGATTCCCGGACTGGCTTTATTGCGGATGAACTGCCCTCAAACAGAGCATTCGACACTAACGGCATCGCTCCGAATGGAGTGACGTCATTTTTCATCAATTTTAAATTCGGCCATCCAATTTTCCACGGCGCGATCGATTTAAATCGAATTTAAAATCTGTCATATTGCGCGCGTTTCATTTTATTCGATTGCGCCCGACCCGTCGGAAATGAGCTCGAATTTCCGCATGGCGAAGGGGTTGAAATTACCCTCGCTCGTTTGGCTAATAGAGCAGTCGTTATTCATAAACTGGGTTCATTGTAATCAGCGGTTACCGCTTCGCATTGAGCGCAGCCGGGACCTTCCTGTTAATTTAAGGGGATGATTTTCATAAGCAGTTTTATTTCGGAGCAAATTGCTTGTTATAATCGAAATTTTGTACGACCCTTTTATTCAATCTAAACGATCTATAAAATTATGATAGCAATGTTTGGCTCAATTTATTTGACGACTTTTAATTCAGCAAGAAATTAGCACTTACACACACAGTGTGAAGATCATCAAATGTTATATTTAAAATCAGTGCTTCATTCGAGAATCGTTTCGCCAAAAAAACTATCTTTAGCGACGAGGCCCATTTTTGAATGAATGGAAATTGTTGGATTTAGGACGATACCAATTCACATAAGATAACATCTGTAGACTTCTTGTTTTGGAGCTATCTTTAATCGAAAGTTTATGCGTATAAACCGCAAATAATTCATCCCCTCAATGTTAACACAATGAACTCATTTATTAAATTCAATCAAATTTAAAAGTCATCAAAAATTGATCCTCTCGAATACGTAACATCAAGCAAACTATCCATTGTATTTTCTTAAATTCATCTACGATTTTCTGCAGTAAAATTTGTATACTAAACATTTATATACTCCAAACTAAAGACATATATTCATGTTCAAAAATCTATTTTTCTCTTAATAAAAAAAATCATAAACAGAGCTTTGCTAGATTTATTCTTATGATCGTATGTGTTATGAAAGTTTGGATATTCACATTGGTGGAAAAATTATATCGCATTAACATATGTGGGAAGCCAAAAATATAACCAATCGATCATTTCAAAGCAGGTTTAACCTGATTGAAAATATTACTTAGGTTAGTTATATGTGAAAAGCAATACATAATACCGGGAATTTTTAGTTCGATAGTGGAACCGAAACTGACCCGATTTGAAAATATTGAGTTTTTCGGTTTACAAAAAAAGGGTTTGGTTGATTTTTATGTTAATATATTATGTGACATTTCACTATTCTTATGCAGAATTTATAGAGCTAATATATCAATAATTCAGATAATATTTTTATCAACCCAAATTCCAGCTTACCTATTCCTATATATTTGCTATGCACCCAAATTGAGACTCCCAGATTTCAGCTTGTTTTCTAATGTTATGTAAAGTAAACTGGGACTCTTCTAAACTTCCAGCCAATAAGCACCGAATCAATTAATTATAACATTATATACTACTAGTTTTAAGAGAAAAAAAACTTTTTTAAATTAATAGTGATGTTACTATAGTCCCAACCTCAAAGAAAAAATTTTTTTTTTCAAAAAATGGCGACTTTTTTTTAAAAAAAGTATTTTTTTTTGACAGTTTTAATTTTTTTGAAAATAGTTTAAAATAAAATTTTAACATAAATATGGTAGGAACGATAGAAAATTATATATAAAAAGATTTGTACTACATTTAAAGTAAATCATTTAATGAAAACAAGAGATATCATGTCAACCGTGCTGAAAAAAGTAGTTTCGAGAAAAACGCGTTTAAAGATTTCATTCTGGTACTTGCCACATCACTAAAATGGCTATAAATCCGTAAATAATCAGATTTTTTTTGAAAAGATATATTCTTAAAAGTCTAAACTTAGAAAATTACGATTCAAAATTCTAGACTGGAATAGGCCTTTAAAATGATGTCATCAATGAATGATTTATATTATATTGGAATAGCAGAAATGAAAAGCTTTAGCTTTTCATTTTTTTAGCTTTTCAAATTTACTCTCTTTAGAGAGTAAATTTGATAATATTATTGATGTAGAATGTGTATTATAAAGAAGGATGCTAATGTTCTAAACTATGCTAGAAAATAAGTTTTTAATATAAATAAAAACTGAACCGAAAAACGATAAAACCGCTCTTTTTCTTGTAAAGATAGTCGTATCCAAACCGATATTAATGCTTGGAATTGAATCGGAATGAGAACCGAAATGAAAAAATAACGGTTCGAAGCCCTGAAAAAAAAAGATTTGTTTGTGTATGGGGAAAATAGTTTGATTGTCATTGCTATACGATGTTTTTAACGAGCTATGTTTTCCCTACGCTTCTCAATATATTAACGGACGCTTAAATCGAAATGTAATTCAATTTCCATTAACTACAAACGAGTCCGGTTTAGTCGGCATGATTATTACGCATAATTTTATCAAAAAACGCTTTTCACGCTCGAACTTTCAAACGGTTTCATTCACATTCAAGCGTAGAAATCGTCGATTTGACCCGTTCGCTTCGATTTTGGAGTAATAACCGGTTAACGAATTGTGAGCAATATCTGTCCGTATTAAAAAATGATTGATTAGAAGCACGTAAAGAATATGAATAGGCCTCTGGAGGAAGTTGTGCGTCTGTCGGCGGTTAGTACGAGCCGCGCCGTTTACACAAATAATACTGCTCCGTAACATAATGAGAGTATAATTTGAATCACGTGAGTCGGTCGTTAGGGCTGAAGCTGGCCAATCGGCGGCCGAGCTTTAATGCGTTTCGTTCTTCGGGCAGACGTCATTATTCGACAAGCACTTTTATGTCGGATATTATTACGGCCATAGATGGGTTCTTCATACGTTTAACCCCCTCCGGACTCGTATTTATTATAGCGTGTGCGTACACTTTGTACGCCAAATGTATGCGGCCGTTTCGACCTTATTTGCGGCTAGGGCCGCCCACTATGTCGGAATGCAATTACCGACATGTGTCGATCATCTTAAACAGTATAAGCTTTTTTTAAAAATAAGTCTGCGACCGACCTTTACTAGTAAATGATCATATTTCGCTCTCATGACTGTGTATTGAAATATTTACTAGCGAGATTATATCAAACAATCACATCCTGATTAGACAAAGATCTACATGTACAAAATATGCATAAAAATGACATTTTATTAAGCAACCATAAGCATGTAAATACCTCATTTATATATCTTAAATTTGTAGATATGTAACTCATGACTTAATATTATTGATGAACTTCATCTGTAACACAATATTTAGCTTCTTTTAAAATCACAGACTCGTAGATATGTCTTAATATTATAAAACAATGCTTGAAAGGACACTAAGACAAAATCAATTTAATAATCAGATTAAATGCATCATATTTGTATTTTTTGATAAATAATAGGGAGATTCGAAAGTATTTGTACATTTTGAACCCATATGTTTGAGCACAGTTTGTGTCCAGACATAATGACGGCAAAATCTTTGTTGCCGTCATTTTTTTTGTTGTTGTATAAATATTGTTAAACATTATTTTTGTGCAAAAGATTTTTATTAATGTTAAGGGTAAAATTTTCAAACCTGAAACTCACTATTCTGGTATAATTGCATGCTGTAAATCTTCAAAGATGTTTATGGTAAATTGGTTAACAGTCCACAGACACCAATATCGGTTCCAAAAATTTAAATCGGGCAATAGACGCTTAAGGGATGAAGTGAGAGCCTTTTAATTTTGATAAAGATGCACTAAAACCTCTAATCGAGTCAGATCCGTGGTAAAATATTGAGGATTTATCGCAAACACTGGAATTCCATTGGGACCATTTAAAACTCATCGGCAAAACGAATAGGATGGATGTTATGGGGTAGGATAGGTATTGCACGCCTTAAACGAACACAACAAAAACGATTGTCGAAATACGTGTTATGCCTATATTTTGTTGTGTTGTCAAGAAGACAACACAACATCACAACAACAAAAAAACACAACAACAAAAAAATCATATCATATTTTCATTATTTTAGCATTACAAGCCTAAAACATACATATTACATTATTCGTGTTTTTAATACGATGAATGCATGAATTGATCTAAATTTTAACGAGACTTTCAATGCTCTTAAAGCATTCTATTTTTGTACGGATCCTAAAACTATTGCGCGGTGATTAAAATGCTATATTGATAGTATTTTAAAATAAAACACATGGAATATATTATTGATCGCATATAAGCCGTCGAATCGATTCAGATAAGCCTTATTATGAACGCGTGTCATATAATGATTTATATCAATAGCTTCGACGATATCAAATACATGGAAATCCTTTTTAAGATCACCCAAGATGTCAATAAATTTGTGTGTTTATTTTGAACACAATAACGACAGGATATCGAATAGACTCGATTCAGTTATGGATGAGATGCGGAAATTGTTTTTTTTTCGCAATTATAAAAATTGCTTTTATTCAAGCGATTATCGATATTATCTATTGTGTGTCGCATTGAATTATGAATCTCATTGGAATGCTTGATTTAAAGAGTTCATATTTAAATAATGAAATGATGACCGTATCCAATTCGTAAGAACGCCTCGTCTCGTTTTAATGTCAGTAATCGTTCCAATCAATTTACATCTGTTGGCGAGCTTTACACGTCCCCATAAAAGGTGAACGTACAAGACAATAGTTTTGCTTCGTAAAAAAAAATATGTTCACGTTTCTTCACCTTTTTCGTGTTCCCAAGGACCCGGCGAGGAAATTAAAGTCGCTATCGTAATTGAGTTTTTAATACATTAAATTGTTCAATTGTTCGGGGCATTAGGCGGTTTAATGCGCAGTTAGGCCAGATAATGGCTTCCG
Organism: Stenopsyche tienmushanensis; assembly: GCA_008973525.1. NCBI lineage: Eukaryota > Metazoa > Arthropoda > Insecta > Trichoptera > Stenopsychidae > Stenopsyche > Stenopsyche tienmushanensis. The sequence continues at coordinate 174,728 of WACJ01000052.1, read as the reverse complement.
TCTTGTAATGAAAATAATATAAACATATCGTGAAATACAATCCAATCTAGTAATTTGATCTTATCTGCGAGCTCAGCGATCGTAATGCCGGCTCTGTGAATAAAATAAGAATTACTTTTAACAAAATGGTTGCGTTTTTAAAAGCAAAATGGCCACCGGGCCGCAATTATAATGATCGAATTATTTTTTAATACGAACAGTGACTAATGTCGAACTTGTAATTCGGCGTGTTTACAGCTCGTATAGCAATCAAAAAATATGTAGGACATTAAAAGCGTAATTTATTCTCGACTCATGCATAAAATTGTAATAAAATTTATGCATACACGTATTAATACGCATGTAAGCATCTAGTACTATTCGTATGGCTTTCATTTAAATCTAATTTCATTAATTGCGGCGATTAGACTGAATCATAAACATGCTCTCAATTTTATATGCCGCCATTTAAATCGTTCGTCACTGAATATTCCACGTTGTAAATCGAAAAATTATAATTCTTCCGGATGCTTTCGCTGTAATACATTCTATTGCAATTAGTCAATTGCCGACGATTCCGGCGTTTATTTAGAAATTGTGCCCAATTTCGTATTAAATTAATTATGTTTAAGTCGGGATGATGTTATGACCACCGTGTGAAATTAATAAATCATATAAAAGTAAGTGGGCGGGATTCATTAAAATTTATGCTTCTGATTGGCCAATACGATTTAATGGAAACTCAATTGAAATAAGTACATCAATACACATAGATTATATATATACAGCATATTTAGAGGGAGGAGCTTTATCTTTAAGTCTCCCCCTCTCTTGTAAAAATCAATTAATCCAATAAAGACTTATTTAATTTGTATTTTAAATGCAGTTATTTTTAGTTTACATATAATATACATCTTTCGCGGATAAAATAATGCATAATTGAAAATCTGCAAAATGCTGAAAATATAATATGTTTAGTATTTGCTGAAATCGATATAAATTTAATAAGATACTTAAATAAACACTGATCAAATGTAATTATATAACTTTGAAAAAGCTTTGGATTATATTTGGAAAAAATTATTTACATTTGAGTCTGTTTTTATGCGGATCTTTTTTTATGCGCTTTTTAAGTTATGCGGTTTTCAAAAATAATGGAATCTATTTCATAATTTTTCTATGGAGCACAAAGCTTTTTTATGCGAATGCGCATATAAAAATATAAAAGTCATCCACATTTAGAGCATCCAAATGTAAAAATAGAGTTTCTTCCTGTTTAAATAATGTATCAAGTGCAGTATCTCAGATTACTCCACACATTTTAAAATTCTTGTTAGAAAGCAGTTTGATACGAATGTATCAAAATAATAAAAACTTCGACATTGTCAACTGAAATCATTACTTTGGCAAATCAACTTGGTAGAGAAGGCTTTGATATTTTACTCAAAATGATGTCGATGAGTTGCTTGAGGATACTCCCTTGAATGGTATTATTGGTTTGATGTTATATGGCAACAAAGAAACAGAAAACGATATTGAAGTGGAAGAAACTCCTGCCCCGCTTACTGTAAAAATTATACAAGAAACTAGTTAATCTATTTATTGTACATGACTCAAATTCTGAACGAGCTTTCGAATTCCAGTGCGAGCTTAAGAATTGCATGTCTTCATATCACGCACTGCTTAAAAAAATATTGGTTAATCTTTGCAGAGTTTTTTTATGCGATTTTTGGTACATTTTATCACATCGATTTGAAGTTATGCGGTTTTTTTAAAAACAACGGAACCTATCCCTTTGTTTTCTATGTAGTCAAAGTCATTTTTTATGCCGATTTTTTCTCCTTGTGGAACGTGTCTATCGCATAAAATCAGACCCAAATGTATTGTAATATTAGGGAGACCCGAAAGTATTCGAATATTTAGTAACAAGGCTATCACACTGTATGTACAAAATAATATTTTTATATAGTCAATCTGGCTTAGGGGTTGGAATTGTTTTTTTTTCTTTTAGAAACTCATTCCTCATCATCAACTACAACACAAAACATTTTGTTTTGTTGTCAAAAAAGCGTTGTACGTGTTTCGTCGCTCGTTTTTGTTGTGTTCTTACTTATCTTACATCTTACTTCATAGTTTTTGTTGAAGAGTTTTAAATTATTTCAATCTTTACGGTAACGCCTCAATTATTTAAGAATAAATATTATCTTTTAATTAATTGATATTTTATTATTAAAATGAAGATAAAACCGGTGTTTTAATGGCAAATTGATGTTAAAAAATAAACAAAATTCTGATAAATAACAATTATCAGAAGACATACCATTGTTTTTAATCATTTATGTTAATTATTTTATAAAATAAGATTTAGTTTTGCAATGAATTACTTGAGATAATTATATGCTGATGATGATTACCAAGCTAATCATTAATACTCTATAATATGATGTAATAATTTTAGTCATTGACGCTGTGACGTTGGACTGCAAATGTAGAATATCTTATTATTCATTTTATCGCGAAAATATTATTAAAGCCAGTAGATTAACCCCTCTAAGAAAAAATACTGGCAATACACCTTGCGATTCACGGGCCATAAAAATGTATTATCTTCCTTTTATAACAGATTGAGAACGATTAACATGCTGCATGCATGTTTCAAATGCCTAAGATTAATTACTCACAGAATTGAGGTCATTTAATACATTTATCAACACAAATTCTATATGCTGGTACGTTAATGTATCCTACCTGGAAAGGCAAAATTTATCATCATAAGCAAAACTTGTAAAACAACATTAAGAATTTTTTTCTTTATACAATTTGCTTTTACATAATATTATAAATCAAGTTTAAAAAGTAAAATATATAAAGAAATTTTATACGGTTAGACGGGGTTTGTTCTGTGTGCGGATGAAACTTAATTTTTATTCAATAGTCATCTATATTATAATTAACCAAAATATTATTTAAATAATAATCATTGACTAGTTCTAATGGATCAATCGCGATCAATCGATTTTTGCATACAAATTCATCATTTTTCGAGGCCTTATAAAGATTTTGCTGCAGAAGTTGGTGTTTATAATGTGTCTATAGCAAATAAGCAAATAAAAGTCAGATATTTTACAGTCAATATCTCGAAACATATAATATAAATATATTTGGTGATGTAATTTAATTTTTTTTATTGAAAATCAATGTTCACTGACGGAAAAGCATAAGTTTTTATATAAAAAAAACTTAATCTTACTGAAAATAATATTTTAATCATCATTTGTATTCTTTAAATAAGTACATTCGATTCTTCTAAGCACATTTCTATTTTTTTTTTATTGATACAAACAGAATAGATCTAAGCAACACAAGGTACATTAGCTTTAATTGTCTTTTACCAACAAGAAATTAGATTTTTTTACCCCATATTTATAAAAATTCCAATTTATAATTGTTCAAATTTTGCAAACTGAAATTTAAATGATTTAAAACTATATTTCAAATTTAGTTGTTATACGTTGCCTTGTTAAAGGGTTTGCATGTATTAAAAAATTCAAGAGATTTTATCTAAAATCTCTAATCTTCAGCGGTATTTATTGGGTTAAAGAGTCATATCCATTATCAGAAATAAACACATTTGCCACATATAACAAATTAAGGATAAGGATTATTCTAATAGAATTTTAATTTATGTAAAAGAGACCGTGCGGTACCTATCCTACCCAGCAACACCCATCCTATTCGTTTTGCCGATGAGTTCTAAATATTATTACACAGTGGTTCGTGAGGATCGTGGGTATTTATAATAACTCCTCGATTGTTTACCGTGGATTTGATTCGATTATGGATTTTAGAACATCATTATCAAAATTTAATGGTCCTCCCATTCTTGGTTCATTCATCATCTTTGGATGTTTTACTGACTTTTGTGACATTCCAATCCAAATCAATAAAAACGTCATACAATGCTGGATGTGGACTTTGCTATTTTTGGGTCTGGACAATAAAAATCCTTAACAATAAAAAAAATCTAATGCACAAAAATAATATTAATTAACAGTTCTACAAAAACAATATCTTATATAGACGTTTTCGTAATTGTGTCTGGACACAAACTGAGCTCAAACATAGGGTCTCAAAATATATGAATACTTTCGGGTCCCCTTAATAAATTATGCATTAATTTAATTTTAAATACAAATTCGCGTATTAAAATTGATTAATCCAGCGTATTAATGACATCGTAGATTTCTTTGTTGCGAAATGAATTGGCCTCAAGAGCACCGTTTTGGATATGCGGTCGCCATTTACACTCCATCTGCATAAATGAAAAATGGTAGGTCCGCTTATTATTTTACGATTTGGGATGGAGGCATTGTTTTTGAGCAGTGCGAATGCCTTTTCTGTCGTCTTCAATTAACATTTTCATGAGGCATAACGAAGCGCGGTTTGCTCCGCCGACAAATTAGAGATAAACGAGCAGTTAAGCGACGAAATCGGCACAAAAAGCAAATAAACGCGATCATGTACCAAAGTCGAAGAGTTTTACACCTGCCGCCGGTTGCCTGAGTGTTGGCTAACCGCAAGATGTATTTTACAATTCACCCCGCATGACATAGTCACGACCGCCGTTGCGCAATACGCCATTATCCGATCGTAAGCGGTTAAGTAATGCGGCCATCTCTAATGATAGCTGCTCGATGATGTCGAAGTTGCCATCTTATGTCCTGAGACGATTCAAATTTTGAGTGTGTTTTGTTACAGCGAGTTTTCCCATGACGAGACGCATCGGCCACCCTTATCAAAATCGGACGCCACCGAAGCGCAAGAAGCCGAGAACCTCATTTACGAGACTGCAGATTGCCGAATTAGAAAAAAGGTTTCACAAGCAGAAGTACTTGGCATCAGCAGAAAGAGCAGCCCTGGCGAAGGCTCTAAAGATGACCGACGCACAAGTCAAAACGTGGTTCCAGAACAGACGCACGAAATGGAGGTAAAACACTCATTTTTTTACATTTAAATCAATCCAATTCTTAATATAATAACGTTTGAGAAACTCAGATCGAATCGAATGAATCGCTCAAATGTCATTTTAAATTGAAAGGCCTTACCTGTGTTATTTCGTATTGCGAAATCCGCTGATGAAAAATGGCAATATTTACTCAGCATATACGTTAATATTACCATAACTGCCTCGGGCTGTTTATTATTTTTTTATTAACCAACATAAATGCTTCGAAAGTGCATATCAAATATTAGCTCATAACAGTAGTATTAAAACATTTTTTTTTACAATCATTTTAATGTGGCATTGAGTGCAATAAAAATTCATTGAGCGCCCCTGAAGAGTAATCAAAATGCAAATACGCCTCGAATAATGGAATTCCATATTGACCCAAAGCTTTTAAATCCAATAGGCAATAAGAATTTTCCACGTATGCTTAAAAATATGCTTCTATTTATGACTCAACCCCATTTAACCCAAATCTTAAAACGTATATACAAATCGGCTCATTCAACACGTTTTAAAATATTTATGTTCGATTTTTAAGCAAAAAAGAGCGTTTTTATGATATTTACTATTGAGATGTGTGCATATTTTCATCTTAAAATAAATATGAATTGATGAAATTCAAGCACAGCATATTTCACATCCATGAAATACAAATCTGGTTGAGAAATATTATCGTTTATATCAACACTTTTATGCATTGTTCTTCTGTAATCAAAACATTTTGTACATAATTGTGCAATTTGAATTATGCAAACGTTCTTATAATCGCATTTTACTTAATACGCAGTTGACACAATGTATTTTTCAATGGATTTTTTTAAAATAGATCCCTGTAAATATCCATTATCAATCATATCTAATTGAAATGATTTAATGAGTTAGGATTATTACCATTGTATTATCTGCTAGATCAAATATTATCAATTTAAATCATTAACTTTATGAATCTGCTGATAAGGTCTTTCATTCTGGATCTCTTCATGTCTTTTATGGGGTTCAGTTTTGATAAATATATAAACCAGATCGGTTAGGATCAGTAGGAAAATCAAGATAATTTTTTTCTTTCGACCTCAGAAGCCCTTGTAACCTTACTTTCTAAATAATCTTAATAGAATGTGATCGTTGTTATCTGTATGAGGGCATGGACAAAATATTGTGGTGATATTTGAATGATGATTTCTGCTTAATAACATCAACATCTATTTAACAATCAATGTATCTATCCATTTATCTCAATGAGATCAATGCCATAAATGACTGGGATAAATCAGTAAGCGTATCATTTGAAGGATTAAAATAAACGCCTTGTTGTAATGTATATTATTGTAGTTTACTAAAATAAAATGGCTTATATCATGTAAATATTATATAGTGCTAATATCCAAGCATTATATTTGGATGAATTTATATTTTTGTTTGCATTAAATTAATCCTATCTATCAATACAGTTTGTAATTAAATAAATTAAATTTAATTTAATTATACATGGTGTATACGTCCAGCTTAAGAATATTTCATATTAGCCAATGAAATATGCCGGCACGCGATCGCCAATCAATTAAGGCTCTTGCGTCCAAGGCGCGAAGGATCAAAATTGACCGCACCGAGACGAAAATTGTATGGATTATTTTTATCGATCGTATCAACATTGCGTTGTCGTATTAATTGGCGTGACATTTGTTTTAACTCGGCCGATTACCGGCCGTTTGTGTTCCGATGCCAAAGCGAACATTTAAAGAGCGGACAAGTCGCCAATTGACGTTCACGTTTCGGATAGCGACATTAAAGTTTCAGATCGAAAACCGTAACACCGGGGTAATCAAGATACGCGTAAAGGGTCCGTGTTATTTTTTATTCGGGTCGTGTTGTTGGTGCATGTCCATTTAACAGTGGTGAGGCTGTTGGCGCCACCGTTCGCTATCTCCGTGTTGGCTGTTGCTCGTTGTCTGAGTCTCCCCGTCCCGGACAGACGGACACAGATTGTCCATTAAAAGACTCGCTCCTACATACAACTGATAACGACGGATTCCTCAAATGCTCATCATCGACGGCCTCAACACTCTTCGCACTACATCCATTCGACACGTCTGCATTTACAACCGTATCACCCATGCGAGATCACAAATTCATCTATCATACGTATGCCGAATAAAAAATATGATAATAACCACAAATTCCATAATTCAATGTCATCATCTCTAGATTGCTATAATCCGGATTTAACTTTTGGTACGAATACAAAACATATTTTTCCGACGGTATGCAATATGTGGCAAATTTAAATTATAATCGCATTAAGGTCGGGGACATTTGCTGTAATTCGACGATAATTTAAACAAAATTGCATTTAAATTCAACATTTGACACATTCGCTAAGCCCAAATGCAAACTGTGCTTATTGCATTTAAGACAAATATTCAATTTTCATTTGGATGACTTAAAAATGTGCGTTTTATACGTAGGCATTAATGCATGAAATGATTAGGGCGTATCATATGAACGTTCGGGATTAGTTTTGTGTGGCTTTTACAAAAAACAAATTAGCTTCGAGCTAGAGGTAAAGACTGCATTATGGATTCATCTAGTTTTAAAAAGGAATACACTTAAATCTTTTTTTGTGCGGTAGATGCGTTCCGTGGAATATTGCACAAAAATAAATCGCACAAAAAAAGCTATGACTTACATAAAAGAAAATGTAGATGTGTTCCATGAATTTTAAAAATCGCATAACTTTAAAATAGCTATATAAAATATATCCAAAATTGCATAAAAAAAAGTTAATGAATAAAAACAGGAAAACAATAACATTTTTGGTAGCATTTAAAGGTCGTCTTGCATGATTGGTAAAATTTTAAGGATGTCTGACAGTTTTTTTTTTTTTAAATAGTTAAAAAATTTTGACATAAATCTGGTAGGAATAATATAGGGTTATATAGATAAGATTCGTACCCAGTTTGAAGTAAATTAATTAATTAAAATCTGAGATTTGATGTCAACGCGTTAAAATATTTATTTATGGTTAGACCGGCAAAGTTGCCGCGTCACTAAAATAGCTATAACTCCGTAAGTAGTTGGAATTTTGGAAATTCCTTTGGAGAATGTATTTTTAAAAGTCGAAACATTGAAACAGTGGAAAAAAAACGAAATCAATTTTTTCAAAAATTTAAAGCAGAATAAAGGGCGTGGTCGTAATTCAGCGATAGCAGATGCAATATGATGTACACAGTTTCAAATTATAATTTTTTTCCAAATTTCGGTTAGCGTTGATGATTTATTTCCTATTTTATCTAAAATATCTTAATACGTACACTTATTGAAATAAGAATTTTAAAAATTGTTTAAAAAAAACCGCATAACTTCGATATCACACAAAAAGAGGTTTGAGTGTAATGTATTAAGCCCTTATTTGATTGAGCACGCAGTGAAGCGGGACTTCAGGGATGGGAAGAGGAAGGATACGCGCGCAATGTGGCTGTTGAGCTCCGCTCACGGGAGAGAGGGCATCAGTCTCACAGAAATACAGCGCGTAATTGCACCACTGTTTTTTTTTTCAAAAAATTACTAATGCTATATCATTATATAAATGTATTGTAACCGTTTTTAATGAATTTAACAGGCGTTTTCAAATGAAATGTCAGATTTTTTAAACACTCATTTCGTTTTTATGCTCCTTTTTATGCATCAGGCGTTGCTGAAAAGTTTCAGTTGATCTAATGCCGATTTTATAGACAATTGCTTAAGCTCCGGGGAAAAAATTAAATCAGAAGGTCGCCTGAATATGGTGAGAAAGAACTCTGTATCCCGACTTGGATAATTTTCAAACGGTCAATTGTGAAACGTGCAGTCTTGCATTATCGTGCAGAAGTATCGACCCACGCCTTTTGGCCGGAGAATGCTATTCGAAACAAGTCTGCAAGAATAAATGATAGACGACGTCTTCGCTAGACCGGCATGGCCATCATCGTCCTAGTATAAAATCCAGCTCCCACATGCCGCCTTGGAGTTTCTCCGCAGTCTAATCTTCATCGTTATGATATAATATGCAACGTGGATCATATTCGATATAAAAAATGGTGCCATTTGATGTTTATGTCTTTTAAATGCAATTTCACCAAAAATGCGGCGTGGCGATACATAGACGTCGAACTACAATCAAAATTTGTGTGCTTGATGATTAAATTAATCATTTAAGCTCTTTGTAGGGCATTGCGGTGTAATTGATGAGTTTAGTTCAATTTCCGCCTGTAATTTTTCATCATCAATGTTACCAGTCAGTCATCTACGTGGCTCATTTTTTAATTTAAATTAATTGCATTATTTTTAGCATTTTTATCACGTTTTACGTATATTTTTAAAATTATAATTAAGTGATTGTGTGATGCAAAATGCAGTTAAAGCTCATTTTAATCACTCACAGTGAGCGATTCAAAAAAGCTCATTCGTCAATACGTTATAATCAATTAAAGGCGACAGTTCTGGCGGCACCCAATAATTTTAATTCCATATTGCAAAGATACTAAACTCATTAAAAATATTGGCATTATTTACATCATAAATTTCACGTCCAATCGTTTTATTTAAGCGACATTTTCATTAAAAACCGGATAAACTGGTTTTTAGGGACATTTTATACGATGTCACAGATCCAGCTCTATCGAAGGTATTAATTAAATCGATTTATGAGGCATAAACGCGGGGAGTATCCTTGACGGCTTTTTATCTCCGATTACATATTTCATATGATATATCTACGACCAGAATAAGGCAATAATTTACAAAAAAGTATGTCATCACGGTAGCAGTTGTACACAATTCCACGACAATGATTTGTGAACACCGTCTCAGACTTAGATAAGAACCCTGCGATGCAGAGATGCAAAACTGTTTGGGTGTTAATCGATTTTATTCGTTAAAATTCATATTTATTAATGCACAAATTTGCTTTTGTAAAAAGCGCTCGAATGTCGTTCATCTTGGATGCCTTTTGTAAAATGAGGTGATGTAATATGCGAAAGATTGGCGATCCCTGTCGGCCGACTAAATCCCCCGACGTTAAGTGAATTGTCAAGTTTTTTCATTAACATGATGATAGTCTCAAAACTCGGATGTATCTCACATTTATCTTCTCCATTAATATAAGTCAGCGACGATTTGAATGTATATTAATATCGCATTCATTGTCTAAACTTTGGATGTTTAATTTAACAGAAAGACGCTAAAACGTAATAAATACGCATATGACATTAACATATAGTGGAGAATTTTTAGATATTCCGATAGATTGCGGACGCTTGGGATTTGGACGTTAAATCTATGTTAGGTGTATCGGTAAATATTGTCGTTCGTTTTGAGCGAACACAAGACATATCAAATCGTCACCATCATTGCCAAAACAAGAGATATTCAATTATAAGTCGGAATTTTGCTGTACAAATTTATTAACAATATATTAACATATAAATGAAGTATCTTATTTTTCTACGTGGTTATCTTCGATATTAGAAATACAGTTATCCCATTGGATAAGAAGTTTCTTAATCCTGTTACTGAAGAACATTTGATTTCGTGCGAATGAGAAAACGAATAATTACACGTTGCGCAACAGAGGATAATGCTCCCGCCTTTTATCTTTAATGATGGAATCAAGGAGCTTTTCATCTATTTATATTTATATTTTATATATTAATAATAAGCATGTACGGCAATATCCTGGATTACATTTGAGTTCCCTCGTATTTAATGGAAAATTTAAGCTTAGACAAAAACATAATATTGCAATAATTGGGTAGTTATTGTATCAAAAATTACATTTATATGCAACGCGTAAGACTTTATATAAACATTTTTATATTTTTAGACACGTTCATAATAATTTTCAAACCATTTGCTATTACTTTTCCGCCAAATCAAATATAATCTCCTAATATATTAAATTATATATCACTTTTTGGCAGGAATTTTAGCTTTAAGGAAGATTAACAAACGGGATTAGAATACAGCAACTCATATACGCATTTAAAAGCTTTTTATGGAGATTTTCCGTGTATTTTAATTGTAATTAAATCATATAATCTTGTAATAATTACATATAAACATGATTTTAATGAAATTAAGCTATTATTGCGAAGATCCTTTAAATTTGCTTTCGCATTTGATTTTTCCACACCAAACACTTTATTACACAACAGTTCATTGTGTTATACAGTCAATCCTTCTATAGCGTGAATATAGGGACCACGCTATAGAAAAAAAAACGATATAAAAAGTTAGGCACCCATACAAAATTTGTACGTGTTTAGTTTGTTAACAAATACAAGCATGCGCGAAAAAGCTTTGACTTTACGTATTTTGCCCGTTGTTTACATAAAAGACGCCGCAAAAACTATAGGAAAATATTTTATATAGAAGTAAACGCTATAGGAGTATTGACAATATTTTTATTATTATGATTTATTTGAAAACATATATCCTACTCCATAGCACCCATCCTATTCATTTTTGCCGATGATTCCAATCTTTGCGATAAATCCTCAATTGTTTGCCGTGGATCTGATGCGATTAGAAATTTAAGTGCATCTCTATCGAAATTCTAAAGTCGTCCAGTTCTCGGTTCATCCCTTAAGATTCTATTAGCCGATTAAAATTTCTGGAAGCAATATTGGCATCTGCGGATTGTTACCACTTCTTGTTAAACATATTTGAGTGCTATATTATCTTTGACATGGATTTATATAACAATCAAATACATAATAATTTTGTATTTGAATGATGAAACAGCAACGAAGCGACTTGTTTTATAATGTATATACGCATTATCGTCGAGTTTCTTATTTATGAAATATCAAAAGAGCCGGATGAGATCGTCGCCATCAAAACTTTAGAAATGTTACGCGTGAAAGCCTTCTTCAATTATTCAGTGAATAGATTTTTGTGAAATAAAAATATAGTTCACGGAAGCATGACGTGGAATTGGCACTCGATGCCTTATAGGGATCGATCTAGAGAAACTGTTATTCGGCATAGCTGTAATATTTAAAATCAAATCATAATTTCTGTATCCATATATCGATTCTGAATGCGCTTTAGTCATCCGCAATTTTGTGTTTCTTTATATACGCTTTATATCGTCCAAATACGAGAAGCGGACAGCGCACACCCCCTTGTCCGCAGAATGGTATTGTTTTAATATTTAAAGAAGTCAAACAGGCTAGTGGTGTACCTTATTCAAAATGAATCACCCCTGTTCGAGGCTCGGGGGGGTTGAAAATTGCAGCCTCGTACGCGCGTGCATCTCGCCAAATTCTCGATTTTTCCGCCCGCGCGCAGAAATACCCGAGCCACATTTTGAGCTCGATGGATAAAAAAGAGAATAATGAACTGGTTCAGGTATTTGGAGTCGTTATTCAACTATGCTCACCCAACTGCGAACGCTGTTTCCTATGAATTTAAAATGCCTGGTGTATCAATTAGTCAAATCGCAGCACCGTGACCGCTCTGAAGTTGAGCTTGCGACAAAAAAGCTCAAAAACCACGACAGATGTTTGAATTTCGATGTTATTAATATAATTGCTATTACAAGCGCTGATATTTCTTATTTTTGCGGTGACGCTTGTTGACATTTTTTACGCCAATTTTGAAATTGAACAATTTTTTCGCGCGTGATGCGAAAGAGTAATAATTTTCACCATCCTATAGAAATGTTCTCATGACCGTATAAATTCAAAACATATGATGATTAGGAAATCTTAGATTTAACTAGGGAATGACGAAAATTTATATATTGAAACGCCAGACCAAGTGTTAAACTAATTTTATCCCCGAAATACGTTTAAATTTTTATCAATACACATTCAAGATAAGTAACCAAATTTTTCGTGTAATTACAATATGAACATGCATTTTAACTTCCTTGAGTGTTTGTACATTATTTCTTATAAACCATGACCTGCGTAGATCCTTGCTATCTCATAACTACTCACTTTTCGCAAGAAGCAATTGCCCAAATGCTTTGCAATTCCCTAAAACGGATAATTAAGGGGGACAAACCCTTTAGACGCTCGAATGTGTAGGCAGCCAACTAAGCTATACAAATTTTAAAAAAGTATAAAATTAAAGCTAAACTTTCATATTTTTTATCATTTTCTTGATAATTTTTACCCCAAAAAAATTATTTATTTACGCAAAAACCTTAAAACTATAGTTCAGTTGACTATATAATATTATAGTGAGAAACATCCCAAAATTTCAGTCAGATCGATCAACAACTTTTTAAGCTTCAACTGGCGAACATTTTGAAAATGCTGTCTCGAGATAATCTCGTTTAAAGTTTCAATGCGATAAAACTTTCAATTCTAGTGACTTACCGATCAACCAATGATTCCAAGTTCATATAATAGATCTTCAGCTTTCTTAAAAAGTTGATTATCTTTGACTAACTGTTGTTTTTGGGCTATACGAGCTGCTTTTGTCTCAGAAATACTCTCACAGTTCTCTGAGACAAATATTTTCAGCAAAGACTTCACATTAGGCGCCAATAATTATATTTAATGTATTCATCATCTTTAAAATGAAGCTGTAGTCGTTTTTAAATATCCCAGCAGCAATGTATGTTAATATTTCAATGATTTTTACACTAGAATGCCGGTGCTTTGGAGCCAGTCGCCAAACCATTCAATAGCATTTTAGATATGGACACCCAAGCATCTTTGAAGTAATTCATCCCATGATAATGTCATTTTTATAAATTCCTCGAACTTCTGTAACTTTCGTTCATTTATTAAGATATTTTGACATTTTTGCTTCGAAAATTCAACCACACACGACAAACTATCGAGCTAAACTTGACTTCGAGCAATTTCGAGCTGACTTTAATTTCGCATACCTACAGTTAGAGATATATGTGTGCAATATAACGATAATTTTGCTTAAAATCTTTTTAGGAACATCTCCTATAATATGTATAAAATATTAACAGTGATTAAGCCCCATAATTGTAATTCACGAAGATGTGCGAATTGTGGATAACAATTTTTTTAAATAAGAAGTTCCCCTGCCGCATTCCGTATTAATCAGCGCACACTTTGTACAACCTGATTTCCTATTATAAAAAATATTTAGAAGAGCTTAATATTTTAATAGGAAAAACTTAACACTTGGAGTTTCAAATATACACGGTATTAAATATTTGAAAACGTTAAACTATGTCATTATTTGATAGTTTTATAACCTCAAATAGAATTTAATATACTGGGCGCCATTTCAGATAGATTTTGTATCCTTTGGGATAAGAAGGGAAGCGTCGATTGATTGAATTTTAGCGAGAAATGTATGGGTGGAATTTCAAGATTTAATCATTGGAGCACTCCCAAAGGATTGGTTAAATTTAAATAAATTCTTTAGATTTGCCCGAATATTTGATATAATAACTAGCATGCGAAATATGTAATAAATTTCATCGCAAGCCTTTTGGTTTGTAATCATTTTTCCAAGATATTTAATGTTTAAAATTGATATAGAATCTTGAACTACATACGATTCAGACGAATTACATTTTATTCAGAAGTTAATGAAATTTGGCTTTGATTGGACGATAATCACAAGATTTAAATAAGATATGCTCTTTTTTACGCTTTGAAATCCATGTAACCCCTTAATGGTGATTGTTTTATAATTATGCAGTTTCATGAGATTTTCAATATGCAATGTGCATTTCGTCTAACTAAATTTGGCATTCGTTCGTCGCCAACTGTCAAACTTTCCGGCATGTCTTCGATACTTGCAACCGCCTTCGTCTGCGGATGTCAACCCTGCCAAAGAGCCGTCCTCTGAATTAATAATGGTCCATGTATGGATTGAGGCAGTATTTATACGGGACGGGCGAAACAATACCTAAAATCAAACCGAATCCATAAACTTTTTTGCATTGCGGATGCATCCGTCAAAATGGCATTTTTTTAACGTACGGTCGAAAACTGTTAACGCTTCAATAATTTAGAAGAATGCATGACGTCTTTCACTTTCTACCCCTATCGGCTTTACATATTCAGAGCCCGCGATGATAGAACTATCCGTAGACAAGTGACGAGGGCATCCCAGGTGGCAACTGACGTTGACGTTTTGAATAAATCCGTAACAGATGACGGCAACGTTTCGGCACAACCCTATTACCTCCTGTTATACATCCACGTATTACATTATTCAATTAAAACCGTTTTAATTTAACGATTATTTATAGCAAACCTATGAATATTGATATTTGATCGATATACATTTGAATGCATATTGTATTGATTGTGGTACTGCATTTTTCTAAGTATTTTCAATTATCTTTCTTTATTTTAAATTTGAATTCATCCGTCCATAAGACAATTTACAATAAGCAATTGTCCATTTTTTATGATTTTGTACCAAAGAAAATTTATTCCGTTTATTAAATTTGAGAATCTTCGTTATTCATACTCGATTTTGGGCGATCCGGTCTTTTCCTGTCCTTCAAAGTCTCAGTCTCTTAGCGCCTTTTAATGATACAATGCACGCCCTTTATAGAAATATTAGATAATTGCAACGCAATTTAAATTTGTCACAATGTTTATTCATTTCAAAATGTTGTATGGCAAGTAAGCAGGTTATATTAACACTTTACAGTCCGTGTCCACGTTTACGCTTGATGAAAATCACGTAATTTTAGCTCGAAAATAAAGTAATATGAATTTGATATAGATTTAAATTTCTTTCTGGGGATGATAATACATACATGTATCAATATTTTAATCGTATAAAATACATGTAAATGTCATCCGTCTGTAATGTAATATTGCTGGCGATGAGACTGTTATCTGAACGAGCCATAGATCAATGATTTATAAGGGTAGGTTCATTCGGGCCGTTAAATCATAAGACATCTGGATTGGCTCGAAAGTCCAACTTGGTTTTTGCAATCGTCGGGGGCGTAACACGTGTTAACACGATTTGGACCGGCGTGCGTGCTTACATGCGTAAATGTTTGATGGTGTGCGTGAGTCGGTGGTTGGCAAATTAAGTTACACTAAGTGCGTTAACTTAAGTGAGACGAGATCTCGCTCCGAAGAACGGGGTGGAACTCCCGTGCGAAGCGTTCTGTCCCACCACCCCACCCTACAAATAACGTGCTCGCTACATTTACGGGCTTTTACGTGCGCTGCGGTCTAGCCTAATCAGATAAATTGTCGCACCACATGTACACGGCATTAACTAAGCTACCTGTTATTTGCGCCACGAAACACATATTTGATGCGTTCGATGATATTTATGTTTTTGGCTTTAATTAGTTCGTCGAGTGTTTAATTTGGGGGATTGGTGTTTTTAGGCTTGTTCCGCCGATTTGAGTGAGTCTCCTCGTAGCTTAACCGCCCCCCGAAGACGTGCTTTATTCCCTTTGTTGGAAGGCTGACAGCCCTAATTGCGTCGGCTCGTAGGGGCGTAGACCTTAGTTTGTAGCTCGTAGACCGTAGTCCGACCCAATTGAATTACAAGTTTAATTGCTGCCGACATTCCCCGTACAGAAGTAATGAATCCCGCAAAGTAAACTTCCAAAGGGCACCTCGCGGCAGAGGCAAATGGTGGATAACTCGCAAATTCGTATCATTATTTATGTCCGATGTGTAAAGCTTGCCGAGGGACAGATAACTCGTCTACGGGACCACAAAGGCTACCATTTAGCAATGCACAGTATTATCTTGATATCCATAATGATATTTAGTCTTTCGAATGGCGATTCATGTCGAAAAATTCTATTTGAGACACAATTATATCGGCAGTGCCAAAATACGTGCCATTTTTATACTTCCGTTTAGAAAAGTTAAAAAAAGGAGACATAACACATTAGAAAACGATGTTCTATGCGATTAGGTGGAGACAAATATAAGTCTTTTAACCAATGAATGCAAAAAACAATGGGTAAACAAAGGACTACGAACACAAAATCAGGTCCAAAGTGGGTTGCATCTAAGAAAATTGATGTTGTGCATTTTTTTGGGATTTTAAAGGGATCGTTCATTTAAATTTGCTGCCAAATAAATAATTGATTACTTCAGACACAACGTCATCTTGCATCAAGTCAACACGACCTTTCATTCGGCGATACCACTAAAAAAAATTAGGAACATTGAACGAGAGTCCCTATTGCATCCACTTTATTCCCCTAATCTAGTTTCTTTGAAATCTCATTTATTTCTCGCTTTAGAGCAGTTTTTGGATACAAAAACAAATACGAATTTGGAGGATATAAATCGGTTTTTCTTCGTTTTTTGCCTTTAAACCGAAGAATTTCACAAATTTATAAATCTTTATGGCATTAAAATCACATTTCATTAATGAAATTGATAAATGTGTTAAATACAATCGATGATTTTATACAGCATGCGTTTTTTTCATGTAAAATATTATAGGGTATAAGCATCCTGTACATGGATGTCCATGCATTACGTTTGCATTTAATAATTTGCGACGGTATACGTGTTAATTTTAATCAAGTTTAGAGGAAATTTTAATTTCGCTAATACTCCGACCAGGGTAGTGAGCGGCTTATTAAATATGCAGCGACTTAAAGGGTTAAAACGCGTTTGAAATAATGAAAATTGGGAAGGATTTTGCTCGGAGCTCCGGGTAACGGGTGTGCCGAACAAGCGCCTAAATATTTTATCAAAAACATTCTTTATTTATCGGATACATTTTACGGTGTGGTTTTTTCGGACACGCCTTTCAGACATTTCATATCAGATTTCAGAGCCGTCCGTAGAAAAAAAATTGTTGTCGAGGGAGGGGCGATAATTTTTAATTTAAGCATCAAAAGTCCGGGCCCATTAATTTACGTTCGCATCCGCCGAAGAAATATGGCGCCCCCTCGTTCCCACTCTGTTAATTTGTAACGGAATTTAAATTGATTTTAATCCAATTACCCCGCCGCTTTCTCTTTAACTCGTTACGTCATTAATTTTCGGGGCTAAATTAATGTTGCTGAATTTTAGGTATGATTTATTATTCACGAAGCAGCTTTGCGACTGGAGCCCATAAAATAAAGTAGGCGCAGGGCCTGTCTAATAAAATATCAAACCTGGGCTTTGATTAAGGTGAAAAAACGAAACTCTGAGAGAGTATCGAGCTGTTAAAATTCAATTAAACCGACATGTAAAACGAACAATAATAAGAGATCATCGCAACACAAGCCACTATCGCCAATAAGTTTGGAAACGCCTGGCATTTTATTGAGTTTTACATAAAAACTTAACAATTAACTATTAAAAATATTAACTTTTATCTTATTTTCAATGCTTGAACCATTTTACTTAACAATACAACATTTTGATGATTTTTTAAATTAATATTTTTTAAAAATTAAACATCAAAACCAACAAAATTAAGAATTGTGATTCATATTTCTATCATTAAAGTATAAAATTAAAGCTTTTAACCAAGGAGATTGCTAAAAAAATAAAGATTTCTATCAAAGAATGCATTATAATATAAGAAAATATTAGGAGAGTGGGACTTTGAAGGACAGGAAAAGACCGGACCGCCCAAAGTTTATTGCAAATTAACCTAAATCAAATAAACGTAATAGACTGTTTTGCATACAAAAACGTAAAAATGAGATGTTTAAAGATTGGAAAAAATCTTATGGATGGAAGAATATAAATTTGAAATTTTTGGCTCAAAGATATGCGATTTTGTTCGCTAAAAATTTGGAACTTGCTTCAAAAATATTTAAATTATCTATATTAAATATGAAAATTGCTTTGATGGTGAAAATACTGGATATTTAATACAAATTAAATAATCAGGGTTGACACATCACTCAATAAGCTCGTAGGATTTTTTTAAACGTAAAATGTATTACATGTAAATGCCTTAAAAATTGCAGTAACATCAAAAAATGAATTTAATTAAATTGTAGCAGTAATATTAATATATTAAAGATTTTCGCAAAATAATATACAGGGTGCGACAAGGAAACTTCCTTATTTAAAACGTTCGCCCTGTTGTAAAAATTACTCCGAGAATGATAGAGTGGCATTTATTTAAAAGAATAAAATCTAACGTTTTTTATTATGCAAGTTTAGTAAAAATCTTGCAGGGGACCGTCTTTAAATGTCTCTTTGTAACATGAAAAAAAAATTAAACTGATATCTCTAGGACGAATTTTTTATCATTTTCCAAATAAGATTTCTCCTTTTTTATTGATAATTATTTAAACGTAATTGACATCAAAACATAACTACAATAACGATAATCGTATTTCAATAGATACAATTTTAAAAATGTTCATCTGTAATCCTTTTAGAGAGTAGAACCTGAAAAGCGCGCGAAAATAATTACGAGCTAGTGCTACCCCTGGCCAAAAAATATGCACGTGGAAAGGGTTAATTTCAATAATGCAAGTTTTTTCACGAATTGTTGATAGTGTATATTTGACAGTAAAAATAAGCAGATTTCCCGAGCATAAATTCGATTCGATCGTCAAGCTCTTCCGCGAAATTATTCTTGAAAACTCCTTTACAATCAGTCCTCCGAGGATAATCCAGGAAGGAACAGCAGAATTATGTTAAGAATGGTTAGTGAAGGGGCCCCAAGTATACGAGGCCTTAACGTTAAGAGCTCTCAGCGTAACATTATGAGAGTTGGGCTCGCTAAGTAATTTTGCGGCCAGAGTGTATAGCAATTAATATTTTGGGATAAAGACCCAGCAAAGCAAAAGCTCCATGCAGGCGTGCAAAACCATTCAACCCCTAATATATAATGAAAGAGGTCCAGGAATAAATCTGTCTTTTTTACGAGCAGCCATTTGTGTCGTGTGCGTTCTTCAACAATTAATGCAAGAAGATTACTTTAACATATTTTCATCAAAAATACGATTAATTAATCGACAAAAAATAATAAATTCATTTTGAAAATGGAACTGAATATGTTTCGGATGACATTTCGATCATAAATGTCGATTGTTTACATGGGTTTCAAAGCAAATAAAAGGCAAATTTTCTTTAATTAATTTTTTTCCAATATAATAAAAAGAATATTTTATTATAACTTTAAAGCATATAAAAGAACAATATTTAAACAACGTTCTATAAAATTTTCATTTAAAATGTTTGAAAATTTAGCCGTTGAGGCTTGATTTTCGGAGACCCCTGATAAAAAAGTTTCGTCGCGGTACTCAAGATAACTCATGATAGATTTATGTGAAATTAAATTTGTAAATATTTTCTATTAGTAAAAAAGTACAGCTTATAATTGAACAATAGAGTTATAAACCGATTGATTTGAAATTTGAAAAATATTCTTGATATGTTGTACTATTAAATAAAAATATAAAAAATAAATAAACATGTTTGAGATTTCATATAACTCTCTTAATATGGAGGACTGCGACGGCGAAAAGTTTTTGCACCCCTGGCCACTTAGCATTTATTGTTAATTGAAATATTAATTTGGCGTGCATAGTTTATGGGTCGGTTAAGCAGTTTGCATATTTAAGGGCCTTTTATCTGGGAAGAATGGCTGGAGTTATGGGCGGCGATTAGCACGCCGGTTCATTAAGTGCTACTTCACTATCCCGGCAAACCCGACTTCTCTGGATCAAGACCTCCTATTGATTTTCTAATTAGCTGGATCGCGTACAGAATCTCTACTTCTGCAACGCGCTTCCGCTAAATACGACTGCTAATCGCTATATTTTATGTAATCCTCATTCGAAGCTAGATTTCAGCACTTGAAGCCAACTCGTTAGGGCAATCGGTTAAATGCGAAATTGCTTTAGTAACGGCTCTAATTTTGCATTAATCTGATTAAGATCGAAGTTACGAGAAGAACCCAATCTGAAGAATAGATGGTGGTTATCTTTTTAAATAAATAATATCATAGAAAGTATCTGCCTCATTTTTGACTACGCTAGAAATGGCGTTGGATGACCGTCAATTGAAAGAGCTATACATCGCATATTGACTGAAAATTTGGATATGAGAAAGCTGTGCGTAAGGTGGGTGTCGCGTTTGCACACAAAGGAACAAAAATAACGTTCTAAAAATATTTCAATCGAGTGTTTGGCGATGTTTTACAGCAATAAAATCGAGTTTTTGCGCCGATTCATAACCATGGATAAATCAAGGGTCCATCACTTTACACCCGAGTCGAAGGAATATGGGGACTCTCCATTGATCCGATCTGTTTATTGAACCTGCTATTCGGGAGCATGCTAACCCTCTCAACAAAAGTGCACAGCAAGGTATTAAACCTGAATTTAATATCCATTTTCAACTTCGAATGGCCACTTGCACTAAAAGCGCGGGAAAGAAACTAGTTAGATTTTGTAACATTAACATTAAAAAAAAACTAGCTAAAATATATACACATATATTTTAAATTAAAAATAGATACATATATAGGTTTTACGGGTGGGGGTGATGTCTAGTCTCGCTTGCGATCTCATTTAGCGAAAGCCACCTATGTAAATTAACCTCTGGAGGCTAATTTAGGCTAGGTTTCTATGATCGTCCAGATTATAGAAGGCCCCTGGTACGCATTTATTACCGAAAAATCCGTTAAAACCACTAAAAACGGAGTGAAAACGGACGGAGTGGCTGTATGCTCAACTGGTCCGTTTTTCGGATCGCTGATACGACAATTCTACGACAACGCAGCTCGACGTTTCTGAATATTAATAGGGTATCGAAGCCACCCTCTTATGCTCGTCATTTTTGAGTTTAATGATAATGCTTCGATGTGGTATTCCAAGATAAGCCGATACGAAGAGGCTGTGCGAGACAATGTTACGTTTTTATGCTTGGCGGTTTCAGAATCTGTCTATCTATAGATAAGTCCATCACTTTGAGCTATTAAATCTCATCTAGACGACCTCCAGAGCGCCATGTCGTCACCGTTCTATGAAAAGATAACGTATTAATTCCGATTGCCCAATCCGAATGTCCAATTTTACACCTCGGATGACACAAAGACATTCCATCATCCGCATTAGGCCGACTCGTGAATATCAATCGGCTTATACGGCCCATTCAAACTCAAATATAATGTCTTAATAATCGTAAAACGGACAATTAAATTTGTCAGATGCTCTTTATCGGGCCTGTAGGTGCATCACTTAACATCGGATTTTTTACAATCGGCTATTTATTGACCATCAAAGAGTGCCATCAATTTATTTACTCCTTTTGTGCTTTCATCTCGCCGATGTGTCCGTTTACAATCCATCTTCGAATCAACAATAAAAATGGGAATGATCTTCTTTTTTATGGCTGCCACGGTTTCGCTTTTCACTTTTCGAAGATGTCGACGAACACTCTTCGCGGGTCAGCGTCGTATTCATTAATTCACACCTAGTAAAATTTATATGCCGAATTCCGTCAAATAAATTGCTGCATATCATTAAAATTAAAAAATGGTCATTTGATGTGTGAGATATGCGGCTGAGCATTTTTTTAAATTTGTATTTTCAACTTGCAGGAGACAAACGGCCGAAGAACGCGAAGCAGAAAGACAAGCAGCCAGCAGGTTGATGCTGTCGCTGCAGGCAGAGGCCCTCAGCAAAGGCTATGGTGGTGGTCCAGGAGGTCCACCGCAACATCCGCATCCTCCTCCAGCTCTGGCAGCTCTTCAGGGTCTTCAGCCCTGGGGCGCCGCACCTCCGCCGCCGCCGCCCCAAGGTCCCCAGCAAGTGCCTCCTCCGTCTCACTATCTGCCACCGCCGCCTCCAGTCGCCTCCCCCATCTGCTAGATGTCATACTTCCTGACTGGAACATTTTAATTGGGTCCCAAACTGTATTTAAAAAACCCAATTGTGTGCCATCATCGAAACATTCCAAAAAAAATCCAAGACAATCTAATCAATGAGCGACAATGTAAATAGCATTTGAACCATACACAGTGCAAATAAAGACAATGTGTAAATATTAACACGTTAAACTATCAATTATTATAAAAACTATGATTTAATATACATCAATGTACTTATTATTTTGTTGTAACGCCGTTGCGACTACCACTGATCTGTATAAACGAGTATACTTAAGATGTTATTGTGATAATTTTTGCAATACGATACTAGTTGTTAATCTGTAAATAGGCATATAGCGATATCATGCTAAAATTGTACATGTGCTATTGTGATTTGAAAATTTATATAACCAACCTGTAAATAAATTATGAGCGTAGGGACGAAGAATCGTAGACTAGGCGAAGAAATGCTTAACTTAACATAATACATACAGTCCATCTGAATATCCTCAAAAATTAAGGCTTTAAATAAAATCTATCATATATATGTAAAATGTGTATTATATAATATAATAAAAATTGATTTAGAATATATGTTTAGCTGTACGTTAGTGACACATCTAGTATGTAAAAGGGCCAAAGCATTTTTTTTTTTACAACAAAAATATGATCAAATGCCCAGGCCTAATATAAATAGGTCTTTGTATGCCGGAATACGGGATGCTTTTTTTTAACGGGCGATGAGTTAAATAAATATGATTTTTAAAGCGTCCCGTATTCATCCTGGATCTCAGTTTGCGTACGATTTGATTGAACACCAGATGAAGATTGAATTATGCAATTGTCTGTGAATTGAGATCGGAACATATACATAATATGTATAAATATAATAGGAAATGCAATCGTGAATAAAATTGCAATTGAAAAATAAGTCCTGTTGTTTTAATAACCCTTCAACATACATATTTCACATACTTCATATATTTTTCCTGAATTATGTTATAATTTTATGTTAAAAAGATTATTTCGATAAAGACGCTTCTTTTTATGGCATTAAGAATATAATTTCGTTCAAATGTCCGCCGCGGCTTTGTTTGGGGGCACGTATTCGGGATGCATTTGGTGCTAGTATATTTAATGTGGAATGGTATCGTCCTAAATCTGACTATTTTGCTTGTTCACACATCCATTCATTCAAAAATGGGCTGAAAGAGGTCTAAAAATTGCTAAAGATGTTTTTTTATGAAACGTTTTTCAAACGGTACACTGATTTTAAAAATAAAATTTGATAATCTTAAACAATTTTCCATAATTTATTACATAATTTAAAATCAATTAAATAGATATTGCTTTAATAAAATGGCAGTTGACAGTGAACAAACTTTGAGCGTTGTTATTGAAAGACCCTGTACGTAAATATAATATGATTCAATTTGGCATTATATCAATATTTCACTGCTTTCCTCGACTTCCCACAGGCATTTGACAAATAATGATATTCGGGTATATTCAATAAAATTAGGAACATCTAAGGTCTAAAATTAGGAACAGGATAATCAAAGTAAAATAAGTAATTAACACTAAGCAACAAGAAGAAATTGACGATTCATGATCTCTAAAAAAACTATAACTCCTCATCTTACTCCTTAAAACCCATCCTATTTGTTTTGTACAATAATTCCTCGATTGTTTGACATAAATCTGATTCGATTAAAGATTTTAGTGCATTGTTATCAAAATTCAAAAACCGTACCGCTCTCGGTTCATCCCTTAAGCTTCTATTGTCCGATTTTTTTAAAATTTAAATAACTTTCCAAGATGTTTTTGCACACAAACTAAGGCCAAACATAAGGTCTTAAAATATGTGAATATTGTCGAGTCTCTTTAATACTTTAACATTTCTTCTTAGTATTTTCATATGAAATGTCCGAATTTCGGCCGAGTCTTAAAAAGGAGATCATTCTACGATCGATTATTTGCGAATAGCTTATAAGTAGCATGTTTTTTCATCAAGTAGTATTTTTTAAAAATGTGTTACAATCTGCGTACTTTTTATAGTTAAATCTCAAGTTTAATGAAGAGTATTTCAGGATATCTCCCTTGGATTTGACTTCTTCCGGCTATTATCATTTTTAGATCGATCATCTTGATCCAGGTTTATTTTGATTGATTCATTCTGAAAAAGTTGGCTTAATGATTATGTACATCTCCCATAGACTAAAATCCTATTACGAAAAATAAAGCGAAAAAGAATCTGAATTTTATCCCATCCTTTTGGTTTTTCTTTTTATAGTCTATCATATAAGGATGTTAAAAAACATCGAAT
This sequence comes from Stenopsyche tienmushanensis, assembly GCA_008973525.1. Lineage (NCBI taxonomy): Eukaryota > Metazoa > Arthropoda > Insecta > Trichoptera > Stenopsychidae > Stenopsyche > Stenopsyche tienmushanensis. Next base: position 149,655 of record WACJ01000052.1, on the reverse strand, counting down.
TGTGAACATCGAAATAAATTGAATGATGAGCATAGAGTAATCAAATCTTAAAGAGCGTGACGCCTTCGTCTCTATGAAGTCGTCAAAGAATCCAAGCAATTGCTCTATCCGTTGGGATCTTTCTACGAAAAAAAAGACTAGACATAATAGTCGAAAGATTTTTTTTTGCCACACATACAACAGCTGTAGCAGAGAAGTCAGTTTTGGTAATTAGGGGCCATTTAAAGTTTGTATCCGGTCAAATGTCGTGTCGCGTTTTGATTTGCGCCTAATTGTTGGAGAGACACGCGATCCCATGAAAAGCGGTAGGGGAAAAATTGCCATGAGCAACTTTCACGTGAAACTTTATAATGGATTTCCACATTTAATCACAGAAGAACGAGGCTGCAATACACTGTAGACCTTTTCTTGTGATTATTTATCTTCAATGATGTGCAATTTACTAAATTGCTTCTTATCACATGTGAATTCAATCTCGCCGCGGCCTGAGTAATTCATTTCGTATCATTACTCTTTTCTCGGCTCTTTGCGGCGTTTAATTGGACGTTTGAGCTGAACGCGCAATACAATCGGCGCCGGCACAATCATCCACTATACGTGATGATTTTTAATCAAAAAGGCACACAAGACACCAACAAAGGTCCACAATAGGGTGTATCATTTTGCTAAGCAAAAAAGATCATGTGCTTATCGACAAAAAATGAATTCTACTGACTATCATCATCATAGTTCAGCCACATGCAGCTCACTGCACGAATATCATCTATTCAATATTTATTTATAAGATCCGCTTAGTACAAATTACTACATAATTTTAACAATGAATAACACACACAGTGTAGGAGATATTAGTTAAATTGCTTTTTCCATTTAAAGACAGTCCCCTGCAATATTATTATTAAACTTACATGACAGAAAACATTAGATTTTGTTCTTTCAAATAAATGTCACCATAACTTTTTCGAAATAGTTTTCAAGCAACAGGGTGAGCGTTTTAAATAAGAAAGATCAACTGCCGCATCTTGTATAATTCTTCGCGAAAAACTGTAATATATTAATGCTACAATTTAATTAAATGCATTTTCTTGACGCAAAATCCTACAAACTTATTGAGTGATTTTTAATTATTTAATTTTTCATCGGTTTTTAATAAATATCCACTGTTTTTACCCTTGTCTTTACGGTTGTCTCATTTTTATGCCCAAATCAGTCTATTGTGTTGATTAAATTTGTTTAATTTGAGTTCATTCGTAATAAACTTGGGCGGTCCGGTCTTTTCCTGTTCTTAAAAGTCTCAATCTCCTAGCATCTTCCAATGGTATAATGCACCCTTTTGATGGAAATGTTTTTTTTTAATGATTCTCTTATTTAAAATCCTTCGTTTTATAATTTAATGATAGAATAATGAATCCTCATACTTAATTTTGTAGATTTTGACTTTTAAATTTAAAAAAATTGAGTTATAAAACCATCATTATTTGCATTATTTTTCTACTACCGTTTTTTTTCTTTATAGTTCAATGTGGTCTTATTTCTCTATTTATCCATTGATGTCATCTTGTAAATACCATAAATTGAATGTGCTTACATGTGTTGGGAAGAAAGAAAAGATAAAAATCTTAGTTAATAAAAATTATGATAAGATCGTACAAAATTCATCTGATTCAACTCGTTCGTTTTCCAAATATATGTAATAATAATTTTCTTGTATAAAAAGGGTAGTATATTGGGCTAGTTTCTAGATGATCCCGAAATCATGCATTATATATAATTAAACCAAATCATGACCTGATTAGATTCCTGTTTAATCGTGACCATTGTCTGCTCCATATTGATTGTAAATCCATTATTTTTATCCGAAAATATAATGTTTGTAAAGGATCTGCTCACATTTTTTAACATAAGATGGTACAAAAATGTTAGCTTGACTTTGAGTAAGCTTATTTTAAATATGGATTTTAGGTGTTCTTGGTACAATAATATTGCATTTGCTGTTGTTAAAATATTACAATTAAAGCCTTTTAACAACACAATTATTATGTTTCGACATCATAAAAACGATCAATCGAGCAGATATTCTAATAAATCTTCTTCAATCAGTCCAAGTTTTTCAAATTTTGATCATAATATTAAACTAATATAAATAAGACATGAACGGTTACTATTCAAGTTTTTATCGCATTTAATAAAGAGTAGTCAGGGCATTCAAAAGATTGCAAAACCATGACGAATATCGAACATTTTACCGAATTTGCCGAACTGTTTACAATCGTCGAAAAGAGATTATCGTATGGAATTATTGAAATTGATATAAATTGACAGCATAATGCGAACTCTAGACATAATAACATCGTTCCTGGTCCGCTTATACGACAGTTGTATATTGTACCTGAAAAATAAATGACAGCCAATTAACTTTATATGAACTGACATTCACTGGATGTCGGCTACGGCAAACTATTAAGTAAAACCAATTAAACTTGTCATATAATATGAATTACGTTATCCAATATGCGAGGGTGAGTCGAAAAGTGAATGGATACTATTTAAAAAATACATTGAAACACCTCCCAAATGGAAACAGAATATATATTTGTTAACGAAACAATCAATGACTAGGGGTCTCAAATATTCGTAAAATTGATGAGTCAATCCGCATTCATTTAGTCAAACGCTGATTTTCTCGGAAATATGCAGTTTGAATTTCTTGGAATTAGAACATTTCGCTGATTTCCTAAGAATTAAGTAGTACGGAATTCTGAGAATTAGTAAAATTCTCGAAAATGAGTCGTTTAGAAAAAATTCTAGGAATTACCTGTAGTACATTTCGTCGAAATTAGCCATTTGGAAGGAATTCTGAGAATTAGAACACTTCCCTGGTTTTCAGACGTATAAGTTCGACTATTTGAAATTGAAAAATTTAATATATTCTTTAATTGCCTTTATATATTGAGTCGTTTTTGCTATTTCTATTGTTTTCAAAGACTTTCAAAAGAATGGCGTCAACAAAAAAACGCTAGCTTTTTGTTCAAATTAGGGCACAATGCAGTGGAAAAGCAGGTGGAAATATTCATTGAATATTCAAAGAAGGATCGATTTGTGAAAGAATAATTCAAAAATAATGTCGAAATAGGGAAGATTAAAATTCTGGACAAGTGAGTACCATATGAACTTTCAGAAGGCTAAAATTGAGCTCCTTGGAAGTGTTTTATTCGTTGATAAATTCAAATACATAACAATAGTAGTTATTAACACTAAAATAAGTAAAAGATATTAACACGACAGTTTCTCCTCAAGTCTCCGATGACTAGTTTAGTAGAATTTACGAATATTGAAAAAAGGGCAAATATATTCAAATAACGAATATTCGATTGTGACCCCTAATTTACAAGTTTTGTATGTTAAAAAATAAGTTATAATCTGTAGTCTACGATAAATCTACAATACATTAATGGATTGATAACAAGAAAACTGTCTATATCGTGTAAGAGAAGGCTTTTCAAGGAACTACTAGTAAAATAAGCAACTGATCAAGCAAATTGAATGAAAATCGCTGTAAATTATGAAGTTATTAATCCCGTAATCCAAAATAATGTCTAGACTTGGGTGAAAAATTAGAGTTAATTTTTTAAAATGGAGATTTTCCCAAAGGCTCATCGATTCTATTTTTTAAAGATTTCTCAGTCAAAATTAATTGAGCATGAAAGTGAAGATGCTGCTGAAGACATTTACGAAAATGGGTCTCCTTACTGCATAATGATAAGTAAATATGATAATCATTGTTATAAAAGCGTTTTTATACATTTAAGACCTAATCCATGTATTTTGTTTTTATCATAGATATTCGGGTTCAAATCCGTATTGTGGAACAAATTTTGCAAATATATGATCGATTGTATCGATCCAGAGCTACCTTGATTGCTTGAACCTGAAGGAGAAATTCTTGAGAAGCCTAGCTACATATTAATATTAGGGGGACTTGAAAGTATTCGAAATTGTTTAGATCTTATGTTTAAGATCATTTTGTGTCCAGACACAGTGATGGAAATATCTTTGTACGTTATATATTTTGTAGAACTATTGTCAAACATTATTTTTGTGTGACAGAATTATTTTAAATTGTTAAGGGTAAATTTTACAGACTCAAAACTAACGAAGTCCATATCAGGTATTATGATGATTTTTAATTTGGGCTGGAATGCCACAAAATCCAGTAAAATACTAAAAGATGTTTTTGGCGAAGTGATATTAATCCGCAGAATGCCAATATCGGTTTCAAAAATTTAAACCGGACAATAGAAGCTTAAGGGATGAACCGAGAACGGGAAGACCTTTGAATTTTGATAACGATGCATTAAAATTCCTAATCTAGTCAGATCCACGGTAAACAATTGAGGAGTTATGGCAAAGACTGGTATTCTCAATTACCACTGTGCAAACTGATTTAAACCCTTTTAGCAAATCGAATAGGATGGGTATTATGGGGTAGGATGGGTATCACACGCCTTGATCGAACACATTAAAAATTTTAAAAAATCCTGAAAGATTTTAGAATAAAGGGATCAAAGGACTGCCAAAACGATTGGAAGATGTATTAAATAATAAAGGGAATTATATTTTATAATGTTGTTTATAAATTTTTTGTTATTAATGAGTGTGAACTTTTTTTTACTAAATTTTCGAAATCTTTCGGGTCCCCCTAATATATACATTTTAATATATGCAAAAACCCAATATGTATTATATTGATCAAGAATGATGAGCTCAGAAGCTATTGTTATTAAATTCAATCGATTTATTAAGCCAAGCTCCTGAAAATCCATCATCTTCCAATCGAAAAAAATAATTTAATCATCGAGCCAGCTATTAAACGACTTGCGGAATTTCAGCTTTAATGGTTTATGAATACGCCATGTGTTTAAGGCCATTAGCGTATCGACCGAAGGAGATTTTATGACTAAATTGCTTTAATAGTGTTTTTAGAGATGAACGAGGATTTGAAAAAGGTCGCCTTTTATTTACGAATAATAAAATTAATTTTATGGTGTCGCGCTCTAATACTCAAATAGAGTCATAATACAAACGAGAGTGTGCATTATTGTTTCATAATGACATCATGGAGTCATCAACCACCTAATCGACACGACAAACGCATTAATATGTATGGTTGTAAAAATGCCGATAGATGTCACCGCTCGTCCGTCGCCCAAGATGGCCGCCAAAAATAGATCGATTGATACGACTATATTTGGCGATCGCATTCATACGATCTCGTCGAATTTGTCGGTGAAAAAAACATAATTGAGAGTGTAGCGTGATGACAAAAACAAAGAGGAAATCCAATATAAACGACAGGTAGAAAATGGGGCCGGATTGCCTTAATATCGTCCGGAGTGATGGAGTCGAAAATGTCAATTTGTACGAATGTGTCCAAAACACATTGTTCGCTTCGGGCTGCAGGCACACCGGAGGGTATAATCTAGAAAAGCATCAAATTATGGGTTTCGTATGGCATCGAAAATTACGCTGGGAAACGATGGGGTTGCTCCTAAACGTCGGCAAATATAAGTGTCATTCAAAAACCCATTCGGGATAATTATTTCCATTGGAAAGATACATGCGTGAGACGAACAAAAAACTCATTGACATTATAATCGACTAATCTTGGACTTAAAACGCAAAGCAATCGACATTTTTAACGACACCCATAACAATGACTTTGTGATGAAAACATTCCTTTGAATTATATTTTTTCTATTTAAAAGACACAGTTTAGACGTCCACAATATAATAAAAAAGTATCAAATATTTTGAACGATGTGCGGCTATAAAAAAGCGAGTATCAGCTTAGATCATAATTTTGCTTTGTACCAATACGGCCTTTTGTTAGATTATAACGGCCTTGTCATTGAATCAATATTTATTGTAAATTATTTAATAATATATGGCAAATTATTATGGAAGATTATAGCGTTGAATAATGTGTATAAGTTATCAAATTTTATTTTCAAAGTTAGTGCTCTGTTTGAGTAACGATTCGCCAAAAATATCATCTTTAACGATGAGGCCCATTTTGAGGATGATGATGAAGTAAGCAACATTGTCGAATTTAGGATACTACCAATTTTCAAATCAATATAACGAACACCATCCAGCAAATTCATCCAGATTTATGCGACAAAGTCATCGAAAATTAGATTTCCCGAATATGTACCCCCAAGCAAAGTTGCAACAAATATTTGGACGACATTGTATTTTATATTTAATGCCATTATATATTCTTTCAAATTAAAAGAAATGAGTAGATATCTTACGCATAACTTGTTTTTAAATACATAAATACAAAATTGAGCGTCTTTATTGAAATACCCTGTACAATAATACATGAAATATTATATATATAATCGATTTGATATCATCTTAGTTATGTCTATTTATACTAAAATAACATATAAGACATATATTAAACGAAAAAAGCCTTCCAGATATGTCATCATCCCTTAATTTAAACGTCCACCCCTATAGTGTTATGCAGTATAATCCGTATATATATATATTTTTTTTAAATAATGTTTTTCTGATTTAAGATCAAAATTATTTGTTGATTATTCAATTTTATTATAATTATAACGCAATGTTTCACACAGTCAACGATATTGATAACACTTCACTTGGCGATTGTTCCATATACAATACCGACAACAAATTTGGAAACGTTTAGTGCTTCAATAATACATCATTTATTGATATTGAAAAAAATATATAATTACATTAAACCGTTAAAAACTCTTTCCGATATTTCGAACCTCCTGTGGGGTTCATGTTCACGGATTAACTGTCACCGTTGTCGCTTTGGTGATGTTTCTAAAAATGTATATTCAATTTTTTTAAGTTATCCTCCTTAATCTTTACTTTACTATGGTGTATTTACTACACTGAGTCGAGTTGTAGTAAAGCTGTAATAATGGGAATTTTTATAACATTACTACATTGAATCTCGATACTACTTCTTTACTCTCGATACTCGAATTACTACTATATCGATATATCTATATTGATATATATATTATCAAATATCGATATGAAATATAATAAATAACAGTAACATCGTAAGGAAAGAGATGCACTCAGAACAGTATATTTTATTTGTTTAATTTGGTTATTATCGTTATCCATAGTACATTTTGGGCGGTCCGGTATTATTCTGTTCTTAAAAGTTCCGGTAAAGATATGTATACATCATACGTATTTTGAAAAAAAACTAAATTACAAAACTGAGAGAGACATAAATTTGGGTACATATTTATATTATATGTACCCAAGGACTGTAAGTAGGTCCCGCAATTAAGCGGTCGGACTAGTAACTCGATTGTTGTGATTTCAAATCTACAGGAGTTGCGACTGGCGACCACATTTTTAAAACAGATATTCGCAATGAAAAACCATGTAAAAATGGTTGATAACAGTCCCATAAAAGAGATTGCCCTCAATATAAATATTTATATTGAGTCAATATAAATATAAATAATACTAGAAAATAATATTGAGAGTTTTTGTGATTTTATTCATGAAGTTCAATTACGTCAAATGACGAATGCGGTAAACTTAGTGTTAAACATATCTAGGGTAAACTTGGATCAAGACTGTCAATAAGAAATATTTGCACTCTTAATCTTCCAAATTTGTTGGTATGGTGATTTTATTCTTTGTTTTATTGTCTGAATTTAAAGAGTCAAAGATCTAGCACATTAACATCTCACTCAATAAATTCGCAGGAAAGTTTTGGTTTCCGTATTTAGGGATGCGCATGGTAATTAATTCATCAATTACCCTGAGAAAAGAATAATCACTAGTAACGAAAATCATATGACGTTATTGGTGCGTTTTATGGGAAAAATGCGCATTTAACAAATAAAACATCTTGATGTAAACTGGTAACACTTGACTTGGTGTATTCTGTTTAAAATTGTGTCCTAAATTCGAAAAAAAAAACGATTGACCTGTATCACAAATCCTCTGCGAGATGAGACCGAGTAATTGACTTGATGGACATTTAGGTGTGTTGTAAAGCACATAAAAGGTTAGTTCGATCGTCGACGGCCTTTTAGGGGCCCCCGTAAAAGTGCTCAATTAGGGAACAGCGATTGGTCTTCGTTCATTTGTCTTAATGTGATTTGGGTTGGCCGTTTCTGAGCTATACATAAGTTGTCCGGAAGGCTTCGGGGGTAGTTTGATTGATTGCCATCACGGGCGGGGGCGACAGGTGGGGGCGAGGGCCCTCAACACTTTAGTTAAGGGATTATGGCACATTTGATGTGGGTTCACGCTGCCAACGGGGCCCTTTATCGACATCACCTTTATTGATACAGAAGTGTTGAAGACGATTCGAGAATCGACAATAATCCGTTTTATTCGCCCATCGAAGCCGCTCTAAATTCGCGAAATGTTGCTTTTAAAAACGACGCTAGAGCGTTGATTCTCGATTCAATATATTCCTCCATCAACCTGTGATATTAAAATGTTTTATTCTCCTCATATGCGATATAAAGTGTAAGGGGTAAAAAAAGGATGTATCTTGGGTGACACGATTTCGACCCTTTTAATCATCTAAAATTAAACAAATATTCTTAATCTAAAATAGTATATATTTTTAAAAATAGTCTAAAATAGTCTAAACTTTGAAAACATGTAAAAAAAAAAACAACATAATCGATTTTTTTAAATTCTAGACTAAAATATCCCCATAAGTTGTTTCAGGGCTGATATATTTAATTAGCTTGAATTTTTTTAGGAAATTAAATTAATTCAACACTATAGTTACCCTTCCACAAGCTTACTTATTTCATTACCATTTCTAATTTATCATTTTCATCGGCAAACATTAGGTTTCGATGTGGCTAATGTGGTTTAACCAAGTACTAATTTATTAGACAGGTATAAATGCCAAAATTATCCAGCTTTTACAAATATTAATGAGATATATCATCAATGTATCTAATTGGAATAGCAAACAAACAAAAATATGCATTTTAAATACCAATTATTGAACAAAAATTGGTAATTTTATTTAAAAAAAAACCGCTAAAATAAATGTTACTAATTTCACCCCAAATTACCTTATCTTTTACCTCAAACTTTTTTTTGTGCGACTTTTTTTGTGCGATTTTGAAGTTATGCGATTTTTTTTTAAAGCAATTTTTGATTTCAAAAACAGTACGTATCGAGATATTTTGGATAAAATAGATAATAAATCATCAACATTTACCGAAGTTTGGAAAAAAATGATAAATTGGGACTGTGTAAATTATATTACATTTTTCCAATTTTTCGACTTTTAAAAATACTTTATTCAAAGAAATTTCCATAATTCCAACTACTTATAGAGTTACTTACATAGTTGACATCATATCTCATGTTTTAATTAATTAATTCAAACTGGGTACGAATCTTTTCTATATAACCCTCTATTATTCCAACCAGATTTATGTCAAAATATATTTTTAACTATTTAAATAAAAATTAAAACTGTGACAAAATAAAAGTTATGCGGTTAAAATCCTTTGATCGCAATGTCACTTTTCTATATATAAGACATAGCTTTTTTGTGCGATTTCTTTTTATGCGATTTTTCACACAAAAAAAGGTTTAAGTGTAATATGTAAAAGCTCATGGACGAACTGAAAAAAAAATAATACTTAAAAAGATACGGAAACATTTGTAATATTGTATTCTTTTATAAAATGCCAAAAGGTGAAACAAGTGTTTTAGATTGAAGATAAGGTCAATTGATAATCAGAAAGAGAGGGTGGTTATATGAAAGCGAAGGACTTCTCTGATTGTAATATTAACACGCTTTAGTCGGGCGTTGGCGCAAATATGGCAGCAGTGAAATTGCGCACCGCCTGCAATATAATAAATTCAGATAAATATGGCCATAACTTTAATATCATTAAATACTGTTGTTATTGTATTATAATGTTTTTATTTGCATCAAAAACTTATTAAGCGATCAGACTAATAACTGAACTGTTTTGGGTTCAAATCTAGATGAAGTGTGACTAGCAATTATATTTTTAAAACATATATTTGCTATGAAAATCCGTCAAAAAATGTCAACATTTTTGGTAAAGGCTCTACAAAAGGGATTGCTTAAAGCAATATCAAAAAAATAAATAAAAACTTATTTTCACAACACATGCAAATACAGTCAAAAAATATTATAAATAGCTTAAATCTTTAGAATCTTTCCATTTCGAATTTTAAAAAATTTAATCAATAATAGCAAGATCAACGATAGTCCAAGTTAAAGGTTTATTGTTTTCTTATATCGTATGTTGTTAATGTAATACATCACTCAATAAGTTCATAGGATGTTATATATAGTTGACACCATTAGTGACAACAACTTTTTGGCAAAAATTAATTAATCAAATGAATTTCTGTATATGTAATGGTATTATCCTGTCAACTTATTGAATGATGTGTTAAAAAACGAAATTATATCTTAATCCTTTCATTTATAAAAAGGCTTTTGAAAATGATCGGACGCATTTACAGTACATTGCAAATGTGTCGATTTAAGTGCAAATAAAATGAATCTGTGTATTACTTCCATGTTTCCAAGGCAAATAAAATAAATGTTGAAAATCGCTGATAGACATTATGAAAAATTCCCATGAAATATTCACACGGATATAGCGTGAGCGCACATGTAATCTTAATGGAAATGCGATTTTCAATTCAGTCCCTGTTTAATTTTTCCCCGAGGAGTTGCCACCCCCTGCTTTTACTGTATTTACTGTCTGACGCTAGTTAGGGTGATATGACAAACAAACTTGCACCCCGACGCAAACAAACACCATCCGAGTGAGTACTTTTAACACAACATCATAATCGATTGCGCAACAAAACGAGTTAAAATTGATCATCTTACATATTTTGCATAGCAAACACGGCATATTTTTATGTTTATTATTTCGTACGTTTTATATTTGTGCAGATCGAGCTATTTATTTTACGAAAAATTGGAGCATGGAAGTATTTGTTTTCATTATTGAGCCGATTGTAGTTAATAGGAAGTGCCAAGCGTAAACAGGAAGTTCTTACGGTCGGAAGCGAATCACAGGATTAGCTGTAGCGGAATTAGAGACCAATAAAAAGGCTGTAAGGACCCTCCAATATAGTGGTGTATCGAGTGTGGGCGATTCCTGTTCAACCCTCTCCCAGCTCAGCCGGCGGTTTATCCGATTACATTTTAATCAGCAGTTGATTGAGCCTTGGAAGGGGAGCTCAAACAATATTATAACTGTTGCTACGAGCTACTACAGGGATCCTCAACAATTCATAAATATCGCTTGAGATCGAATTTGAAAATTGCATCTGGCAAATATATAAAAATTACTCAAGCGTAGAAGTGGAGCTCTCTGGGCAGAGTCTCCAGACAGCGTCGGACCGTTATGTAGCCGGGAGGATGGGATTGAAATGGACGAGCATCGAATATAAAGTTTTAGATAACTTATTTAATAACATACGAGAGAGATCTGGCCGCGTGAAGGACGTCCTCTCGCAACCAAGGCTATCCGACGTCCCTCGCTACTCCCGCCTCCTGCGTATCATCATCGAACCGACAACAGTGCACGCGCAAGAAGCGATCGGTGTCGTTCCATCAGACGCAATATATCCACAGTATCACATGAGATGGCGCTGTTAAATTGACATATTGCGCCAGTGTTTTGGGAAGGGGATCATTTTCTTCAAATTTCTGCTTTAGATGGAGATAAATAGTCAATGCACAACGATATTGTGAAACCCCAAAACAATCCAAAAGGTCACCAGGGCGCTCTTGGACTCATTTGGTTGTGATGTTTTGAATTACCCCTTGTATTCCTCTGAACTTCTCTTTAGGCGCAACGTGTCCACACCTTCATATTATTATATTTTTACCTCCCTAAAAGCAGATATGAGTGGAATTAAGTTTTCTACCGACGAGCATGTCCAGAAAGAGGTTTTAAAGTGGGGGATAGAGCTGGCGGAAGAGTTCTTCGAAGAGAGCACAAAGAAGCTTGTACCACGACTAATCACATGCATCCACCGAGATGGCTAATATGTAGAAAAATAGTCAAAAATTGTATCATCAATATCCTGTAATTATTTTACAAATACACAATTCAAATAAAAATCTAGTGCACTTACTTTCTGAACATATATTTTTGGAATCCGTTGTAACAATTTAATTTTCCAACCAAACATGTGCGATTTTTTTGCTTTTGTGCTCAGAGCAGTTTATTCTGTTTGTTTAATCTTTTTATCCATAGTAGATTTTGGACGGTCCAGTTTTATTCTGTTCTTCAAAGTCCCAGTCTCCTAGCGTCTTAGTGGTATAATGTATTTATTTTATAGAAATCATCATTTTTTAGCATTTCTCCTGATTGAAAAGCTTTAATTTTGTAGTGTAAAAACATATATGTATTAAATTGTTATGTTTTTACGTAAAACTCAATAAAATGCTAGGCGTTTCCAAACTTTTTGTCGAGAATGGACATATTTATATTTTTCCTATGATATTTCTATCTCTGACAACGTATTTTTATGATGTACAAAAATAACAATACATTGAATGTGATTACCGTTTATTACTTCCATAAAATGGGATTACAGCGATTGTTCAAATGTTTATTTAATTTTTAACTGGATAGTTGAGCGCATCTGGCGAACCCAATCAAATGGTCGGGTATAACAAGGGCTGGTTATTTGTTCGAGGCAGGGTTTTAAAATTAATGTATTTATTCGCCAAATAAATGAGCATTTTGCTTTAAAGCCTCGGTCAGGCTCCGAAAAATATTTTCAAGCAAAATTAGGTTAACGATATGAAGCGTCGATTAAATGCCATAAATTCGAATAATATCAATGGAACAATTGAAGATAATATGGACGAAAGTTCCGAAATATTTTAGCGTAATTGGCATTAATTGGTCAATTTGACAGCCCTGCATTCCGTATTAGGGAGGGTGCAATATATAGGACAGAGGCTGCAGAAGTGGAGTGTATTATTTTTAGGGTTGAGTGAATCACTTTGCCATGCTTTATGATCTTTAACCGGTAAACAGGGAATATCTGTTTCGCATCAGGGGGTGAATTATATTTGTCGCCCGTTTATTTGTCTGGAATTCTCATCCGGCGGGGTCGATTTAAAGCACTCCGTGTACAGATTTGGATTGACAGCCTCCTTTAAATTGCAGTTTTTCTCGTAAATAACAGATGAGTTTGCTCGTCATGCTGTTTTGACTGACTGACAAGTGAGCCTCGAGATTATTTTTCGCCAGCGTAGAAAAAAAAATGATACACGGAGCTGCAACCCAGATATTCTCCGGAAATGTAAATATGCAATTATAAATTGATTTTCTGTACATGGAAAATTATAAATTTCTTTGTCTTATCAGCAAAAATCTAAGCATGATTAAAACAAGCATCCAAAATGAACGAGAAGACATATAACTCTGCCATAAAGACGATCAATGGAAGTTTTAACAAAATAGTATTTCAATTGATTATTTCAATAAATTCTATAATGATCTTAGCATCTGTTAAATTTTGCTTTGATAAACACTTCAGATAGCATACCTTTAAACAATATTATTAAAATACCACGATGAAGATGATATGTAGTAAGATTATCAATTTTGGATTGCTGGAAAATGGATATAAATAAACAGCTGAGAAATTGCAGAGCTCTTCACACAACGAACATTTAAATGAAATATTAATGCTATACAGTTGATGTAGTCTATAGATCATAATAAGTTCTTTATTAAATTAAAAGATCTACGACTTAATAAGTTAAATTACGCATTTACGAAGGATGAACGCCCAAAAAAGCATTTACTCATCGGTAAAGGATTTAAGTTCTTGCTGCGAATTTTCAAAGCAGTTCTTAGAGCTTTCCATGCATCAGATTGCTTTAAAAAGCTACTGTTGAAAAGGCTGAGGCTTTTAATCAAAGAAAACAAATTGATACCCAAGAATAGGAAGCTTCTTATAGAAAAATTTGATACTCCGTTTGTGTTTTTTATATATCACTAATAAATTCGTATAATTCAGTAAAAAACAATTTTTTATGCAATGCTCGCATGTTAGGGGGACCTGAAAGTATTCGTACATTTTAAGATCTTATGTTTGAACTCAGTTTGAGACGGAAACATCTTTGAAAGTTTGTTTGGGTTAGAATGCCATAAAAGCCAGTAAAACAAAAATGGTGAAACTCTAACAGTTCGCAGATGACAATATTGGAATTAGACCATTGAGACCATTTAAAACTCGTCGACAAAACAAACAGGATGGGTGTTATGGGGTAGGATGGGTATACTATTAAAACAAGCTACGAAATACTAGATACGCCTTCTTAGAACTACAAATGCACAAGTTTATTGTCGACAATTGGAAGTTTTTAATCAAAAGGGAAACGTCCTCATAAAGCAATGTTAACACTGGATGAAATATGGGAATTTAATTGGGAAGTGCTACCGCATACTTCTTATTCACCGGATTTTGTCCCGATGGATATCCATCTTTTCAGGTCCATGGAGCACAGCATGAGAGAAAAACGATTAAAAAATGAAGCTAATTTGATAATGCGTTTAAAATCATTTTTTACTTCTGTTTTAACAAAAAAAAAGGACAAAAAGACCGCCAAAGCAATGGGAAAATATCTCGAAAATTTTATAATATTGTACAAGAGTCATCCAAAAAGTAAGTTTACAAGCAGTGATTTCGATTTCTCGATTATTTACAAGAGATTTTGATATAAATATTATTATCTTAGTATGTAATTGAAATAAAACAACTAAAAACACGGTTAACATTTAAAAAATTAACCCTTTCTACTCATATGTCGACATTATGTCGCCAAAAGGGTTTTGAGTATCATTCGCATTTTTTAAGCCTAAAAATGCATTCTAAACAATCTTTCAACTGTCATAAATGTCAAATCAAATTTAATTTGTCAAATCAAAATTTTCGCACAAATTCAGGGACAAATTCACTCAAATTCGGCATCCTAATAATCGATTTGATTGGTATCGCGTGTTAGTCAGCCATTTTTTTCAGTCACAGTAAATTCTTCCAATGGAGAGGTCGTCGCGTGCTTTCACCATCTTCAGTCCGTGCGGGATTCGCGCGGACTGATTTTTTTTTGATTTTTGATTTTGCGGAACAATACTAGCACTAATATCCATCGGAAGCCCGCAGAAATTTATGGTAGTGATATGATGAGTCGACAACATGTCAAAAAGGGAGTTAGGTTTTTCATAGAAATTCACGACGAGGCGAGGAATGGGAGACTTTCATGAATAATTTCCCAATATTTCTAGAAGTCTCCTTAGTGACATTGTGTCGGAAAAATTTGATTACATGAAGTTGTGTGCAAGATGGGGGTCCAGAATGCCCATACGGGAACACCGTCAAAATCGCGCATGAAGTTTTGAATCGTTTTGCACAGGAAGGAAAAGCTGTTTTGAACTCTATCGTGCCAGGGATGAGATGACATAAATTTTGTAAACATATTTTCTGGATGACTCTTATATATAATCTTTTTATACTAAATATATTCGAATACTTTCGGGTCCCCCTAATATTTCATAACATTTGACAATTGCGAACTTCATAAACGATGATGAATGGCATACGATTATTCGAAAAAATGACGAACATGTGTATGAATATTTCAAGCCGGACGAATGTCGTCTGTCCGCTTTAAAAATAAATTTAGCATTTTTTTCGCTGATTTGTCAACGAATCCGTTGAATGATTAATCCCAGCCTGTTGAAAGCGAACATAATTGAATCGGGAGCGTTCACAATTTGCGTTGAAACTATGTAATCAAATAGTAATAAACGAGAATGGTAACTATTCATCATCAATTACCATGACAGATGCTGCATTAAGTTAATTAATCTACGTGACACTCGGCTCGATATAATTACGTTTTGATTTACAATGCGTATTGAAATATGAGGCAATTTTGCGCTCTGCCAGCTCTCCATCGCCGATCTTTTTTTAATCCGGCGACCAAATTATGCAATAACGATCCTATTAGGAGGGCGCAATTAAATCGACGTTTTACAAAAGCGCTTCTTTTTGCTGGAATATGTGCAAAGTTGAGACGGCTTAGGGCGCAGCCAGGCAAGCGCAATGGCGTCAAATTTATGATGTAACATTAAACACTTGGAGCAATGGCGTGTTGCTGGGATTACCTATTCAAGCAATTACCAGAGCGAGGAGGTGGGTTCGCATCTCTTCACGCCAAATGACATTTTAATTCGATTATCGGACGCCGCTTGCTGCTCACCCTCCCTCAAAAACACGTTATTGCTATTTTTCAAACTGAATGCTAAACCTGCCCCGCTTATTGTATATACCAGTGATTCTCAAACTCGCCCATTTCGTTACTTAAAAACGCAAACTCACAAACAGATGAACGAACAGCCATATATGACGATCCAATTATTATATTAAGCAAACCCAGTATTAATGTCGCATTTTCATAGATACAATTTTTAAACCGTCATCTTCAGCCCGTCGTCCAGGAAAGATGTATTAGGTCTACCGGAAAATTCGGTTCATTTTTAGTTTTCAATTTTTTTGGCTTGCAAAAGATCCGGGTCTGGGAAGTATGATGGATACGACAGAACTTCCCAGCCTAACTCTGCGAATTTTCGACGAGTTCCCAAAGCCGCATGTGATCAAGCATTATAATGAAGCAATATGATGTCCATCCTACTAACTGCCGCCCTCTTTTCTTAGAGTGCTGTTTTTAAATTATCCAATTGCTTTCAGTACCTCTCCCAAATTAAGCTTTTCGTTCGGTTTCAACAGTTTAAAATGTATTAGTTCTCGAATGTCCCACCATATAAACTCAAACTTTTTTTGTGCGATTTCAAAGTTATGCGGTTTTTTAAAAGCATTTTTTACTTTAATATAGAGTGCGTATCGAGATATTTTAGATTAAATAGGAAAAAAAATCATCAACACTTACTGAAATTTGGAAAAATCTCATATTTTATTTGATTAATTTACTTTAAACTGGGTACGAATCTTTCCTATATGACCCTCTATTATTCTTACCATATTTATGTCAAAATTTATTTTTTAACTACTTAAAAAAGTAAAGCTGACAAAATAAAGCAAAAAAAATGACTTGACTGAATATTTTTTTAAACAGTCGCCATTTTGTATTTTTTTTTAAAGTTAGTGATTATAGTGATATCCTCACTAATTATGATTTATATTATTGGAAAGATAAAATCTACACAGAACAATGATGACATTAACACTGGGTATACTATTTCTTCCGAAGAAGAGAGCGATTTTATGTCATATCGAAAATCGCAACGAAAATTATCATCTAGCGATGATAGTTTGTAATTAAAATAGTTAGTATTTCTCTAGTGAATGTCAGGCATTTGAGATGCCAGATGTCAGACATTCTTAAAATTTTACCAATGATGCAAGACGTTCTTTAAATATTACCAAAAATGTTATTTTTTAATTGTTTTGTATTAACTTTTTTAATGCGATTTTGGTTATATTTATATGGCAGTTTTAAAGTTATGCGATTTTTAAAATCCATGGAACACTTTCATTTTCTTTTAAGTCATAGCTTTTTTTTGTGCGATTTATTATTGTGCGATTTTTCGTGGAATACATATATGCCGCGGATAATTCATTGAACGCGAAAGAATCGACCCCTTCCGAGTTTTAATAAAAAAAAATTTTTTTATTAAATTAATAATTCGGACAAGGTTATAAATAATAGTGGAAAATACTCTGTATAATAATATTATAATAAACAGTTGAAAATTTGAGATGGAGTTTCATGCATAAAATTCGACATCAATATTGGGTTTACCTAACACACTTAAACCTTTTTTTATGCGGTAGATGCGTTCCGCGAGAAATCGCACAAAAAAGCTATGGCTTACATAGAAAGAGTGAAGATCCGATTAATGGTTTTTAAAAATCGCATAACTTTGAAACAGCTATATAGAATATTTCCAAAATCGCACAAAAAAAATAGGAAAACAATAAGGCAATTAAAAAATAAGTTTGAAGTAAATTTATTAATTAGAACATGAGATATGATGTCAACCGTGTTGAAAAAAGTAGTTTCGAGAAAAACGCGTTAAAAGATTTCATTATGGTAGGACCGGCCAAGTCACCACGTCACTAAAATAGCTATAACTATTTAAGTAGTTGGAATTTAGGAAATTCCTTTATAGAACGTATATTTAAAAGTCGAAGCAATTTTTTTTAAAAAAATCTAAATCAGTAAAGAGCGTGGTCGTAATTCAGCGATAGCAGATACAATATGATTTACACAGTCCCAAATTATAATTTTACTCCATATTTCGGTTAGTTGATGATGTATTTCCTATTTTATCCAAAATATCTCTTTATGAAATAAAAATAAATAAAAAAAATTGCGTTAAAAAAAACCGCATAACTTCGAAATCGCGCAAAAGATGGTTGAGTGTATATGCATAATTTTTTTATGAATGTACTTGAACTTACACTATACGAAAACACACACCTACAATTAAATAAATTCGATAAACCCAGTTATATATTATATATATTTTTTAAATATAGTCCCCTTCGTTATTCAACACAACTTTCCATCGCCTTAAGACTTTTGATCCCTCTTTTGTAAAAATATTTCAGCTTAGAAAACGATTTTAAATGCATTTTTGAATCGTTTTTCCTTCATGCTCCATGCTCCATGGATCTGAAAAGGTGGAAATTCATCAGGGCGAGGTTTGGCGAATAAAAAGGATGGGGTAACACTTTCCAATTTAATTCCCGTATTTTATCCAACGTCAATTTTGTTTTATGAGGGCGCACATTATCATGCGATAACTCCTCGATTATTTGCCGTGAATCTGACTTGATTAGGGGTTTTAATGCATCATTATTAAAATTCGAAGATAGTCCCATTCTCGTTTTATCCATTAAGCTTCTATTGTCCGATTTAAATTCACCATTAACAATTTAAAATAAACACCGCGTCATAAAAACACATATACGGATTTGTTTCGATCATCATCATGGAAAACAATATTTGATTATTGTGTCAGAAAGATTATGTTTTTACCACTGAAAATATATTAATTGCAAAAATCGCTAGATCAAGTAATCATGGCATTGGATTTTACATAAGGTTCGCGATTAATATGATATATTATCTTCATATATTCACCTCTCAGAGAAATAAGACAGTCGATAAAATATGTTAGTTCTGACACCAATGAAATAAACATTTTTGCAAATGTTCATTAATACTTCTTTTCGTTGCTTTTTTATGGTTAAATGCCCTAAAAAAAGCTCCAGGAAGAGTCTGAACTTAATATAGAGATCACTAAACAAAAGCAAATAATCAATAATAGTAGATTTAATACATTTTATTCTTTCGAAATCTAATTCAGCTTATTATACATATTTCTCGAATACCAGAATTAATATAGAGAG
The DNA here is from genome assembly GCA_008973525.1 of Stenopsyche tienmushanensis. Lineage (NCBI taxonomy): Eukaryota > Metazoa > Arthropoda > Insecta > Trichoptera > Stenopsychidae > Stenopsyche > Stenopsyche tienmushanensis. The sequence goes on along the minus strand of WACJ01000052.1, from coordinate 130,137 downwards.
CAATCATGTTTATAAAGCGGTTTTAGATTGAGCAAACCAATCCTTCGCCGATTTTGTATTACTTTTCCGAAAATTCCCCATACAAGAAATTATCAAATATAGAATGTGAATAATTAGATTTTCACACCGCTTGGCTTTTACTTTATTTCGCAGCGTTGAAGCGGATAAAATTGCGAATTTATTTTACAACCGGGCCGAACTTTCCAACAAAGAAAATGAATAAGCCAATCGGTATGATGAGGCGATATTGAATATTAAGTTTGCCAGACCGAATGCTTAACTTAATTATAACGCAATATATTTGGATAATAAATTCTGGCAGTCGCAATAAAATTGCATTTTTATTGGTAATCTTCGTTATGGGGGTGAGCGAGAGGGAACCCATTACCGAGGGGTGACTGAGGGTATAATTGTTTAAACATTTCCCTCTAGACACGAGCCAAAAGAGAGCCAATCTCGTAAATTAGACGCGAAAATACGCATTTGTTATGCGGAACAATTAATGCGCCGTCGTTTGAGTGTTAGGATAGAGCACCCATTCAGGCAATCAATCACGAATGAATAGACAAATTCGAAATTGTTAAGTTTAAATCAAAAATAAACAATAAGACTTATATCGATGATTACATATTTTAAGGACAAACTTGCTTGAATTTGGGATGAATTTTGAAATGAGTTTCGCCGCAGCACTCAAATGGAAACGTTAATTTTAATTTTATAGGGACGTGAACATTTCAAATTGGCAACGAGTGTGGGTAGATGGAATAACAACTTGGGAAAAGGGCGTGAATAAAGAAGAATTGGCTATGAATCATTCATTGGATCTGTGTTTGATGTTTACCTTATCTGTACAGATTTTATTTGTCACTAGGGTAAAGTGCACGGCATTGGACTTATTTATTTATTTAACAACAGCCCAGACGATTGTATTGCAAATTTTATCATTAAAACTATCCATAAACCTTTATAAAAACCTTCCACAATAATTCTTTATAAAACTATTGTTAAACATTATTTTTGTATAACGAATTTTTTTTCATCAGGTAAACTATCCAGATCCAAAACTAACAAAATCCACATCCAGCATAGTATGCTGTTTTTTTTTGCGGTTTAAATGCCACAAAGACCAGCAAAACACTCAAATATGTTTATGGTGAAATGATAGTAGTTTGCAGATGCCATATTGATTCCAGAAATTTAAATAGGACAATAGAAATGCATGTGATAAACGAAGAACGAGAAGTCACTGAAATCCTAAATCGAATCAGATCTGCGACAAATAATGGAGAAGTCATCGTAATAACTGGAATATTCATAGACCACTGTGCAAACGCATTTAGACATCATTGGTAAAACGAATAGGATGGGTGCTATGGGGTAGGATGGGTAACACACGCCTTGAATGAACACAAAAACGAGTGACGAAACACGTGAAACACTTTTAAAAAAACCAATTTCAACACCAATTAGAGAACTCCAACTTTCAAACTGGAAAGTTTTACCATATCTTCCTTATTCAATGATGTGGCTTGTATTTAAATATTTTCAATGACAGTTTCTCTAGATTCAAACTATCTATCATGCAACACAACCTCATCAATAATAGGCGGATTCCACGAGCGTGGTTTCTTATGCATGGTTTACTAGCATGCCGATGACTACAGTGAAGTGATCACACGTTTGGGCTCATTTATTACTTTTGTCAGCTACTCTATCATATGTTGCACTTTCAAAGCTTTGCTATAAAATATTATTAATAGCAATGACATTATTTTGTGTTAAAAAGATAACAAACCATGCACAATAAACCACGCTCGTGGAATCCGCTCATTAGTGAGTAGTGTATCAAAACTGCACAGAATGCACCCCTGTTTGTTTTCGTTTTTTTTGTTATTATATTATATAATTAAATTGTCCTTCCCTTATGGTAATCTAGAACAGCGGTTCTTAAACTAGGATCCACGACATGCAAAAATTATGTTCAAAATACCAATCTTCAATTAAAAACTAGGACGTTCTCTGCCTACATGTCGGATAAATGTGAATATTGAGAGGCGAAGGTCAGAATTTAAAGACTTAAAATGCCTAGGACTGGGATAGGGGTTTGCAAAAAAAGTTATTAAAGAGGGGGTGTGCGGACTACATAAGTTTAAGAACCGCTGGTCAAGAATATAAGTCAGAATAGTTGAATATACAAATGAATGATTGAAGTGGAAATGCATTTAAAATAGTTTTTTGCTTCTTAGTTCTTACAAAAAGGTCATCAAAAAAGTCACTGTCAAAGTGATTTAAATTAGGTCTGTGCGCATTTGCAATTTCATTTGGAAAATAATTGAACCATAAAGACATTTAATTAATTATTATGAAACCCAAAAGATATATCTTAAAACGAGCCTCCAAAACAATTCCCTAAAAGAAATAATGAAAGAAAATTCTAGCTTTTATCATTCTTGGAAGCATGAAATAGATCTTGTGTAAACGTTTCATTACTACTTTTTGAGAGATCTTGGGAAAATCATATTAAAATGATACGAAAGCATCTCAATGACTGAAGATCTTAAATTTTTCTAAAAATCATTAAAAAATTAAGTTTATGTGCTAGGTTTTTGCATTGTGTATTGTATTAACATAGCAAAACTTACACAGTGATAAAATTAAAAAGGAGATGCTTCAATCGGAGCACTCACCTCGTTAAGATCACCCCATGGTGTAATAGGAGGGTTGGATTTGGCAATAGGGCTGCATTGTGGACACGGATATTCTATTACAGTGCATCAATAATGCATCGACTACTTCATAGATGTACAACCTTGCTATGCAGCTCCCGGCGACTTTGTGACCCCGGATCACTAACATGTTTCAATTCTACACTGACACATCGAACTGACGTCGACAAAAATAAACGCCGTCTAGATACAATGCACTGCCTATTACACCACTTGCTGTAGGATCCGCAAGATCTTATATTTAATATCCAGTTTTAATGATAACCAGGTCCTAGATTGTCGTATAAGACCACTATTCATTTGAAACAGCGAGTGGCTATGAATAGGCTAACGTTTGTTCAGGTCTTCATAATATTTTTGTCTTTACATTATTGCAGATGCTGTCCATCTGCACGATCGAATCGTCATTCACAAATTCCGAAAAAGCTTTTTTGTTGTCTCAGATTGAATTTAAGTACCACTCATGCGGAATGTCCCGACGATAACACCCATTTCATTTAGCGTGACCAAAACGCTCTCATGCGACCGTTATCTCGGCATGAGGAACGAAGAGTCGACGTCCGAATCACCCTGTACTGGATGCAGTTCCATCTTAATTCAGGCGAGTATCGCAGCAAACAACCATACTTAGTGCTCTTAGTGTCATGATTTATGGTCCTTTATCTGGCAGGGCGAGTGAAACGCTAAAATCGGCAATAAACATTTAATGGACTGCCTGTTTCTTGGAATCGACTCGCTGATAATTGATTAATTAGCTTCGGACAGTCCACTCTGAGCCTATCTGTCCGATCGGAAAGTGAGAATGCGAGGTTCGCATTTATTAATTACACGCATGGCAGCAGCATCAGATGCTTCTTAAATTGAATTTCACAAATCGAAATTGAAGCAATTTCAGCCGTATAACAAATCAGAAATGCATTAATGCCTCATTATGTGCAGAAGAAGCCGCGGAAAAGCGATTAGATAGAATTGGCTTAAAATATCTAAATGCATGCACAGTCCTACCCGCCATACGAACATAAGTTGAGGCATATGAACCCCTTTAAATTAGTCCAAACCTTTTTAATTAAATAAAGTTATTTATGTCCATATGAGCGATATCAGAGGACTGACAGATCAATAGGGCTTTTTAAATCCAGATTAATATACTTAAGTCAAACTGATAGAAATGAAAATAAACAAATAATCAAGTAGGAAGCCGATGTTAATCAAGAGGGACCAAAAAAATCAAAAGACTGACATATTTTTTTAGGAGAAAATCCCGGTGTATTTAAGTCGAACCACCACTTAAAAAATAAAACCACACCGAAACGGAACCATGATTCATTTGTAACTAGAAAAAATACAAACAACTAACCCGTAGGTCTGTAACATGTCACTATGGGCCGCATACTACCTAATTATAGTGTTGTTACCTGCGGTTTTACAACAACAAAAAATAAGTCACCCGTCCAGATATTGTCGTCGTTCTACGCAAATACGACGATGAAATTATATTTTTAAATTTAATCAATAATAAAGTGTAATAAAATGTATGTCATACCTAATAAAGTTTCGAATTGAATTATTATCGACCCCAATACAACCAGGATATATCAATTTATCCCAATCTGAATCGATTAAATGACATTTCTGGATAATCCATTGAGTTATAAAGTCAATTTTCATATATTGGATGGGATCATTAGGACAGTGAAAGGTTATTGTTTTGATATCGAGGTTCAAACTCAATATATTCGTAGGATGACATATAATTGGCACCACTATTGACACATTCATATGAGTTTAAGGAAGTATAAACCTACAAATAATAATCGGAATTTGTTCCAGAAAACATTTTAAAAAAATCACAAAGTAGTATTGATCGATTGTAAATTAAAATTGCGTGAGATAGCTGAAGGTAGTGTATTCGCTATTTGGCATCAACCATTAGAAAGCCTTGTTCGAAATGGGCACCGCGTTTACTCACACTCAATCAAAAGCAACAACGCGTCCAAAATTCGGAGCGCTGTTTAGAGCTGTTGCAGCGTATTAAAGAGGATTTCATCATGCGGTATGTGACAATAGATGAAACATGGATTAATTTCTATACTCCAGTGTCAGATCGGCAGTCAGCTGAGTGGACAGCAACCGACGGAAGTCGACCAAAGCGATCAAAAAACGCAAATGTCAGCTGATAAGGTTTTGGTCTTCGTATTTGGTATTTTATTCATCTATTTAGCACAGGATTCTTCACAATTAACCTATTCCGTACTGAAGAACACACATGCTATGTTCTAATGTAAATTCACGTTTCTCTCAGTATTACGCAATGTGTATAAAGCTCGTATAATATAAATGAACCTTAACACTGTTGACATTGTTCGCGTTTTGCATTAGTTTTAGATATGCATAAAAATGTTTACAAATTTGTAATTTCAAAGTCATCTTAATTTTTTAAACAAAATATAGGCCCTGAACTTATCCGCCATAAAAATATCTATGCTTTCTCGGAATCGAAAGCCTTAAATAGCTTATCTGACGATAGTGATTTTTGATGGTAAATTATACCTACATTTTATGACGGTTGAAAGTATTATAATATGACTAAAAAAAATTAAAAAATAGCAAAGGATATGTTTAGGTACAAGGTACACAAAGTGTAAGATACCTTTACAGGACATCCTAGCCATCAATGTACGAGAGTATGATGAGACGCAATACACTCGTCTCTGTCTTCGAATTTCAACGTAACCGCCGTCAAGATCGAGATTTTTCTGTAGTCTAATGAGGATGGTTTTGAATTTGTTGGTGATCCAACGTGAGCATTCTGGGTATCCATCTCGCACACAACTTCAAGTAACAAAATTTTTCCGATACAATAACACCAAGGGGACTTCTAGAAATGTTAGGAAATTCGTTGTGAAGGTCATTTCACAATTGTTCTTCAATTTTTTGCACGAATTCGTCAGAAATCACTGATGGTCTCCCACTCTTTGCCTCGTCGATGGATATTTGCAGCGGTATTATTCTGTAAAGTTAAAAGAATGGCGGAAGCGCGCGATGACCTCTTCATCGGACGAATTTACAGTGACTGAAAAAATGGCTGACAAACATGCAGGACAAAAAAAACTGATCGTTAGGATTATTCCTATATGCAATATGCGCCAATTTCGAATTAAAAAAATCTTCTGCCCTTGGAAACCTCTGTGACCGTTGTTTTTTTGTCGTTCATTAAAAAAGTTGTTATAATTGTCATCCTACGAACTTATTGAGCGATGTATCGTTTTGTGCAAAATTGATTCGCCATGAGCGAATTAAGTAAGAAGGTTCTTGGCAATGGGCGACCCGAAAAGTAATTGTTTTATCCTCTTTTTTTGGGCATGAAATAAAAATGTACATGTGTTATTCGGCGTCGATCGAATGATATCGAAAATAATGAGCTAATCTGAGGAAGTGGTGAACGGTTTCTTTTTTTGGCGAAGTTCGTGTGTGATCCTCCGCCTCATCCGGTAGGACGATCCCTTCGGCCATTCATTACGGCGGTGCCATTAAAATCAACACGATTTTTTCAATCGGCGAAAAAAGGACGAGGACGCAAAAAAGAGTCCACGCCGGAGATAAAAGCAAACCGACCGTCCTAATTGGGCGCTAAAGATCGCGCTTATTTCGCCCACGATTTTTTTTTAGGGCTTGATTGAGTTACCGGCCCATTTTTGACCGTCCTTCACACAACAAGGACATCTCGTCTTTATTATGTGTTATTGATTTTCGACTCAATTCAACCTTATTATTAGGCAAATATATTTCGATCGACTTCGTGACTTGAGACGATCGATTATGTTATCTTTATGGTATTCTAAAAAATAATCAAATAAAATCCATATAGGTTTTATGTGATAATTCCCATTGTCTCATTGGTTACTCATATACGATATCAGTATAAATTTGGATCAAGACGATCTATCGGAAAAATGCATTCATTCGATCTCCCAAATTTGCTTATTAGGATGAATATGTATACTATCTGGATTTGAACTCGAACTTTTATGAGTCCAAAAATTAGTCCACCATGAATCACTATAATAAATATAAAATATTTTAATGAAGAAAATAATGCAACAGATTAATATTGATTATCAACGTGAAAAGTAAATGCTAAAAAATATGCCCCGGGTGAGGATCGAACTCACGACCTTAAGATTATGAGACTTACGCGCTGCCTACTGCGCCACCGAGGCCATATACACAACAAGATCTTCATAGATCCTAATCATAACAGCCCTTAAAATTTGTCGCCAAATTGAAAAGGGGTTAATCAACTATTGGATATTGGGTCAAAAAAGGACATCTTTGATCATATTCACTTTTTTTTAGGTTCTATATAAATTTCTTGCTTTGTTAGTTTAAGAAGTTTGTCATTGGTAAGGCCATTATTAAAAACCTGCAATAGCTCTTCAATATCCTGCTCATCTACAGCTCGCTGTTCTGGTGTTTTATTTACTTGCACGTGCCTAGACAAAGAAATCCATTGGTGTCAGATCTGGAAACCGTGCAAGCCACGGAATATGGTATGTCCCCAGACAAAGAAATCCAGTAGTGTCAGATCTGAAGACCGTGCACGTCATGGAATAGGGCACGTTCCCAGGCAAATAAATTTAGTGGTGTCAGATCTGGAGACCATGCAAGCCACTGAATAAGGCATGCCCCCAGTATCTGCATGTGTGCACGATAAAGACAGGGATAATGCAAATGATTTTCCCTATATTTCCAACAAATTGACGCTGGGAGTTTCAATTCTCGTCTCGTTCAGTCCAATTTGCCCTATAAAGACAATCAGAATCGATATAAGAACTTTAGGCATTATTCTTAATTTAAAGGGCTTACACAGTCCTATAAAAGTACCCCAACCAATGTTCTGAACTTCCTCATTTCAATTGTCTAGGTCCAGGCTATTTGTTTAGATGTAGATGAAATCTTCCTACGGATCTGCTGCCACTCGTACCTGAATCTAAGACGCCTTGATGGATGCATCCATTGCTTAGAAATTACTGATGGTCTCACACTCATCGTAAATATCATCAGCACAGCCTTCTCTGAACAACCTAACTCAGCGGTTCTAAAATTAGGGTTCCGCGGAAATATAAAAAAAACGTAATCTGTTCTTGTACGAGATATTTTGGTGAAATTATTTTCAGAAACATTATAAAAAAATCTATTTTGATCAATATTTGACCAAGAAATATTTATTTGCTTGAAAAATTAAGAAAATTTGCAAAAAAAAAACCCCTTTTAAACATTCCACCCCCCCCCCCCACCGGAAATCAAGTTTATTTTTTAACATTAAATAATACTATAAATGCAATTTATTAAATATTATTATAAGCGTTAAAAGAGGAGGCCTTGTAGGAGGAGGTTTGTATGTTTAATCGGTCCGCTTTTCGGACTGTTGATATAACGAATGAGCGGCTCGTGATCGGATGCCATACCTGAACATAGCGATAACGAAGAAAAGAGGGATTAGACATCTTAATGTATATTATAAAAACGGATAGAGTCAATCAGTTCATGTAAAGTAGAACAGTTGAGTAAAATAAAAACTATGTACAACTCTCCACCAGGTCGACCGTTTTGCGCCCTAATCCCAGTTGCGGCCCTGTGGCGGGCACCTGCTTTGCTACGCCCTTGTTACGGCCCTGCCTTTAGGATCCCCCTACATGCCTCGCAAACCATTGTAACCTTACTTTCTATAGGACCCTTGTACATATTCTACTAAAAGGAGATTTGGTGAGTTAGGATGAAGTTGACGATTGACGCATCACCGTACATGTCCATGACCTCCCGATTAGCCTGTTTCTATTCATGCAATCACGTTTTGTACGATAAATAAACATTTTATTACAGTTTCATTGTTTTTAGACGGATGATTGTGATATGTAAGACACATTTACAATTATTGAAGAACATAACAAAATTTAAAACTTATTATAATTAATTAATTCTATAAGAGATGTTCAAGAATTATCAACAAAAGAAGATACTGATGAAGCAAATTTGATAAAAATGGTCCGAAATAATTCAAATTTTTGAGAACGTTAGAACGGATGTAAACGATGAAGTTTTTAAATATTTTATCCCTAAACCCTTGAATAATTGGTCAAGGTTGTTTGCAAAAAATGAAGAATAAAAATCAAGAAGTTATTTATAGGAAAAAAAAAATATTAAGCCAACAACCAAAAGGTTAATGCATTCAATTGAATCCAAAGATAATTCATCATTACAACAATGCCCACCCTTACACATCAAAAATTACTCTTGAATAAATACAAACTGGGAAGGTTTATTGTAACCTCTATATTTAGTATCAAGCATCGTTCCATCGAATAATTACTAATTTAGGGTAAAATGACTTTATAACATGGCCGAAATAGAAAGTCATCCATTAAGTATTTTAATTATATGGCAGCTAATTTTTGCACGAAAAGATGATGAAAACTTGCAGATAAATTCGAAAATATGCGATTCATTCGAGCATTAACCTTTCCATTGTGATTGTATAGCAATATTAATAACGAGAGCAATGAAACAATAACAATGATGTGAATAATTTATGGCTTCGATGTAAACACACTCCCTTATAAAATACATCCCATATAAAATAGATAGCTGTATACGAAGGGGGGTGAGAGTAGGAGAAGCGCTCATTTTTACGATATGATAAATAAGTGATAGGATAATTTTCCCCATGGGGATGGTTGCATATGCGTTGTGGGATTGAGAAAATATTTATTTTTTTAATTTATATATATATGTAAATATTTTTCTTCGCATTGAAACAGTATGCAATATCATCCGATGTAATTAATTGGCGAATTTAAAATGTTCAGAATTTGCGATAACGCAGAGTGCGATTTTATCGACGCACACTTTTGAGCTCGGATGTCAAACGCCGATCGCGTCGTGCGCTCATTCAAATGATTGTAATTGTATCGTCCTTTCGAGAAATGGTGGTGACCCCATCGCCAGGCAGTACTTCGGTCTGTTCTCTGGAACAATAAGTTCCACATTACGCTATTGTCATGGGGCTCACCCCCGTTATATAAACCAGAATGGGACCATTCAAAAACAAGTCACGTGTCTTTCGTTCCTTGAAGGCACTAACTTATTGTTTTGTTACATGCATTACTCGGAGATCGTGCCACTGAGATGACTATTGGCGGGGTTTTCAATCCGAGGGTCGAAACATGCGAAAACAACACCGTTCGTTTTGGGCTCGCGAACGAACGAAATAATATTATTTTGGATGATTTTTAACAATAAATTAAAGGGCTAATATTCGAGAATATTTTGTGGCATTATGTATGTTTGAAATATAAAATCGTTTACGTATCCGTCGATTTCAGGAGGTCCAATTTACGATGACTGTCAAATAAATCTGGCTGAATTTGCTGGCCAGTTTAAGTCGTGGTCCGATGATTTCGTCAGACCAAAATCTGCACTAAATAATGACCTTTTCGGGATACATTTGGTGCTCGTGTGGATTGGTATCGTCCCAAATCCGACAATTTTGCTTGTTCATACATCCATTCATTAAAAAATATGCTATAGATGATTTTTTGGTATTTTTTTTTTCAAACGGAACAATTTTTTGTCGGCCATTTTGTCCAGTCACACCCACTTCTTGACATGTTGTCGACTTATCATATTACTAGCATAGACGGTGGTATTATTTTACAAAGACAAAAAACGGATAACCGCGCCTATCTCGCAAAAATGGGAGTTGGCGGGAGCATCCATCGGAAGAATTTACTGTGACTTAACAAAATGGCCGACAAACACGCGAGACTAAAAAAAAAATACTTTTAAGATCCTCCCTGCACGCCAGGTGCACCAACTTTAAAATAAAAAAAACTTCTCCCGACCTCAAAAGCCCTTGTAATCTTACTTTATCTATGGTTTGAAACTCCCTGGACTCATTTGCTTTCTTTATATGCGCGGCTTCTTATTATAATTTTACTACTGCGCAGTATGTAATTTTTTTTTTTTTAAATTTCAATCCGGCCCCTTTCTTTAAAAGCGTGGTTACCCCTGCTTTGAATGCGTCAAAAGCTTACAAATCGTTTAGTTTTTTTTTGTTTCAATTAGGCGCTAATTATTGTCCATGGAGTAGTATGGTCATGGAAATAGTCATGAAATAATAGATTTTCATTTGTAAATCTATTAGGTCGAGTCATAAATAGTTGCCGATGAAAAAAAGCCGTTATAATTATTCGGTTTCGGTATCATTATCACGGTATCGGAGTTTAAACAAGATAAAAGTGGTACGGTTACAACTATAAAATGCGATATATACTGTAAAGGAGCAGTAAATGAATGGACAGAAAGAAATTGGTTTGTAAAATTTCGCTCAAAAGATGAGATCCTGAAAGATGAACCAAGTTCGAGTCGCCTTTTCGACTTCGATGAAGACATTTTAAAGGTGTAAATGGAGTTAATAATAGTGAATATGTAATGGATTAATATTGCTTTGTTATTTTGTCAAAGCTAAATAAATGTTTGAAAAAAAAACGGCAATTATTTATTAATCGACCTAATATTCACAACAATTAAACCGTTGTTTTTATTAGATTTTTTTGATGAAATTAATACACTCGGAGCGTTGCGAATTAAACTAAATTCGACAACGACGATTGGCAGGCCCTGCATGTCGGGAATGAGACTTACGAGCATAGTTTTATTAGAGAGTTGCTCTATACATCTCAGTGATCCCAAACAATGGTCAAGACGGTTTAGTGGAATTCCGAATAATATCTCAGAAACGCTGCTTAACCTTTTATGCTCCTTAGGGGTAATACGGCAAATGGATTATTTATAAATGACGCAAATCCAACAATCGAACCCAATCCTCTTAAAAAAATGAATAAATCACACCCAAGCGCCGAACAAATTAAAATCGAATTAAATTTAAAGGCATAGTTCGCATATTCGCCGCAGCGACGCGAGCGCCTGGACACAGTGACGCGCGCACGCGTATTAGATAAACGAATTAGGCGGCGCTAAACACTCGTCAGTTAATAGTGAACAGAATATAGAGATAAGGATATTGACAGTAAAAACGAGCGGGGGATGAATAAGTAACCCTCGTGTTATGAGGGATTACGGCTTGCTCCCCACATTGAGCTACCTACCCTTAGTTAGATTGGTTTATAATTTCATTTGTATCGAGCCCGGCCTTTATTGTATGGCGCATTACGATTTTTGCGCGGATAAAGGCCCCCGCACTTATCCACCATGTATCCTTTTGACAATCGATTTTGATGTACCGGGTAACCATGACGTATTGTATAATTGTTATACCATTGAAATATTAAGGGAGAAATGCTTGATATGAGCGTAACATCGATGCAAAGATGCGACGAAAGCGACGGTATTCGATGTCGAATAAATGTCAAAATTCAACAACATTGAGCATTTTTTGAAAAATCGATACAGGGGACTGTTGTCTATGTCACCGGATGGGTGTTTTATTCTACAATGCCTACCCATAAAACCCCAGGCGGATGGGGATCAACCCTACACCCGTGGGTAATAGTCGAACCCATGTGGTAATGATGTAGAGCAGAAGTGGTCTTGTGGCTTGCTCATCAAACGCTGCTGGGGTAGCCTAGCAAACATAATTTGGTTGCGACTTACTCTGGAATAAGGAGCTGCAGATTATATAAGAAGCAATAGGACTAGGATTAGTGCAAAAAGGTGACACCACTATCTTCAACAACCCAGTGCAAACAGGGAAAAACGGCTGTGGCTAGGTACTACAAATTACCGAACCAAAAACGAGTCCAATAGGGAGATGGGAGCCTCTGCAGTCTGTCATCTTCTGTAGTACCCTTTAAGCTGAGACTGGACTGGTGGTGGTAGTGACCTCATATAGTAATTCCTTTGCGTTTTAGTATAACCTCTTCCTTCCTCCTCCATCGTACCATCGGATTCATGTGATCCGAAACCAGTCTCCTGCTGTCCAATCTCAACTGTTGTCTATATCAGGGGACTGTGTATTTAAATGAAACATGTCGGTTTTAGTAGCATATTTTTTCAAAAACAGGTGAATAAAATTACTTAAATTAAACTATATTTGGATTCCCTAATGCAAGAGTTTACTTATCCAAGGGGGTTACTTTATCAACTGGTCTATTGTTATATCTGTTACATTGCCTTTGAATTTTAAGTGGCAATGAGTAGGCGCGGATCTGTTCAGGTCATAAGATCACAATAAATCCAACGGGTATTTTTTAGAATTAATGATACTTTCGCTCGCGACCTCATTTGGCGCGAACCTCCTGTGTGAATTAGCCTTTGGAGGGGCTTCCGTGATCGTACAGATCATAGAAGACCCCGGGTATGCATTTATTACCAAAATGCCGTAAAACATCCTAAAAGAGGACGGAGTGGTCACAATGTCTTTGTGTCAAAACGGTCCGCTTCTCGGACCGCTGACACGACAAATGTGCGCCTCGCTATCGAACGCCATGCTCGAACATATCCATAAAACATGATCTGCGTTCATGAATGGATCTCTGCAAGATTGGGGAAAATCCAAACCTGAAGAGCGTAGCCCTAAGCCACTCATTCCCTGTGAGGAACTCTAACGTCCAGTAATCCGGAATGATCCACCGATATCTCAGGCGGTTCCTACCCAAGAAGAAAAACCGACAGAAATAGCAACCGATAGTCAATGCGGACTACCTATCCTACTAGCTTCTGGATCACCTAGCGCGTCAGAGGAATTCGTATCGGGTAGAATACTCCTGCCACCTTCGCCACTTGACATTAGAACTCCAGGTCTAAAGGCAAGACGCCAACCAGCATCAGGAAATCATGCGGAATGTGCGAAAATGCACTAAAATTAGAGGAGGTGGCCACAAGGTTTCCGTGTCCAACCGGTCCGAATTTCGGACCATTGACATATCGAAGGAGCGCTCCAGAATTAGACGCCATACCCGAACATGTCCACAGAACATGATCTGCATCCATGAACGGATCTCCGCATAGACACTCCGAAGTTGTTGAAAGCCTAAACCTAACCTAACCAACGAGGTCCTAAACCACCCTTGACCTGTGAGGAACTGGGTCATCCAGTGATTGACCCTGCAATAGAATTCTCTTGATCAACTGGATTCTGAATCTGTGCACCCATGCACTCGCTGCATTGGTTGAGATGGCTACCCTTGTAGGCAGTCAGGAAGGGGCGTCCTCTGACGCCTCAATCTCTCGCCGCAATCCTCGATATCTTGTCTAAGTTGTTCACAGCCTTCTTAACCATCTTGTGGGCATGCGACATGATTCTCCGCGAACTATCCAACGGGATCGCCAAGTATGCGACCGATTTTACAAACTTGACTGAGCTTTACTATGTCCATGCAAAGCTGAGAATGTCGGCTAGAGCTCACACACAGCTGGAAGCTCTAGCTCGAAGATGTCACCCAAAAGGATGGAGCCCTGAGAGCAACCCATGCTCAGTTGTCTGGCGATAATCTCGTCCCCAGTGGTCAAAATCAATGAGCTACAGTTCGAATTTCTTCCTCATGCACCCTATTCGCCAGATTTAGCCTTTGAATAACCAAACTATAATATTCGATCCGGGCAATATTATTGAAAATGATATTAGCCAACTGTGTTTATAATTCAAAAGACAATACGATTTGCCGACAGTATATTTAAATCCATCCGATTTGACAAAGAAGCAATGTTAAAATGATATAATGGCGCCAGTGAATGTAGCAGAGCCTAATTGATTACAAGGGACGTTGCATTGAGTTGTGTCCTCCGACAAAAAGAGAAGCAATCTGTAAAAGCCCTTTATGACAGTCATATAATTATAAAAAACTAAGCCGGAGAACATCATTATAAAGGCATTCTACAGCTCTAAATTATTTTACACAAAGGGAGTGCCTTTTATTTTGTATAAGAGCCGTTTATATCAAAAACCGGTGGCTAATTCACGTAACACTGGTGGCTTTAAGATACGGACTGACATCCACTCCACCAGGTGCTATCAACTAATCGTATAATTAATAAAACCGACGGTGGATTCTGATTTTACGCTTTTCAGCATTAATTAGTCGACTTTATCCGAGCGGGAAGCAATTATAATTGATTGGACAAATGGCCATGATCCATGAGCGACGATCATTTTTTCCCATCAACGCATCTTAGATCGGGGATAAATTCGCTTCATTTGGATAGCACTGAAATCGGGATGAAACCAGAGTTATCATTTGCTGTTTTTTGCGCCTTTTTTACGACAGTTGGTCGGTCCGTGTCACGATAGCTATTGTAAATTGGACAAAAAACGTCTACGTCCGGCTCGCCGATACTAATGACGAACTCCTCAGAAGATGTGGATATCTGACCACAAACTTAGTATAACATCGGATCAATTTATTATTTAATCGTCTCGGAAATCGATGCTATTTTATTGCATCGGATTTTGCTATGTGAGAGCGTTGTGTCATCGTCGAAACCGCCATAATTAAAAGCTCGATTCCCATTTATCTGAGCGAGTCACTTTAAGTGTATTGAATAACAAGTTTATTATTGACGTTGTCACTGTGAGATAAATATGGCGTCAGCGTTTGACAATAATGGAGTAAGGTCAACTATTAAAGTTTTACTTCTCTTCCTTATCTTAATGTTGTGGTTATCGTCCAACCCCGCTATGACCATGTGGAACGAAGAAAACATTCTTAAATCTCATAGGATACAATAATATCATCCAAGAAAACGATTGCCGAAACCCTTCCAACTCACGTCTTTCCATTTATAAGTCTTCACAAATCTTCAAAGAAGACCTTCAAAATCTTTTGCAACCATTTTTATCATATCAAAAATGTTTTTATAATGTTCAAAAATAGTTATCTGGTGTGTCATCAAAGCGATATAGTTGCATTAGATTAACCCCTTAAAGAGGTAAGACACAGAGTTGTGTCCGAATTTCAGTGATTCAAAAAGAACATTCTTATACATTGAGCTCAGATACAGACAGAGCCGGAGAGTGTCTTGCACGTTGAGTTTGGAGAGAAACAGAGACGGAGAGAGTATCTTGCAGGTCGAAGATTTCGAATGTAAGACAAAGACCCAAATGTTTTCAAGCGTATTTTTTATGTTTGCTTGAAGAAATGACCGTATATTGTGCTATCAAAAGCGTTTATTTATTTATATACAAGCTTCATACACGCTGCGACGGTCCTGATAAATAAATGGATTTGTACGGATGATAAGTCTGCGTATTCCTATATTACTGTATGTTTATAAAACTAAAAAAGTAAACTAAAGTATTGTAGCGTGGGCGATTTAACATCCCAATGCAATAGCGCTGTTAATCTGGGCAGATTTAATTCTTCTGATTAGCAGCGATATCTTCCTCTCTCTTGCCTCGTTTTCGTCTCGTTACCGGTTAGGTAGTGACGCGCAGGAGGCGGGAGTCGGGAAATCGGCGGTTGGCCTTGATTGCGGGAGGACGTCCTTCCCGCAGCCAAATCCCTCTCTCTCGGCTACTATCAAAAACGCACGATCTTTATTTTATTTAATGAAGGAGGGGGAGGGAAATAGACGAATATTCCATGTGTGCAACTAAATAACATAAATAATTCATATTTTGTGCTGCATTCCATTTAATCTACTTGAGCAGTCTCCTGTCAACAGTCCTCTGCATCATAATAGGCCAAATGTGTAATATAGAAATGTGAGCGTAATTAATAAGATCGATGAATAAAATGCTACTACATGCTTTTAAAAAGATAAAAATATAGAGTATTCTACAAATTTGATTCACTTGCATTTTTGGAAAACGATAATTTTTAATTTAAGCGTTTGATACTATTTTTCTTTGCTTATTTAAGTGATAACTATATTTTTTCATTATAATTAAATTTGTTTTTTTTTGTGATATTACATTGAGATTTTAAAGCTAGAATTTGAGTATAAGTAGAATATTATTTTTAAAAAATTAATTTTGTTACTATAAAAACATTTTTTCATTTAAATATACAGTCCCCTGACACAGACAACAGTCCCTGTATCGATTTTTCAGAAAATGCTCGTTTTTTTTCCAAAGTAATGGAAATACATCCGTGTTTTTTTTATAAACTAGGTAGATATCTATTCCTTTAATAAACTACACAACTTTCTTAAGACGACTTGCCGAGTTTACTGAGAAATGCCCATATGAAATATATTAAACAAATCAAAGTAATCGACAATTTAAGGGTTAGTATTAGCATGTGTGGCAGGCGCCAGACATTCTTAGTAGACAATAAAAATAAAAAAGGGAATCATTAAAACAATAACACTTAGTGGATCGTCAAATCCCGATATATGCCCTTTACGCAGTCGGGCTATTTTCAGTAATGTTCATCCACGATATTTTATAGCAGTCCAGCATCCATTTATTATAAAACCGGGATAACAGAATAACAGTAAGCGAGCTCGAACGTATGATATTATGCATCAAATGCTGGAATACAGACCGTTCGAAACACAACTAAAGTCTAAAATCAGAATTTTACTAGAGTAATTGAAAAATTCCGTGGGAAATGAGAGGTATTAATGAAGCAAATTATGTTTTGTAAGATTTTTTTTAAATAAAAATGAATTTAATAAATGGATTCTTTCATTGTTAAACAATCGGCAAAGACTTTTCGATACACCGAATATATGACAGCTTTGAAGAATCGATGCACAAAAAGAGAACATCCACGACATTACTCAAACCTTAAAAGCAGTCATCTATTACTTCCAAATTAAAATAAAAGACGTGTTATAACGAATGGCCCGACGACGATTTCCGTGCAACCGGTATTAAGTTGTAACAATTTATTTATTGTTATTCGGATGTCATGAGGAGCTGAGATAACGCTGGCGTTGATTAATTATTCATAGGCCATTCTATTCATTATTTTTTCCTCCATAATATATTGAATGGGACGATATCTCCCGTAGGAGATAGCAAGCGTCGTGCATTAAATTTCAAACCGAAATTTCGGAATAAATTAGGCGACATCCGAAAACGCGCTCTTTCACATCGACGCCATGCTTTTAATTTCACATTTCGTGATCGAAATTGATATGGTTCGGGTTTCGTTCGACGCGCGTCGAAGTCGCCGGTGGTACAAAATGTAGAAAACCATCTCCAAGACACGCTTAATAGTTCTTCTACGTTACTCCACATTCCATTCGGTCATCATGTTATAAAATAGTTTAGTATTTATGATTGGTATATATTCTTTGAATTAATCTTGAAAAGACACAGCTTCCGAAACAACTGGTATATTTAGATACAGCTCCTACAGGGAGACTAAATTGGAGATTATATTCAGATTTAATCCATTTTCAAGCTCAAAAAAGCTGATTTTATAAGTTATCCAAATACATTCCAAAAGTCCATAATACTCAATTAAAAAGCGTTGATATAATGAATTAATCCATGGACTTTTGAAGGACATAGTCTCGAAAAAATTCAGATTTTTGGTCCAGGTCTAGTCTATTTTTCTGCATTTAAAAAAGTAAGCGCTATAACGATTTATAAAGTTGGATAGGTTATCTTATGAGATATAATACTGATATGTAAATGCAGAAACCCCCAAGCGATCGATCTCAATCAAAGAGATCCCAGTTGCGAGACTCTGATGGACTCTGACTCTATCCTTAAGTACAATTGGCTAACTAAAAAATAGCTGGAAGATGGCGAAGAGAACTTCAACAAGCGAGTCTTCTCTTGGTTAAGACTCTTACTAGGCGTTGTTACCATTTTATTTTTAAATAAATTCAACAGAAGTCATCAGGACTGCCCATTGAATGATCCTTACTATGTAACTGAATCTATTGGTTAAAATGTCTGTAAATGGCGATAATATTAATAAAAAATATAAATATTTGTTGTGTTGTGACAGCCCTGAACAAGAAATGCTCAAAATTCGTAAATTATCCCGCAGGACAGCATGTTGTATACATGCATGTGAGATACATACAATAAGGGACAATTTCTTATGTCTTTAAATTCAATGACAGTTAAAAGGTTAAGGCATCGATCGACCCCTTCCCGTTGTATGACTTTTTCATCCCCTAAGGAGAAGAAATGCAGTTCCGAGCCTTCTATTTTCTCAATGTAATAACACATGTTAAGACTTAAATTCGAATGAAACGCTCACACAAACCATACGCGTCTATAGACGCAAACCTCATATCTCACTTTGGGTTGTTATTTTCTTACATTTTATTCGTTACAGACAATAACAGCGTGAAGATCCTTCTCTGATCCGAGTTGTGTGGTAGTCCCGCTATTCGGGACTTACACTTACACGGGAAAATTAGAGGAAGTGGCCACAAGGTTTCCGTGTCCAACCGGTCCAAATTTCGGGCCACTCACAAGGACTACTCGGCGACATCTCAGGCGGTGCTTAACCGAGGGGAAGAAACGTGAGAGGTGGCGACCGATGACCAACGTAAGCCGCTTCCTTTATCGGGATTTCCCTGCCACCAATTACCGGGATTTCATTGTTTTCGGTGAGGAATTTTGTGCTGTGCTGCTGCTGAACCTTAAGGTTTAGCAGCAGCACGCTGGCAAGCGCCGGCATGCAATCGCTGAACATCTTTCTATACACTTTCCACTCAGTAGGATACGCTGTATTAGCTGGACCCCCAGAGTGATCCCCAAGTTTTTGAGGATCACTCTGGGGTTTTGAAGTATATTTGCAAGGACAAATTTGTCACTATTGTAACTTGATTGATTTTCTGTTTATTGGGAAAAATATAAGTACTTACTACTCAATCCGATACGCGCGTAAGACATTTTATATGTTGTACCTCGGCAGATTCGATGCTTTAGCGTTCAGTGCATTTATTTCAGTGGCATATAATTTATGTGCACCCTGTGCAACAAATTTAACGCTCTGTGGCCCGAAGATACGCAATGCTACACAGTGGCCCAACGATAATGACTGTTATAAAGGCGGAAGTTTTTGGAGCAGAGACCCTATGGGCACAATCTAATAGTCCACGCCACAATTATCATTGCTACGTATTCCAACTGCTTTTTATTAACTAATCTCTCCACTCCTCCAATAATTGGTATAATAAATTCATATTCTGCCTCGATAGCTTTACAGTGGTTAAATGCTGTCGTATACTTTTTAAATGTCCCGGTTTAACTTCTTTTCGAGATCCAATAATTGTGGATGTGGCATACATTCCATGTGTGCCGTTGCAATTGTCTGGACCCTTTTCATCCTGCTGTTATTTGTTACGAAGATATTTCGAATGCATCCATACTTGATAAACAACATTAGTCATCCTTAAATATAAGCCAAATTTAAAGCTTACACAGTCATTGCAATGGATTTTGAATAAGGTCATGGAAACATGGAAATTCATAATATTTAAATCTGAACAATATGTAAATCTAATCGATTCAATTGGAAATAGAGTGGATGCAACAGTAGAATATGCCAAGTCTATAGGAAGGTCAGGCTTAATGACGATATGAATGTCGAGGATATTCAAGTATTATTGGTGGAATAATAGAGTGATAAAGCAAATTTTGTAGAAATAGTATCTGAAATAACCCAAAATTCAGGCGTGATTCACTTTGAAATGGATAAATGTTCTACTCTATAAATCATAAAGATGGAGTTGTATTTAAAATTTGAATATTCTTCTTATATTTCAGTCTAACAATCGAAAATAATAAAATAATTGCGAAAAATAACGCATTAAAATCAAGATCTTGTTGAAGAAAGCTATGAAAATGAGAATATTCGGACAATAAGTGAAACATTATTGATCAATAGTGATGACGATGAAAGCCTTTTGTATGAAAGGTTTTTAATAAGGTCTTTGAATTGTTATTTTTTCCATTTCGATTTTGGTTTCGGTTCTCTCGTTTTAACTAATTTATTTATTCATGAAGAAAAAATTGGCCGCTGGAAGGACGTCTTCCTGCAGCCAAGGCTATCCGACGACTCCTGCGCGTCATCATTGAACCAATAACAGTGCACGCGTAAGAAGCGATAGCTGTCTTTTATTTTATTATGTAATTTAAATTTACGCAAAAAAATACCGAACAAGTGTGCTATCGACAGTATTTGTTTATTTAAATACAAGTTTCATACACCCTGCGACGGTCTTGACAGATAAGTGGATTTGTACGGATGACAATTGGCGGACAAGCAAATATAGCAACTAAGTTTATCACGATTTTAAATTAGCTCACTATTCAAATTATTCAAATAGATGCATGCAGTTCTTAAGCTTTTGAAAAGAGTTGCCAGATTTAAAAACAATTCCGTTCGCTCGTCGCCCCATACACACTCACATTATAACGGTTGTAACTTGCACTAGTGTTAATTTTAGATTTTTTTATGCGCATTAGCATAAAAAAAGCTGTTTCCTCTATAGATGAATGATGGATAGGTTCCATTATGTTTAAATAAAACTTCGTCCACTTATTGCTAAGAATTGCGCAAGTAGCATAGGCATAGTCTAATATATAAAAATCAATGTTTGTTTGTCCGTATTTAATACGCTGTCATACCGCTCGTCCGATTGCAGTAAAACTTTGTCAACTTATTGTTTACACTTGCGGAAATAACACAGGCATAGTAAAAATATTGTTTCTGTACGCAGTTTATTAATACCTTATAATAAATAGTTTACGTTTATAAAAATGCCAGATCATTTAGACGTTGTTAGCGCGTTGCTTTAACAACATTAATAAATTATTATTTATTTTACTCATTTATATCAGTCATAATGATATTTCGAAAACACGCCAGAACACAACTATTAAATTATTCACATATGTTAGATGATCTTCAATTTATGCTGCCAGCTTTTAGTATATTAAAACCGTTATTTTTATCGAAACTAAAAACTGAGTCAGATTTTAACGGTCATTTTGTTTGGTCCCACGCGTTTGTTAGCCATTTTGTTCAGTTACAGTAAATTCTTCCGATAGAGAGTTCGTCGCGCGTACCGGATTATTTATAGATTTAACAAGTACTTATAGCTTTTGTCAGCTTATCAATGCTTTATTTTGCTGCCTTACCTGGAAACAGAGCATGCAGTCTTAATTTTCGTTTCGGTACAGGATTTTGCGAACAAGTTTTTTCTGATGGTATCGACGTTCAATTTGAAAATGTGTCGAGCTGCAAACAAAATTATCATTAAATATTTAGAACTACAGCCATATCTCAATAACAAGGTATTGCTTCAAGCATAATCTATTCTGTACACAGTGGGTTGAATAGATCGAAGCAAGAAATTGAAACATCCTGTTCGCGACGCAAATATCGTCACATAATCTTGAAACAAATCGTAAATTAGACAGACAAGAGGACAAAAGCACACACAAGGAAGACAGCGAGCTCAACACGAAGCAGACGAAGAGCGCCGCGTTGATATGTTTACCGTAAGGAGGTGCATTTCAATAAATTGGCGATTACCTGGACGAGAGTGACCCATGGTATCGGACCTTTATAAAAAGCTCTATAAATCTGTTGACACCATTGGGTATTTTTCGGGTTGGTTTAAAGCCCTCCCGTGGAAATATTGCGTTAACGTCCGATTTGGCTTTATCTTTATGTGTGCGGTGATATATCGCGGTACATTAGTAGTGCTACACTTAGCCCCGGGACAGGTATTCAAAATAGTCGATAGCCACCGAGGAGAGGCTAATGTCCTCCTTTGCTCGCCATAATTAAATATTCATTCAAAACTGTATCCCTAAATTCGATCCTGATCGACATGTATGCAAATAAAAACACACCTAAAACGTTCGATATGATTCAGCGGGATGATGCAAATTTTACAATAAATCTTCGACAAATCGATTTTTTTAATAAAATACCATCACATCGATCGTTTTAAGGTAAATACTTTATTGAAGTTATTATATTATTTATGTTTACGTGAAGAATTTAACAGATATTGCGTGCTATCAACGGTGTTAAGGTTCATTTATTGATATACAAGCTTTATTATATTAAACACAGAGTTTTAAATCAATAATCACGAAAACTGCGGAATTATGCAAATAACAAATTAGGGGGACCCAAAAATATTCACGCATTTTGAGACCTTTTTAGTAAAAGGAATTATATTTTATAATGTGTTTTTTTAATAAGATTGAACTTTTTGCATTAAATACGCGAATATTTTTGGGTCCCTTTAATACATTTGTTAAATATGCAGCAAAAAATTGTAATTTGCCAAAATTTCCAAAGCCAAATTTGTATTATCTTTGGATTTAATCGAATTTATGCTAAATTATAGCGTTTATAAACGATTATATCCAAGTTACTAAGATAAATTTATTGTCAATTATTAAAGCCATGGAATAAAAAAGCTAAAAGATAAATGTTCAAGTTTGTCTAATTTGCATAGCATGAATAATAAGTAAGTAGCGAGTTGATTAACGAATATACACCACCGACATTAAATTTGGTAACGCCCGACATATTATTGAGTTTATGTAAAAACATAACAATTAACCTTTTTTTAATTATAAATTGTAATATCAGCTTAATTAAGCATAGTTGTTTGTACGTTTATCGATACACTACGAAATTAAGGCTATTCAATTAGTAAAATGCTTTAAAAAATAAGATTTCCATCAAGGGGTGTAATAAACTATTAGAAGATACTAGGTGACTGAGACTTTGAACGACAGGAAAAGACCGGACCGCCCAAAATCTGCTGCTTCATATTATTATCGCCCAAAAAAAATAATAATCTCACAGCTCAATTAAACGCAAAATTGGATTAAACTAGATCATCTAATGTATATTTTTTTGAATATGTGTATCAAATTGAATTAGTATTGATTTTATGGATGTGTAGCGCTGAAGAAACTATTTTTTTAAAATCAGTTTGGATCATTGAAATGTGATTATTATCTTAAGTAAAATATGTTTAACAACGGATATATATGTTTAAAAATTCAATCAATTATGAGTTATAGTAGTTTCATGTAATATTAAGCGTTTCCAAACTTATTGTCGATAGAATAACCCAACAAAAAATGCGTTTGTTTGTAGTCATGTGGAAGATTTTTTAAATTTAAGATCTAGCAAAAAATAGTTCACACAGTGATTTCAATAGATCGCCGATCAAATAATCGCTGTATCTAAGATGGAAAAATTAAGACGGAAGGCAAGGATGGCGTCATGATACACGCCGTCCATTTGTTAATGGCATCAGTGTTAGTGATGATGTGAGGATTAATAAGATGACATTGTTGACCAGATTGGCTCATTAAACAGACTGGGCTTAATCTGTTCGAAGTGGAAAAAAAGAGGAAGACGAGCCCGAGTCCACACGGTAGACACCCGCCGGACTCGTTATAAATAAGTCAAAGCCTTAACAAGGCATTATATTAAATAGCTTTTAACATTCCAGGGCCGATATCTGAGTGGAGGGCCACGTCTCTTTAGATAACGTCCGCTCGGGCTTTTCATACTCCATATATTTAGCACTAACTAACTGACCATGCAGGTACAGACTACGCGACTTGCTTCCTTTTACTCGCTCATTAAAAAGACTAGAAAACCATGTCCTGCTGTAAATATTTCTTGTACGACTAAATGCAAGGTTGATGAACCTCAATTGGAAACAAAGACATCTTGAACGCTTTTGTAAATATTGTGGATGATGTATATTTTATAATAACCAACATCATCATTGGCACCACTTGCGCAAAGTGCTGGACAACGATGTATCGTTGTGTATGCGATGGCGTTCTAATATTCGCATCGCGAGAAAACACGGTCCTAAAATAACTTTATTAAAAGTACAGTCGCGTATTTGCGATCGAATTCCAGTGATTCAGAAAGAGCATTATTGCACGTTGAGTTTGGACAGGGCCGTAACAAGGGGGTAGCAAAGAAGACGCCAATGACTCGATCGAGCGTTGCATATGGTTTTTGTTTTACCTGATCTAGAAAGATGGTTGTAATGAGAATTCGTAATCGTTCTGTAGACATGTTCAGGTATGGCGTCCAATCGCGATGCCCTCATTCGTTATATCAGCGGTCCGAAAACCGGACCGGTTGGACATACAGACCCTGTGGCCACTCCGTTCTCTTTTAGGGTCTTTTGCGGCATTTTTTATGATCTGTACGATCACAGAAGCTCCCTCAGAGGCTAAATTACACAGGTGGCTCGTGCCAAATGAGGTCGCGAACAATATTTATCTATCTTACTAATTTATGCTACTATCTTAGCTGTTTTTTTTTTTAGTTTTAAATTACAAAATCTGCGGGACCAATAAACAACTCGGATCAGGATCCACATGTTCCTTTGTCTCAGATATGAAATCAAGGACATATATTTCATCTTGAATTGATGTAAAAACTGACTGTTTTTGTTACATTGTGGGCAAACGCGGCAACCATCTTGGGCACATGTCCAAATTTTCAGTCAATATACGTTATACAGCATTTTTTTGAAAGGCCTATCATATCTGCTAGCTCGCACACTTACAGTCGACGGTCATACAATACCATTTTGTGGATTTTCTTCACCATTTCTGGAGTGATTACAACATTTGATTGAGCGCTATTCGTCTTGGCAGCTTGTACAGCCTCCGGCATCTATACGTTAAGTCGGGTACTTTTGGGACTATCTTCTCATACTCTTTCTCAGCTTCTTGCGGCCACTTGCGCTCTGAGTGCGGGGTGATACTGATGTAACTTTAAAAATCCTTACTTTTTTTAGGGTCGTAGAAAACCCCGGGGATACATTTTCCCTCGAAACCCTAAATGCCCTAAAATTGAAGGGAGTGGCCACAAGGTTTCAGTGTCCAACAGGTCCGAATTTTGGACCGCTGTGACACATCGAAAGAGCGCTTCGTGATCGGACGCCATACCCACAATGTCCACAGAACATGGTCTGCGTCCATGAACGGATCTCCATACGAGGTCCTAAGCCGCCTGTGCCTTGTAAGGAACTGTCTGCTTCTATCGGGGATTCCCAGCCATCGATTACCGGGATTTCACCGTTTTCAGCGAAGAATTTCAACTCATTCAAAGTGATCCCAATAGGGTTAATGGCAAGATTTTTACCCATGCATCGCTCATGCTTATCCCAATTTGTTCAATCGGCTCCAATCGCCAATCATCGCCAGGTTGGCCATAGACTCGATGTTGGTCCTGGATCCGGCCTTTATCAATAGCGTGAAATCGTCTGCAACTGCACAAGTTTATTGTTGATAATTATAAGTTTTGCATCAAAAATTAAAGAGAAACTTCCAAATTTTTTCAATAGAAAGCAAAATTGATATTGGATATTAAATACGGGAATTAAACTGAGAAGTGTTATTCCATCCTTTTTATTCACCTGACCTCGCCCCACCTGGATGTCCATATTTTCAGTTCCATGTTGCACAGCCTAGGAGAAAATCGATTCAAAAATGCAACTGAAGAGGAAATGCATTTAAAATGGTTTTTTGTGTTTGAAAAAAGTGAATAAATGACTGCCAAAACAATAGGAAGATATTGTTATGTCCCTGAATTTTTGCATAGCTGTTCCAGCTTTCTTTTTAATTACAATGCACTCCGTCAATTTTGCTTAATATTTATATTTCATAACAATTCTGGCGCGTGTCAATATTTTGCTTACCAGTCGTATTTCTGGCACATGCTCAATATTTGATGATTCTTAACTTCATATATCGTAACGTATTTTTCATACAAATACTTATATTTTTCCAGAACTGCATATCTTTGCATATTAATTATATTTCGTAATAATGAAATTGTTTACGCCTAATTACGTCAGACTTGTTATTTCCTATTGTAAAATTGACACGTGCCCATACTTGCAAATAGACACTTTTACTGTTTAAATAGTCGGTGCCTCGACGGCACAGAAGGATTCATTCTTCGATTATTCTTGCGAGCAGAGCATTAAATTGCTTCATTGACTGTTGAGTCAATTTATATCGTTACATTTTCATCATGTAACTTCTCGAAGATAGTCCTGGAGGATACTCTTTATCTTTCCTCTGGACTCACCTCTCGTCACCATCATATTTAAATGTGTACTATTACATTACTGTGCCATTTAAATCTACAATAAAATATATACAACAGAACTTCGTTTAAATTACAAGAAGATATCACCTACAAGCTTACACCAACGAGGAATCAACCTGCCTACAGAAAAAGTTCATAACAATATGTTGAATAATAAATATATTCGAATACTTTCGGGTCCTCCTAATATTTTCAAACCACTTTAAATTCATATGGATTTGATTTGATTTTTTTGAGTATTGACATTATTTAGGTAAATTTTAAAGTGATGAATAACGAATAAGCATATCAACATCGAGCGTTCCAGTGGATAATCGAAACTGTTAAATCAATTAGAAACACCTCTGGGAAATCAACTCCTTTTGTCAAAGGCATAAATCTTTTGATAGATCTTACGCAAGAGGTTCCAGGACATGTCCGATGTGGAGGTATTTCGCCTCCGGGGGATTCAGCAGAGAAGATGGGAAGTGTAATTCTGTTCGAAACGTACAGAGGTCGTATTTCTTCAGTCGGACGTTGAGGGCCATAAAATGGCGTGTGCCCGAAATGAGAATTGCTCCGCAACACAGTTAATATTTACAACCCGCCTCTGAAATGGGAAATAACGACTTCCGAACAATGGACCAATTCCGCCCAAGCAATGATACAATCCACTCTCATTGTTTTCCGATATTCTCTAGCCCCTCAATCAGGCGGCCCGGGGTGTGGGCCCACCGAAGCGATTGGAAAATTTTTAATATCAGCACCCTGTATCTAAAAACATTCACGATCAAAATACAAATTCAACTCTTATGGAATACAATTCCATATGGAAAAATGAATAGGTAATCCTGCAAGATATTGCGGTCATAAAATGATCACCTTTATACACAAATTAAATGTCATGTTATTAATCCTAGATCACTAATCATTAGTCTCACAGACTACTTAATGATTCAGGCGCACTCACTGCGTGCAATCATTACATCATCACGTAATATGTAGTAATGGTGTAACTCGAAAATAATATTAATCTAGGGTTGAAATAATTAAGTTTTTTAAATGAGAACAAGCCGATCATGTAACGAAGTGAACCGATGAAAAGATAATCAAAAGCGGCATAAAATGACACTTGACGCATCAAAACAAGGCCCGATTAAATTACTGATTATCATATAATTATTGATGTAAATATTATTACATTTAAACAACTCGATTTATTAAAATATATTATGAAATATCCAACCGTTGCAACATTTTTAAAGACATCTTTTGACGTCGATGAAACATTTTATAAAGCCGCTTAGCGAAGATTTCAACCCTTGGCGTTGGGGAGAAATATCATAAATCTACAATATCGAGATTGTATTAAAGGTTATTATATTTATTATACTAACCTCCATATCGAGCAATCGTTACTATCGTCACATTATCATCAATAATTTTGCATATTTATTAATTCATATTCCATTGCTATCTGTCGTCATAAGGCAATCCTTCTGGATTTGAAGCGCCATGTATTTATAATATTATGGGTTTATTGTAACATTTTAATATGGTTTTTTATACGTCCTGTAAATTTGAATCCAAGATGTTAATTTATAAGAATTACAATGCAATAGACTATATAACAATATCCAACCCTAAATATATATTCCTTAACGAATCAACTTCCGGTGGTTTGAATACATTGAGGAATCAAATGTTTTTTCCTGGGGATCTAAATAACAATTATTTAAATTATAATGTATATGAGCATAAACCCTAGTATTGTCGATGCTCTCATACATATTTTCATTACTTGTAAGTCTACATTTAAATGTATTATTGAGGTATTCCTAAATTTCTTTAGACAAAACGTTGATATAGCGGGGGTTTCTAGACTTTTATTAGAAGGAATTTAGATTTCGATTTAAAATAGTCCAAGACTGTTTTTAATACCATCATTAAATACATATTTTTTTCCATCTTCCAGCGAAATAAGTGGTAATCAGATGGTGCCTAGTCCAGAGATTATGGGGGATGCTGAACCATTCTCCACCCAAGTGCTTTAATTTTATCCCGAGTGATTTTTGCAGTGTGAGGCCGCGCGTTGATGTGTTGGAAGTATACCGTGTACTTTTTTTTATAATTCATTTATAATTCATTTCTTATTCTGTCCAGTTGATCGCAGTATTTTTCAACCGTGATTATTTATCCAGATTTCATCAAATCAAAATAAATGATACCATGAATATCCCATTAAACAGATAATAGGACCTTTTTTGCAGTAAGACCTGATTTCGGGGTTGTTTTTGGTACCCCATAACCCATTTATTGCCTGAAGTCACCTATGAATGTCTAAGAAAAGCATTTTAGTTTCTTCATAGAGAATTTTTTGCAAACTTCTTTAAACGTTGAACAATGAATATCCGTTTCTCTTCTTTCTTTCTTCGTTGAATGAACATTTTTGGATTGGATTCAATTTCTGAAGCTATGTGATCCTCATTGATAACTTTGGGAGATCCAATTTTTGGTTTGTCTACTAAGGAAAAATAGCACGTTTTAACACCATTTCCAGCAGTAGGGATTGTTTTTGTATTTTTTTGCTTAAGACACACTCCAGTCGTTGACCAAACACTGACAAAAGAAAGACGTACAATCTAATCGACAGATGAAGCACAATTGACCATCAAAGTTACTCATTAAAAAAACGCCCTTACGTCTGGATACACGTAATATAAGGACTCAGATTCAAATCCAGATTGTTATAAGAAATCTCACAACATCAGCAAATCTGGAAGATCGAAAATATTTAAATTTCCAAGTACAAATCATCTTGATTGGGGTTTAACTCGTTTTCTCGGATCTGAAAAAATAAATACGGAGGCGATTAATATAGTCACAAATTTGTGATAGTTTAAAATATTATTTTCGTCACTCACTCAAATTTTTCTGATCTAAAAATGCTTAAAAACCAAATCATTTTATACTAATTTAACCCTTTGATAAGCATGCACTCGAATGATGCAGAGTATGCACGTGCATGTTGCGGGCTGCGCTTTATTTACAATGCCGTGGAATGTAATTGGTTCTATCAAGTGAAAAACATGATCAATACGCCCGATAATGGATATTCACTATTCAAATATCAAGCGCATAAGAAATGATACATGTTTTCATTTTTATAAAAATTCTAGATAAGCTTAATGAATCATATTTCAAATATATTATTGAGTCTATTTAACACATCTCAGTTGAAATGAATTTTTGATAATGAATAAAAAAATATATAGTCAACCCTTCTATAGTGTCATGATAGGGACCACACTATAAAAAGTTAGGCACCCATGTAAAGTTTGTACATATTTATTTTGTTAACAAGTGCACATGGGAGAAAACATTATCTTACATATTTTATTTGTTGCTTATGTAAAAGACGCCGCAAGCGAAGTGGACGCTATAGAAGGGTTGACTGTATATGACAGCATGCGGTAATGTATGTGAGCATAGGAGATGTGTAAAATAAAAGACAATTTATTATTTAGAATTTGTAAATATTTGAGTCAAACTTGAAACTGACACCATCAAAATTACAATAACAAAATGAAATATAATAAACAATCAGTAATATTTTTACATTATCGTTATAACCTACTGCGTGTTAAGCAGCTTTCATTTAGTTATTTTTACTGCAGCTCATTGAATCGATATCGATTAGTTCTCGTTAATGTCTATAAAATTTCTTCCTTTTGCGTATCGAGTCTGAAAATTACGACGAATAACATTCGGAATCGCATAATTATTACCATGATAATTACAAATAATAATCGCACCCAATTTATAAACTCGTTTATTCGCGAGATAAAATTCATACCAGCCCGTTCGGAATATTTACAAATACAGGAAGTAACCGGTTTAAATTCGACAAAAATAAATCTGCAGTTATATATATAACCATGATAGAGTATTTCTTATGTAAATTCAAAAATCAAATTCTTCTCAAAATACTTAAATAGGCCTATGCGAGATGACTTCGAAGCTTGGCAGTATACATACAATTCCGAGAAAAAATATATATATCCTTTTTAAACGATTCGTTACCATAATCGGAAAACTTCCTGTATAAACATATACATAAGAACATGTGTACATATATAACAATCACAACATTTAAATCAAAATTAATCACATTAAATTATTTAATTTTTACATTAACATTGCAACACACTTACTCTAGCCTTCACGCAAATCTCAGTCATTTTTATTTAAAAATATTATTAAAAATAATACAATATGTATACAAATTATTTTATATGCATAATATACATTCTTTAAATTGTCCTTAAAATAGAACGCATTAAAAATATTGAAAATAAATAACCATATGAAACTATTCAAATATAATCAACAAAATCCATCATTGTAATTATACATTCACTAATCACATTTTAAAAAATATTTTAAATAAAAAGGTAAATGGAGAGTGTCGACCTTTTTAAAAGCAATGTATCATTCTAAAAATACCTATATAACATCAATAAAGCTGCTGTACATTTTAAAGGGAATTAATACAATAGAATTTCCAAATAAATTATAGCATCACTTGTAGATATGAGCATTGAATCGAAATATCCTAAAAGTGTTCATTATTAAAAATTAGCTAGAATATATTATACATATTTCAATAAAATCAGCCGTTTGCGATATGCCGACAGTGCCAACGACGCTCGCATTTATGTTATTGCAGAATTTAAAAAAAATAAATAAAGCAAATATGATAGGCTCTTAAAGTACAGTAAGATTTTTTATTATCAATAATCAAATCAAATAAAAATAAATTAATCTCCTAGACTCCCTTCTTAAAGGTTTCATACTTCGTTTTCAAAATAAACTAAAAATTAAGCTAACAAATACGCGTTTAATGTTATTGATCGTATTAAAATTATCCTTTCGATCGAGAAGCATTGGAAAACGAATTTTGTCGACGATAATTCGGCGCCGATACAATATTAATCGGATGCTTTTAATGCCATATTTTTCAACGCTCAATTTCAATTTGTTCATCATCAACCTTCCATATTTGAATAAGTACATATTTAAAAAAAGGTGTATTCAACGCACACGCGTAATAGAAATACATTAAATAATTCGATGTTGATGAATAAGATACGATTACGATTGTACATCAAAAAAAAAGCATTTGATAATTTATTTAATCATATATATACAAATATTGTTTGAATCTATTTAAAATCAACACATTTTTCATTCCAATACGAGACGCTCGAAAAACTAAATAGTACACGTGATACGCGCTAGGACTTTTCAACGTAAAATTCATCAACGTACAGGTATGCGTATTATTCAATTTCATGTTATAATAGGCGACGATTAGGGGAGGTTTCGGCCTTGTTGGTTCAAAAATGTTTAAAAATATCGATATAAATTCACAAAGTTATAGGCCGACAAGGAAACAATGGAGCAGGTATGAAATTCAAGCACTTGGGTCGATGCAAATTAATAATCGACGGGGATACAAAAACCTTCAAATCGCATGGAGAAACGACCTACCGATTAACGCAAGTTCTCACAGGACACAGATGTTTTGGTGAGTACTTGAAAAGGATCTGTAAGAAAACATCCGCGCGTTAAGCGGAGGTCGATGATGCACCATTGATGATTGTAAGGCTTGGACACCCCAAAGGAACATGCTGAAACAAGCACTCGGTGTAGTTGAGCTCAACGTCGAGAACATGGTCCACAGCATAATAATGAGCAAGAAGAACTGGGACCTTTGGCGTGATTACGTTGAAGAAATCATGAGCGCCAAAAAGGGCAGTGAGAGAGAAAGACGCAGAACGGCTCTCCAATTCTAGAATAGGGTCAAACACGAGTAGGACCAGACTACCTGTCCCTCCGAAGCAATGCGAAACCGAAGAACGGCAATTGTCCGCCCAGACCTGATACGTACTGCAAGAGACGCACAAAGCTAGACAACAAATTACATGAATTTTCGCGCACTTTTTAATCCAACAAGGCAGAAATCTCCCTTAAACGCTTTTAGATTTTGATTCGAATCTATAAAACGAGTTTTTACAAATTTTTCGTAAGTCTGGATGACTCCGTCAGTGTATTAAAATGAATAAAATTGCATCAGAACATTGACTAGTAGTAACCTAGCATTAGAAAAGGATACACAAACGGAAAGATTGAATCAATTCAACAACACATTCAATTGCTTAGTATTTAAAAAAATAAATCTATAAAATTTTATAAACCTCCACAAAATTTTCTATAATATTTATTAAACGTCTATTACTCATTTTATGCACAAAATTATATACACAATGGACCCTGCTTATTGCAATTTAATAAAAATCATATCTACACCATACGAGTTTCACTTTTCATTTACTATGTATTAAAAATTGAATGAATCTAAAAAATTATCAATAATATCGGTATTGCGGTAAATCTCTTATATAGAATTGCTATGTATTGTCATAGATTTATTTAAACTTTTCAATATACATATATACTATTTGAAATAAATGGCATATTATCAATAGGTATATATTAAAATCACAATTCATTTAAAACTATAACAGCATTACACGTATATTAAAAAATTCAATCAACTCGGATAAACATTGTATTGATAATCTTTTATTATTACTACTAGCCAGACCAAATTCAAATTTATTTTAGGGTATGGAAAAACATAAAATGGACGAGCGGATATACTTCTGAACTTGGATAACATTTCATTTACTTTCTCTGGATAAAAAATTATGTAAACTACGATAGAAAACATGGATATTATATTTTGACCATCTCATCTATGTGTATAGCTCGTTTGTCTTGCACTATTGCTGTTTATTTGTCTCGAGGCGCAAGCCTTCTTGGCCAACAACTGAAAACATTCTTCACATACTCGCACGGGCTTCAATTGACCAAAACGTGGTAATGGAATGGAATTTGCACTACACGAAGCACAGAATACTTTGCCTATAAACATTAAAACATATATTTTAAAAAATGGCAAATTTAAATCATCGGTTCGAATGGAAGAATTGAATACGTACCGCAATTTCGACAGTGATGTCTTCGTCTGAAAGCAGTAAAGTGTACTCCGCATCTCATACAATCCGGAGCTGCTATATCGGGAACCCATTCTGGGGCACGTTCTATTCCTGTGGAAATTGTTTGTGTTCTAAGCCCTCTGTCCCTGATGCAGTTATCTTCGGCGGCATTCTGATTACTCAATTGTTCGTTAATATAATTGTGATCGTTTGCGTATGATTGCCTATTTACAGGACTGTTATCGCAATCAGGACTGTGATGGTTTTCGGAATTATTTGAATTTAAAGAGCTGTTGGAGCTTCTGGCAGATCTTGAAGTATGCGCTATTTGTCGACGCTCTCGGCAAGTGACGTAATTTCTGGGAGATTTTTCGCTGTCCCTAAAAGAGCTTTGGCTGGAATCGTTTAAAACTTCATTACTTTCGGAATTTTGTTTGGATTCTGATAAAATAGGTGTTATTGTGTTTCTTTGACTAGATGCTTGCATTTCAGAGGTTTGTTCATTTGAATTTAATTCCGTTTGAGAATTGCGCCTCTCATTAAGATCGTTTTGTGCATTTTCATCATCATTAGAGTCTGACAGTCTTGAGCTTTGATGTGATCTTTGCGACGGGGGACTGTTATCAGCGTAGACTTCTTCGGCCGAATGTATGCTGTCGAAAGAATCACCATTTGTCATCACTTCTGATCCGGAAACCTCGTATTCAATAGCACTGTTTTTCCTATTTTTATTCGATGATGATGGAGATTCTTCAGCCTCGTTTTCATTATTTGCTCCTTCACTGTTCTCTTCTACTTTTTCGGGTTCAATTTCTGGTGTTTGGTTCATGAGAAACACGGATTTAAGTATATTTCTAAGATCAGATGCAAAATTAGTTTGTAGTTGATCAGCTACTCCAGCAATACATACAAAAAGTCTATGTATTAAATCTTCACTAGATCTGAAAAGCAAATTATTGCATAATTAGTAATGAAATATGTTTTTTATTGTAAAATTTAATTGAATTAATTGAATACCTGAATTTAGCTCTTGTTTGATGCCTGGATGCAAATTCTTGGGCTTGTAAAGCCAAAGCAATTTCTTCATCATCAGCCCAATCAGAATGAAAAGATGATGTAGCACTAGACTGTGAAGAACATGATCCTCCAGCACTGTAAAGATTTTAAATTATATTTCTGATATAAATTAATATTCATATATCATATGGCATTGGAGATAAAACGCTATGGAGCGTTGCTCGCAACATGTGCATGCATACCCTCTCCAGATCACTCGAGTGCACACTCAACATGTGAGTGCATACTCATATAAGGGTAACAAACGGATGTCGGAGTTAATATGTTCATGCTATAATTTTTATATATGCCAAAGCTTTTTTATATTTAATTTTGGGAATGAAAGACATGAAGATTCTTTTGTGCATTTGGTGGCAAGTCGAAAATCATATTTGTACATATTTCGACTCAAAACCAGAAGAATGTTTCAAACAAAAATAATAAATTAATTCTTTGATTATTAAACAATCAGCATAAACTTTTCGATACATCTAATATAAACAACACACCTTACATTTATAAAATACTATTTTATAAAATTTCATGCAAGTAAATTTTTAATAACACCGAAGCATAAATTGCATCAATTTAAATTGATTTAAAATTAATTTTTAATGTAAATTATATATTTACCAATCATCGACGAGCTGTTCTAGATTCAACCTCATTGGAGTTTTATTTTCAACATATGATCTGTTATGAAGAACTACCCTCCCCGGGGACCATGGAATTTTCGGTTCGGATTGATGGAAAACGGAAGAAAACCTTGATTTTCCGCTCTTTTTCTTATTTTTCGGACTAGTTTTCCTTAATTTTCTCTGAACAACGACCCCAGTAGAGTTTGTTGAACTAGACTGTTCAGAAATCTGAGACGTGCCAAAATGTGTTTCATTGGCCGATGTTTGAATATCATCCGTTACAACCGATGGATTGTTCTGCGATTCGTCTATCGCATTTTGAGATTTATCTGAAGAATCTTCTCGTGAAGGAGTCGTAGGTATTTCAATTTCATTATTATTACTTAAATTATCATTACATATATTACTATCACATTTATTATTATTAATATTATCATAAGAATCAGGATGATTATCTATATCAGAATTTTCATCGAGCAACGGACTAAAAGAACTACTGGCATCACTTATTTTGGCAGTATTAAATTTTTGAGTTTGTACAAATGCTGGTTCTTGTATATCCCTATGCGAAGGTCCTGCCTCGTTCTTTTGATTACTTTCAGTATCTTCACAATAATTCAGACAAAATGAATTTATTTCAAAATTAGCATTATCACATTCCGATACATTTTCATTATTAGGTGTACTTGATAAATCCACTTGATTTTTAGAATCAAACTCGGTAGAATTATTAGTAGAAAAATTGTCCTTGCTTTCCTCGGCGTTGTTTTTGGTTTTATTTAGTTGATAATTGGAATTTGGTTTATTGCCAGTTTTAGCGTCGATATCTTTTGTTTCTGAATCTGGTGATCGATCCAAACTAGTATTTTCTGTGCATATGCCTGAATCAGCCGGCGTCTGATCATTTGAATCGCTTTCATATCCGACTAAAAACTGAGCTTTTTCCGATGTATTATTTTGACTCGTGGATGGAACTTGATTTGGAGATAAAGTCTCATCATTTGCTGAAAAATAGGTTGAATCATCGCACTGCGCAAACGTAAATGTTAAATCTTGAGGGATAGGAGTATCATGATCTTCAGAATTCTGATCAATTCCCTGTGTCAAGAACGTACTGTGAAATTCTTCATTTGTAAGAAGCAAACAACTTAAATTTGCATTCGCAACGGAAAATGAATCGGTAAATAAATCACTTTCCATGTTCATGTAGTTCGATGTTTGTCCCATTAGAAGAGGATTATTAATGGGATTTAAAATGGATTCGTCATTGTACATTCCAGAATTGTTAGTTGAAAGTGATGCCATAATTGCGGGTTCTTGGCTAATAGCATTGCGAATAAGGTAGCCGTTGCTGGTCGATGGCATACTCGTTTGAGACATAACTTTATCCGTTCTGGAAGGCGAGTACGTAACATTATTAGAAACGTTACTAAACTCCGGATCAATACCACTCGAAACTAAATTAGAAACATCGTTGGAAGAAAATGAGAAAATCTGTCCAGATACTTGATCGTTCAGCAAATTGACAATAGAAGGATCAATATGTGATATATTCATATTGTTTTCTGAAGCATTTTCACCATCGCCGAGGGTTATTGAAGTCAGTTTATCAGTTATTTCAGATACTTGTTCTGATAGATTAGAGACTAGATTTTGGTCAGGTAATAAAACGTTATTATCGGAAGCAGTAGGGTTTATATTGACTGTGCCAAAACTGGCACCAGCGAGAGGGTCAAACATAGAAAGACCATTGCTAGAGAGATTTCTAGTTAAGTAATCGCTCGCATGCGAACTGGAAATGCTTTCGTTTCGACTAGATTTTCTACTACTTCCTAATGATCTATTAGAATTTCTTCTCTCCGATTTGGAAATAGATAATGTACTATTTTCTTGCGATTTATCATTATCTGATTCTTTGGTGTTTATATTATCACAAATATCAGTATCCACATATTCTATGTTTAATTTAACATTATTTTCTTCTTGAGAATGGAATGCATCTGTAACTAGAACTTCGTCTGATATACAAGTCGGTTCTATTCTTGGTTTCTCGTCTGGTGAAGATTTGTCAAAATTTCCATTTTCTACTATTAGCCTCGCATCACAAAACGCTTCCAGTGGTGATTCATTATTATCATTGGGTGAAACGACTTCATTCAATCTTAACATTCCATCTAATATTGGTGAGAAAATCTCCACATTTTCAGGGAGGTAATCGGCATCAGTTATTAATGGGTTCCTAAAAGAAAATGTTACCTTTAGTATAAAATAAATACACTCTTAATTGTGAATTTTAGGCTATTCTATTGGGTGTGTGAATAAGTCATCGCCGTTTTATCAGCCAGGTCATGAATCATCGATAGGAAAAGTGATAATGTACGGAGGGTAGATTTAACTTCCCGTTTCATTGTTTCCAAGTAGCTTTTGAGAGCTGATGCTGCCTAGGCTTGTCATGCAAAATCACCATGTTGTGTCTTTGGACATATTGTGGCTGCTTTACCTTCAATGCTCAATTCAAATGCATCAATTGCCTTTGGTAGAGATCTCTTGCGATGGTTTGGTCGGAAACCATAGGTATTCCGCTTTGATGTCGATGTTACCACTTGGGATTATCATAGTATATTCACTTTTCATCGCCAGTCACGATACAATGTAAAAAAATCTTTTCTTTTTTGCCGTTGAAGTAGCCATTCGTAGGCGAAAAGATGCCTTTCCATATTTTTCGGCTTCAAATTGTAAGATACCCAAGATCCTTCCTTTTGTATCATTTCCAATGTTTTCAGACGTTTCAAAACTGTTGTTTGATCAACTTTTAATAAATATGCAACTTATTTTAAAGCTACATTATAATACTTCAATGTAGATAAATGACTACTAAGCTATACGCATACAATTGTTATACCGCCATCTGATGGTGAAACAGCAAGAACTTATTCACACACCCAATATATATTAAAAAAAATTAAAAGCTATTTATTATTATCACCAAACTAGTCAAATACCAACCAATATTTTTGTATCATGCAGTCAGGTAAACCTGTCTCTAATTCAATTTTTTCTCAGATACTCTAATCCTACCGTGATAAATATTTTTCAAAATTATTTTGATTTCATGACATAAATGGATATTCATACTAATTTGGAGAAAAGTCTAATTGAATTATTAAATAAATTAAATTCTCCCTCAATGGACTAAATTACAAACAATACAATTAAAAATACACATTTAATTTTTATCTCATCTACCAATTAATACTAATTAATAAATCATTTTAAAATACCTTTCTTCATCACAACCTTGCAACGTCGACATTTGTAAATTTTCATTTTGAATGTTACCCCATTCACATCCAATTTGATTGAGCATGTCTTTGCAATGAGAATTATCAGAGTAAAAACGCGTTACGAATTCCGATATATCAGGATAGCATCCAGCGTCTAAATTAAAAGGTACAGAACCTGTAATTTAAATTTCAATTGTTGCAAAACCTTATGCAAACAGTTGCTACGTAATTTTAACTTAATTCAATAGAGGATTTTGATAAAGTTTATATGCATGAATATCGAAAGAAAAAGTTTATTTTACCTTCATTTGAAATATCTACATTAGAACGTATATTAGCTATGTCTTCGTTTGTGCACAAAAGTTTTTCTAATAAATAAAGTTCTCGTCTATCAAGAGTCCATAAAAGTTCCCTAATTTTATGCAGTAATGTTCTGAAAGGCCTAAACATATCTGACATGAGCTCTGTAAACAAACAAAAATACATTTTAATAAATAAATCACATAATAA
This sequence comes from Stenopsyche tienmushanensis, assembly GCA_008973525.1. Classification (NCBI taxonomy): domain Eukaryota; kingdom Metazoa; phylum Arthropoda; class Insecta; order Trichoptera; family Stenopsychidae; genus Stenopsyche; species Stenopsyche tienmushanensis. Next base: position 90,815 of record WACJ01000052.1, on the reverse strand, counting down.
AATATTGTTTTTTATTAACCCTATCAAAAAATATTTAAACATAATATCATGTTCTATGTATTTATTGTATAATATATTAGAGGTATGGGACACATACTAATAAATGGCAATGACGAAACTGAACTTAACGATCAAAATTATCTTTTTGTCTGTATTGTGGGTTTGTAAAGGAATAATTCATTATGGAATTCTTAAATATAGCCAAATGATAACGGCATAGTTCTATTGAATTATTACAAGAAGCAATTTGTGTTAAAAGACCAAGAATATTCAAAAGAGGAAATGATATTTTCATCATGATAATGTAAGACCACAAACAGATAAAATTAATGGAATATGAACAGAATGTAATTAATCAACCATCATATTCACTCAATCTAGCACCATCGGATTACTATTTATTTATTTAAAAGCATGTCAAAATGATTGGCTCGTAAAAGGGACTGTTAAAAGTTGGCTTTATATTTAAAAATGATATATTTGTCCTATACCTCTAATAGCAAAGATAATTAAAAAAGTTCTACAAATTTTAATGCAATCTATTTAATGTTATACTAATCGAGTTTCTTTGTGAAATTCTACATTTTACATTCTGTTTATAAAATTTCTAACCTGGAGATTTATCAATACTAAGTGGGCCATTAGAGAATATTAATAACCCACTGACAATGGCTAATCTAGGAATGGCAAACATCAGCGCTGGATCATAGTCATCCACCTGAAATTAATTATACATTGGTAAACATACTGACATTCCATTTAAACTGAACTGAATATTAAAAATACTCTCTCATCAATAAGTGTACATAAAAATAAGAAAAATTCCCACTTGGTCTTGAGTCAGTAATCCTATTCGTCTTGCTCTTTGTAACGTTTCCGAGAAAAGAACACAAATCAGCTGTTGAACTTCAAATTCTTGCGGTGTTTTAACAGGTACCATAGCACTGACATAACATAATTCAAATTCAGCAAATAATCTGTTGAAAACAACATCCATATAAATAAACCCGTTATAAAATATTTCTTATTGACCAATCATTAAAATGCATAATATTGAAATAAATATTACCATACCTATCAAATATTTTAAGACTTTCATGAAGTATTTCTGTACAAGCATGCGGAGGAGGAGAACCATATCTATTATATCGTAAACAATGTTCACGTAGTAAGGATCTCACGGTTTCCAAGGTTCGAGTGAGCGCACGAGCCAAAGGACGCATCGCAGTGGATTCTTCTTCGCGGTGCATAATAGAAGAGCCCGCAGCCAAGCACTAAAATATATAAATCAAATTAAAATTTAGAATATCACTGAATCTGAGTAATACATAGCTTTTAGAAATACAAAATGACGCGAAAACTTAACGCATCTATATTGAAGTACTAGAAGATAACTTTAAAACCAGTATGCATCATTCCGTTGAAGTGTTAACGAAATTATCGAACATATTGAATTTTGTGCCAAGTAAATCATATTTACATCTACAAAAGAAATCTGCAGCTGAAGCACATAGAATTATTGTGGAGACCTAAGGTTATCATGCTCTGGTGGAAAGAACATGCAAAGATTGATTTAATCATTTCAAAAAATTGGAAATGATACAACAAGAAGGATCTTGGGTGCCTTACGACTTAAAGCCGAGAGTTACAGAAAGGCATCTTTTCGCGTGAGAACAGCTGCTCCAACGGCAATGAAGAAAAGGATTTTTACATGGTATCGTGACTGGAGATGAAAAATAATCCCAAGCATATAAATAGCCATGGTTCCATGTTCATGCTCTGATTTTAGTGGAATCAGCTGGGCTTAGTGTATTATGAGCTGCTCCAACCCGACCAAACCATCACAGAAAATCTCTACTAAAAGCAATCGATGCCTTTGAGCCGAGCATTGAAGGAAAAACGGCCACAATATGCCGCAAGACACGACAAGGTGATTTTACAGCATCACAACGCTAAGCTGCATGTCATATCAGCTCTTAAAACCTACCCGAAAACGATGAAACGGGAAGGGGACTTACTTTTTTAAATAAATTAAAAACGGCGAGGACTTATTCACACACCCAATATTTTAGTTTTAAATGTTGGTAAAAATCCATTCTAAATGTATTTTATAAATGCAAATTGCTTTACATTACAATAAGTAAAAAATCAAACATACCTCAGCTCCAAACCATAGTTGTCCAGCAAGATTGTCTTGGAGAACTTCTTCTGGAAATTTTACTCTAAATCCTCTAGGAACTCTTTCATTACCTAAAAATTGATCCATAATTTGTCCCGTAATATTGAGAACTCGCTCCTGAAACAAAACATGACATTCAAAATGGTAACCATATCAAATATATAAAAAAAAAACATGACTTGCGTCAAAATATACATATTTGTAATTACTTGAGCATGTCTGAGTTGATTGACGAGAGTCGAGCATCTTTCTGGATTTTCACGTCCATCAAACGAATCAAGCTCCGCTGCCACCATGTTGAGTGCTTCATCAGCGAAGAAAAATTGAGCCAGCAGTGATCGGTCATCACGCTAAAGAAAATATCATCTTTATTTAAAATTCTGAATTGCAACATATTAAAACAAGAGTATCATTTGGGTTTCATGAAATCATGAAATTTATATACATGATATTACAGAAAGAAAATGTAAATATGCATTACTAAAACATCGCAATGAAATATTTTTGGAATCATTTGTGATCACTTTCGGTAACATTTTCTGATCACATTCCAAATGGGCAGATTTGTAAACGAGATCGGCGAGTTATCAATCTGACAAGTAGGCCACTGGATCATCTAAATTCATTTGAAGCAGAAAGCTCTCGGTCATCTTGTGAAATGCGCGATATAATGTATACAGTAAAACCCCGTTTAAAACTGTTTCAGTATTATATGATAGTATTGGGATCTTGGATCAATATGAAAATTTTTCAGGATTTGTCCGGAAGAACCTCTCGTTAAGCAGGGCGTCTTATTATACATCCCAAAACCCAACAAACGCTTCCTAGTCCAACGCAACTGATATTTTTTAATGAAACTCTACAAGGGCTATAAAGATATTAACAAATTCGTTTCAATTGTAATTTGTAAATCATATAAGAAAGCGTGGATGACCGTGACCGAGTTATAATTAAAGGTCGGTCTAAAAACGAACCAAGGAGGTTTTGCTTCAATTGAATAATGCAACAGGCTGCGCTTCTAATCTAAAATGTTACGGCTTTGATTTAGCCAATGGATTGATATCTATTTTTATAGGATATACTTATTATTGAATTATTATGACACACGCAGTCCACTGCAGGGCTAGGGCTTCTTCAGTATCCATTTATAGGAAAGGGTCACACACATATCATCTATATTATACATATAACTCCTCATGTGTATGATATTAAGGGTAGCATGAACTCCTAGTTTTTATGGCATTACAGATTTATGTGTATTTAGGGTTACTTTGAGTCGATTTAGAGCAGTTTCCGTTCCAGTTCGCAAATAAGATTTGCGGAAAGACCTATAGTTAGCAAAAAAGATTTCTTACGACACAGGTAAAAATACAAATCAGCGTAAGAAATATCATAAATTAAATAAAAAGACCGTCTTATTGACACTAGGGTTAATCAATGCTTACAAAATCTCAAAATCAAAGTCTCTCGCAAAAAATGTGTTAAAATATGTACAAAAAAATTGTATGTAGTGAATCATACAAAGTATTTTTGCCGAGATTAATGCAAATGAGCTTCTCGCATGCAAAATAATGTCAATGATTAGTCCGCATTCGTTTTTGTAGAATTTTTTAAAGTAAAATTGATATTTGTCCTTGACATATCAATTTTTTCGCTCTTTGTGTTGACAAAACACTTTTTTATGTAGTCTATTGGGGGGCTTTTATTAGGGCCGTTCGCATGCGCTGTAAAAATACTACGAACTAATCCAAGGGCTCCCAACTAGGGAATCCAATCCCGGAATCCCGGACAGTTTTAGGTGCTCATGAATCCCGGGATTAGTAAACGTAATCCCAAAAAAATTCGGGATTGAAATTTTTATCTAACAGAAATCGTACACCTCACCAGCACAATAAAGGCTACTTTATCGAAACATTCCTGCCGAAATCTGGACGCTTGGAAACAGTGGCGTAACTACTAATTGGCGAGCTTAGGCGACGCCTAAGGGCAGTAATTGTCTAATCTATGTATACATATATATATGTTTTTCAAATTGTTACGTTAACCTTTCCCTACCGGTGATGTATTTACTACACATCGACTCTAATAATGGGAATATCGATATGAAATATAATAGATACGGGCTTCAGAATTTTTGTATTCCTTCGTAATATAATAACGAATCGCATCAAAGTATTATAGTATATTCCCTACAAAAATAAATAATTTGTAGGGAAATCGGGAATTTTTGCGAGTTTTAGTCCGTGTCTCAGCAGAAAGGAATATTTGAATGACAAAAATAAAATAAAAATTTGTATGGCTAAACAATCGGCAAAGACTTTTCGATACATCTAATATTTAACATCCGCCATATGCGACATACTACACCAAAGATTGAGAGCCCCTGGGCTAATCGATTCGGGGGCGCGTAGATAGTTTTGTGTACAAAATGCGGCCCTGTCAGATTTCACTGGAGCGACAAAAAACGCGAACGGCCTCTCGTCACTTTCGTTGGGAGCGGGAACGAATTTCTCTTTTCGCCCGAACACCGCAGCCTTGCTTTGTTAGATAACGTTTCGATTCATAGTTCGAATCGAACGATTGCTACTAACGTTCATGCCGATGCTAGGTTTTATCGTAGCGATTCGCTGAAATTCCAGACGTCCAGATCGCATCGAACCGTTGGGTCTGGTCGTCGAGAACGTTCAACCGATCCGATCAACTTTAAATTCATGCTCATATTCTGCGATTCGTTGCGATGAAATTATCACACGTTCAAGGATAAAATATATTGAATCGTGGAATATTCCCTAAATTTCTACAGTGCGAATTCTTCCAAAAATTTCCAAACAACAACTAAGTGTTCCAATTTCAAATTCAAAACGATAGAATGATACTTTCAAATTGGTACATTGACATTTTTCCAATTCGCGTCATAGCCTCGAACTGTGTATGCGTACTTTTAACACTTTACAGGCCGGGTATTCCGCACTAAACTTCGTCCAAAGTCTGGGCGATTTCACATTAAATTCATGAATCTCTCCTTCTTTCGTAAAATCGAAATTCTGGGTGCCTGCAAAAGAATTCATTGGAAATATTTTACTAACGAGCCATATTTTTAAGTTTGGAAAAAGATGGAGAACTATCTTCGTCTTATTTGGAACAAATTCTCCCCTTTCAGTTCATTGTTTTGACTGATATTTTGTTTCGGTTAGGAACCGCCCGAGATGTCGCTGGATCGTTCCGGATTACTGGACGTCCCAGTTCCTCACAGGGTACGACTGATTTAGGGCTTTCTCCTTAGGTTTGGATTTTCCCCGATTTCGGAGTGTCCGTGCGGAGATCTGTTCATAGCGTCCAATTGCGAAGCGCTCATTCGTCGTGTCAGCGGTCCGAGAAGCGGCCCTGTTGGACACACAAACCTTGTGGCTTCGTTTAAAATCTGCCATCTAATATTTTACATCTGGTCGAATACTACTGGGATTATTTTTGACTTATGAACGTATGAACAGGCATATATTGAATGGCACGTAAAACACGAACAAAATGTATGGACAACATGCAGTCAGTTCGTCGTTCTATATAAAAATTCTATTTGAATTTTATTTTACAAATACAATTTGCTATATTTTGCCGACGGATGACATTTGCATATATTTTATACGATTAAAATATTGACACATGTGTGTCCTATCGTCCCTAGAAACGCGTCAACGCGGGCACGGACTGCAAAGTGTTGACATTCTGCGATTACTCAGATTTTTGCATCTCGGTGACTCAACGCACAACGATGATTCATGACATCTCCGACAAAAAGAGAGAGGCGATTCGAACGACCGCAATATTTTATTTTAAACCGGCAATTAAATAGATTCGACCGATACTGCGCAAAAAAGCGACGATCCCGTTAATTTGCTTAAAACGAACGACATCTACCCTCGTGCGACGGGGAGTGACTTTGACCCTCTTCTGGCGGACGACACCTGTGGCATGTAATTGGATACGCCGCTCGCGATCGAAGCCTTGCTAACGACCAGGATTATGTGAACATCCGAGCGCAACATTTGAACCGCTACATTATATATGACGCGAGTTTCATTCGAAACGTCCGATTGGGCAAAGTAAAGCCACAAAATCAACACGCATTTGTCGCCGAGCAAATACAACCGCACGACTGCGTCAGCCGCAAAAATGAAGATAACGAAGTCGCATGAACAGCCGGTGGCAGTTTCGAAGAATTCGCATCGGCCGAGACGAATTTCGTCTCGAGGCCTTGGCCGATTCGAAGACGACACGGCCACCGACGATAGGTAGTGTCTGTGTGTCCGTTGGAAACGATTATTTATCGATCAACACGACATAGTCAAGAATTTTCTTTATTGTATGTTTGAACTGTCTCTTGAATTCTGTTCGCCAGGCTTGGTTAAATTAATGATATTCAAGAGGGATTGAATCTATGTATACATATATGCAGTACATATATGTTTTTCAAATTGGTACATTAACCTTTCCCTACCGGTGATGTATTTACTACACATCGACTCTAATTATGGGAATATTGATATGAAATATAATAGACACGGGGTTCAGAATGTTTGTATTCCTCCGTAATATAATTACGAATCACATCAAAGTATTATAGTATATAAGTATTCATCTGCAGCGACGGAAATAAATAATTTGTCGGGAATTGTTTTCAACTTCTCTTAAATAAATAAAATTCTTTCTATTCTATGAACATTTTGTTTAATACTATGTCGGCAATAACGCAGTTTCCAAATAGTGTGGATACCAAATCTGCAAAGCGAAACAAGAGCCATCATCAACGCCATGGAACATCGTCGGCCTCGGCAAAGTTTCAAGGAAAACACACTCCAAAGAGTGGAACCGAGAACGGCAGGTCTAGCGGGACAAACTAAAACGACCTCAAGTTAAAAATAGAAATTAAGAATCTAACATCAATTCATCATTACTAGCCAGCACTGCTCTTCTGTTGCATTCTACCAATTGTCTTCCTATATTCCGACGGGAATTCCCTAAAAAATCGTCTAGCTTGCAATTGCAATTCTAATGTCAAGCAGTCTGGAAATAATGTATTAGGCATCGACAACTAATTGCTATTGATAATGGCCATATCTACAAGATAATGTGGAATTCTGTGCCACCAATTGATAGGACATTCTGCTGACGGCATGCCTTTGTCGATATCGATCAAATAGATCGAAACCACCCATTATTTTATTGTATTGAGTAACTACAATAGGTCTTATCATAGATCGAAGACTTCGGCGAATCGAGATTATCCTGCAATATGATCGAAAAAGAACGCCATGATTCTTCGGCATCAAACGACAATCAAAAAAGACATCTTTGACGGACAATTTCAGCTAGGAAGAGCAATTCCGTCGACGAAAATACCTCCCTGCGCAAGTAAAATTCTACGTTATAAAATATGATTGTAATTTATAATAATTCCGAAGGTCAATAATCTGAACAAACAGCGCCGTTGCCGACGTAAATAATATTCATTAGCGAGGGTTGCAAATGGGGAAAACGAGGCCTCCGGGGAGTACCCGCGTTGGTGAAATTTCACAGAAAAACCTTGAGCGTCCATTAGGAGGAACGTTCCCGACGGGATCGTCGGCTGCGTCAAAATACGCAATTTAATTAGCAAATGGACGAAAAGAAATCGGGTTTAATATCGGGACAGCTCCCGAAGGATAAACGACTTCCGTTGCGCGGACACCGTGACGCGTTCGACGGATATTCGCGTCGTCAAGCACGAACCGAATTAGGCAACAATATCATTTTCCGCTGAAAATTTACGCACGGCGTTGCGAATTCACGTTTTCCAATTTCGGTCCAAAGTCGACTGACATCTCTAGGTTCTTTGTCCATGTTCCATCCGATCTGAATTTGAAGCTGTTCCTACCCTTCCTGCTCGACAATCACATCACGATAAATGTAGTAAGAATCTTATAACAACGATCGATATGCGAAAGTGTCCACCAGATCAAGCCCAACTCCTTTGGATATGGTTCGATGGATTAAAGGACCAAATATAACGTAATTAGTTACCAATCTTTTTTTAAAGTGATGATCAGTTTAATCCAGATCCAAAAGTGAAAGACCTCACAGACAAGTACAAGGAATAACAAAAGCATTTGCGTACATGCTCTGGAGCATTGTCTTCTTAGATGAAAATATATTCACGATCCAAATGTTTGCCAACAAAGAAAACTATGTTTATATAAAACAAAAAATAAACGCTAAAAATGTTCGGATATATATATGTTTCGCCTTCAACAGACTATGGGATAGATTGACAAAGATTCGACGACATTGTCCATCTTGTTGTTCAAATTTCCCGGAAAATATTATTGCATCACATCAATACATCGTGAATAGGGAATCCAATCCCGGGATTACGGACAGTTTTAGGTGCAACGTAATCCCAAAAAAAAAACGGGATTGAAATTTTTATCTAACCGAAATCGTACACCTCACCAGCACAATGAAGGGAACTAAATCGAGACATTCCCGCCGAAATTTGAACGCTTGGAAACAGTGGCGCAACTACTAATTGACGAGCTTAGGCGACGCCTAGGGGTAGTAACTGTCTAATCTATGTATACGTGTATACAGTACATACATGTTTTTCAAATTGTTATATTAACCGTTCCCTACCGGTGATGTATTTACTACACATCGACTCTAATAATGGGAATATCGATATGAAATATAATAGATACGGGGCTCAGAATTTTTGTATTCCTCCGTAATATAATTACGAATCACATCAAAGTATTATAGTATATAAGTATTCATCTGCAGCGACGGAAATAAATAATTTGTCGGGAAATCGGGAATTTTGCGAGTTTTAGTCCGTGTCTCAGCAGAAAGGAATTTTATCAGTCACATTGATGGTGTTTTACGAAAATGGGGGCTCTATAAAAAGACGTTCATAAAGTTAACATTTGTAAATCGTTATAGAAATACGTAATAGTGAGACGCTGGATTCGCTTTTCAGAGACCGTTTGACTAACTTGCAGTCTCGATGACAGGAGGCGAAAAAATGTAAAAAGGATCGCAAAATATTGTTCTAATTGTTTAAAATAACCTCATATGTGTTTGAATTGTTTTGCCGGTAAAATTATATACGGTAGACGCAGCGATGAAAGAGTCAACTCTTTGATGAGTATGCACTCACATATTGATCATGATGATGCAATCACCCCAGTGATCCAGAGACAGTATTCACGCACATGTAGCATTCATACAGTTCTAAACCGAATAATTTCTACACCAGGATAATTCCAAAAAAAACTGTAAACCAGATGGCAAATTGTAATAGATCCAAAGGAAAATTATATTATTGATGACGGCACGTATTTTTGGCACTATCGATATGTAAGTGTACGTGTGCGCTACAAAATTTGACTCGTTATTCAAAGGTTCAATTGGGAAACAAAAGATAAAGAAGAAATCAATGCGCAAAAATAATTAATTGGCATTATCAATGAAGTGCGATAAATCTGCGGGGTCGTTTTCCAGCACGAACTGGAGGTGAGGTGTTTGTTGAATATGCTTAGAATTTATTTTATGACACACTTAGTGCAAGAAGTGCACATAGCGGTGTTCGCGCATTCCATTTACTGGGTCAAAAAAACTCAATCGAACCACTTCGAGACCAAAAATAAGACCGGACAGCTTGAATAATCTCCAAGACGATATGAAATCCGAAACGTTGCGCAGAACTATTTCCCAGAGCCGATTTTCTAAAGTTTGGCGGAAATTCTTGAACTCGGCACAGCAAACGTGGCAATATCAAGGGCGTCCGTTGTAATGTAATATGCACGTTCGCTCTATTTATAGGTTTTAATAAATTTTGCCTTGCATACGACCGTTAAAAAAATAAAATACGACAGCCTCGTTGAACGTTCTCAAGCAATGCAGGAAGCGAGCGAACCTTGAAGCGGCGACGTTTGCACAACGACTTGAAAGTTTTTCCGCGAGTCCGCATCCTCAGGGCGCATATGGACAAAAATAACGCAGGCATCGAAAATATCCCAACAAAGCGTTCCGATAGACGCTGATGACCTTGCGTCTTCCAGTTCTTTCCCGGGAGAGCGTCGCCGAAACAAAGGAAGAAACGCAAGCAAAGTGGACCAAATTTGCCACTTTTTGCCCGAAACATAATATTGAACTTCCTCGAGACTCGACGACGAAAAACTAATACGTTTATAATAACGACCTAAAAAAAAGATGACAAAGAGCTTCGACACGAAAGTGACCCGTCTGGACGTTTCGTGACCTCCGAATAAATGGCTAGTGCTAATCTCAATAATGTCATATTTTAGCGTTCGCGTGTTACACGTTCGAATTCGGTTAGGATTCCCTCGCACGAAATGTTTTCAACTTTGCGACTAAATTAAAACCGCAAACAACGGCTGACAAAGCATATAAAATGCTGAATTATATTCTTATAAGCCTAATTGCATCAAATCTTGTTTGTGTCTCCGTAGGAACGTCAGTATATTAGGTCTACGCGTATTTTTGTCCATTCCAGGTACAACAAGTATCCGCAAATTCTATATACTGACCTAGCAAATAAAAATAATATGATTTATAATTGGGCGACCATCTTTGATCGACGACGATGCTGTCAAGATTAGGGAATCCAATCCCGGGAAAATTAAATTAAATTTTAACTTTATTAACTTTTCCCTACCGGTGATGTATTTACTACACTTTGACTCTTAATAATTGGAAAATTGATATGAAATATAATAGATACGGGTTTCAGAATTTTTGTATTCCTCCGTAATATAATTACGAATCACATCAAAGTATTATCGTTTTTAAAATAAATCTTTTTTAGGGATCATATCTAAGGATAAGGCATTTTAAAAAAATGGGATATACAAATTGCCATCATGCTGGCAAGAAGTCATAAATAATTATTGAAATTATATTACACAATAAAGTTTATTCAAGGCATGAAGTATTTATTTTGTTTTATTCTAAAAACGGACACAACTTTCCGATAGACCTAATGATGGATGCGATCAGATTGGGAAGAAATCCGAATTGGATACAGAATTATTCACACACGACTGGATGGATCATATAGCAAACAATTAAAAACTCATTTGTAAGGTTAACACTGTGTTTTCCGGACCCATCAACTTGACGGCATTTTAACTTCACGAGCAAAATTACAAAAACCATAATTTCCAAGTATTTTTTGCTAAAGGAGATTCGGGTAAATCCTTGTTATTAGCTATGTTATGAAGTTTCTGCGGAACTGTATGCTTTTTCAATAACATATGAAAAAGAAAGCGACAGATGCCCCACAAAGAACATCTGCGATTTTTACGGTAACATATTGGATGTCAGGCAATCCCAACGAACCTCGAAGTGGACAACACACGCAGGGGGATAAAGCTATCTTGAAGTCCAATGCTGATCATCGAGATAATATCAGAAACAAAAAGCATATCCTGATTCAATGCTCAAAGGATCTTAAAGAAGTTATTTTTTTATATTTTTATTAAGCCCCTAAATTACTCTTCAGCATGAAAAAGCGCCCTTTCAGACAATTTTCAGTCAAAAGTCGCTGGATTTTACGAGAAGGGCGTAGGTGATTTAATAAAACGATGGCAGAAGATAGTAGATAATGTAGAAAATGATTTTGTATAAGTTCAATAAATATTAAGAAAATATATTTTGAATCGCATTGGAAAAAAACGACATTTCTTCCTGATACTCCTAATATTTCAATCGTGTTTTATTTACTCGCAAACGTAACAGATAATTTAATATTAAAAACCAATAGAAATTGAGCGCTTGAAAGCGTAATAATTGCAATTGAAAGGAGAGTCCAATGATGATTTGGAACAGCGAGTGAACATGAAAAGACGAAGCTTTACTCGGATCATGATTGGGACCACAATAAACACTGAAGACCGCTCTTCTACATTTCAACGCAACAGTGGTCCCGCATTCACCATAATTGATAAACAGACGGAATCCCGCGGACTACTTAATTTGTGTTATTTCCGAGGATAAGACTACCGCTAAAAAATAACTTCAATAGAAAGTCTTCAATGGTTATGAGAATGTAATCCGAAGACTTGCGGTATGCACAACAGCGACCAACTCGAAGCCAACATCCAAGCCTAATAACACTTGGACTGGCAAGGTCTGCATAAATGAAGACTATCTATCGAGTCAATTTCAACTCGCTAAAAACAATATGACGCCACATACAACAAAGTCTGCATTCGTGATAAAATATTCTAATGCAAATCTGCAGCAACCTAAAATTACAACGTCAAGCACGCAAGTCTTGTTCTATGCAAGAAGCACTCGAATTTATAAAAGAAGCATTAATTGCGAAATGTAAACAAACATAATTAGATGTATATTTTGATAATCAACTAATCGTTTATAATTATACGTTTGTATGTTTATGTACAACTTCCTCGTGCGTCATCTTTGTCGATAAACTAGGAAAGGAAAGAAATTGTCAAGGTTCTCAAAACACCACCGGCGCACAATCGTAGGAGGCATATACTGTGAACTAGAACTTGAAATAATAATAGACGTTGCGGAGAAATTGAGTTCAAATAACACGCACATGCTCTAAAATTCTTCCGATATATGGATGAAAACCACGAGGAATCATCGAGACGATCCAAAGACGAAGCGAGCAAGATACGAGAACCGCCTGGATGAGATTAAACCACGAGTAGCGATGGATTGGTTCAAACATCTGAATGAGTGATTTTTCTGAATTGTATAAAATTTAGCTGAAACGACTCCTACTCCCGTCGATTTTAGTATTGCGATATCGTCTATTTTGGAGAAGCGTACGCCCACCTGCATTTTAATTTTTGCATTCTAGCCCAGACGGAAGAGCGAGACGAAGTCTCCTTCGGTCGGTGATTCAGAAAAATATATCAAATAGGACGTAAAACAAGAAAAAGTCCATCGGCTGTGGCAATAGACCGAATTAGACCGTGCCCGACTTTATCCATTCGACTAGGATATATCACATGAAGAGTCGGAATATCAGTTAATCGAAGATCAACCGTGATTGAGGATGGTTCGGGGTGCACAGCGCAATTGCACACAGCGCAGCGAAGCTTGATAGAAACATCGATAGTGCCAAAAATACATGACGTTTTTGCTTGATATCAATCATACACTTCACCAGCACAAATCGAGGCATTCCCGTTGAAATCTGGACGCTTGGAAACAGTGGCGTAATTACTAATTAGCAAGCTTAGGCGACGCCTAGGGGCAGTAACTGTCTAATTTATGTATACATAAATACAGTACATATATGTTTTTTAAATTATCATATTAACCTTTCCCTACCGGTGATGTATTTACTACACATCGACTCTAATCATGGGAATATCGATATGAAATATAATAGATACGGGGTTCCAAATTTTTGTATTCCTCCGTAATATAATAACGAATCGCATCAAAGTATTAAGGTATATAAGTATTCATCTGCAGCGGCAGAAATAAATAATTTGTCGGGAAATCGGGAATTTTGCGAGTTTTTATTAAATAAATAAAGTTCTTTCGCCTTCAAGTTATTTTTTATATTAAACAAATCGACTTATTAGTAATTTTTGATCAAATTTATCAATGGATTTCCGAACGTTCATGCGATATGCCCCAACAGCATTTCGCAACTTTCCAAATGGCATGTGTCTTTCGTGAAATTTCTTCGAAGTCTGACGAGTCGGCCGTGTGGATTCTCATGGAGGTCGATCAGATCGTATTCCACGTGCGTATAGAATTTCTGAATATTTCATAGTGCATGTACACCTTCGACGTTTCGATGCATATTCAACGTTGCATCTCAGCACATAGGACGTGCCCAATGAGGAAAATTCTGATCGTCCGAATGGGAAGGCAGTCTTAGAAAGGTCTCCCAGGAAGTGACGATTCCGTCACAACTATAATTATAGCAGGTCGCATTCGATAACGAGTTTAATTCATTTTATGACGGTCATTTTACATCACAAACAAGGAAAATATGTAATAACGCGATGACTGCGGTTTTCCTCGACGTCAGCAGCGTAGCTGGACTCTGAAATAAAGATATCACGTCCAAAGAGTGCCGGATGATCTTCCACGTCCGGAATTGGACCGCGGAGGTCGAGTTGGACATTCACAGCGTCGACCAGTTCGGAACGGGAAATCGGAAGAGAATGACCCATGCGGAAGCACCAGCACGATGGCATTCGTTCGTGTTGAATTTTGAGCAGACAGACGATGCTCGTGAGGAGTTCACTTTCGCTCTCGAATGCACAAGAAAATGTACGAAGAAGTCCATCTGCCGTGGCAAAATAACTTTCTCCTCTTCACGGTCGAGAGGTGGCCTCGATAATATAGGAAGTCGACAGAACCCGGTTTCAATATCAAATCCAGTACAAATTTGCACACGAGAACAGGGAATTCTAATGTAATCAATAGACTTTCCATTGGGATGAGTTTTCCAGCCAAAACACTCGATTGACTGAAGTTTCTATCCAGAAACCTTGACAATGAAACCTCTACCGGCTCAATTATAAAGAGAATTGTGCATTGGTTAAATAAATACGCATAAATTCTTCACAATTAACATCAACGTCTCAGCAGAACCCTTCAATTTGAGTGTATTTACAAAAAAAATGACCTTAATTTATATTAATTCAATTAATAAACACAATAATTGAACAAAAATAATCATATAGTTTAAATTCAATTTCAAAGAGATTAATTTGCAATTCATTTTAATACAAAATAAGGAACCAATAACATAATTTTTTTATGTATTGCGTTAGTCATCAACGTCGACCACAATTGCAATAATATATAAAAATGTCAATTACAAGCGTGACAAATCATTACGGTCATGAAAAGATATACACAAACAGATAACCTACGGAGAATCCTCTGATCGTATATTATAAACAATAAATTTTATATTCTTTAGAACAGGTAGAATGCACGCTTAAAGATAACACTTCATATAGTCAGACCGTTCCGGGAAGATGTAATAGTGATTGTCTGAAGAAAAAACGTGACATGTGAGAAATTACATTATAACAAACAAGATGTTAATACACGGCAAATACTGAAAAATATGCCAACACAAAATACTGCGCCTCTGAATTGTCTCGGCATAAAATGCTGCATTTCAAAGCATTCGTGCAATCTTATCTCGCCGGTCGGCAATGAAAAATAAATACTTTTATAGCGTCACAAGTAAAAGATACGCTGCCTACAATGTACGCATAAAACAAATTGACAATAGACGTCAGATCAAACATAATCGCAATATCGATTACAACATCACAACCAAACAGATACAATTTCCATCGGGAAAAGACCATACGCTCAGCGTTTATAGAATGAAACAATTATCTGGTAGCATCGACGACTGCCACGTACATATTTTAACTAGCCAAATACTTCTGTTTACATTAACAATTAGTCATTGTAAAATTGCTACATGACTAATGCTGAGAATTCATGCAAAGTGGAAAATCATATACCACAAGGTCTTCAATATGTTAAATAATTTTATGCGTTGAAATATTATCATGGTTTTTTGGAATTCAAACGTTATGCCAAAATATAGCATAATCCGGGATAGTATGTGTGCACCTTGCCGGAGTGTCACTCGGTGTTTAAAAAAGATCTATTAGACGCAGCAGTCTAAATTGTGAATTATAATGTCATAGTGCACAAACAAAAATGTTTCTGATTAAATTTGAGGTCATTAACACAAGCTTGCAAGAATTTATCAGCTCCCAAATTATATTACACGTCTTTAAATTCAAAAACAGATTGATTGTTTTGATGTAAGTGTGTTTTTTTCATGTGAAATTAGGAAACGAGAATAAAAAGCGGCTCTTATCAACGTTTAACAAAGAAATGTTATGTTTTTATGACACACATTGAGCGCATAAATACAACATATTGTCAAAGACGCCGTATATTTTAACATGATGAAATATTTCCCCGCTTGTAATTATACTGGCTCGATTACAACCCTTAAAAGTTTAGGGAATATCAAGCATTTACTTTTAGAATAAAAACAATTTATGTTTTGGAAGCGTTAATAGATAAATCTGAAACGTCTAATTAATTGAAATATAACTTTGGATTTGGCGTAATGAAAATCTGTATAAATATTGATTTAGTTCCATCATCGATCGGATAGTTTAATTGGCTCGTTGATGTTCTATTACGCTGTAAAATTATAGATAAATTCAAAAATTATTAATCATTTTATCAAAATGTATTAGCAATTAGAGAGACAAAATAAATTGACTTCCTAAACTTCTAACGACAACGGTATAGACGTATCTGTCAGAACAATATCTGCGAGATGTATTGAATATCAAAAAATGCCAGCGATGACTTAAATCTGGTGATTTAAATATGGAAGACGAGCCTCAAAGTGAACAACACATGCAAAGAGATGACGCAGCCTTGAAGTCTGTAATCAAGGACAATCCGATGTCGACTATCAATAAATTATCGGCTCATCCCGGTCCATTTCGAAAAGAATGTGTTAGGGTCCCATACGCATTGATCGACCGCAACATGAGCCAACAGTTCAACATCAGATTATTGCAAGAAAAATAAATATAAAGCCCATTTCATTGTAATCTAGTAACTGGCGATGAAAAATGGGGTTTTATTTTAACGTCAAGGGAAAAAATGATTAAAGCGATGAACCCCTAAACGATACTTGTATTAAAATAGCGTTTTCTGTGTGTATAATGGGATTATAACGGAATAATTTGGTTGGAATTCTTAGCACAACGAAAAACAATATCAGCAATCCTATCAACAATTGGATTTGGTGAATGGACGCACAATTCCTCTTCAGTACGATAACGCACAACCGCATTTAACGATGCATGGATCTTATTATTGCACCCATCATACGCACATTCTAATAGTCACATATTTGGTCGAAGAGACACTGGATTTTACATATAGAGGACAGAGGTGATTTAAAATAAATTATTTTACATAAGAAAGTTCAATAAAGCCTAATAAAAAATATTTTAAAATTCATCGGGGAAAAAAACGGCATAACTTATGGAATTCATTAATATTTTCATAAATTACATAATAACGCATAAACGGTTTCAATATTTAAATAAATGCATCAAAAGTCGCTTCGGAGCCGGTTAAATATACACAATTCATAGACTAAATCAAACAGAATCACATAAAGTAAATTCAAATACGATCCCGAACATTGCACATGAAATTCCGACGACGGTATTTGTATAGCAATAGCGACGATATTTACTCAAACTAATTAAATCATTCCGAACGAAATATTCCATTGCGAACAAAAATCTTCATATCCCGTACATATACGTTGCTATATTACGGATTCTGTTGACTAACAAAAAGCAATGCAAACAAAATGTTAAAAATATTGACAATAATGTATCTATCGCTGGTAGATATCGGCACGAAGCACAAAGATTACGCTTATCATTTTTGGCTATATGTAGTCGTATGCGTAATTAATTGATACAATATGCAAATACGGTGGGGTCTAAATTCAAATGTTCAAAACAATAAAAAAAAGATAAACAATTGAATGATTGCATATTTAACGAGAGAAAAAATCGAGTGATGATTCAATACGTTTAACGATTGACGGATCGTATTTATTGACGGTTTTATATTTATGCCGTTTAAAAATGTAGCGTAAAAGTGTCGATATTATAGGATTTATATATTATGTCTGCACAACGAATTGAATGCGTTCAATCCGTCCAATGTGAAAATGAGTTGTTATTTATTGCTGCATTTATGACATATGGGATTATTTGGGAATGTAATATGAATTCGATTTGTCCTCGACGCCGACTGTCAACTGGTGTCGATCGGAATCGTCGTCTTGGAATGTATTTGTTCATTTTGGAACGGAATTAGCAACATTCGATCTCAATGACGTTTCGTAATGCGATCGCAGCGAAGCGTATTTATTATATTGCAAGATGTATTACTTCATAACAAAAGGAGAACCGCGTCCTTGTCGAAGGCGCCGAAATAAACGGAGGGCGCGGACGAGAACGGAAGGGCTGGGGGGCGAGCGACATGCAAAGGGATGACGTTTGACGCGTTGCGAGTTCGCGAACGCGCACTAGCAAGGATCGATTGTCAAATGATGTCGACGATATGTTCAAGGTCGACTCGATGTACCTTGGGCTTGTAGAACCACTTCCGAAGGGAGTCCATAGCGGCGGCGGGCCGCAAGAGCCGCATGGAGGCGCCGCAGCCGCAAAATTACGCCGACATGGCCGCGCGGCCGCTTCTAGCGCACTGCCGCCCGACAGTGCGGCCAACCTGACATACGCAATCTTATCACAATCACAATGATTCGTCTCATGACGTAAAAATCATCCTTGCACTGCAATAAATCTGCATTCAAACAATCGACATTTTAATAACATAACAAATACTCTGAGAATCTAAACTCTGAAAAATAAACACATCGATCCATCGATCATGAAAGAACTGACTATGCATTTTTAATATATTTTATTAAATAAACATCCATTAAAAAACAAATAATAAAACACATTTAAATTCAATCAATCACGATCATACACACACTATCAATTAAACACATCCTCGACAAATGCAGCAATACATAAAATATTCAAATTAAAAACGAAATATTTAAACATAAATTTAGCTCGATATTGTTTGTGTTATGATCATTGCATGAAAATATGCCCCATAATGAATATTTTGTCGGCTATGTCGTAATTGGATTTTAAGTCGCTTTTGACGACAAAATGATGACACCAATATAAAATAAAAATGTATTATTCGCCTCTTTGTCTAAAAATGCTTAATTTCCCATTTTATTTTTCGTAAGCATAATTTTAATATAAACGATCATGAAAACTCAAATATATTTTTATACAAAATTATATTATTTAGACCTTGACATAATGTAATAATTTATTCTCTGTGGTTCAAAAGATGGCAGTAAAAATAAACACAACAATGAATAAATTCCATCCAACGTATTCGACGTTATTTATTATTATTTTATATTTTTATGCTCAACGACGACTATTTTTATTTTTATAAAATACCCGCAACACTAATTTCTGACTGTTTGCGTTGTTATAAAATTATTTATATTATAATACATGCTCAGTCGAGAAATTGATTAACCTTTATGCGCGCAAGACTTGCTTTAAATAACGATAGACAATAGAATTTGATTGGATATTGTTTCTATCGGGGGAGAAAATTAGTAAGCAAATGATAAAAGCTTCCCATACAATCAACCAGAAAGCTCTCCATAAAATAAACAGGGTTGAATTCAGACTCCAAGCTTTTCATCTTTAATATTTCTAGCATAGATTATTTTTATCAACCTATTCTTTGTTTACAACCCCTTTTTTATTTGTGAATGCTAAACATTAATTTAGCCGAAAAGAGGAGTGAAATTGTCAGTACTATATTTAGATAAAAACCAAATTATATTAATATATTGATTACATTTTATATGAATACTCCCTAATAACTCCTTTAAGGATAATTGGATTTCTTCCCCTAATAGTTCCTCAATAATCTTCTTCTAACTATCTCCGTCGGTTGCTGCACTGAATAGACAACACTAATCCTCCGATCTAAAGACGTGTCTTTTAATTAGATCAATTCAACTTCTACGAGCACTAATAGAGCCTGAAATGCAACATAAAGCCTTCGACGTTAATATCGCCATAAATTTGCGTCACAGGCGATATACAATTTATTGCTATTCGAAGGGCATGTCACATCTATTTATTTATGCAGGGTCGATTTGCCCTCCATTGATTTGTATAATAAGATCACAAAAACCAAAAAAACAATTACATTATGATGACATTCAGCAGATGCCTTCAAGTGTTCACATCTTTCCAATAAATGATCAAGTGCAAACATTGCTGAAATGAAATTCGAGCAGTAATATTATTTTCATCTTTAAAATACTATATAATTTGCCTTTGGGTGTGAAGAAAAAAGTGAATTAAAACGATTGATTAAACATTTGATTGGAAATAAAGTCTATCGATCATTTGAAGCAGTGAGTGGTCACGAAAACAGCGTGTACCCAGTCTGGTCAAAATTTGGATTATAATTGAAATTAATGAATAAGCGTACCATTAAAAGCTATTAAATTATTTAAACTCAATGAATACTGCCAAGAATTTGGACAAAATTTTTTTGGTAAGGTTATTTAAATTTGTTTGGATCGACTAAATGCAGCTCCTGCTTTATCCACCGCTTCCCCTATGTAGGGGTTAAGAATTTACAATTTATTTATGGAAATGTCTTTAATTACAGTTATCACGTAGGCGGTAAATATTATTATGATTGAAGTATTGCAACGTAAACAGATCACTGATTTCGTTGATTTGCGCTATAGCAATTAAAATCGCACCCTTTCATTCTCTCAGTTCGTTTTCTATAAGACCTATGAATAGCGCATTGATCAAGGGATTCCCCGATTTAACTTGGTTAAAAATAGATCTTAGAAAAGGTAGTTCTGAAAATTGACCTTATTTTTTACTGTTATTTTGGATTTTTTATGTAATTTCAGAATATTAATATATAGTTTTTCAGATCTTTGATTGGCATTCTCATGTTTTAAGCTAAACTCTTTGAATTTTTAGTCTTTTCAAAAAGTGCTGTACATTATATATGAACATGAGAAAGCTGTGCGCAAGACGGGTGTTGCGATTGCTCACAATGGAATAAAAACAGCGTCGTAAGTATTATATATTTGAATCTAGTGTTTGGTGATATTTTGCAGCACTAAAGTCGAGTTTTTGCGTCGATTCATAATCATGGATGAAACATGGATCCATCATTTCATACCTGAGACAAAGGAACATGGGAACTCTCCACTTATCCGAACTGTTTATCAGCCCCTCGTAGAAAGCCCCGGGGATGCATTTCTCCCCATAACTTACGCAAAGAGTCCTAAATGCCCTAAAAGATGAGGGAGTGTCCACAAGGTTTGTGCGATGTCCAACTGGTCCGCTTTTCAGACCGTTGACACTTCGAAAACAAAGGGGAGAATCGGCTTCAAAGAAGACGAAAACAGTTCCATCGGCAGCCAAGATCATGGCGTCAGTTTTTTTAAGAACACGCGTTATCCTTAATTATCTTTAAACAAGAAAAAAATCAACGATGAGTATTATGCTTACTTAATGCAACACTTGAGTGATGAAATCAAGAAAAACCGACAGTATTTGGCTAAAAAGAAAGATTTGTTTTATCAAATGCACCAGTTCATACATCCAGTGGTCAAAATAAATGAGCTAAAATTCGAATTGCTTCCTCATGCACCCTATTCGCTAGATTTAGCCATTTGGATTATTTTATTTTTCCAAACTTGATAAAATGACTCGGTGGTAAAACCACACATTGAATTGTCGTCTCGATTGGCACACATTTGTGTGTAATAAATACAACATTTTTAAAATAAAATTTGCATTTTTCCCCTAAATTTTGGGACCGATTCCCGAATCAATCGATTCCCGCTGTGACCTTTGTGCAATTAGAGTAATTTGCTTAATGTAGCCATGTGGCAATCATATACGTCAATTGTCCCCTTTTTTTCTCGACAAATAGCCTTCAGTGGACGAATTTCCTTTCGGCTTTTTCCGAATTTTCCAAAACTGATCTAATGAAAATTGCCGGATAAATTCTTCGCCCCGATTGGTCGCATATTTTAATAAAAAATCAAAATGAAAACGACTTAGGTCTCTTTCTTTGTCGAACGGTCGGCGGGTGTTCTTCTCTCGGGCTATCGATTGTCAAAAATGTTGCGAATAAGGAATTTTATCAAAATAAATAATTACAGATTCAGTGTTTGGGTTAAACCGTAAGCAAATATTGATGCTTTTCTTAAATAAGATAAACTTGAGAGAGGCGAAATCGGATAAGAAGAGTCCATAGATCGAACCCAAAAATTTTGAAGGCTTTCCATTGTAATCTTATGTAAAAATAGACACCACTCTATGCTCACGAGCTTTCTTCGGACTTGAGAAAGAGACCTCATTTTTAAACTCTACCATCGACGAGTTTCCACTAAATATTTAAACATAAAATCATTAGATTTACTACATTATTTTGGTTGCATTATAATTAAATTTTATGTATAGAATCATATTTCTTGCATAATTGTACATACGAGTGGGATTCAAATATAACCCGGAATTTTAATATACAAGATTATTAATGATAAAAAATACAAATGGAGTAAATTATGTTTCTACATAGTTCCCTTCATCAGAAATATATTTATTTCATTGGATAGGAAGCTTTTTGATTACGCCACTGAAGAAAAAAGGCAAAAAGTAGCATCCTCTGTTGCGCAACGCGTAATTATTCGTTTTCTCGTAAACAAAGGCGTGAAATTTTCGACTAATAGCAAATATATGGTGACTTAACTTTATAAATACCGTGCGCACAGATCAATGCAAAAAATTGAGATAAATTGCAGTTAGTGTCTTGAATCATATAATATAAATATACCTTTTTATGACAAAAAAACTTAATTTTACTGAAAAAAATATTTTATTGATCATTTTTTGTTATTATTATATTTTTATTGATATGCGAGCTACAGTTTGATTTTCATTGATTTAACCATTATACAGTTTTTTTTTTCAAAATTTTGCAGGTATAAATGGAAGTAAAACGTTAAAAATGAAAAATTGGTGTCATACCATTTTTACAAATACTACAAAAATGTACTATTGTACTAAATATTGGGATTAGAGCACTAAAATTGATGGCTTAATACATTCCAGAAAAGCATATTTTTTATTTAAAGAAAAAGAAGAAAGTGCATTGTAAAAATGATTCTGAAAAGAGTAAAAAAAATATCAAAAATTAAAAAAAAAAAAAAAAACATTAAGAGCCAAAACATATTGTCCAAAAAAATATAGGCAAACAAACAAACAAAAAAACTGCAACATATGCTTTAACCCTTTGGCTGCTACGGTGTATTTTGATAAACGGAATTTTGTTCGCTCTCTTTCTCTATCTTGTTTGATCGCGCTAACGCCTATAAGCAAGATGCACTACAAAGTTAAACACTGATACCCTGACGCACAGAAATGACTCATATTCGAGTATTTTTGGGTCATCAATAAGCCAATAGCGACCGTTATTTGCTGTCCTCATTAGTTACACAATTGACGATGTAACGTATTTTAGCACTCTAGGCAGGGCCGTAACAAGGGCGTGGCAAAGCAGGCGCCCGCCACGGGCGTAACTGGGCTTGGGGCGCAAAACGCAGAATACCGACCAATTGCACATGGTTTTAATTTTTCTCAACCATTCTACTTTACATGAACCAACACTGATTGACTCTGTCCATTTTTATAATATATATTAAGTTGTCCAATCCCTCTTTTCTTTGTTATCGTTATGTTCAGGTATGGCATCCGATCGCGAGCCACTCAATCGTCATATCAGCGGTCCGAAAAGCGGACGGATTGAGCATACATACCTTATGGCCACTCCGTCCTCTTTTATGGTATTTTTCGGTATTTTCTATGATCTGTACAATCACGGAAGCAACGTAGCTTCTAGACACTTGCTATCATACTATTTTTCACAATTTATTTAAAACAATGATTTGTTTGGAATTTTTATGAAAATGTCTACCTTTATCATGTATTACTTCAATGCATATTTTTGATATTGTTAAAAATGTAATTAACCAATCACTTGATAAATTTCTCTAGCAATCTTCCAGGTTATTCCAGAGCATATTGGTACACGTAGATCGACGATTTTTCGCTTTTCGTTGAATCTCATCACAGAATAGCCCGATTGGATACAATTCTGATAAATTCTTAAAAACACCAGATCAAGAAAGAGTTTTTGTTTGGCAAAAACAAAAAAAAACTCTTTTCTTTGGGCCAAAACTTTCAAATTTGGATTCGTACACCCAAAAGACATTTTTCAATCATTGTTTTTTATGTTTCTGTGTCCAGAATAATTTGATTTATTTATTTAATTTGTATTTTTTTCACAACCACACGTTCATAAAGTATGAATTAATTCAGGCCACTCTAGACACCGAACACATTAGATGATCTGTTTTTATTTAATTTTGTGGTAACAGGGACTTTGGATAACAATGTAATGAAGCTATCCTCGGCATTCTTAGTAATTTTGGGCGGTCCGGTCTTTTTCTGTCCACCAACGCCTTAGTCTACCATTGTCTTGTATTATTATAATGCACACCCTTGTTGGAAATCTTAATTTTTTTGGCAATTCCACTTATTGAAACGCCTTCATTTTGTATTGTAACGATAGAAGCATAAATTGCAATACTTAATTTGGCTATATTTGGTATATTTATATAATATAACTGCTTGTGTCACTTTCAATTGCTTACTATCTTGGACATTTCTTACTTATATAAATTCAAGCAGCTGTATAACGAGTGTCGTTTTTTTTCCATTTCATCTCAATTTTTGAAGACGAAAAATTAATTTTCATAGCGTAGGTCGTAGCTCGGATGCTGTTGCTTCCGCAATTGGACTTTTTATTGCTTGTCGTCGGTACACCGAGGCTCGCAAGTAATTTAAAAATGCTGCAATATTAACATTTGGAATAATAAAAAAGGCGCATGACTTTCGCTCCGTCTAATATGTAACAGTTTAAGCAGCGAAATGAGCTTAAAGAATTGCATTCTGGAGCAATGCGCGGTAGACATTTGAAAGTCTCACTGTCTGCAGATGAGATCTCCATCTGGATGAGTAATGACATAGTTATTTATTTATTTACATAGTTTAGATACGATAAAGTTCGCCAATTCTTCCCCATTAATATTTTATCTGAACCAATCTCATCCCTTGATATCATCATCTGTTCGCTTTGCTGCATTATCTGCCTTCATATTTGATATCTTGAGGTACCATAAAACTTATAGACTGCTTAAAGAAGTTGAAATTGAAAATGTTCCATGCTAATTTTGTGCGGGAAATGTTTTTATGGTTTTATAAAAGGGGAAATGTATGATTTTTTTAAAAGTGAAACTTGTATAGGCGCGATAGAGGAAATTGACTTTAACGTCACCAAAAATGAAACTTCAAACGGCATTTGATCACATAAAAAGGAAGAATAGTTTCTATTCTCTCCGTCTCTGTCGCACATAGGGACGCCACGCGCATGCACAACCACTATACCAGTGCTGAGCCTATTTTAATATATATTACACAACATACAGCCACATTGTTTAGCCAACAATTTCCGTTAACAAATCTAATTAATACCTTTCATATGCTATCTATACATCTAAACAAAAAGAAATCACAATTATCCTCTATTCTCTCTGTCTTTGGTGGATGAGACTATTATACATGGTAAATGCTTTCCAAAATGTAATAATTATGTTAAAACCCTTCAGGCACTTTCCACATGGAGCCCTATGGAATAATATAATATCGAAAATATGCATAATGGACATGGTATTTACAAAATGAGATCCGCCTCTGCTCGCCTTCAAAGTAATTTTGAAGCGCTAAATTCATACACTTCTAAGTTAATACAAATCTAAGTTAATCTCAAAGAGTACGCAAACGTATTATCGTTCTGAGAAACATCGAATTGTTGCATCGAAACAAATAAAATTTACATACGAACCATAGATGCTGAAAGTAACATATTGATTACAATGAGAGCCATATGGATGTTTCCAATCGCTTCCGAAGGTATTTTATTGTGTTAAAGTTATAAATAAACGCCAAAACTTTAATACAATATCGATAAAAATTAAAATACCTTACTCATATCATGACCGGAGGAAATCTTAGCTATGGTGTGGCGGCTCGCTGCTCCAAATTATTGATATCCTTTAATAAAAAACGGATTATTTTTGGAGATTTTATCTTTCTGTGGTAATCATCAGAGATATTGATACACCATTTGACATGCGATATCCAAATTATCCAACGATGTTCATCCAGAGTCTCTCAATAGGGACGCTCGAAATTTGTTAGGCTATAGCGGTCATGTTGTTGGAGAAATATCTATAAAATTTATTGTAAATTATTTAATGGTAAATGGCAAATGATCATAGATGATTATAACGTTAAATAAAATATACAAATCTTCAAATTTTATTTTTAAAATAAGTTCCGCGCATTTTGCGATTTTATCCTCGCCACAACCGTCTCAAATTTAAGTCAATCGATTCGATAGATAATCAGCCAATACCCGCACGTCACTGAAACGCAAGGTCTGCTGAAAACATCGCTGCTGTGCGTGAGAGTATGCGGGAAAACTTGAGGCACTCAATTTATCGTCGTTCACAAGAACTTGGTCTTTGTGCGACTTTAATTTGGTGAATTTTATGTCGGAACTTGAGTCTGCGCCCGTACAAAATCCAATTGACCCAAGAACCTAAGGTAAACGACCATAAACAAGGTCGTGTATTCGTTGATTGCCCCCCTTCCTCCCGGATAGTCCTAAAAGTACCCGACCTAACTGGCGTATAGGATGGCGGATGATATGTATTTGATACACCATATGAAATTATAAACCCCCGTATCTATTATATTTCATATCAATATTCCTATTATTAGAGTCGAGTTTTAGTAAATACATCATATTGAAGGAAAAGTTAGACGAGCTGCCAAGACAAACAGCGCAGTGATTGATCAAATAAAATTCACAAAACGGCATCGGATGACCATCGACTGTAAGTGCGCTAACTATCAGATATGGTAAATCTTTCAAAAAATGCTGTACATCGCATATTGACTGAAAATTTTGACACGAAAAAGCTGTGCGCAAGATAGATGCCGCGTTTACCCACAATGGATCAAAAAGGTTTTTGGCGATATTTCACAGTAATAAGGCCGAGTTTTTGGAACAAAGGAACATGGGGACCTCTCACTGACCTGAGCTGTTTATCGCACGCATCCATATCTACACATTTATCCATGAAAATAAAACCGTAAAAGAGAACGGAATGGTCACAAGGTCTGTGTCCAACCGGTCCGCTTTTCGGACCGCTGACATGACGAATGAACGTCTCGCGATCGGATGCCATATCCGAACATGTCACATCGCGACTACGAACTCTCATTACTTAGTAAAGTATAATGATCGTGTAAAATAAAAACCATGTGCAACTCTCATGTGTTTAACTCGATCGAAGGCTATCACAATGTCTACGAAAATGACGTTTAATCCATTTTTGTTAGGAAGTCTTAGTATTTTCGACAATATTTATACACAAATGATGGATCCATGCTCAAACCGCTGAAGGTATTCCATCCGTTTACATTTATATTGTCCTTTAGTATTGATATTATATCTCATTTTGGGATATTAAATGTTTTATCATTTTGCGTTGATATATTTATGAATTGTTTAGATTAAAACGTGCTAAAATGGTGAAAAATCGTGAATCGAATTCGATTTTCAAGTTCTCGGTCGGATTATCTCCGCATGGCGAAATTGCCAAAGGTCTCCATACAATGCTGCTGTCTTCGGCGAAGGTTCTTTTTATTGTATCCAATTCGATAGAATTCGCCACCAAATATTAAAACGTGAGGGCCATAAAAATTGGACTGCCTGAGGGTAGATCGTCTCTTGAATCCAGCCGTGGAGTGGAAAAAATAACATTTTTCTCATTTCTATTTCCTTTGGAAAAACATTTCATAGGGTATCATGTTTGGTTGTTTGGATGCTATTAATTGATTTTGTCTATTCTCTTGTGTTTTTTTTTCTATTTTTTAAACCGCTTGAATATTGCTTCATATGCTTCTTTTCATCCTATTTAACCCATAAGAAAAAATATTTAAATGTCATAATGTAAATAAAAGTAAAATCATATATTTTCTAAAATCAATTCCTATTGTGAAAGCAGTGTTAATAAATAATAAGCAAAAATAATTTTAAAAAAATATCGTAGGCTCTCTAAAAGCATTAAGTTTGATAATTTCTGTTTGTGTTTTTAAATATATAAATAATTCAAATTTAAACGCCAACGCCAAATTAATACGCCCTTCCATTAAGCCACCCCATCATTATCTAGTCTCTGGTGAGTAAATCTCTTCGAGAAAACCTCCCCCGCCTCCTGTTCTGTGTCATATATAAAGCCTCCCACAGCAGGATCTAAGCAAGAAGACCTCCACATCTCCAAGTGATAACATCTGTCTATCCTGTTCTGTTCCCATACACAGAAACAAATCCTTTTCGAAGCAATATTTTGCAGGATTTTCACTAAGGTAAATAAAAAAATATATTTATCCAAAATAAATATTTGCACAATAAAAAATTTGTCTGTAAAAATCTTGTTTTTTGAGTTAAAATATATTTAAATTCATTAACGCCTTAGATATTTTCCAAAATAATAAGATTTTATTTTATAACGTTGAAAAATTATCGTAGATTGCTAATTTTTACTTAATTTTCCAGTGCACCGGTAAAATCAATAAAACAATTATGAACTCCTACGTTGTATCTCTGCTGGCTTTCGTCATGTTGATGACTCTGGGACTCTCATCGGTTACGGCACAGACGTTCCAATATTCCAGGGGATGGACCAACGGCAAGAGAAACGGCATCGCAAACAACGGCCTTTACGAAATCAATCTGATCGACAAGCTGCTCTCAAATCCTTGCCAATTAGAAAAACTCAGATATATCCTCCAGGGAAAGCCGCTCAATGAAAAGGTAAAATCGATTTAATCCGTTGTAACAATGCGTAGAATTTCGATTGATTGTGAATTTTACCTCAGCTGATGGTGCCGTGCGAGTTATTAAACATGGGTGCGAACGAAGCCGACTCCGAATCGTCCGGCTTGAGACTCAAGCGATCCGCATCCGGCTACAACGCGAGAAGCTTCGACAATTCCCACGGTCTTGTGTGATTTTCTTCCGACGATGCTGACATTGGATATGCCGAACAGAAATATCGCCAAACGTACTTAATTAAAATATAAAATGATAGCAGTAGTTTATTTTTTTAGTTCATAATATGTACATCTTTATTAGAATTTAAATTAAATTTGACAGTTTTTAAGTATATCTCGCAAATTATTTCACATTGCATTTCAACCACCTTTAATCACCATGCGTCTTTAAATGAAGTATTAAATATTTTACAACAAACATAATTTATCTTCTAAAATATACAAACACATTTATACCGATCAAAAATCAGCGGCTGGATCTAAATATTACGATATATACATATATATTTAAAACGGTCAATTTTTGGCGATATTTCATCATTGAACACTTAATTAATTGTTTGTTAATATGTAATTTAAAAAATGTATCAGATAAGTTCATTGAGAATATTTTATAAATTTATGTATAACGAGAAAAAACAATAAAGATACGAACATTGTAACGTGAATTTGACTCGCACAAACTTACATAATCTCAAAGAATATCAACGATACGCTGAAAAATCAACATTAAATTCATAGATACCAAATCAGGATTTATTAAAATATCGCATGAATGCTCACGTAATTCATTTAATCTTAAATATTCTACATTTATATTTGATCGTAGAAATACAAACATATAAAACAAACTAATATACCGCTAAGGTTCAATACAACTTAACAAATTTCTATAAATTCATGACTTATATTAAATATTGTGCTTTCATATTGGCCTCGACGAGGTCTCTTTCGGAAGAAAACAGGATAAAATTGCTTTTTATTAAAATACGACTTCAAGTTTTCATTAAAATACGCTTCTACACTTCTTCATAATTCACTACAATTTTCAACATTAGCTACCTATTTTAAACATTTGCGTTTAATTACATCATTATAACAAAGCGTCAGTCTACAAATTACGTTATTATATGATCATGATATGTATACAAATGATAATGATATAGCATTCAATACAATTGTAATCAATCTAAACATATATTGAATAGACTCAAACGCAGATGTTTTACTCCTCGGATGGTCGCACGTTCATCCTACATAATCAGCATTCCATTCGTCTGGCTAATCTAACAAAACCAAGTTTTTACTGGCGGTTTAGCTTCATCGTCCCATTCGACGCTCTTCTCTTTATTGCCCTTATGTCAAAAGCCATCATGATGGTTGATGTTGACGCTTCCATTATTGATAGAACCATTTAACATTCCGGCGTTGTGACGCAACGATATTCCATTTTCTGGTTTAATAGGAACATATTCATCGTAGCCGTTGGGGGTGTCCATATTATCATCAAAAAAGAGGTCTTCGCCCAGAGCAACTTTCTCTGCATATACAGCCTCTTCTAGACGATATCCCGGATTGATTATATTGGCTTCGTTCAGCATTTGTAACGATTCTTCGAGTGTTCTTGCTTGGTTTCTTTTAGCTATGAGTTCGTCTTCCAAGGCTTGTCGTTGACGCAAAACAAGTGTATTTGTGTTGGAGCCGAGATATGGAGGCGGTTGTGGGCGGTTGTAGTCTATAATGAGACTAGGATTTGATCGAGGGCTTGGATGTTTGGAAAGACTATTATTAGGACTGCAAACACACATTAAAATAATTTAAAATTGATTTAAACAAAATATAATCAATAATTTAAAAAGGTTTTGGACATTACCTAACACCGAGGGCGCTTTTATTGCTTAAATTATCTCCCAAGCAGCTTTGAATATTTGTAGCGCTGTTATTTCGATTGGTATCAGTTACGCCAGGACCATCATTTTGAAAATGTGATATATCTAATTTACTCTCACCCATAAGATTTCTTGCTGTTCTGAAAGTTAAAAAAGCATTAAAACCCCACAATTATTGATTAACTATATTACATATCTCTTAAGTTTATCACAAAAAAAACTTTAGTTCAAAAAAATATTAATAATGTTTAGTTGTTATTTAGAGTTATCACAAAGATCGGGATCCTTATGGAACACTGTGTAAGCACATTTAAAACTCATCAGCAAAGCGAATAGGATGGGTGTTATGAAGTAGGATAGGTGTTATGGGGTAGGATAGGTACCTTATCCTGAACGCAACAAAACACGTGCAACTTCTTCTTAACAACACAAAAAATAGTTCCTTTTTAAATAGCCTCGGAATTGGTGATAAGAAATGGCTCATCATCTCAAAATAAAACCGAATTCCAATGCTTAAACCTAAATCGATTATAAAAAAAGGTTGTTTTGGGCATACGTTGGGATATGCAGAGAATAATTCATTATGAGTTAATGATGTGCGTGACCATTCGTACATTCGATGATGACGGGAGTTAGACAGGGGGACGCCCTCTCCCTGATTCTCTTTAATATTGCGTTGAAAGCAATCATGTGGGAGTCTGGCAGATTGGGACAAGCGCATTCATGGAATGAAGATAAAATGTATCTTGATTTTGCGGACTACATCAACATCGTGGCAAAATCGAAATCGGAAGCTTTGGTTGCATTTACGCCTATCAACGGGGCTGCTGCTATTTTCGGTATGTTATAAATTATAACAAAACTAAATTAATGACAGTTTCGAGGGTGAATACTGGAGGTTGAATCTCCTTGAGTGTCAATAACAAAAATATTGAAAGGGTCCAGAATTCTCACAGAGAAGAACTTGATGTATAATGATATAACCTCCAGGATTTAATACGGTAATCAGTGCTATCATGGCCTGAAACATGAACCATGACTGCTTGGGACGCGATACGCCTTGAGAATCTCTCAAGGCGAGAGGAAAATTTTGAGAAAAAAATTTGGATCACTCAGAAACGGGACCGCAGGCTCTGAATCCATGAGGTCATGGATATGTACGGCAAAGCGACAATTATTAGCATCGTTCTTTATTGGGAAGGTCATATGGCGTGGATGCCAACACACCGAGTATACTAAGCTGTCTTAGATTTTAAACTGAGTGAGGTCAGATCGAAAAAAAATGCCGCACATCTAGGCCTGGGCAATTGGAAGGACAGATGAAAATGGCAATGTGAGTTATCTGGGAAGACTTTTCTATTGATACAATTGCGGTTAGAGCATGATTGATAATTAATAGTCACTTCGGGTTAAAAAAAAGATTTAAACAATGACATAGCATCAGTAAAGCTCAAAAGAAAATAGACTTTAATAAAATAGATGAGAGCATTACTAAACCGAAAGACTTTATATTTGAGATCATATTATATTCAGGTTATTTTGGCAATGTTAAAACGTATTTATTAATTTGTTAGTTATATTTTATTGTAGCCTTAATTGAATACCTCCGTCTTTCAACATAATCATCGCATATATGAAAAATGCTATTAAAAAAATATTCAGATTCAGTATCGCCCCTGTAATATTCAAAAAAATTAAATTTATATACACAAAAATAAAAAAATATTTAAAATCAAATTTAACGACTCAATGACTTACATTCCTTCATGGTGGAAACACAGTATCATACTTAATATAGATACCAATAAGATCATCACAAACATTGGTACTATAATAGTGAAAGTGAACTCATTAACGTAGCTTCTTTGAGGAATTTCATGTTTCGCCGGAGGCAACCATCGGTTTTGTTCATTCAAGAAAACGGACGAATCCAAATTGTAGTTGGAGTTAGTTTTATTGACCGGTTTATTGAAGTGCAAATTATCGTATTCTTTAAAAGTGAATTTATTATCCGGCATGGATGATGGATTCGTCGCTTCGACCTAAAACAAAGTAGCCACAAACTTTATATAAAAATACACAAAAACATACTGATTTTATATTCGACAAATTTACCAATCTGAATGTGCACCAATCCAAATTAAAACCGACGTCGCGAAACAGACGTTCGACTGTGGTTCTTTTGAAATCGCGCGGACACCAAAGCAATTTGAACAGCGGTCTCACTTCTTCTTGCAATTGCAATAGCTCAGTTGAATGCGGTTTGAAACTTCCCAATTTCAAAACCACTCTAAATAAAATGCAAAACATGTTATTGCATTCGATTTTCTTTATTAAACAATGAAAAAATAATATTATAATCAATACCCTTCTCCCTCGTTTGGCTTAAGGGGTAAACGGGCTCCAAGTTCGATAGCGGATACCATAAACGTTGTATATAAATCATTAGCACTCTCTTTCCACAGCTTTTTTCGGAATATATCTTTTAACTGCTCCATTCTTAAAGTCAAGAAAATATTTTAAAAATAAGATAGGCAGAGGCGGTCATAAATTTCAGTAGCGTACGGAGACGTAATAAAGCACAAAAATCATTTTTATTAGGCGAGGAAATCCAATAAAAATGAACATTAATCTATTTTGATCATTCGAGATGAATCTGCGCGAGTTTTTTAGATTTAGACGCATAAAAAAACTGTTAATAATCGTTTTAATCAAAAGCATCCGTGTTTATAACACATAAACTCATTTTAGGCGTCATTTTACTCCGTGTATATTTAATTTTTTTCAAAATGATTTACATTATTTTAGTTGAATTTATATTAACGAACATTATATACAGGAAAATGGACCGAC
Organism: Stenopsyche tienmushanensis; assembly: GCA_008973525.1. Classification (NCBI taxonomy): domain Eukaryota; kingdom Metazoa; phylum Arthropoda; class Insecta; order Trichoptera; family Stenopsychidae; genus Stenopsyche; species Stenopsyche tienmushanensis. Next base: position 57,129 of record WACJ01000052.1, on the reverse strand, counting down.
TGCAGTGTTACGAGATGAGATTATGTAGATATATTTTATGAAGCGCACATATAATACTAACCATAATTTAATTTATGCTATGTATCATCAAAAAAAAAAACAATGTGGATGGTTTTAAATAGGTTGATGCGAAATAACGATGACATTACTGATTGCTTTGTGACGGCTAATGCTGAAAAGTTAGCGAGTAACGCACTTCGAATTTCTTAGAAGCTATTTGAATGCACGAGAGAGATCCATTCCACAATAGAACAGGCAAGAGCGGCTGTTTTGAAAATGAAGAGTATGTTTATCACATATAAATGAAGCCATAAATTCATCATTAATAATAATTAAATCATGAATGACAAATGAAATATTGCTGCTTATGGATTTGCAAAGCACTTATAAAAATGTCAATCCGGAAAAATATTTTGATGAGAGAACTTTAATATGCATAAGAAAGTTATGCAAGCAGTCGGCATACATAGAAGTAAATATATAAGCTCTTTAGCATATTGAACACTGCGGTAAAACTGCGATTGTGAATATAGAGATTGGGTGCTCTGAGAATAATCACAGCTTACAGAACTGTGTCACTAGAAGCATTACAAATATTCACTTCCTGGGTATCAATCGACCTTCTTTCGACAGAGAAGTAGATACAAAAAAAATATGAATAAACAGGAGGCAAGGGATAAAACTATCCAAGTACAGCAAGATCACTGGAATCAATCAATTAAAGGTTAATGGATATACACAGTGATTCCAGATATTAAACTGTGCCTGGCTAGGAAGTACGGGGAGCTGGATCACCACCTGACCCAAACACTAACTAGACACATCTATTATGACACTTAGGTTCATAAGATTAAAAAGGAGGAAATGACGAAATGTCACCACTGCGATGCAGAAAGCAATGATGCAGAACACACCATGTTCAAATGCAAAGCATGGACAAATGCTCCAAAATGCATCCCACAAAAGGCCTAATAAAGACAATAGGATACGAACAATGCTCCAATAATGGTAACAAAGGCCCATAGGACTGTCTCAACCGCGGCTCTACCTGTTCTGCTGCTAGACTTGCAGCTGCCCTCACGGGACATGGCTATTTCTCTTCGGTTTGGCATAGAAAATCTTTCGGAATGTTCTTGCACATATACGGACATGACAGTGGATCATGTGCTATGGTCATGTCCAGGCATGGAGGCCGATCGGGAAGTTCTCCTGTAAAGTGTCAGGAGCTCCACTTAAGGACCTGTTGGACATGCAGATCTAGTGGCTGGTCCTCATGCATTTGGCACATTCAAACAGTTCTGTAATAGTTTTGACACCAAATGTACAGAAGGTGGATTCTACTGGGAATAGCTCCGAAGTCTACGCCCTCCATTTATATTAAATGCAGATTTATCTGGACAATTGGCTAGCATCGTTCAAAACCTATTAGAGTGGAGCAGAAGAACGTTCCCAAACAAAACAAAACCAATTGAAGCAATGCGAAAGTGGATACTAAGGGGACTGGTGGAGTAGAAAAGGGGAGTTTTAATGGGTAAGAATCCCACACTTCTAAGCAAGCCATTTGGTATGGTGTCTTTTTGAAGATTTCCTTTTCTGCAAACAAGATCAAGTTTCAGCTACTGGTTGCAGACACGTGGAATGCACGGCATTTAGAGAAGAAGTTGATTACATGAGACCTTGGACCCTGACCATGTACAAAAAAGTGTTTGAAATATATACATACAGAAAGATTGCCAGGAGGTCCAATACTAATGTGTTGGTTTTGATGGATGGAAATGATCTTCTGCGCCTGATAATACAGGGAAAAATTGTGGATTATCGGAGTCATCATAATTGAATAATCTTTCATAAATTGATAAAGTCAAAATGAGACATCTGGTTGACTTCTATATACCTAATATGTGCCTAAGATGCCTACTGGCGTCTTATTTAAAAATGTAAAGGAAGTGATATGGTGAGCAGCATGTGTGTAAGATGGCGTGAATGTGCAGCGTAAGAACGAATGGACAATTAAGTATTTATTTTAGTTTATAAGCTAGCGTAAGGAACTTATTTCACAAATAGATATTTTTCCTCTATTTAAATATATATTAGAATTTAGCTTATAATTAGGATAAGAATATGAAACCAAAACCTAAGCGTAAATTGTAAATATAAATTTTACACTATTTCAATAAAGATTAATTTAAAAAAAATCATGACCAAATCATCCAAATATAAAATAATTTACAACAAGTCTTCCACAGACTTAGTTGGCAAATCGAATAAATCATTTTATTATTTACCTATATTTATCCAATAAATCTTCAACGTTCAGATTGTCTATTTTGATTTGAACTTGATGCTTCGCAATCTTATTTTTTCTCACGATATGAAGTGGTATGGTTATTTGCCTCGTCTCGTAACTTTCCTTGTTGAGTGCTATTATTTGAATCTGAAAATTTTAAACGCGTTGAGGAAAATAAACAAAGACTAAACGTATATACGTCTAAGTAAACCCGGCGAGATTAACCATCAAATCTCCTTGGTTTAACGGCGGCGTTCCATAAATAAAGCCGGCATGATGTCTTATGCTGTATATATAATGCAGCCATATTGGAAGATCCGGCTTGTTGAGGATGGACGCGTGGAACGAATACTGCTTGTCGAACACTATAAAAAAAATTCAAGATCGCGTCAATTTTGAGCGTTGCATTTATATGGTGCGCATTCTATGATACCTTGATAAGTCCAGTTGAACATCTTCGGTGTGATCGTGATTGAAAACATTTCTGTTTCGGTGACATTCTCGGCGTTTGCTCCGATCGATATAAACGTCAGGATGAACAGTATTCGATGAGCGTTCATCTTTAGCATTTCTGCAATGTTAAAAGTTGCACAAATTAATCAAAATATTTAAATTATGCATTAATTTAGTAACGCATAGACATTGGTTGACATTTACAAAAGAATGATATAAATTAAAAATAAAATAAATTAAACATTGATTATAAGAATTCTTTTTAAATTAAGGCAGAATAGCAACTATTATCTAAAATAGCCGGTCATAAACTAAAATATTTTTATTTTAATTTAATTTTAATTAGTACCCATTTGTTGCATTTTTATTTTGACCAAAGTTTCATTTGTTTAGAACTGTCAAATAATAAAACAAAAGAATAACAATTATTTAATTTGAAATTAAATAATTCTTCTTCTTCTTCTTCTTTATGTGCCCTGTCCTCCAGGAACGTAGGCAACCAGAAATCCTGTCTTTTATCGACTGCAAAGGTATTGCAAGAATTCGCATTAAATTAAATAAAAGGCGCCGATCTTTCGATCGCGTAATTTTTAATATCCCGCAGGTATTTCATTCATAACATGCGTTATTTCCACGGAGTGTGAAAAACATAAACACACATCAACATATCAAACATAAACAAATGAATGGATTCGGAAATGAAATCAGAAGATATTTCAGTCCGCGAGCATCTCACCGTTTGTCCAGTTAATCCGACACTGATATTACGATACGATTGTAATTGTAATGGCGGCCAAATTCAAATTAAATGAAAGAATTTGACAGCAAAGTACGAAATCGATATTTCCCACAATGACCGCTTTCATCCGAGCAAGTTCGCACATGCGCAGAAGACGCCTTTCAGAGTAGAACTTGCTCGCTCCATTTTATTTATAAATCTCCAAATTTTCATCGCATTTTTCTTTATCATCACGCCTTTCGATCGGAAACAATTCAAAACCGAAACGAAAATTCATTCGAATCGCGCCAAACGAGCTCACATAACGGACATATTCGCCTCGTCGCCTTTCAATATGGTCTCGCTTTGCTCCAATAAGGCTTCGTTAGCATCGCACCGAAACTGTTATAATTTATGCTTCCAGCGTTCTGATGACGCACAAAGTCTTCATCGTGCGTAATTTCTACCATGTTAACCTTTCGCTCGACGATTTGTTTATTTATAATCATTTTATTACGTAAGTTTTTTTAATCGTCCGAGGCACGCGTCAGTCTAAATCATTCAATCAGAGAACGCACAGTCTCGATCAATTGAAGACTTCAGAACCACTATATTCCAATTGAGAAATAAAACGCATGATAAAAGCCTTCAAATTGCACCCAAATATACGTTTTTTTTACATTTTTAACAGAAACTTCTCAGAAAATCTGCAGATGTGGGAAATTGTAAATTCACTTAGCTAAAAATTAATCCTGGGTAACTGTTGTCATAATTTTGCTTATTCCAATACATTTAAAAGACATTTGATACATCAGAAATTGTGCTAACCAAATTTACTATGCGCCACAGACCCCTTTTTATAGCAAAAACTTAAACAGCCTTAGGCCTTCTTCGATACTTTTCAATAATGCGTTGAAGGCTGGAAGATCGGAACTCATGGGAAGATGATGTGTGACACCGTTGAAACGTACAACACTGACCGATCCGGACACGCACATCTTCGATAGTCTCATTTGCTTACCTAGGATTACCATATCCAACATGATCTTATAAAGTTTTTCCCTGTTGATGCTGTGGTTGCAGAAACCTGCAGAAACCTGGAACCTTGCAGAAATTTATAAATATGTCGTCGAAATTGAGATTGGTTTTCCACTCTTTTTTAAGGTAGTCTAACGTTAAAAAGTTGGTCCACGGTAGATCTGCTCGGACTGAAACTGCATTGGTACTCCTTGAGAAGTTGCTCCACGATAGGCAACAGTCGTCCGATCAGATTTGCAAAAAAATTAAAAGTTACATTTAGAAGAAATATGCCTTATAATATACAATTGGCATCTGTTTTTTTACCAAAATTGGTGGTATCCTTGTTCAAACATAGGCTTTTCACAGCAATAAAACTGAGTTTTTGCATCAATTCAGGATCAAACATGGGTTCATCATTTCACATATGAGACAAAGGAAAATGGGGACCCACAACTGACCCAAGCTGTTTACTTACCCCGCTATTTGGGGCCATGCCCGCCCGCTTAACCAAAGTGCACAGGAAGGTGCAAAATTTGAACTTAATATCTATGTCCGCAAGGAAATGCTCATTCTCAACTTCGAGTGGCCATTTGCGCTCTAAGCGCGTGGGAGAAATTATCTAGATTTTGTAACTTAAAACTAAAAAAGTAGCTAAGAAAAAACCCTAAAAGAGGACGGAGTGACCACAAGATTTGTGTGTTCAATCGGTTTGCTTTTCGGACGGCTGATATGAGGAATGAGCGCTCCGCGATTGGACGCCATACCTGAATATGTCTACAGAAATAAGGTCTAAGACGTTGTCTGAAGAAGACTGATCGGATGGGTTGTTTAAATTTTACAATCGGTCGAAAATATTGTTGTCTTTATTTTATTGCAGACTTGTGCCGACTGGGTCGGCCTAATTTTTAAGCGATAACGAAGAAAAAAGAGATTAGACAACTTAGTACATATTATAAAAACGAACAGAGTCAATCAGTATTGATTCCTATAAAGTAGACCTCTCAACCGGGTCGGTATTCTGCGTTTTGTGCCCCAAGTCCAGTTGCGCCCGTGGCGGGCGCCTGCTTTTCCACCCCCTTGTTACGGGCCTGGTTTCATCTCCTCATTTGTGAATAAATCAATTGATTTATCCTGTATTAGTATAGAATTAATATGAGTTTGTAGTTCTGCTAGCAAAAGAGTCCTCGGTTTATTCAATCGGTGGTAGATATTTTTATCTGGATAAATCAGTTCAAAAAAAACGCAAACATCAGCTGGTAAGGTTTTGGTCTCGGTATTCTGGTATTTTATCGATTTCCTTGAAAAAAGAAGAACCATCAATTGCGAATATTTAATTGCGAAAAATGATCCCAAATAAAGAAGAAAAAGTTGTTCTTTCTTCAAGACAATGCACCGTATCAAGTCGATCGCAACAATGGTAAAATTGTATTAATTGCATTTTAAATTGCTTCTTTATTCACCGTATTCATCAGATCTAGCTCCCAGCAACTACAATTTGTTTGCAAACCTGAAAATAATGTGATTTGGTTTTAACGAAGTAGTGATTGTCGATACAGAAGTCTATTTTAATGCTAAAGATGCATCGTTCTACGAAAAAGGCATCGAAATATTAGAGAAGAGTTTGAATTAATGTATCACTCTTGAAGTAGACAATGTTCTTTCTTACGATCCTATTGGGCGTTGTTTTAGTAGCGCTTCAACGTGCATTTCATCAACAGGCTTAATCGCATCTCCAGGCCAAAGACGATTATAAAAATAAAGTATTATAAAACACAAATATTTATAAATAACGTGTGAAATTTTGGTATAAAAATGTTGAAAATTAACAAAATTATTGCGTTTTGAATTAGTAACACTTGATCTGGTGTATTGTATGGAATAATAACATCAAATTGTTTTTGTTTTATACTGTATAAACTATTCATTCGTCGATTTGATATTCGTATTGATTTTAGATTGGATTATCTTAGTTATGAGTTTATTATCTCAATAACTTTTGGCCAGAGGGATAAAATAAGTGCGACCCCAATTATTTGATAGCTCAACTCGACATAATTGGGTCACATCATCATTTTGCCTTTGAGGATTAATTCTGTATTGATAAAATAATTATAGGCTTCGGAAAGAGACGGAATAATTAAAATGTCTCAAAGCCAGAAGCGTTTTATCTAGGTGGGGAGAAATGGTATACGCATATAGAAATCGAACAAACTATCGATTGAAAACTATTTAATTTTGCCGCTTAGCATGATTAATATTTTTTAAAATATGTCTACATTGGATTGTAAAAATTTGCAAAATTATTTTGTTCGGTGGAAATTTAAAAAAAGGGGAGTGACGATACAAAATGGCACTTTTCCAATACATGCCTGCCGAAGTGTTTCAACGTCCCTATTTGTCGGCCATGCTAACTGGTTCAAAACAGGGTCATCATAAAGTATATTAGTATTTTAAAAATAATTTTATTCAAATAAAATAGCTAAAAGATCTTTGAATGTAAATCGACATGCGTAAATAAAATTGCACATAGTTAAGATATTTTTGTTTAAAATATCCAAATTTAATCGATGTTCCATTGACGTTTTGGAGACATGAAAACGCTTTATAAACCTCAAAACTTCATCCACTAAAAAACCAATGCCATCAACATTGAACGCATACTGAAAAAAATGCCCAGATTTAGTTTAATCTACAAATCTTATCTAGTCTGAATTCACCTAAAATATTCCGATTAATCTTGGAAACAACCCAAATAAACATTTATGGACCATACATTATGAAGCAACTTTATTTAAATCTCTCCATAAAAGTTTTTCAGTAAATTGAAAGAATAAAGTACAAATATATATTAGCTTATTAACAAGTTTCTAATATAAAAAACAAGCTTTTATGGCGATAGTTACAAATCAGCTCACATTTCAATTCATAAAATGTTTTTAAACATTGAAATATGGCCATTATTTTGATTAAAATGAGTATTTGTACGTATTATATAGGATATTTTAATAAGGATGCTTAATTTTAAAATATAAATAAAACAAGTCATACATGAGATATCTACTAATTTTGTTTTGTATTTGAAAGAATATTTGATGGCAATTAATGTAAAATATAAAATCGTTCAATTTTAGATAACTTTGACACACAATCTGGCTGAATTTGCTGGACGGTGTTCGTTATTTTGACTTCAAGGACATCAATTGTTTGCATAACTGCAATTTAACACACTCGTCGCCAAACGTAAAACGGTGTTGTTTCTCACGGGGCCTAAATTCGATAGTCAGCGTAAACAGAACAGCGATGTGATATAATAACGCATGGGATAAACACAGATATGTGGCGCATCTTCTTTTAGTCAAATTAACAAAAACAAAATGAAGATAAGCAAGTGTGAATAGACAAGGGTGGAAATGCAAGTTTCGAGGTCGATCTCGAAAGATATTTGGACAGTTGTCATCTGGAAAACATTATATAAAGACGTTCGTAAAGTTAACATTTGTAAATCGTTATAGAAATACGTAACGAGAGTTACGTATTTCTATAGGTAACGTAGTTTTTTTTTTAGTTATAAGTTTTAATTTCGATGCAAGTTATATATGTACATACCACAGGCGCTTCATACCCTCGATACGGCTCTGCAATTGACAGAAATAGACTAAAATCTTGTAAACAAAATAATATTTTAACAAACCGAAATGTGAAATCAGTGGGTTCCGAAAAAATGAGCCTGATTAATAAACTATATAATTTATTACCAACACATATCAAAGCTGGATGTAGTAGAATAGTTTAAAAAAATCTGCGTCACAAATTTCGTCAAAAAAAAATCACACTTTGAGTGCCCCTGGCAAGGTGAAACTTATTTTTGAGTATTAGTTAATGGTAATAAGTAGAAAAAAACGAAAAAAGATCGAAAATAATGCGTCAGGGAAGTGGTTAAATAGAAATGAAATAATTTGTTAAATAGTATTTAAGCGGAGGAAGAAAACGTCCACCGAAATGAGGCGACGGGGAACGTCCGTTCACCATATACGGTGGACGCAGCGACGAACGAGCTAAAATTGTTCCAAAGGGAGAAGTCTAAAGGCGTTAAATTCCATGATCTCGGTAGCCAGTTTGCCTCACCGTTGACGGTTATGGCAATGCCAGTTTCGTTTCAAAAGAAATACAGATGATCTCGTATGGATTGATAACGTCTTTGATCAAATGTGGGTTATTTCAAAAATAATGATATTTTATGTAAATATACATATTTTATACAAATACGTCGGAAAACGAAATTTCCCCGTATGTAATGTGTTAATATCAGATTTAAATTGGGATTGTTCAATTTTATTTTAATTGAAACTAACAATTATTTTTTATTAATATGATGATAATTATTTAATTTTTAAAAACGTTAGGAACGGCAGCCCTATTTAAAGCGTTAATTGAATTTATCGACACTCAACATCGACAGACCAGCTCTGTTAGTTGTTGACTCGAGCTGATGTATTTAAAGCCGCGAACGAATATGTGCCAATTAAAATGCGGCACCAAATTTATTTTGCTTTGTTATCTTCGAAAGTCTACGATGATTTAATGGAAAATATTATTTTCACGGTGTTAAAATATTTTTTTTTTTTTAATGACATTTTATATATTTATATCGTTCGAAAGAGTGCAATTATTTTGTGTTGGCCTTGTACATTGACAGTTTGGGAGAAGACTATGGCCGGATATAAATTATGTTTTATGGCCAAAGTTGTATAAAAATAAATTGTCCTGCGGGAGCTGTCACGCGCGTCGCCCTGCCGTGTAGAGAAGAGCTTGTGGATTTTATTTGTTGTGGTGTTTTAATGAATTACAAGTCGCGTACGCATAATGGCATATCGAATATGCAGAGACGAGGCCGCATTCTTAGCGCCCTATCGAAAGTAACCTAATCGAAATCGAGTCGTATCTGTTATGACAATAGAATAATTAACAAATAAAACATGTTGAAATTCAAAAAAATGGGCTCAGAAAAAATTCCCCTTCTCCTCATAACTGCCAACGTGGGCTCTATCTTTGAATCGGTTAGTATGAATTCTGTATTAAAACAAAATAATATACATCTAAATTAATTTTTGCCAATTTACATTGAGGCAAAAATTCAAACTTTAATCGCTATTAATGCATATTTTCAATGTAAATTGATCGATACAATTTTACTTTCAAAGATATAATATTGAGCCGGGATGTAAATATGTTGAAAATGTTAAAATCCATCATTTAAAAGCTGTTAAGATATAAGTAAATTTCACATTAAATTTTAAATAATATATACATATTTTAATGTTTATATCTTATCAGTATTAATTTAATCAAATTCTATATTATATATAATAGGGAGACCAAAGAATATACACGCATTTAGTAAAACATACTTCAAATTTATCAATATAATATTGGCAGTCCTTCAATCCCATTTTTGAATTGTTTTATTATCAGGCAGTGCTCTGTGGGCTTGAAAGGGTGGAAATCCATCGGGGCAAGGTCTGATGAATATAAAAGATGCGGTAAAACTCGGCAGTTTAATTACCGTATTTCATCCGGTTTCATTAATTCATATTGAATTAATCTCCGCATATCCTATCATACGCACAAAATAATATTTTTTATAGTAAATTCAGGCTTAGGCGTTAACTTAAAAAACCATTTGTATTTTATTATAATGCTATTCAAAAAGGTGCTATTTTGTTGTGTTCGATGAAGACGTGCAGAACTCATCTTATGCTTTTTGGCTGATGAGTTTTAAATGTGTTTGCACGGTAGTCTATGTGGATCCCAGTGTTTGCAATGACTCCTCGATTGTTTGCCGTGGAGTTATAAAAATTCACAGGTCCTCCTGTTCTCGGTTCATCCGTTAAGCTTCTATTGTCCGATTTAAATTCTAACCCAAATAAAAAAGCAGCATACAATACCAGATGTGGACTATGTTAGTTTCAAATCTGGATATTTTATCCTTACTATAAAAAAATTAACGTACAAAGATGTTTCTGTTATTGTGTCCGAGCACAAACTGAGCTCAAATGTCTAATTTATTTTCCTGTACCACGCTAGGTCCTCCGATTTCTCTGTCCTCAGCTTTTCAGCAGCTCTCTCTTGATTCCATCTCTCCCAAGTATGTCTGCGTTAGTGATCATGTCAGTCCAGGGTATACGAAGCATTCTTCTGTGTATCCACATTACGAATGCTTCTAACCGATTCATAATGTTCACTTATCATAGCCGCACAAAAGAGCCGACCATATGAAGCATTTGACCATTCTTTGTCGAAGTTTGAGCTTCAAATTGTCATCGCAGAAGAAAGCCCTTATTTTATCAAATACAACAAGTACAATCGCTATTTGGCACCTTACTTCTACTGTATTTGCTTACTATAGTAAGACATTAACTGCTAGCAATGCTTCTCTGGTTCTAAATCTTCGCTAATTAATTTTAATAGTTCTATTGGGATTTCGTCCGGATCATGTGCTTTTCTATTGGCCGAAGTTGTAAGGCACGGAGAAGGTCCTTCTAATTTATGGTCAGTTGTTAACTTAGTTCTGTTATTATAGTTCAAAGTTAGTATAAACAAGGTTTTAAAATACGCAAATACGCTTTGGTCCCTTTAACACATCTCCATCGGGAAGGGTATTTATACCGTTTACGCAGACTGGTCTTTGTTACCTTTTGCGAGGTATTTTTACCTTTTGCGTTGACTCCACTTTGACGGCGGAAAAGGTATAAATACTAGATATGATTTATAACATTTCCGCCATAAAAGTGGAGTCAACGGTATAAATACCCTACCCGATGGAGGTGTGTTAATATATACACATTTTTTAGTCTGGGATAAACAATTTACATTATATGATCAATTAGATTTACTAAGCATGTTCCTAATGATTGCTAATGCTTCTGTAATCATGCTCGAATTTATTACATATCAATTAATATATCAATTATATAACAATGCGTTTATTGGAACGCCATCCATTAAATTATGCATGATTTACACCTTTCAATTAATAATAAAATATATACAATGTAATTAATAAGAAGACACGATTAAATAACATGTAAATAGATTAAAATTCACTGGACTTCGACTTTGAAACATTCTATGCTTCAAAATCAATGCACTGCGGAAGCGCTAATCAAAATATCATAATCTCTTTTGTAACGAGCAAGAAAATAACTATGTATTAATATGCATTTTTTTATAGAATTGAAGTGTCATTTTGATATAAGATTGTGAGTTTATAATAGCAGTAATTATTTTATATCCCCGCTAGCGTGCTATTATTTGATAAATTTAATTATAGTGGATTTATAATTGTCCACGCGGTGCAATACGGTGTGTTCGGATATATTATGATGCATTGTCTACGTTATTTGAGCTAAAATTCCAACATAAATAATGTCAAAATGCATTCTAGTCTTATCTTCTTCAGACAATTCTAATGAGCGTAGAATTAGATAGCACTTTATATTTGTGCTCCGTTTTATGTATTAGTTTTACATACTGTACTCTGTAAAACTAGTACATCTTAGAGCACAATAATTTTAACCAATATATTTATTTAATCTAAAGAAAGAATGTTTTTTAAGATTTACACTTGTACGGCTTTATTTAATAGCATTTTGTATGTTGGAGCATACAACATAGGCGGAACACAGGAGCGTATTCTCGTTTTTATGTATTGGGCATATTACGGCCGTCTTCCACTCGGAAGGCATAGCCTCGTTCTGCCATATTGACAGGACAATCCCATACAACCTCATGAGCAAAGGGCGTCCTCTCCATTTTAAAAACTCTGTTCAAGCAGCATAACGTTCTGAAGGTCTAGATTTACAGATAAATTGGTCCAAATTTTGGGTTTATAATGTAATGGAACTGCAGTTCAAATCTCAAGTTTGAGTTTCTGAAAAAGTATCAATGAATAATCAACAAAGTAATTATTTGAAGAGTATGTGGTTTATTGCTTCAGGCCACGTGTAGTGCAGGCCCAGGGGCTAGGATCCAAAAGCATGCACACACTCAATTTCGCCTTGAAGATCGACTGACCGACATCCCCCGCGGTTCAAGCTTCATTTCACCAAACCAATATGCGCCAACATGGTGCATCCGCTAAATATTTCGCAAAATAAATTGTGTACACAAACAATACTTGTACTGTGCCTATGTTATTTGCGCAAATGCAAACAAAAAGTTGACAGAGTTTTAACGCAATTGGATGAAAAGTATGGCAGCACATAAAATACGAACAAACATTGATTTGTCGCCCTGGCGTGGGAGCACAAGTGAAGTGGTTAAATGCTATTTGATATTCCTGGTTGGTACACTTACAGGATGAGACTTGTTTCGGTGGTTGTTATATATTGCTATAGACATATTAGTTGCACCTACGCATGTCGGTTATGTAAAGATATGATAACATCTTCCGTTGCCTTCTATAATGCTTCGAAACCGCCGAACTGGGAAGGTCAACATGAAATAGGAAACTGCCTAGGACTTTTTGTACTACAGAAAGCCCTTTCCAGTAAAATTAACAAAAGTACCCATCGATATGTTCATCCATAGTGACCCGTTGGATGAGCGTTCTAAATGAAAATCGGAGGTCATGCTACCTTCAATATCGAACAAACAAGGAGGTGAATGTATGATACAGGCGAGATGGATGTAACCCCTTCCTATGAATGGATATTAACGAGGCTCTAGTTCTACAGGGGACTGTTTGAGGCTGCACTATGATGATGATAATACATTGCAAAATGTTGCAAATTATTTATATTTTGTTAGAATAATAGAGTTTTCATCCGATATTGTATAATAATAATAATGAATTTCCATCATGTTTTATGTATTTTTATATTGTTATCATTTCAGCCTTCCGATATGCTGCCATTATGGACTGCAGAATTTTTGCAGACCATTGCCAAAATGGAACCCAAATTTATTGGACTCCATATGCAAGAGGTTGGAGGTAAAACGTACGAAAAATCAATGCAGTACGTTCAAGATTTCATCCAAAGATTATGCGACAGCCCCGAATTGAGGCTTTTTGATAAAATTCGGATATACCTCGACGAAGATTACAGCTCAGCGGAGAAATTTACGGTTTGTAACCCTTCTCTATAATTGAACATAAAGTTCAAACGCCTTTTTAATATCAATAAAACGATAACCTCATAATCCCCCAAGGAAATATTAACATATTGCATAACAATTTTCTAAAGACGTCGATACAAAAATGCAATAAAGTTACATGAAATATATTAATTTGTTTCATATAAAATATGAAGCTTATCAAGCAATCAGATGTTGCAAATTCCAACCAGCACTCCAAATAAACCATGCAATTTTTGTCGCCCCATTGTATAACCCTCGATATCAATATTAATTGAATTCATTAATCTTATTCTGTCATTTAATAACAAACGCGTATACACGACAAAAGTCTGCTCCCTATACGCAATATCGTTACATTTGCGATATATATATATATATATATATATATAATAATGTAATGCGCAAAATTAACTATTGTATTTATTTAAGCATCTGCTTTATAGTATAGCATTCTCAGTTTATGCATTATTTTCAATAGTAAAAATTGTTATCACAATCATTGTTAGCGAAAAGTGTAATTTGTGGTTTTTGGGCAAATATTAATCAGATGTTGTATGATTAATCGTAAATTATATCCGGCGAATATTTGCCGGATATAATTAATAACTCTTGTTAAAAATAATTAGATTCAAACGCTCCTCGTTTTAAAACATGCATTCATGTAATGTTAATAATGTCAAACAATATCGTTAATTTTATTTTATGTATGTATGTCTTTCTGCTGAATAAATATGGACATTTCTCTTTTAATTTTTGATGCAAAATTCGTATCATAACAAAGGCCTTAAGGACTGTCTTGACAGCGGCCCTGCCTGTTCTGGCTGGTCTTCTGCTGCTAGACTTGCGGTTGCAGCTCCCTATGGGTTCGCGAACCGTTTACAGATTTTTATTGGCAACAACTGCATTGACACATCCCTTCTGGATGACCTCAAACCTTGTTTAGAATCCGATATGCAAATACTAAAAAGATGGATGAATGAGAAGGATGGAAGACATTTATATAAGTTTTTTAGTTCCATTAAATATCGTTTGTCGTGTCGCTAGGTTGCTCCATGCTATTAGACTTCCCAGTTTCAAATAATTCAAGGCATCTCTTTGTCGGTTTGGCATAGAAAGTCTTTCGGAGTATTCTTGCACAGATACGGACATGACAGCGGATCACGTCCTATGGTCAGGTCCGGTCATATAGATCAATCGAGAGATTTTCCTGCGTAGTGTCAGACCTAGTGGTTGGTCCCCGCGCATACGGCACATTCGTTAGTGTTGGCACCAAATGTGCGGAAGGGGGGTTTTACGGAGAATAATTCCGTAGTCTACTTTTTCAATTGCTGTTAAATGTAGAATCTTATAGACAACTTTCTGGCATATGGTCTCAATATATATTTTCCGGTTTAAACTAGCTCCTTCCAGAACTGACAGCGAATTGTCCAAACCCCCTTATGGTGGAGTGGGAAAACGTTCCCAGCAACACCCCCTGATAAAATGACTTTTACGTCTGGTGCGTACTTTTTGGATTTTAAGCGTGTGTCTGTAATGACTGGTGTAAACTAGTTATAGTGCGGGCACAGAAGTACGTGGTGGGACCAAAAAAAAAAAATCCCACCATATGCACAATATAACCTTTTTTTTAGTAAATCCGGGCTTAGGTGTTGGAATTGGGTTTTATTTTGAGAAAGCTATTGATTTTTTTAATCGTATATGCTATTTAAAAAGAGACTATTTTATTGTGCTCGTAGAAGGTGAACAGTACCCATCCTACTGCTTAACATCCATCCTATTCATTTTTACGGTGCGTTTTTGCACATTGATGCTAATATTTTATGAATGATTGCTGAGTAACATATTCATTTACAAAATGAAGGAGTATACATACTTAAATTTTTCGACTAAACAATTTAACTAATCTTAATAACAACTTTGACCCACTGTCACTCACTGTCCTGAACGGAACGCGTCTGTTAATTGGATCCATTCCAGCCCAATTGCTTTCATTTTTGCCATTTATTTTTTTGGTTAAAGGAGACCTCTCAAATATTTAATTATCGCAAGTAGCCTCGCATTCCACAACATGAAATATAGAGACGTCTTTCTATTTTCTGACTGTCTGATGTTCAATAAGGATTTTATTTATTATTACAGGCACTTGGAAATGTATATTTTATACATTCATCACTCACAGAAGTTAAAATTTGGAATTTTGAATCTCAAGATTGGGTATTGGCCGAAGGAAAAGAAATCCACACAGGTAACATTGAAAAAGTTGCGACTAAAGAGAAGGCCAAATTTCCACAACATTTTTTTCCTGAAGTAAGAAACTTTAATTTATTTTGTATCTGTTGTATATTTTAAAATCACGATTTAATTTTTTTAATAATAACAGGCTTTATACGCAATAATAATGGTTTATTTTCACACTTTTCAGTGCAAATGGTCAAGAAAAGGCTTCATGAGAGTGCGTTGGTTGGTGCGCGGTACTGCGTTTGAATTAGTCAACGTTCATTTATTCCATGACGCTTCAAACATGGTAGCGGCTGAGGCTACACCATCCGTTTACTGTCGAAGTCGACGGCGCGCTCTACGCCACACTCTTCAACATCTTCATCAAGATCTGCGACAGCCGCCGTTTTTTATTTTTGGTGATTTTAATTTCCGACCTGATACTGCGGGCATTGTAAAAGTAATAGTCTTCAGATACCAATTTGTCATGAATTAATTTTTAGGAGCATTGTATAAAAATATTGATTTTTTATAGAAACTAACAGAGAATTCAAAAACGAATAGACTTCACAACGGTAAATCTGTTGAACACACCAAACTTCAATATCGGAATCAGAAAGATGAAAAAATCATTTTAACTGTTGGAAAAAAAGAATTCTCTCATGCTGAACATCAAAAAGTGTTCCGCGAACCGTGGGTAAGATAACAATATTTTATGCGTTTGCTTATTTTATTACTTTTTTAAAATAAAGGATTTATTCTAAAACATTTTTCACAAAGAACGGCGAGGACTTATTAACACACCCAATATAATTGTTTGCTGAAATAAATTATTCAATTTCAGTTTTACATAAAATAAAAACCTGTATTATCTTTTTAAGGTTTTAAAATTTGATAAAGAACTGGACGCTATGAAACCTCATCTGTATGAATTTCCAATAAAATTTCCACCGTCTTATCCATTTGAAGAAAATATTGAGCTTCCAACGCATTATATGAAAACAAGGTTATTTATTTGTGATTTTTTTCCATTAATATTTTTATATAAATTAATTATTTAAAAAAAATACAAATAACATTTATTTAAAAAAAAAACAGATGTCCCGCATGGTGTGATCGTATTTTACTATCACAAACAGCTAGATTAATCATCAATCATTTAGATGGACAAAAATTAATGCCAAGAGATCCAACTGAAAGTCGTAGATCTATTGTAGAACAAATGGATGGTGTTCTGAAGCATGGATCAAGGTAAAAAGCTTTTATATCAAATATTTATTCGAAGCTAAATCGTTATGCTGAATAAAATCTTTATGCTTACAGGCGCTCTATTGCTGAATCGACAGATAGCGGCGGTGGAAGTCCATCTAAAAGTAGCCATCGTTCATCAGGACATAGTTCATCAGAAAGTAGTCCTGCTAGATCTGCATCTCCAAACAAATACGGATGCAACATTCAATTAAATGCTGTGCGTATATTTTAAGCGATAAATCATATTGTAACGCTTGAAAATTATGATAAAACTACTTTTTGCTTCAGAGTCCAGTAAAGAAACCCGGTTGCTCTGAATTCGATGGTCTAAATGTGCCTACAATGACACAAAGTCGGAAGAGTATCGCTGACCCAACCAACATTGTACACGCTTTGAATGCAAGGTATCTATAGACTCACATATGAGTCATTAAAGAGTTAATATCTTGAACTCCTTTGTATAATAAATGTATTTTCAAAAAGTAGAGCCGGAGAAGGAGTTGATGGCTCCCCAACTAAACGCCGACTCGTTAGAAATCAGTCAGAAGGCTCCCCTAAAATGAGTGAACATATAGATCTGAGAAAAATGTCTACTGATAGCAGCAATCCATCATTAAGAAAACGGGTCGAATATGGAATAATCGGGGACAATACGTGTATGGGAGATCATAAGGTATATACGTTGTTTTTTACTTGGAATCAGTTTTTCAAAAATGCTATTTAATAATCTAATTAGCATCTCTTTCCATGTTTCAGCCTGTTTATCTACGTATATTACTTCAAAGTGATAAAGGTACGGTTCGTTGTTGCATGCAAGATGAACCCGATAAATATTGTTATATATCACCCCCAGAAATTCAGTCAGAAACATGTTTCCGCCATCCCAGTGCACAAAATCTCTCGAAATGTCCATCGAGAGAATGCTTCGAACCATTAAGTATATCATCATACAGGAGTAGATTAGCTAGTCAAATTAGTTACGATTCAGGCTTCACGGGATTATCTCCGAAAGAAAAACCATCGTCGTTAATCAGGCTCGGTACGGATCCTAGTATCGTTCAATTTAAAAACACCGATAGTTTTAACAACTCTCAATTCAAATTATGTTCGGATCTTAACAAGGTGAACTCGAGCAAAAATCTCAGCCCGCTGTCTAAAAATTTAAACGACTCGTGGCTCGAATATTCCAAAGAAAATTTGTCTTCGAATGATAACATCAACGATTCACCTAATATGATTGTACCGAACGTAAAAATAAATATCACCGGAGCCGAATACGCGAGCTACGACGGCATAATTGTCAATAATATCGATCCGCAATTTTTATACTGTACGAGTGTACCGTTAGATCCGTATACGCCCGAAAGCTTGGAATCGCATTCTCCGTATCCTGAATTTTGCTCAAACGAAGGAACAGATTCCGAAATACAATCCATCTGTAATATAACCATTAATGATGTTAGTGATAGTGTTAATTTGAAAAAGAGTTTAGATTGTAGCGAAATTTCTAATATTAGGCCTTGCCATTTGGACGACGATTCAGCATTTTTCATAAAGAAATCCCATTCCATTGAGAAGTCTGACTATGCTTTGTATAAAGCCAAAAGTGTTTCCCCGAGACAGCTCAAATCTAGATTAGAAAATATTCTTAAATCCTCCGATTCTAATTTAAAAGATTCGGATAGTTCCAACGATGTGGAATTTTGTTCCGGCGATGATGAAACGAAAATAGAAAGGCCCGATAAAAAAGAGGACAAGAAAGGTAAAAGTAAAGCTAGTAATAAAATCAAGATAAAAGCTCAAAATAAGTGTAAGTGCTTTGGTTGCAATGTTTGTTAACAAAATGTTTTTATTTGCAAATTGAATTTGTTTTTTCTATTCAATACAATGCTTCTCCCATTCAATTTTATTTCAACGTGAGAACATTTTCTCATACTTGACCAGAGATCCAACGAAACTTAATTGCTTCTTTTATTTATTTATTGCTTTATAAACTTTTTGATTGAATTTAAAACGCGCTATGAAAAAATCATTAATACACACTCAGTGTAGCTATGATGTGGAACAACGAAAAATTTATAATTACACAGTCAAACCTTCTATAGCGTCGAGAACCACGCTGCAAAATTTGTACGTGTTTAGTTTGTTAACACGTAAATTACACGCGCGACCTTACGTATTTTACCTGTTGCTTACGTAAAAAACATCGAAAACAAAGCCGACGTTATAGGAGGGTTGAGGGTTGTGTCTTTTCGGTTTAATATAGATCTAATTAATGATTATATACATCAATCAATGAGTTGTATTCTAATGTTTTGTTTTGCTATTTTTTTGGTAGATTATCAATGTTATTGAGCGTTTTAAAAATGCGATTAATTTCGCTTCCTTGTTTGCTAATATAATACTCAGTTCTGTATAATATTACTATAACCAGTTGCCGTTGACTTGAATGACTTTTGAATTATCTCCCGCGACTATGTGCTCGTTGACTACAGTTGGAGTTGTTTTACGCTAATGTGACATTGTTTATTACTCATATACCTTTTAATTTATTGTAAGGTTTGGCGTAACCTTATATTTATTGTTTTAAATCCTAGCAAAATTATATTATGAGCGATTGAAATAAATTTAAGGCATTGTGGTGCTAACGTTTAATAGAAATTCATTATTTTATTATTGGGGGGTAACCAGAAAAAAGGACGTTTTTATAAATTCCTTGCAATAAAAATCACACTTTAAACAATAATATTATCTCAGAATTAGCTTCATGCGGATTAGAATTCAGTATAAAATCTTTATACAAATATTTTAAATAATTGGTTTACAACTTTTTGAGTTCCCGTCAGTTGAAAAAAGTTGTTTCGAAAAACACGCGTTTGAAAATAAAATTACCGAAAACGATAAATTTAAGGCAGTAATAAATTATATAAATAACCTAGCGGTTAATCAGCTATTCCAGCATTATATAGCAACTCTTCGTCATCTTCATACGCATAATTTTGAGCTTGCATCTCCTCTTTTCGAGCTTTCCAAGCTTCCTTGGTCTCCGCTGCGCTGTGTCTATTCTGTCGGTTGACGCGCTGCTCATCCATTTGCCATACATAATTAAATCTCTGCGAGCCAACAAGTACTTTCAGCTCGTTTATAATCATTACAAGTGCTGATTTCCCTTCATTGACCACCTAAACATCTCTTCATTAATTAATCTTTTGACAAATCTTTTACTACATCGGTCTTTGGTACTAATATTAGATAATATTTAGACTTCTAACTTTCAACACATACTAGGAAGACCTAAGCTAAACTAATGATAACCGACGCTCTGTCGAAACGATACCAAACGCTTCTAGTACCTTTATGACCTCTATTCTAAGAATTTACAAATATGGACGACTGTAGACATCTTCATCTTCTTTAATTTATTTTTTCTTCTCATAATACAGAGGTATAGAGTTAGGTAGTGAGGGTCTACTGTGCGGCCACTCCGTACTACGTGTTGCGTGCTTCAGCACCGATTTGCGTTCACTACACAAAAATCGGAATTTTGTTAAAGAACCGTCTAAACTGGTTTCCCCCCTTAACACCATTTCTCCTCGGTACCCCTAATATTAGTTGATGAATTATTGCTTTTCTCGATCGATCTTTCATCGAACTTAAATTAAAATGTTTCATTATTAATCAAATAAACAACAACGTAAACATTTTAAAAATATATGCCTTTACCTTCAATAATAGCTAACAATAGCTACATTATTTAATATATTTTATAAGCACTGAAACATTAACTCGTTAATCATTTCCCCCCTTGTTTAGATAAATTTATTTTTTATGCCACTAGTCAATTCATTTTATATTAATAAATAATTTAGTATGATTGATTTATTGGATTGTTTAATATGAATATTATCAAATATATATATATTGCGAGAAAAATGTATTAATTAGTTCAGTGTAACGGGTTTAATACGGTTACACTTTTTGAGTGGATCGTGGATTTAGGGGCTTTTTTAAAACATTATTTTATATCAATAATTGGTTAATTTGTATTGTAAAAATATTTAGCTTTGAATCAAAAATGGGATTGAATATATTAAATTCTCATATCATTAAAACAAATTGATCCACTTAATCACGCCCTAATAGCCTAAATAATACGGCACTCGTATCTAGCTTTACGTGAAATTTAACGTTTGCAAAAAACTGTCCAGTTGCTCAAGATAGATTCGCGTTATTTAGACGATTGACGTGCACAGGGGCAGATTCGGAAACATGCATACGTGTCGAGTCTGTAGTCTGCGAGACTAATGATTGGTGATCTATGTTTGAAGAGTTTCAAACAAACACAGCTCAAAATATATCACGTCTTCCCTTTCCAGACTAATTTTATTATAATGCGATAACATGAAATCATCTTTATAGGATATACTTCTTATAAAGATTTGTGTGGTGCTAGTGGTCTAAATGCGTTTATTTGTATTTGCCGAAAACACAATGAAAACAATATTTGTTTCTCGATCTGATATAATTACACGGTTCTTCCATTTTTCCATGATTATTTTACAACGATCGATTGTAAAGAAACCGTGAATTGAATATTTCATAAATCTCGTCGTTTAAATCTGACGAATATTAATTTTGAAATGCTATTCAAATTAGGATTAAGTTAGCGTTTAAAATATTATTAAAAGCTTTAATGGATCTGTGTCATTTTTTATTACTGTGTATTACAAATATTATATTATACATTTGAGAAACCGTAAGCCTCAATTCGAGAGTTATCCTATAATGTTACGCAGTGCTAGGATTTTATTTTTTTGTGTAAAATGTATATCGTAGTGAATCAAAATTTCTCGTTTAAGTATTTGTATATCGTACCTTCTATATATGATTTAGTCAAGTGTTCGACTGATTTTCTGCCAAATATACATTTACCCTGTTTCGTGATTGTATAAATTCATATCTGTACTAAAATGAACTAGCTTGCTACTAGTGTTATTCGTAGATTTTTTGATTTACTCTTTTTTAATTGCTTTAAAATCCATATACAGTACATTTTTGTTTTTTGTCCTATTTAAATTTAACTATTAATTACTTAAAGGTGCTTCTGTATACTACTTAACGTTTTATACAAAGTCTTAAACATATCATTTTGTTTTATTAATGTAATCATTTAAGTTTTATTGATTATGACTGTACTGATTGTGAATTGCTATTATGTTGTAATGCTTACTGTTTTGTTGACTAGTTTTATTATTAATAAAACTTTTTTATTTTGTAACTTATTGTTTTTTTTATTATTATTTGCACTTAATAATTGCTATAGATAACAAAACGCACCAGTAATTTTTATTTTAGCATGTCTTAATATGAATATTAATCTGTTAAGTCTTAGAAAGTTCTCAAAACACCAAATGAATAATGGTAAGTACAATTTATTCAATTATAAATACTATTTAAGTAATTATTAAACATTATAAAATATAATTCCTTTTATTAATCAACGCATCTTCCCATTGCTTTGGCAGTCCTATCCTTTTTTTATAAAAACTTTCTGACTAAGAAGCAAAATAAAAACGATTTTAAATGCATTTCCACTTCACTTACTTACTTTGGGTGGCTCCTAAAGCCCTATATGAGAGCCCCGGCCACCGTTGACGCATCGTCTGTCCTGAGCCTCTTCCCTACAATTGCCCAGACCCACCCGAGCAGCGTCTTTTTAATCTGATCAATCCAGGAAGTCAGAGATCCTTTCAATGTTTTTATTATTGACACTCACGTAAGTTTAACCTCCAGCATTCACTCTCGATACCACCATATATTTAGTTTTTTTATAATTAATTTTTATGCTGAAATAGCTTCATCGATAGACGCAAGCACCGCCAAAGCTTCCGATCTTGATTTAGCCACGACGTCGATGTCGTCTGCTGCCAGCCTCCTTCGTGATGGTCTCCAATGCAATATTAAAAAGTAATGGGGGGAAGACATCCCCGTCTAACTCCCGTCATCACCTCGAAAGGCTCCGACATAGCACCATTGGAGCGTACTACACTAAAAGATCTAGACATGTACATCTTCCACAGCTTACCCAGGATTCCCATCTCCAAGATGCACCTCCAAAGCTTTTCCCAGTTGATGCTGTCATATTTAGAAATCTATAAATATGTGATGGAAATCGACTCCGAATAATTTATACGCAATATTTAGAAGAGATATTCCACTTCAGCTGCATTTTTTTAAATCATTTTTATCTCAGGTTGTACTCCGTGGATCTGAAAAGGTGGAAATCTATCGGGGTTCGGTAATAAGCTCATAAGGAGGATGCGATTATACTTCCCAGTTTAATTCCCGTATTTTATTCAGCGTCAATTTTGCTTTACGAGGGTGCGCATTACCATGAAATAGTACCGTCTTCTTTCTGTTCCCCATATCCCATCATATGCACAAAAGAGTCTTTATTTATGGTCAATCCGGACTTCTTCATATACACACTGGCTATATAGCTTTAAAAACGTCACCACTCATCGGTTCATTGTTTTAAATTGCTTTTTGTAATTGCCAAGCGCACCAGGACTTTGAACCTTCCGGGCATAAGTCTGTTGAAATTTTGCGATATAAATGACGTTCCTCGTGTCTTCGTTAGAGTTACAGTGTCTATGTTTAGCATAATAATTATCAATTCATCACATAAACCTTTTGGATATTAGCATTGATAATACGTGTTTTGTTGCTCGTTTTTGTTGTGTTCGGGAAAGGCGTGCGGTACCCATCCTATTTGTTATAAATGGTCTATGTGGATCCCGGTCTTTGGATTGCGTCTCAATTGTTTGCCGTGGATCTGATTCAATTAGGAAATTCGAAAGTACATCCCTTGTGCTTCTATTGCCCAATTTTAATTTCTGGAACCAATATCGGCATCTGCGGATGCAATTCACCGCTCATAACTGCTTACCATCTCTTCCTTTATAGCCTGCTGATTTTGTACCCTTTCTTTCTATTTGCAAATCCTTCGACTCATCCCATTTCCAACGGTTAACAAATTATTATGACATCGATACGAGTATTTCTATTAGCATATTATAAATGAGTTTTTACATATTTATTGAAATGACCCGGAATACCTGTATCGATATGTACTTATTTTTATAATAATTGTTGCAGGTCATTGCCGAAACGATACTCAGGCTGAAACATCCGGAAACGCTTTGGTTCATGATTTTTCCGAAATTGCTATGGATACGGATTATATCGTGATGGAAAATTGTGCCACGAGATATATACACGTTAAAGGCGAAGAGCAAATGAAAATCTTCAAGGAAACCGACATATAAATGGATGAAATATTTGAATATCAGCAATGCCCACATGACACCATTAACGTAACGCCAATATATTCTAGTCATTGTAGTGTTTTTCTTCTATTACTATTTTTTTAGTTGATAAATGTGAAAGAAATAAAAGGCATTTAGGATTTAACGTTAATTATATACAAGTGTTACATAATGTACGTAGAAGAATTATTTATTTTCATTCCCATAGGCTAGGATCGATTGATAGTAAATGTTTTCATGGTTTGTATATTTTTTGAATAGTATTTTGAAGAACCGAAAAGAAACTCATTATTTTTCATGAAATATGTACATACTGTCGGGCTTCTCAAAATAGCCATTAACCGCCGACTCCACCTTTTCATTGTCGGCAAATCATTTATCGCCGTTGATTGAAACATTCTAACGATGCTGTTTCCATTCAATTGTGAGCAAACACAGCACCCATCTTGCGCACAGCTTTCTCACCAGTCCAAATTTTCAGTCAATATGCGACGTACAGCACTTTTTGAAATGTTTATCGCGCACTTTCAGTCAACGCTCATGCAATACCATTTTGTGGGTTTTCTTCACCATTTCTGGCGTGTGGATGCGATGTTCGTCTTGGAATTTCATATGGTCTCGTTTAAACTCAACCGTCCAATATAACGACGCATCCAAAATTTAAATTCCACGTCGCCAATGCCTTTGTGTTCATGCGTTATTCTGAACTGGAATCAATCAATCAAGGGCATAAAAATTGTGTATTTCTTTTCGATTGTCTTCACTATAACTTTCTATTCTAAGTGTTAAATATTATATGCTTACATTATATTGAATGTCTATATTCAAGTGTTATAGCAAATTCTGTCTTCTCATATATATATAATTATCATAATGTTAAACATTAGAGTTGTATTAAAATACTCATATTTCATTAATATTCTATATAAAAGTATGTCTACACGAATTTAAAATTGATATTAACACATCTTTTGCGGGAAGCTTTGATCGCAGTCTTCGGTTGTGGGAGATTCTAATCTCACATTACAAATTGCGAAACATATCTGAAAGAGAAATACAGTTGGGCCTGTTTTGATGCGATAGATGCGTTCCACTGAGGAATAGGTTCCATTATTTTTGAAAACTGTATAACTCCAAAATCACATAAAAGCAGACCCAAGTGTACAATGTTTATTTATCCAGTCGGCAAATATTAAACATTAAGAGAAACATCAGATGCATCTGGAATTACACATTCAGTTACGGCTCAAATTCCGACAAATTCACAGCCATCAACATCAACATGAAGGCGAAGAATTCTTGACTATTATAAGACTTGTATATCAAAAAATTGTTATGTTCCCATAGAAAATATCACATTCGAAAGAACTGCGTCATGGAAAAAATGTTTCGTTTTTGTTTAAACCGACCCCGCATAAGATGTGTTAACTAATAAGTTTACTATGTAATGATTATTTATAACAGCTAAATAACGTATTTTATTTTTCTTTACACAATGAAAGATAATAAATAATGCACGGAAGCAAAATACATAATAATAATTCTAATAAGAGCTTTAGATGGTGCTGAGATATTTGACCATAAATTTTACAGGAAAACTGGCAGGACAATGTAATATTTTTTGTATTTTAATGTAATATCATTATATCCAATTTACAAGCGGAAAGCATCCCATCGTCTATTACTATTAGACTGAGAGCTGGCAGCATAAATTGAAGGCCATCTAACACATGTGAATAATTTAATAGTTGTGTTCTGGCATTTTCTGGACACATTATGACAGTCTGGCGACTGAGTGCCATTGGGTTTGGGATGCCAGACTATTACCAGCTTGTTAAGATAGTACCAGACTGATTCAAACTCGCTGAAGCTAACCAGAAAATGATATCAATTTTAAAACGTTTGAATAAGTTATTTTTAATCAAATATATAAAAACTAGTCTTTGTTCGTATGTAATGCGCTGCCATACCGTTCGTCCGATTACAATAAAACTTTGTCAACTTATTGTTTACACTTGCGGGTATAACATAGGCATAGTAAAAATATTGTTTTTGTACGCAGTTTGTTATGCGAGACGTGGCATTGCAACGCACGCTGGATAATCACTAGTACCTTATAATAAATAGTTTACGTTTATAAAAACGCCAGACCAAATAGATGTTGTTAATGCGTTGCCTTAACAACATTTGATGATCAGTCGCCAGACTGTCATAATGATAGTCCGGAAACGTGTGTTAGATGATCTTTAATTTATGCTGCCAGTTCTTAGTATATATTGAGTAATACGTATACTGATTTTTTTCTTTTCTTTGCGTCGTGTCCCTCACGATTGAGGTCCTCTGTGAACCGCAGTGCGAAGCATAGGAGGAAGATAGGAGCTTTTCCATGGCAACCTTCTACATGGCTTATTACCACCAGCCTTTTGAGATATTTATTGTCTTTTCTGCAAGCAATATGTCCACAGAATTGTAAAACATCATTGGAGTTTTCTCGGGAAGATGATGCAGTTGTTTTCCATTGCCTTCTGCACCACAGAAGTTCAAAGTACTATTTATTCTGACAATACTACTGCCCACTGCCAGGGATTTTATTAAGGAGATTCCTTCTCTCGAGGATATGGTGTTGTGGTACCTTCCTGGCCGTGCTTTTGATAAGAAGCCGTCATTGTGTCGTACGATGCATTATACTCAGAATGAGTCCTGCCACGTACTCACTCATCGCCACTCGAGCCTTGGCGCTCATTAAACGCATGAAACAATATGTACTAACGAAAAAAAAAAATTAAATTCAAGCGTTATAATTCAATCTTGTTGCGTATGATTCATACATTGTTATATCCTAGTTGAATCCTGTTACTAAAATATAACACGTTGATGATTATTACCTATACTGTTAATCTAATGCAGCTTTCAACATATTTTATTTGTCGTTAAATTAATAATTATAAAATTCTAACGTTATATAAATGTTGTTAAAATACATAGTATTTAATGGATGTGTAAAATTATTAGTTAAAAAAACACAACATTAATACTTATATTCATTTGGACGTGGCTATAATAGATTTATACATGTTCATGCGACCATGAGTACGCCTCGCTGCTCGATATATTAAAAAAGGGTACATTTTTAACACTAAATAAAAACTAATGTGATTTGATACCCAACATATACATACAAACGTTTTATAAAATATTTATGGACACTTGAGCTTCTGAAACCGACGGATTATTTACATACAATCAGATATATACAAGTTAATAGATATTATCAATTGTTGTCGTTATTCTATGCGTCATTTAAAAGCCCCAAGTAGACGGCTAGTAGATAGGATAATTTATCGTGAAAATATTGATATTTATTGGAATTAAAAGGCCATAATAAATGTTAAATATTAGTGTTATTGGACATGAAATAATGTGAATTACTTATATGATAAAACGCTTTATATAATTATACGACGTAACACCAAAAAATCTATTCGTAAGAATCTGTGAGGCTTTCCTGTTTTAATTATAAACGTGCATATTATCATCGTACATTCCCGCAAATGGTTGATAACAATTCGTATACAACTACAACTTTGATTTTAGGGATATTTTTAATGGAAATTTAAACACTGTTTATATACAGGGCGCAGCAGGGAAACTTCCTTATTTGAAACTGCAGGATCTAACATTTTCGGTCATGTAGGTTTAGTAACGATGGACGTTTATGTTATTCATATTTAAAATAAGGTATTTGCCTTGCTGCGCTCTGTACATAACATATCCATATGTAGAAACTCTATTTTTAAAAGAAGATAACAATGCCGAATAGTTCAATTTTGGCAAGTCGTCTTCTCCAGTATTATTAGATATTATTGAATAAGTACAAATTAGATTATTTTTTAATGAGCTATTTACTGGTTCATTTTACTTTTCTACATTGCTCTCGATTAATTTGATATTTATAAAACTAAATGCTTCTCGTTGTTGCATATTCAGAACTTAACAGCTTATACAACAAGAAATTTTAATTGCTACTTTTCCGATTCTACATGAACTATTTTACGCTCTATATCTATACATTTACTCTATAATTGTAATTAAAAAAATGAACAAATACGCTATAATGATCTTGATGGTTGCTTAAATCTGTTCTATTGTATTCGGCAGATGAGATATTACATTTCAATGTATATTTTTCAATTCAAAAATTATTTTAAATGTGTGTTACCTGGATTCCTATTATTAATGTTATGTATAAAATCTCTAATAAATGTTAGCTACATTGAAAAATTACATTTTTAATTTTATCATAATCAATTTGACTAATAGGCAAAACAAAATGTCTTTCATGAACCGATCGACTATTTGACGACAAACACACCGCTTAAATGGAACAAAGTAATCAGCGATTACCTTGATTGACTTACAACCACTGAAGCTACTGATTGCTCGTTGTGGAAAGCAACAAGGCGGAAATATTCACTAGCCATTTTACAAAAGCATTTCCACACACTATTATGTATACCTCAGAAGATGAAAATGAGGTTCGCCAGCTTCTGGATTCATCGAAACTGAAGGATGATAAAGGAACTTTCTCACAAATTCTAAAAATATACCCAAAAAGCGTAGTATAATAAATTACTAGTACACTGCGGTCAACCCATGTATGTACTATACAAATTTTAATACAATAGGTGTTGTCTCTTTGATTATGTTATCATCTTTGTTAAGAAGGATATTTTGAAGAACAAGGTAACGTCATTTCATTGATCAAATATCTCCATGAAAAGTATGACAATGGATGATAAATAAACAACAACAAAATAATAATAAGACAAGAATACAATTGTAATATTTATTTTAAATAGCAATAAAAACTTATGCAAGTTTTTTCAACAGTATTTTAGAACCAGGCGTAGATTGTTTTTTGAGTTTTTTCAAACTAGATCCTAATATTTTTTTGATTGAGTTTTGAACCTCCGAATTGTTATTTTCGTATATTGTGATTAATAGAAAGCATCCTCTGTTAGTGGTTATCCATTTATCAACCTAAAACAAAATATTTTCATTAGGAAACATCAATATAAGTGCGGATACGTTATAAATCCCTCGAATACTTACTATGTCATTATTTAAAATTGCACATACAGATTGACCAAACGTGTGTTCTTGTTTCTCAGAATTTAATTTATCATTCTGAGCCATCTTTTTTAACGTTAAATGCATACCGGGATCTTCAATTCCATTTATTTCTTTGTCGTCTTGTTTAATAATCCACGATGGTTGACAAATTAACTTACTAATGGAATTGAGAGTCATTGCTAAATCATCGCCAGTCGCTTCAAATAAAAAAATATATTTAATATAATAAAATACTTCAATAAAATAATACATAATGAAAATCCATTCCTAAAATACCTTTTTTTACTATCGCTAATGTGGCTAAACCTAAGCTTCCATTACTTAACCAAAATTCTGTTTCATCTTGTATGCTTTTGCATAATAACGGTAACGCTTCTCGTAATAATTCTGCCGCTCTTTGTTCGGCAGGCTTTTTGGAATTGCCTTCAGATAATCCTGTATTGAGCCAGCGAACAAGAGATGGATGAAAATATGCTTTATCTTCTGGAGAGACGAGCCATAACAAAACCTGCATTTGAACATATAATTTAATTATTAAAAAAAAACAACATGTATTTTGTCAAAATGCATATTTTAAAATGATAACGAGGATGCATATGCAAATGTAGAACTTGATGAAATGTAAGAAGAACTGGCTGAGGATAATATTCAGTGGAATGAATTCACCAACAAATACCGATCATTTACATTCACCAGGTGGAAAAGTAGGCGATATTATTCCGGGTTCATTAATTATTTTGGGATGGAAAATTGATAAACAATTTCTGACACCAGTGTAGTCCCCGGGTCACTCCCCATTCCCACAATGTTTCCAAGATGGGTGTGAATAGAAATACTCTCATGTTAACTGTTTTTTTTATTACGACGAGAAAGAGATCTAGCCACGGGAAGAGATCTTCAGCGCGTAACCATTGGACCAACAACGGAGCATGCACAAGAAGCAATATATGTCGTTATTTCAGACACAATATGCCCACAGCACCACAATTAAATTGACGCATTGCGTCTAAAGAGAGACAGATGTCACAGTTGATCTCGCACCAAACACACTTGAATCAAAAGATGGAAACCCAGAACTTCCGAAGAAATTAAACCATTTATTGGACTGACGAATTGGGTGGGATTTGCACAGACACCACTTACTAGATGTTGATCAAGGAATCCTAATTAAATTTTCTGTTTCCGCATAACAGAATGCCTCATAATCGATTTGAATTATTATTAGCAAAATTTACATTTTGCAAATAACGAAGCCATAAAACAGATAAGAGACAGACGGTGCCTGTTGGTGGTCCCACGGTTAAGTGGTCGGATACGTAACTCAATCATTTTGGGTTCAAATCCAGAGGTGTGCCTGGCGACTAGTATTTAGGTAGTACATACCAATTAAAGCATGTAAATACAGTATAAAGGATATACAGGTGTGTCAAAAAGTCATAAAATATTTTTTTTGCCAGCATCCAACCGGTTATCGTATTCGATGACTGGTTGGGTTAGGTCTGCGAAAATATATGCTGTACGAGATTCTAGTGAAATCAGGCAAATCGGCATTGCCGAAGATTTTTCCATTAGGCTTGCAGAACAATTGCTAAACGAATAATGTATTTTGTTGATAAGGAAGAAAGCGTCGCCCAAAATACGTAAGACGGACGTAAGAACACCCGCCACATGCATCTGGATGACATTGCGATGTACACATTAATAAGTGATTAAATTTACCTTTCTACCCCATTCTTCTTTTGCTAAATTAGTAACATCTTTTAATAGTATGGACAAAAGCGTTTTATTAACGAGCACCGTATCGTCGACTGTAGATAATATCGATAGAATCAATAAATGTCCATGTTCATGAGTGGCCAGTGATGCAACGTGTTCTTTCAAAACTTTTAAAATCGTCTAAAACAAGCAAATTCGTACAAAAAACCGAAGAAACTCAACGGAAAAACAATATTCAGAAACGGAATTAAGCTTTTTACCTTTTTGTCTTTATTAGAACCGTGCCAAACGCACATGATGGCGGCTCTTACTCCTTGTTTTGAATTACTGAGAGGCGCTACTAAAGGACTCAACGTTGTTACCATTTCCAATCTATCGGCAGAATTGCATTCTTTTAGATAATCATATAAAACGGCATGTACCAAGCTGAAATAATTATAAAAAACATTATAATTTCAAAGATTTGTTATTGGCATCGAGTCGATTACAGACACCATACCCGCAGTCGTGCACGTTTTTGTTCAACACTCGTAAAAGATTCGCTTTGGTCGCGCCCAGCATGGCATTTTTTAATTCGGGACTGTGTTTGTACGTGTCCTTCAATGTTTCGACGCTGTCATCCTTGTTCTAAAAATTAGATACGGATGTAGATTACGTTTGAAATGGTTTAATAAAATCATATATCTTTAAAATAATTACCGTTTTATACATATCCCCGTAGAATTCCTGTTGAAGTTCCTGCTTTTGTTTTTTTGAAGCTATTTCAGTGTAGGCGTAATCTAAAATCGGAGCGCTCAACGTGTGAGAAGCCAATTTGATAACGCTGCCATAGAAGGATTTGATGACTTCATTGCGCGTAGACGCGGATCCGTATTTGAGAATTCGTTTGACGGAATTTCGAGCGTATTTAGATTGAATCATTTCTACCATCAGCTCCATCAGAGCTTTTGATGCTTGTTCGCGTATTTTTTCCGATGCGAATTTTAGCAACCATTGAATTATTCGACTCGTGTCGTGAGCCAGGGCCAACTGCTTATAGTAACCTTTTTGGTTGAGCATTTCATGCAGTTCGTCGGTCAGCTTGGCCCGTTCTTCGATTGTGCCCTTTTTTCTACGACATAAAATATAAAGGTTAAATCATATTTTTTAAAGAAATGTGAGTAATGGAGGTCACAGACTAACCTTCTTAATTTTTCGCTGATCACCTTGGCTCGAGCTATGACTTCCAGAGCCTCGGAACCGATTCCGGCTTCTCTTCGGGCGGTGCGGACTAGTTTCTTCTCCTGTTTGAATTTAACCCAATCAGGCGGTTTGGATACTCCACCGGCGGGGGCACCATTTTTATTTTTGCCAACGAAACCTCCTTTTACTCCGCCTTTCTTGAATGGTTTTGTATTTTTTCCTTGACTATCTTTCGTTTTTGAATTGATCCCGGCTTTAAGTTTATTTTTTCCATCAGCGGCTCCATTTTTTTTCTTTACATCCTTTGTAGGTTTTATTTTGACAACTTTGGCTGGAGGTTCAGTTGCCCCCGAATTTGTTTTACGCTTCATTTTAGTAAAACGAATTGACGACAATCCACGTGCAATGTGTGACAGATAACCTCTCGTAAACAATCAACGTTGCCACTGCATAAAATTGCCAGTATAAATTGCGGATCAAACAAAATTTATTTATATAAAATGCTTAAAATCTAGAATATAAATTTTACACGCTGGACTAGGTTTTCATTAAAAAATATATAACATTGAAAACCATTGATGGGACTAGATTTTTTTTTTTTAATATAAATCATTTTAATTAAAAATTTCCAATATTTTTTTATTATTATATTTATTATTAATGTAACATTATTTATTAGTTTATTAATATATGTAATAATATTACATTATTAGATGCAGGTGATACGTGATGAAATATTTCAAGGTTGACGAGTTTTTGTTTATACCTTCATATTTTGAGGTTATCTGTCAAATTTAAACCGGCCAACACTGGAAATGGGATAAAATGTGGACATTTCGAGCTGTAAACGAATCGCGCGTATGGAACGTAGACAAGGAACTGTCGACGACAGGTAGAGGAGCCGATGTTGAGCTATTGTTGCAATCAGATCGATCTGTTAGTCGTCGGCATGCCGAAATCCGACTTGCCCACGGGAGACTTTCGCTCAAAGATCTATCGTCAAGATATGGTACATTCTTGCAGCGAGGTGGTGACGAATATGCGCAGCTGGCGCCCGACGACGATGTCGCTCTCGAAGATGGAGATCGAGTGCGCTTCGGTCTGCTCCAAAACGAGTGGATCGTAGCAAAATTGGATGCCACCACTTGCTTTTCTACTACAAACTTATCACGCAGTGATTTGGCTGAGACGTTTGAAAAATTAAATGTCCGAATACTCGATGAATGGACGTCGGAATGCACTCATCTCACCATGCCGTTCATTACGCTCACTCTCAAAGCGGTGGCTGCGCTTGCTGACAGGCGTCCTATTGTTACACCGAACTATTGGAAGACTCGAATGCGCTGTGTGGAAGATGATCTGCCACTGCCCGATCCCGCTGATTACTTGCCCTCAATCAAAGAATCTACGCTCGATCAGCAGAAGGCTAACTTTAACGCAGTCGAAACAAGGGCTTGCTTGTTCATAGGAAAAAAATTTGTCTTTTTATCCAAAAAACAAATTGCAAAATATATAAAAATTATTGAATCTGCTGGCGGTACGGCCGTTCTTTTGAGTGACTGTAAAATGACCAAAGCTCAATTGTGCTCATCCGACAGTGTTGTTATTCAGTTCCCCGTCGACGAGATCACACAGAACTCTCAAGTGCGCATGGAAAAAATTAATGACATCATTGATCGCCTGGAGAAGAGCAATTTAAGAGTAATACCAGAGGCAGAAATTGGACTTGCTTTGTTGTTTGTTTCATTGGAAAAATATTGTAATCCATCTTTCAATTTTGCAACTAAAATCATCAATACTGAAAGTTCTAATGGACAGTCGGACAAAATATTATCCGTACTCGCTCCGGAAACACAAGAAGAACAATCGTCTGGCATTAAAATTGATTCCAAAACGAAAAAAATCAACGAAACTATTTTGACAACATCAACGCACGAACCGAGCCCAATCTCCAGTTCGGTTGACTTGATCAGAACAAATCGTAAACTTCGAAGAATCTCTGTGGAGAGTGAGGAACCACCAAAAAAAATTTTGGCTGTGGATAATAACTTATCTCCGAAAGAAACACCTTTCACTAGGAAGAAAACATTTGAAAAAAATGTTAAAGCAGTTGACGATCGCATCGGAGAACCTTCATCAATCTCAGTAGAAAAAAATATGGCAATCATCAATCTAAAATCAGGTTCCAGAGAATCTAAGAGATATCGAAACGACTCCGACGCAGAAGATGACGGTTTGTTTAATTTCCTCCCGATGAACGATAAATCGCAAAAAACTCCAAAGAGAAACGTCAGTGAAGATCAATGTCAAAAT
The DNA here is from genome assembly GCA_008973525.1 of Stenopsyche tienmushanensis. NCBI lineage: Eukaryota > Metazoa > Arthropoda > Insecta > Trichoptera > Stenopsychidae > Stenopsyche > Stenopsyche tienmushanensis. Next base: position 22,373 of record WACJ01000052.1, on the reverse strand, counting down.
ACAGACTTAAAAAGAATACGTCTGAATGACAATCCTTCGACATCGACAATTAAAGACAGCACCATCCCCAATAATTCATTATGCCACACAAAGCACACCATTTCTCATATGAAGACCTCACTGGAATCCACTCATTGGCTAACTAAAAACGATCCGTCTCATTTAGTGTCCCTCAAAAAGGAGAAAATCGAGAATGTCGACGAAATAATACCAGACTGCTTGGAAAATAAATTTAAAGAGATGGATTTACAACCCGCAGTTGTCGTAATAAACGACAGTCTCATAAAAAAAGAGGTGGATCGATCGGTTTCGAATTCAAACGTCCTGCAATCCGGCAAAAATTTCAAACGTTTCATCAAAGTCTTACCTTTAAAACGCCAAACCATTACAATACCGCGAAATAAGCTCCTAATCTACGAAGGAGTATCGACGAAAACTCACAAAGACATCATCAATTTGGGCTACGGCGTCGACGATGAATACGTTAATCTCGACCTGTTTGAAGAACAATCGAAAATTTCAAAGTCTCGTAAATCACGAAGATTGTAAAATAGACGATATATTAGAGTCGATCATTGAGCATTAATATGATAAATATTTTTATTGTTATGCCATTATTTTTCGGTGAATTTATCAAATTACAATTTATATATTTTCTGTAATAATTCGATGTAAATACAAGTATAGGTAACCCCGCGTTGATTTAGTGAGATGCGTTCTGGAGAAGTTCGTGATTAAAACGATGCTTTTGATAATGAACTTATGCACGGGAACAAATTTTCATCAACATTTTCAATGCAAAATGAAAATGACCGAATCTGATGATGGCAAATCATTTTCATAATTGATGAAAGAAAGAAAAAAGACAATGAATCCACAATCGCTAGGCTCTAATTAACGGGTGCTATTCATATATTGATTTGGAAATGTCTGCTGACTACTGTTTAAATCTCCACAGTTGAATTATCTTGATTATGCTTATTGATGATCTGATTCTCTATCACTTAATAGGTATTTCAGTTACCTACGGTAAAAATATGGGAACCGAAGAGTATTTGCATATTTAATAACAAATATTCGTATTTAGGGCTATCCATTTAGTCAGGGTTCATCGTTGCTTGACGTTGACGCTCGATTATGAGCCTGATTTTTAGATATCGCTTTTCTTTTTAGCTATTTTATAGAATATGTATGAATTAATCGTGCAAATTTACATGCCCCAAAAAAAGAGTTTATGCCACTGTTTTAAGGATTTTCAGAGAAAACGTGTTAAGACAAAACAACCCTTTTTTTATAGTCAATCCAGGCTAAGATGTTGGAATTGGGTTTTTTTTGTTATTGTACAAGAAGGCATAGTATGTATTTCATCGCTTGTTTTTGTTGTTTAGTCAAGGCGTACGTTACCCATCCTATCCCATGCTAACCATCCTATTCGTTTTAAATGTGTTTGGATAGTTGTTCATGGGGGTCCGTCTTTGTGATTAATTGCTGTGAATCTGACTCGATTAGGAATTTAAGTGCATCATTATCAAAATACGAAAGTCTTCCCGCTCTCAATTCATCCCTTATGCTAATATTGTCCCGATTTAAATTTTTGAACACAAACTGAGCTCAAACATAAGATCTCAAAATACGCCAATACTCTTTGATCCCCCTAATATTTTTAAGATTCAAGTATTTTTGTATGCGTTACTATTTTTTTCAAAGTTTCCTTATTATCTTAAGATTAATTGTTTGTATATGTTTTACGTGTGTTATCGTATGCATGGGCAGCTAAAATGTTGTCTTATAAATGTGTTATTGCATGCCCGTATTATAATTCTTATTGCATAGTAAAATATTAACGCTTTGACAGACACACCTGCATTGTGCGTCATTTTTAATATGAAAATATGACAAATAATGCAGACGTGTCCGTCAACGCGTTAAATATCATAAAAGATCATTTTTATAGTGCCTATAATTATATGTTGATGTTATAATTGTGAAAAAAATTGAAATAATTCAAAGAAATGTGTATAAAAATTTTAATTAAATAAATATTTATTTACATGCTTTTTACGAGTGAACATTAATATCTCCAATTTCTAATACGAGACTTCTTCAATGCCTTCAGAGCTCGTAGAGCTTTTTCTTGAGCTTCGGATTTCAAGCGGCGTTTTTCCTCGCCTTCGGCTAAACCGATCACTTTATCGTGCTGAAGTGCGCTTTGTACGCCCGACTTGGCGAATAATTTTTCTAAAACGTAAGCATCTTGATCTTCTTGAACTCCTTCCGGTTCTTTGTGTTTTGAGCGTTTTTCTTTTACTTTTTTAACGGATTCTAAAAATTCAATTTTATCGCTTTCGACAACAGGCTCGTTCGTTGTGTGTTTGCGCTTTCTCTTTTTCCGTTTATGATGCGCGTCTTCTTGATTTGATGATTCATTTTCAGTCGCGACGGGTACTATCTCTTGTTCGATATCGACGACATCTTCGTTAACGTGTTCCGGTTGGAAAATAGTTTGAGACGTTGGCTTTGAGCACATGTTTATAATGTCTATTTCGGATAAAGCTGTGGAAAAATCGAGCTTTGTTTCTTGATCGTCGATTTTATTAACTGGAGGAATTTCTTCAGGCGTCGGAGTCGGAAGCGGAGGAGGTTCGAGCATTTTTCTTTTATAGCGTTCTCTTGGATCTTCGACTTCAACAGCGTTTGGTTCGTCTTTAAGCACGCTCGCGTTTAAGCTTTTGCTGATCTTTTGCGCTAATCTTCTCATTGCTTCCATTTTATCGTTAGAAAATGATACTCCGCCACTTAACAACACGGAATCTTTATCTTCTTTTTTGATAGGATCAATTTTCGTGTGTTTAAATATATTGGTAGTTTCTGTTGCTCCGCCTTTATCGGGTTCTTCGAGTGAAAATAGTCCTTGCAGTGTGCTCGTTTTCAAATAGTTTTTTTGATTTGGATCTAATAATACTTTATTGCTTAAAAGTTGTTTAAATACTTGACGCTGATAAATTTTTTCTTCTATGGTACCCGCCGATAGAAGTCTATAAACGGTTACGTTACGAAGCTGCCCGATTCGCCACGCTCTTTCTTTAGCTTGACTGTCAGTCGCTGGATTCCAGTCGGGATCGTATATTATAACGCGATCAGCCCCGGTCAAATTGACTCCCAATCCACCGACCCGAGTCGTAGCTAAAAATACTAAATAAGAGCTGTCGCTGTTAAATGTAGAGATCAACGGTTGGCGAGTGCCGATACTAGTAGATCCGTCCATTTTCAAGTATTTATAATCATTCTGTTGTAGGAACTGTTCTAAAATACATATCATCGCTCTGGATTGTGTAAAAATTAACGCTCTATGTCCTTGTTTCTTCCAAATTTTCAGTAGAGAATTTATTACAATCATTTTACCCGCCCGACGCCAAAATCCAAACGCTTGCACTAACGGATGATTTTCATCGTCCGGAATGTCGTCCTCTACTTCGTAAATAAATAAATCCGGGTGATTACAAATTTTTCTCAACGTCGTAAGAGCGACCAGTATCCTGGCTCTAATGGGGTCGCCGTATCTATTTTCTTTATCTAAGATACTCCGCACGGTGTCGCTCACCAAGTAACCCTTGTATAAATCCTTCTGTTCGTCGCTCATGCTGCAAAACAAGACTTGTTCGCTCTTTTCCGGTAATTTCAAATGGTCTTTGACGTCGTTTTTCGTACGTCTCAACATATACGGCGATATGGTATCTTTTAACGCGATAGCCAACGACAGTGCGAGCGTTTCTTGAAATTTCGTAGCGTTGCTGTAACCGCCTTGCGTGATCGGAATGGCGAAATGCTCCATGAAAGCCGGCAGCGAGCCCAAAAGACCAGGCGACATGAAATCGAACAACGACCATAGCTCCTGGAGATTATTTTGCAGCGGAGAACCGGTGATCACGATCCTGTGCGACGTAGATATTTTTTTGACGGCTCTGCTTATCTGCGTGTCCGCATTTCTAATTTTGTGACCCTCGTCTAGGATGACATAGTGCCAATCCCGCAATTCTATGGACGATTTGTACTTAACGATGCCGGCGTAAGTAGTCACTAAAACACCGTGCGCGCTGTGAATGTCTCTGATGAGTTTGTCGGGCGTTCCGACAAAAGATCCCGATTGATGGAGGGCCGCAACTCGTATCAATGGCCACCAGTGGTGAAAATGCATGACCCATTGATGTATCACGGTCGCCGGAACAACGATCAGCGACGGGCCGAGACCATTCCAGAATCCTTTACCAGTAAAACTGAGTCCGGCTAGAAAAGCTATTACTTGTACGGTTTTTCCTAAGCCCATTTCATCGCCGAGGAGGCCTCCAGATTCTATTTGATGCAACTCCCAAAGCCATTTCACGCCAGACTTTTGGTAGCGGTACAGCTTTTTCCATATTATGTTGGGTATTTTTAATCCACCGGCTAATTCGTGAAAATCGTCGTCTTTAAATTCCTGCGTGTCTTCTGCATCTTCTGATTTCTTTTTGTTTGACTTCCATTCCTTTATTCTTGCGTTGTAAAGCTTTAGATCACCATCGTCTTTGTGTTTTATCAACTTCAGATTTCTTCTCTCGAGTAATTTGAGTAGTTCTGGAGCTTCGTAATCTTCGTCTTTGTCTTCGTCGTCGTATTCTTCGGACGAGGACTGTCGCGAATGACCGGCGGTGCGCGACGGGCTCCTGCTGTTTGCTCGTATGATTTTTTTGCCCTTATCTTTCTTCGAACGAGCCAATTCGTTCATTTTCATTTGATTTTCCAAATATGTATTTATGTCAACCATTCTTCAGCTGGTGGCGTTAAAAAAAACTCAAAACATGAACAAGCACGTCAATTTACGTCAAAACAGGATTATTTGGCCTTAACAACAAATTAATCGGCTTATTATGACAGTTGACTTTTTGACAGAACGACTAAACGATAACGATATTAAAAGTGTGCATAAAACAAAATTATCTTGATTTGAAGATAAATAAATCATCGAAAAGAGGTAAAAGCGATTGAACACTTCCCACATGATTTTATTTATTTATAAACTAATTCACTAAACAATGAATGGCAATAAATTATGGAGATCAGTATTTTATCATCCTTTGTTTTGAAATAGATCTAAATTGATTCTCTATTTCTCAAAAATTATATGCATTAATTACACTACATAAAAAAAACAATAGAAGTTCTATTATATTATAGTATAAGTACAAATTATTTTAAAGAATTAAAATTATAAAAAAATATTATACGTTGTTATCTTTTAAATAAATTAAAAAAACATGTTCTTTTAACTAAATTTGCATTGCACTTGTTATCTTTGACTTCCCGTCTTCGCTATCGAGATGATACATATTCCAGTAGCAGTAAATAAGGAAACTCATGTCTCAATCACCATCTATGAGTTGACTTTCAGTCAACTCACAATTGAACAAAAACAACGTTGTGAAGATGTTTCAATTGAGCATTTGGCGACGTTTTATTACAATAAAGCCGAGTTTTTGCGTCGATTCATAACTATGGATGAAACATGTCCATCACTTCAACATGGGGACCCTCCAATGGACCAAGCTGTTTGGGATTATGCCAACCCGATTAACAAGTGCTGCAAAAAGCCCTACAAGAAGACAAAAGGTCTATGTCCAACCAGTCCGCTTTTCAGAGCACTGACATAACAAATTAGCAATTTGTGATCGGACTCCATGCCCGAACATGTCCACAGGACATGGTTTGCCTCCATAAACGTTTGGCGATATTTCACAGCAATAAAGCAGAGTTTTTGCGTCGATGCATAACCATGGATGAAACATAGGTTCATTGCTTCACACCCGAAGCAAAATAACAAGTCAAAATAATGGACTGAAAGCGGAGAATCGGCTTCAATCTCAAACAATCAACGGCGAGTATTATATGAACATATCGCAACGTTTAAGCGATTAAATCAAGAAAAAGCAGCTAAAAAGAGTGTCGGTTCATCAAGATAATACACCGGTCAACACATCTGTTATCTCGGCGACCAAATGCCAATAATCAGAGTCAACAGCTATTTTGAGGAGCTATAGATCGGCAACAATCTAGACTGCCCACCCTCGTAAATAAGCTAATCTTGCAATATTCGCACATTTTAATTATCAAGGTTAAAATATTGCCCAATTTAAATAAATGCGTTGATTATATAAATTAAAAATTATAAATCCAATTTTAATGTTTTTTATTAGAATGTGACAGATATATGACAATGAGAATTTTTTTATATTAACAAATATAAAATTTACAAGATCGATTAGAAAAATAATTTCAAAGAAATTCTTATGGAAGTAAATATTCTGATCGATATATTTATCGGCGTTTCCTGCCGATATTTCTCTTATTTGGATTCCTCTGACCTTTTCCTCCGGCGGGTTTACTACCGCCTTTTCTACCTTTCGCACCTCCGAAGCTTTTCTTGGACTTGCCAGCTTTAGGTTTCGACGTCTTCTTTGCTTCTGAATTTCTGAAGATAAACAACATATTTGATTAAATGTATTCATTCAAAATTGTAAATATACATCGTTAATATTATATTATATTCGTAATAACATATTGATAAAAACTTACTCAATCTGCTCCTGCAGGATTTGTTTATTTGCAGCTAAATTAATATCTAATTTCGGTTGCTTTCTCATAACTGATTCTGCAATATCTAAGGCGAATTTCTTTTCGGTATCCATGTCGGGAATGGGAGCTTTTCGTTTCTTTCCGGTTCCGGCAATAAGAGCCGACGCATTTTTGCCGTGAGCGTCTTTTTCTTTCGGTAGTTTGGGTTGGAATTTTCCGGCGGAAGCGGTGGAAGATCGCGCCACAGTGACGGCAGTCGCTAACTAAAAACAAGCAATTTCACACGCGCACATTTAGACGACGATAAATTTCTATCACATAAGAATTATTATAGATGATTTACCTGAGATGCGGTCGCTTTGTCGGAGGTAACCGGAAATCCTACTCTTGGTATTTTAACTTTTTGCGCTCTAGCGATATTCTTCAACCGTTGCAAATCATTTTTAGCTACTTTTTCAGTTTTTTCGTCAGTTTTTTTAGCAAACATATCAGTCATCGGATCTATGTTTTTGGGCACTTCCAAAACCCAATCCTTGTCCTTTTGAGCAGCCGCTCGCTTATAACTGAAATTATAAATATATATATACATAAAAGACCCATTTTTCGTGTGGCAGTTAACTGATTAAAGCCAAAATGCCTTCGAGATAACACATACCGATGTATTTACAAATAATAAAATGAAGAACGAGTTGAATTACAATATAAAATGCTTACCCATATAAAGGTACCCATTTTTGTAGAGTATCATCCCATGTGGCTTTATCTTTCTTTTTCTTTTGAATGCCCTTTTCTTTCGCAAATTCTTGCCATTTAGTCAATGGCTTAGGTTTGGGTACTCTTTGCGCTCTCGGCAGAGAAAATGTCGGTTCAGGCAATGTGACAACAACTGTTTCTTCCAATTTATCCGTCGGTAGTTCCCAAATTTTATTAAATAATAATTGCGTATTATCTCTCGTTAAATTTAAAAGATATTCATTTTTTTTGGATCTGAAAAGCAAAAACAAATTAAAATTTATCAATGCTATGAAATACATTTTTGTTGATAACTAACTTTTATTGTAGAGGTTAATTTTGGAATATTTCCAATCATATTAATATTTTGTTATAGGAAATTATAAGCAATATAATACACAAATTAGCACAAGGCGCTTAATATAAATGATCAGTTCCATGCATTTAATATTATTGAATAATAACAAATTTGAAAGTAAAAATAAGGTTATGTATATATACGCATTGGATTTACTCACTGTAATTTCTTGGCGTCTAAATCATCAGAGTCCAAAACGAGGAGTGTTCCTAAGTCTAGCACAGGTTCCACGTGTTTTTCGACGGCGATAGACTTGTAATTACGATCCGCAGTCCGCGCGAGAGCGGCTGCTACGATCGATGCCATTTTGAATACACGTGCGAAATGACGGATTGACAGTGTTGCCAGCTGTATAGTTTACTTCCATACATAAAGAGACATTTCCCGAAATAAATTGTATGGATAAATTTTATCCGGTTTTTATTTACAATTTAAATAAATATTTTAACCAAATTAAAAACAATAGACATGTAAAAACATATTTATATTATAATTGATTTTTTACTGCATTTTTAATCATTGAAAAACTTGACACCATTTTTTAAACTATTTATTAGTGATTAAGTTGCAATGCCATTCAAAGAAAGAAAGTTTTTATATTTTGATTTTATTTAAGAAGTCTAGATCTGATTTTGGAAGCCAAGCAACCTGCTGCTCGTTGGAGGTATCGTCATCAAATACTTAAATGGTAATTCGAGTTGATGGCCGCGCGAGCCCCCATTTTCGTATAACACCATCAATGTAAATGATAAAATTCCTATCTGCTGAGACACGGACTAGAACTTGCAAAATTCCCGATTTCCCAACAAATTATTTATTTCCGTCGCTGCAGATGAATACTTATATACTATAATACTTTGATGTGATTCGTAATTATATTACGGAGGAATACAAAAATTCTGAACCCCGTATTTATTATATTTCATATCGATATTCCCGTTATTAGAGTCGAGGTGTAGTAAATACATCACCGGTAGGGAAAGGTTAATATAACAATTTGAAAAACATATATGTACTGTATGTCTCGCCAATTAGTAGTTACGTCACTGTTTCCAATCATCCAGATTTCAGCGAGAATGTTTTGATTTAGTAACCTTCATGGTGTATGATTTCTGTTAGATAAACATTTCAATCTCGAATTTTTCGGGATTATATTTACTAATCCCGGGATTCATGAGCACTCAAAACTGTCCGGGATCCCGGGATTGGATTCCCTACTTATGGGCGATCTATCTACTGATTTGTTCAATGTACGACGTGACACAGACTGTGCATTTGATCTCGTAAGTCCCTTGATTTTTGTTTTTCACTTTGTTCTTTTTGTTGGGCAGGAGAATTCCTATATTTTTTCTGCCCCAAAGATTATGCTTATGGCGTGCTAATGAAGTGCTTTTGGAAGCAAAATATTTTTCGTGTGGTGTGCACCATCTGGTAATAAATGATTTAGGCTTGAGTAACCTATATACATTTATCCACATGAGAAGCCTGCACGCATACCCTGTGTGTTTCTGTGCTTTGTTGGTGCTCGCACCGGAAACTGCACACATTTCAATCAAAATAGCAAATCAGTAGGAATCATTGCGACACAACATCTTGAAATTTCTCATTTCAAACTGTAGCTTCGATGATATTATTCATCGTTTTTTTTCACTAAAAGTATGGTGCTGTTGCTACATGTTCATAGGTTTATATTTCGAAGAAGAATTATAGGCACGCCAATTTTCAGTATTAAAATACACAATTCAAATATAATTTTGTATATAGAACGATGAACTAACTGAATGACTGATTGAACCTTATGTTTTGTTAATGTGTTTACGTATCGTTTAATCAATGCCTGTTCATATAATTCAAATCAAAAAATCACTTTTTGCATTTTATCACGCCGATGCATGCACCACATATTGAAAAGTGCGCACCACCCGAACTACAAAGTGTTAATGTTTTGCAAATTTTATTTTAAATTTTTCGCCGATAGTGATATAGAATTTAAAAATGACTCGAATACGTTTCTAATGTGTTGCTATTGTCGCCAAACGAATCGATCCAGGTATGAATTAAAATGATGACGTTTGTGAGTTACCGTCTCACGGTATTGTTAATTGAAAACCAAACACTTGGGAAATACATACATAATAAATCGACGGTTGTAGTGCTTTATTTATCTTAGCAAGCATCAGATCAATATGAGTCAACACAGTGCATACGCTAAACGTCTCACATAACTAATTGCACACACAAACAATATTTTTACTATGTCTATATTATTCCCGCATGTGTAAAGAATAAGTTGACAAAGTTTTATTGCAATCGAATGAACGGTATGGCAGCGCATTAAATACGAACAAACAAATACAATTTTTTATGTATTAGATTATTTTAAATTCAATTAAAGACAAATCCTATTATTTTTTTCCTATTGAATTTATAATATAATGCATAATTATAACATAACATTTTAAGATGTAGCTTTTTGTTAATCTTTTCTATTGTATTCCGTTTATATTATTGTGTATGCTATTTAAAAAAAAAAATTCCGTCGTTATTCAAATCATAATTATTCCTGGTCTAAATATAATATATGGCAACACTTAAATCAATCAAAATACACGTGAGGTTATTTCAGTGAGTGCTCGTTGACATTTCTATTTCACACGTGTGTATTCTTAATGTGTTTTGTTATGAGAATTTTCACTCATGCAAAAACTCTCTCTAAATTTGTACAATTCTTTCTAATCTGAAATTAATAGGCTGAACTTGCATTCATACATGTTAAAATTTCAACTCGATTTAGGTCCGGAGGTCTTTGACTGGTATGGCTTCTGATGAGCCTCGCTTCTTGGAAGAAGGCAAAGCTCGATTATTACTAACGTCTGACCAAGTCTTTTACAACCCCGTTCAAGAATTCAACAGGGACATTAGCATTCTCGTCCTGAGAGAGTTTATCGAGAGATTTAAAAAGTTGCAAGACCCTAAAAAACAAGATGAGGTAATTGCATAATGCGGCCACTTTGTTACATTATTACAGGAATATTTGTATGTATTATTGTAATTTAATCTTTCAGAATACAGTTACGATACTCGAAGCATTGTCAGCTTCGGGGTTGCGCAGTATCAGATATGCTAAAGAAGTACCGGGCATTGATCAGATAATCGCTAATGATATATCGGAGAAAGCTGTGGAAAGCATAACGGCCAATATAAAACTTAATCAAGTACAAGATATCATTAAAACTAGCCACGAAGATGCGACGTAAATTTTTGTCCTTTGTAATTAAATACATATAATTTTAAATATGATATTAATTGTTACATTTTTTTGTAGGATGTTGATGTATAAAAATCGTAAATATTCTCAGAGATTTACCGTTGTGGATCTCGACCCGTATGGATGTCCGTCGATGTTTCTTGACGGTGCTGTACAATGTATACGAGACGGGGGATTAATGCTGGTTACCGCAACTGACATGGCCGTATTAGCCGGTAATTCTCCTGAAACTTGCTATTCAAAGTATGGTGCAGTGAGTCTTAAATCGAAGGCATGCCATGAACAGGTATTTTTGTAAAAAAATAAGTGATCATATGTATAATAATTTTTAAATTAATACATTATCATGTTTTAGGCTCTACGAATAGTTTTGCAGTGTATTGAGTCTCATGCTAATAGGTACGGACGCTATATCGTCCCATTGTTAAGTATATCGGCAGATTTTTATGTGAGGGTTTTTGTAAAAATATTTTCTGGTCCAGTTCAATGTAAAAAAACCACGAGGTATGAGCTATTTATCGAATCATCCTATCATAATACTATTTATATCGTAATAATAAATATTCTATTCAACATTGTTTTAGTAAGTTATCCATGGTGTATCAATGTGTGGGATGTGAAACATTTATGCTACAACCCTTAGGTTCATATAAACCAAATCCAAGCGCTAATGATCCAGAGCGAGTAAAGGCATGCTTACCGAGCGCCCCGCCAGTGAATTCCACTTGTGAGCATTGTAATCATAAGTTTCATGTAAGCTATTCATTTTTTAAAGTAACTATTTAAATAATGTTTAATTTTATAGCAAATAATTAAGCAAGATGCACAAAGAAAGAAAGTTCCTTACAATAAAAATCACAATAATATTATCTCAGAATTAGCTTCATGTTGATTAGAATTAAGTATAAAATCTTTATGCAAATATTTCAAATAATTGGTTTACAACTTTTTGAGTTTAAGTTCCCGTCAGTTGAAAAAAAGTTGTTTCGAGAAAAACGCGTTTGAAAATAAAATTACCAAGAACAAGAAATTTAAGACAGTAAAAAATGATATAAATTACCTAGCGGCTAATCAGCTATTCCAACGCCATATAGCAACTCTTCGTCTTCTTCATACGCATAATTTTGAGCTTGCATCTCCTCTTTGCGACGTGTAAAATGATTTTTGTTATTAATTAAAGATGGGGGGACCAATTTGGTCAGGTCCATTACACGATCATGAGTTCGTAGAAGGCATGCTGCAGACTGTTCAGCAGGATAAACAACAATTAAAAACATCAAAAAGAATAGAGGGTATTTTATTTATGGTTCTTGAAGAACTAAATGATGTCCCGCTCTATTATTCAACGCAGAAATTATGCTCCAAGCTTCATCTAGAAACTATGCCCATGTTAAAATTTAGGTAATACAAGTGATCTATATTTTTTTTAATGTAAGATTTGAAATAAAATGTATTAATCAATTGATTATTAGATCAGCGCTGTTAAATGGTGGTTATAGAGTGTCTTATTCTCATGCATGTAAGACATCCATTAAAACTGATGCTCCTTTAAGCTACCTATGGGATATCTTAAGATACTGGGAAACGCTACATCCAATCAAAAAAGAAAGGTATTAATCGACAAATGCTTACAAGACAAATTATACAAAATGTAAATTATAAATATTCGTTCAAACAGATTGATAGAAGGATCGCCTGCCTTTAATATTCTATCCAAGAAAGCTGTTTCTTGCATAGATCTGAAGGAAAGACTAGATGCAAATCCGATCAGCAGAAAAAACGGCTTTCTTAGATTTCAATACAATCCGACGCCGTTTTGGGGACCAGGAACGAAATCTTCAGCAGCGTAAGATTGTTTTAAATAAATACACACAAACGTGTATTTAAGTATTGTTTGATAAATTTAAGCGTGTTTCATGTAAAATTTCAGTTTTGGCGAAGAAAAAATGTCCAAGAGCAAACGAAATCAAAACAAAAAAAGCAACGAAAAAAACGAGAGGCATTTAAAACGCGATAGATCTTCCGAATCGGAAAACGATCCTAAACATGTGAGATTGACGGACGACACATTGTAAACAGTTTATACTTTTTTACATCATATTATATTTATTGATTTTCTACTAATTGATATATTTTTATGTAATAAATTTTTATTGTAAATTTTTGTTATTTATTGTGAATTCCCATTTTTCACCCCTCAAACTTTAAATTCAAAATATATCGCAGCGTGTTCTAATCTTCTGGATTAGATTGAGGGGAGTGTTAGCTTTAAAACGCACTCTTTAAACATTGCCTCCGAACTATCTGAGAGTCATGGTGTGCGTTCCCATGAACATCTTTTTGAGACAATGTAATACTGTGAAATGGATTTTGCGTTAAACGCTTGGGAAGTTCACCACCAAAACGTTCCTATTGATTCAGCTGACCTTTGAGAGTGATTGCTTGTCCATATCACAAATTTTTGAATGAGGTTGCCAACTAACCCTGCAGTGGACATCCATCAACCTTCTGAATAGTAGAAAGTAGTTTAATGGATAGTAGAAAGTCTAAACATAACAAAAACAACCGCTTATTGCATTGTAACTGAAGATTTGAACACAAAGACGCATAGAAACTTCAACGTGCCAAGTCACAGTGCTTTCATTATCAACAATTTCCTGACCAGTAGCTGCACCAACCTCCCTACAATTCTGATCTGGCTTCCCCGGACTTTTTTTGCTTAAAAGTGCTGAAAATTCTATTCTGAAAAACAATTGAAATATTGCACATTTGTTTGATCCATATTTTGTGACCGCGGTAACAGCTTTGTTTACGTCTTAATTTTAATGAAATTTACCAGATTGCGTGCGCAGTGTTTAAAAAAAATGTCAGTAAATATAAACGACGATCAGATGGGGGATACACCGGATCGTCAAACACCGGTTTCGATAGTAGATAAAGCATGTAAAAGACTTTACTCGGAGCAGACTCAATCGAGTTTGGGTAAACATCGTATTAATCAATCGGAAAGGTAAGTAAGACTGCAGTAAATTCAGCTGGATTTAATCAGATTAAAGGGAATTAAATTAACTAAATACTAGTGCGTTTCTTCAAGCATTTCATTAATCTTATCGGGTCATTTGTAGGAAGGCAATAGACAGCTTAGATTATATTCTGAAGTCTTGTTATGATCACGGTAGAGAACTGTTTCCTGACAAAGAGGACATATATTTACAGACGGAGACGAAGTATGAAGAGAAGTTCAGGCACGAGCGTCGAAATGAGAGCGCTTTAGACGACAAGACGGTGATCATTTGATTGCATTAGGCGCTCCGATTCTATTAGGTTTGAATTAAGCTTTTTTCTCCGATGTGCAGATTCATCCGATAAAATACGGAGGAATAGAGGAACGGCGCTCTCCGCACAGCGTACAGTTGATGAACTCCGGTCATCACTCGGCGAAGACTGCTCCGGGATATTCGAGACAGCCAGCGGGGGGAACGATATATTTTTATTGAGATTATAAATACTCTTTTGATAGTTTTTAATTGAATCACCTCGATGAGACTTATTTCAAATAAGGCTTTAGTTAAAATTATTGTATCCAAGGCTTAGTGTCAATAAACATTTATCAATGAATTTATAAAATACTACATCGATAAAAAGGAATAGATATCAGAGATAAGATATGTATAATACATTGTAAATTTGATTTTTTAGATATAGTAAAAGTATTTCATTTCAATGTCATTGGCTCACTATTGCTACATAAAATATTTTATTTATGATGGAAATTGACTAATAGTAGTAAAATTATGTTATTTAATAATAGTTTTATATTAATCACATTATTTATAATACTTTAAATTTTAACTATCTGATTTTATAAATGAAAATAAACAATATTTAAATATTTAAGACAGTATACATTTTTTGGTCTAAATTGTCGAGCATAACAATTTAAATTGACAGCTTTAAATCGTACAAAATTGATTTTTGTTTTTATTTGACCTTATAATTTAATCAATTAAAAGTTGATGCTTGGAGTTTATATATTATGTATATATTTTAAGTTAAATTAAATATTTGTGAAAAACATCGTTCAATCATTTCACGTTATAAAATTATGCTTAAGGAATAAAAAAGGTTTTTTTTATGAAAATAGTTATAAATTCAACAGCTAAACAGTATACCGATATTAATTATTGTTAAAATAAATGCATATTTTTGGTAAATATAAAATATCATTTTTCAATTTAAAATTTATATGAATTTATATTGAATTAAAATAATTTGATGAGTGTTTATTTCGCAAAAATATTTTTGTTTCGCATGATTAGAAATGTAAAGTAAAAAGGAAAATAATTTGAAATAATTTTGTGATTTTATTTCATGATGCGATAAATTATCGCCGTCGCCGTCGACGTCGACGTCAGCGTCGAATCGACAACGCTGCCGGCGTCCTCCTGTCGCTTCCGGTATCGGCGTGCGTCGGCGGATCGCGTCGAGGTGCGACACGCGCACGAACCGAGCACGGACACCGGCACCGCCATGAGTTACGGACGTCCCCCGCCTCGCATCGAGGGGATGGTCTCCCTGAAGGTGGACAACCTCACGTATCGGACGACGCCCGAAGACCTGCGGCGCGTGTTCGAGCGGTGCGGCGAGGTCGGCGACATCTACATCCCGAGGGACCGCTTCTCGCGGGAGTCGCGCGGCTTCGCCTTCGTCCGCTTCTACGACAAGCGCGACGCCGAAGACGCGCTCGACGCCATGGACGGCCGGCTTCTCGACGGCCGCGAGCTGAGAGTGCAGATGGCGCGCTACGGACGACCCACCTCGCCCTATCGCGGCGCCCGCTACGGCCGAGCCAACCGACGCAGGTCAGTATCGCTCTCCCGGCATTTTTTCACCTTTCGATGTTCCCGCCATGTTCGCAAAAAGTGCCGGCTAAATATGGCGGCGCGTTCGGAACGGCATTCTAAATATGTACGCGCCGCGCAGTCGATCGTTTTTTCGCGCCGACCGACGCGATTCGCCCTCGGGCCGCGTCTTCGCGTCGGCGTCGGTCGATGCGGCCGTTATAATTAATCGTCCAACCGCCTCGCGTTCATTATTTGAATGTAGATCGATACGTTTTTATCAGCTGTCAAAATGAATCCAGTCCATTCTGGCGTGCAAATTGTATGATTACTTTTTGGTGAATGATTGTAGGTCCCATTCCAGGTCGCGATCTCGCTCGCGGTCCCGCAGGCGCTCTCGGTCTCGCTCCCGCTCCAAGAAGAGGTCGTACTCGCGCTCTCGCTCCCGCTCCCGCTCGGACTCCAAGAGCAGCCGCGGACGGTCCAGGTCGAGGTCTGCCAGCCGCCGCAACTCTCGCTCGGGCTCCGGGTGCCGATACTAGAGCGGACGGCCGATTCGACGCGACGGTGAGTCGCAAGAAGCTCCGCGACGAGACGCCCCCGTCCGTCGTCGGTCGCCTCTTCCCCGAGTCGCTTCGGACCCCGACGCCGAAAAGCTTTGCTCATTTGTCTTTTGCATTTTTTCAGGGTATCCAAAATTGTCGACCGAGGGGGACTTCCTGGAGGTCCTTCCGTTCCGAGCTCGGAAGGTACATCCGTTTTCGCCCGTCTACGTCGCAATTATTTTCGATAACGTTTAGCATTTTTCCTTTCGCCCCCGAACACGAAGAACATTCGAGGGCGGACGTCTGTCCGATCTCTGCCGTTGCTCGCGACGGCAGACAATGTCTAGTTTTTAATCTGCAATGGAAGTCGCCGCATGCGCGCGTTCGCCGCGAAATGTCGTCTCCTTCGAGGCGTCCGCGTCTCGGCCCGGGGCCGCCGGAGCGAGAGTCGAGCTCGGCGCTCGCTCCGGCGGGCCCGCGCCGTCTTCGCGCGCCCGCCGCCGGGGCTCCCCCGGCGGCGCGGCGAACGCTCGCGAGCTTCGAATCGACGTTTCGTATTTTTAATTATGATAAGATAACTGAACTGTGTTTGTAAAGTTTCCTGCTCTGTTTTTCATCTACTATATAGAATGTCTTACCTGTGTCAGGCCGCGAGCTGTGCAGGCGGGTTAGCCGCGTGAGAGAGAGGGGGGAATGGGAGAGAGTTGGGTGAAGCTGATTAGCAGCAGGTGCCTATCTAGCGACAGGCGGTGGCGGTGGCGGAGGCGCGCAGGGGGGAGTAGAGACCTCGCGGTGAGAGTCGAGAGAGCAGCGACCTCCAGGCCGCGGCCGTAGCCTCCTGCGCCCGCCCGCTCGGTATTAGTTCAATGGTTATATTATCGACGGCACAACGGCTCGACGGTCGCGAGGCTCCGACGACGGCCGTTGTTCTGAGTTATCGATTATGCTTGAATTGATATAAAGAGGCGAGGCATACTCCGCGCGTTCGTTTTTTCGTCCGGTCTGTACTCTGAGAGAACTGAATAGACGCGACACGACGCGATCGCAGACGGACTCGCCGTTAGATCCGCTCTGACGGACTCACGCGCTCTCGCGGTCGTCCGCGGAGGCGATCGTCGTCCGATACGAGTATGCCTTTCGCTCGCTTAGGGAGAACTTTTTACTCTTGTTAACCAAGTATGATGTTCCGCAGGCCGGGGCAGTTGCTGGCTGGCCTGTGCTGTTGATCGTGTCAGCGTTGCTGTGTGCCGTGTTATAATCACTGTCGATCCTGTTACCGTATTTTTTTAAACGACGCAGTCACACTATTTTTTTAAATTGCACATTTACACAACTACATACATGAGCACGCTATCTGTCTGTGTGAGGAAGGTTAAGATGATTGGGTTTATTTTATTTTCAAGAATCCTACAATTACATTTTTTTCAGTTATTTTACTTATCGCTATTATTTTATAAGTATGTTTATTTTATAATTGTATAGACGAAAGATGTGTGATTGATGTTTTTTTAGTTGATCACAAAAATGAATTAGATTTAGGTCTTTAATTGATTAAAAACTGACAACACATATTGGCCTTTTATTTTCGATTGATGTCTCCCGCTCTGTATACCTCCCGCTCGTTCTTCCGGATGAAAGCTACGCTTGTTGATTCAGATATTTAAGAAACGCAAATATTATTGTTTTCAAAACTGGTTTAATAAAGCTATTCAATTAAGGAAAAGATGTTTTATTTTGTACTCTTTGTTTGCCAATAAATAAAGACATCTTTTTTAATTGTCTTAGTGCCAAGGCGTGCCTTGTTTTTTCTAAAAGTGCCAGATGTGCGGTAGCGACTCGCGTCAAGTGTGTTTTTGAGTTCTGCCAGCGGCAGTCGTGTGTGTAAGACGTGTAATTTGTTTTATAATTTATGTTAAACTTTATTCAAAGTTTTGTAAATTAAAAATAAATCTCATTTGATTTTTAGCACCTACACGATGCGTAGTATGTAGTAGTAAAGATCGCAGTGCAGTAAAGCGGTCCAACTTGATTTGCTCACGGTGTAAAAGGGGCCTTCATGGACTTGGAACACTGACTGTGTTGGAAAACATGCATGCACTTATTAACTTTTTCCTTTTTCTATAAATAAATTCGATTCTATAAAAATTGTTTGATTTTTAGCATTTGTTTACATAATGTAAAGCAACTAGAAACAGGTTGAAAATTGAAAGATTTTTAAAAAAGTTACACAATTTTCTATAACTCCAAAATTTCATAAAAAAGGGTAATTATTCTTGGCATTTTTCACATATATTGCATAAAAATGTGTGGCACTAAGACGGTTAATCAACTAATTGGTTACGTTCTTTACAAAGTTACAGTTTTGTTTGGCTCGAAGCCCTGAGAATGTTTTCGTCAGTATATACTGTGAAGATAATATAACGCAGTACAATATAAAGTGGCAATTTGAAAGGCAACCTGCTTACTAAGGGTAAAACATTGGTACTAAAACGCGTAACCCGTCACGAAAGGGTTTGAAGAATTAACAATATGTTTAATCGTTTTTATTCGTATTTTTTTAGGTTATGTCTATCCATAACCTATCAGCTTGTAATTGATTTAGCGGGTTTTTTAAGCTTCATTCGCTCGAAATTTAAAATGAAATATATGCAACAGTTTAAAAATTTGGCGTCATAGTGTCAACATACGAATTGAAAGCGCTTTAATTGAAGGCTTCGATACAAAATGAATCTTGATTAAAAATTACTATTAATTTCGTATAAAATGGCTCGAATGAAAGCAAGAAAAAAATGTTTAAAGGACATTTAAAATTATATTTCACTCGAGGTAATGTAATATATTTAGATTTGTTGGTTATGTGAAATGCGTATTTATTCAATATGGCAACACACTGGTGACAGTTGCACTGGCAATTGAGGTGCTGTCTTACTGCACGTGTGTGCCTCGTTTGTAGCGGTTATGTCTTTCTTTCAAAGAGCTAAACCCAGAAATGGACTCAAAAGGAAATTCGATCCAAAAGTTAAGAAGACGAAAGTACCGAAGAAAGTCGAAGACGACGAAGCGAATAGTGATTCATTAGACAGTGAATTGGATACGAGGGATGTTCCAGATCGCTCGGAGTCCGAAGGCGAGACAGAAACCGCCCAGGAGAAAAAGTTGCGTTTGGCTCGTCAATACCTCGAGGAGATCGAGCGGGAGGAGCGCTCCAGAGCCGAAAACGACACCGGAGACGCCGTAGCAGCTCGTCTAAGGGACGACTATCTAGATCAACAAGGACGTCTGCGTCGAGAAGTCGCAGACGGCTGTATCGCGCCTTCGGCGTCTCAGATCGTCTCGCTGCGCTGTAAAGACATTCGTTTATCCATCACATGTTTGTGTATATCCAGCGATGGTGCATTTTTATACTCGGGAAGCAAGTGTTCAGCGTTAGTAAAGTGGTCTCTCGCAGATATGAAAAGAGTGAAAAGCATAATTCATAAAAAGGGCCCCAAATTGAGTAAAAAATTCGAATTTCACTCATCACCGATAGCAGCCGTAGCTATATCGACGGACAGTAAATATTTAGTATCGTGCGATCACTCTTCAGAAATTCAAGTTTGGAATCCGGATAAAATGGAGCATGTTCATACATTCAAAGGGCACAGGGATCACGTCACCGATGTTGTATTTAGGAAAGATACGCATCAACTGTTTTCTGCCAGCAAAGACAGATCTGTGAAAGTTTGGTCGTTGGACGAGATGGCTTACGTAGAGACTGTATTTGGACATCAGGCTGCCATCACGTCAATCGATGCGCTCTCCAGAGAAAGAGCAATAACTGCTGGCGGAAGAGACAGCACTATTAGGATATGGAAGATAGTTGAAGAATCTCAGTTGATTTTTAACGGCCATTCCGGTAGTATAGACTGTGTTAAATTAATAAACGAAGAAAATTTCATTTCGTGCGGTGACGATGGCGCAATATGTATATGGGGAAATATGAAGAAAAAAGCACTGTGCGTAGTCAATCAAGCTCACGGACTAGACAAAGATCTTCCTCGATGGATTACGTCCGTCGCTGCAATGTTGAATACTGATCTTGTCGCGTCGGGATCTAACGATGGATTTGTAAGATTGTGGAAATTAAATAACGGCTGTAAGAGTATTAAACCCATTATGGAAATTCCGTTGAAGGGTTTTATAAATTCTTTAGTATTTACTCCCGATGGAAGCACTCTGATCGCTGGTGTCGGACAAGAACACAAATTGGCCAGATGGTCGACAATAAAAGAAGCAAAGAATGCTATTCATATTATACCAATTTTGAAAAACAGATGATTATAATCAATTCTTATTCAGAATTAGGGTATGCAATTATTATATTACTTTTGTAAATAATTTAAAATAAAAATTGGCTGAATGAATTACAGCGCATGTTAAAGAGTCTTTTATTAAACACATCTAAAGGCTTTTTATAAACAAAAACATAGTTAAATCCATTTTTATTTAGCAATTTGATTGGTCCTGCGCGTGGGGGTATCTTCCTCTTTTTTATTCAACAGTGCCGAAAGTGGTTGTGGTTGGTACTGTTGAAGCGTAATGAAGGAGGATGGCCTACGCACTGGAACGATCAAATTGAGAGCGATACAAGCTGTTGTGGTTGCAGCCCTTTGAAAAGCCGAAATCAGAGCAGAATGGAGAATCCGTCAGTCTATCGCAAGCGGAACACATCCTTGGCCAATAATAGAAGATGTGAGTTAAACATAGATGCTATATTCATTTGTTCACACTACTTATCCACACAAATTCACTTCTCTCAGGACTGTGTAGTGTCAGTGAAACTTGTATATCAAATAATGAACCCTAACACTGTCGATAGTACACAATATTCATTCTCTTTGAGCAAACATAAACAATACACATGTGTCTTCAGTTTTAGTAATAAAATAATACATCTATCGGAACATGAAATCGATAAATTTGGGCCAATCGATACAATAGCATTTCAAATAGAATAATTTTTGTTACCATGCTAAATTTATGTGACTTTCTACTATTCATTATACAGTAGAACCGCGATTTACCAGACTAATTGGGAATGAAAGTAGACCGGATAGCGAAAATCCAAATAATCATGATTGACAGGGAAAGTTGGGTAGTTTTTTCCAATTTAAGCTGGTCCATCAGCATTGTATATAAACTCTTCGTCGAATTCTTCCTTCTCTACAAATAGCTTCAATGTGTCAATTAATGTTTTTCTAATTTTTTTTTGTAGCGTTTACACCTAGGTTGGAATAAAAACATAAGTAACCCGTAGTGACACTCAATTTGAGAAAGGACGGATGCTAAAAATAGTATCCGTCCAAGCCGCCGAAATTGTGGCAGAAGGCTGTAAAGGCACCGAGGCTGGCCACCAAGTCCCTGTGGCCAAGAGGTCCAGAAAAAGGACCCCTGACACGGCACAGAAGCGTCTCTCTCTTGGTTGACATGCCCAAACACAACCACAGAACGTGATCCGTGTCCATGAACAGAGTATCTCATACACAGTCCGAACTATCTTTTATTTTAATTCTTACTAGGTATGCTGCAAAGCGGCCGTGCCCAGTCAGGAACTAGGAAGTTTAGTGATTTGGGTTGACCCATTTTAGCTTCCATCTTCACATATTTAACTTCGTAATATGCAATCCATCACGTATGTAAGCAAAACTGAACACTTCTCCATACGCAGATTATAATTTTTTTGTTTTATTGTAAACAATATCGGATAATCAAGGTTCTGATGTAATTTTAAGATCCCATACTTAATGGTTTGTAATCGGATACAGACAAATCCCATTATAATTTTAATGTTTATTTTGTCATCATCTGTTGATAATTGATGTGATAATACAAGTGATTCTTTGTTTGTAAAACTTTATCGAGAATTTAATTGAAACGTTACAAAAAATATTATAAATGAGGCGCTATGCTTTTCGCAATATTTAAAAGTGTAGGGGTACCTTTACAGCACGACCATCGATGTACGAGCGTAAAAGACGCAAGAC